>JANHMN010000005.1:37755698-37819984 GCA_030674055.1 Rhabdomys pumilio
TGTGTGTGTGTGTGTGTGTGTGTGTGTGTGTGTGTGTGTGTGTGTGTAATGACAGAAAACTCTAGTCTTTACAAATAGAGGAGTTCTGGATCTGGTAAACCACTCCAGGCAGAGGAATAGTGAGTGGTATGAAAGCTCTAAGAGGAAAATGGAGTGTGTCTTTGTGAGCAAAGCTTCCTATGCAGACCTTGAGAAAGGTTGTCATATTGTTAATTGACATGCCAATAAATAAATAAATTTTATTTGTTGCATCATCTAGGCTATGAATTCTGAAAATTCAATGTTGGATTTATTGTGTTTTTTTCCCCTTCTCTTTCTCCTCCTTTCTACTTTTCCCTGCCTCTCTACTACCCTTCTCTCCCTTTTTTATTTCAGTGAAATTGGAGCGATTTGAAATTCCAATCAAGGTTCGATTAAGCCCAGAGCCATGGACCCCTGAAACTGGTTTGGTAACAGATGCCTTCAAGCTGAAAAGGAAGGAATTGAAGAACCATTATCTCAAAGACATTGAGCGAATGTATGGAGGCAAATAAAATGCGGCTCTCTTATTTACACTTGCACAGGAGGTGGCCTGATGGCTTTTTAGTTCTAGAGTTTAAGCCTTTGTTGATCTTTGTTAGAATGTAAGGTGTATCTTCTAAAGACATGAAACAAAAACAACCCAAAGTGATTAAAATAGTTGAGTCTACTTTAAATTGCATAGTCCTAGTGAAGCTGAAATCGAAAAGACATTTCCCTTTTAGCTGTGTTATTAAGTTAGAGCAGAAATTCTGTTTTTATCTATTAGCCTTAGATACACTTGTTTTTATAAAGAAAAGATACTCCATGCTAAAGTAAATAAATTGGATTTGGGATAGATGTAGTTGAAGAAATTTACAGCTTCCAGTGTCTATGTCTTCCTAGTTCAGAAGTTTCTATAGTAATCATGACAAAATAATGTATTAACACTACTCAAAGCAGAAGTGCCACCAGGCTTTGAAATCCTCTTCCAACCATTTATCTTGAAGGGAGGGAAAGCAGCCGTAATATATGGAATCAGTATCTTAGAAGGTATTATTTTAAGATCATAATTGTCATGTAGGTTAGACATAGAATCATTGTAATATTGTGAATAATTACAGTGCCTGAAATTAAGACTAAAACAACACACACATACCAAAAAAAAAATCTCGTAATGTATTTGAAGGAAAGCTGAACTGCTTCTTTGGATATCTGAGAACTGAAGTCAGCAACTGTAATTATTTAAATGTCTTAAGAGGAATGTCCACTTTGTAAAAGTGACCTTTCTGTGTGTGATCTAGTCAAAGACTTGAGACCAAGGGGAACGTGTTAGAAAGTCAATCAGAATTCAACAAGATACATTGCTTTTCTGTTAGAAAGTTGATGGAATCCTAAGCACTCAGAATTAGGATCCTTGCATAGCACTGAACCTGGGAAAGAGATTTAGACTCAGAATTTAACTTTGATAACAGGGCTTGGTTTTAAAATTATGCTTGTATTAAATTACATTTGTAATTTATGGTCTGTTGGCTGTTGCTGATTGATTCTTGATCAGTAAGTGTGCATTTCAGAGAGCCTTTCATTTTGCTTTAATTTCAGCAAAGCGGGTTATGATAAATGACTTCCTCAAAATCTTATTCAAACCTACGGGTGATTAAATGTCTTGGATGAGCCTGGGGAAGTTAAAGGGAAGAAAACACTGTTACCACTTTTCCTGTTTTGTGAAGAGTTTAGAAACTGGAAATGCTAGATTTGGGAGAAGGGCAGAGTTACTTGATTAAGGACTGTCTGTGCAGTAACTTGGAGGGTGAGTTTCTTTTTAAGTCTTCAGCTAAAATCTGGAATTATATATTCTTGATAGATATTCTCACTTGAACCATAGTTACTGTAAAAAGCAAAAATTCTTAATACTGTTATTCTTTGCACTTTTTCATTATCATTTTATACACACCCACACACACACAGTGTGTGTTTGTGTGTAATATATATATGTTGCTTACATTGCGTTGTACAGATGTGGGCCACCACTACAACAAAATGAGTTCTTTGTGCTCTAAAATATTTATGAAGAAATTATTTAAATGTTATGTATATGGTGGTAATAACGGGAAAAAAATCATCTGGTATTATAAGCAACAGCAAAGGTTTTTATAAAAGTTTCTTTTCAGTGTTCTGCAAAATAAAATTTGAGGCAAGTTTTCCCTGAAGTTATATGTGAGTATTCTCATGCTTCCATCTTGCCTTTGAAGCGGGATGAGACATTATCAAGTAGACTACTATTCAGCTTCTACTTCCTCCGAGTGCACTGTTTATCCTTCAAGGGTGTTTTTTTTTTTTTTTAAAGGCTTTTCCAGTATATATACCCCATTTGGAATGGTGATTTTAAAACGTGAGTGCATGCATACTATCTTACTTAAGATACTTGCACCCCACCCACTCCCATCTCCCAAAGCTGGAACACTGCCAACTAGGTCCTTAAGAATCACGTAATTAATACAAGGTTGGGTGCTGCTAATTCTTCATGAAAATCCAAACACGTTAAGGGACCAGGGAGATGCCACTGCCCCCTGACTTTTCATCAGAAATATACATGTTTATGTAAACAGAACTATTTTCCATATTCATAGTGACTTTTTAAGTATTTGAGCCTAAAGATTTTGATCTCCATTTTTATACCTATTTAAATTGTTCAAAATTATTACACGTCCGCCATCAAATAAAGCTGTGCTTCCTGTTGATTTTAAGTGTATGCAGTTCTACGTTGAACACTCATGATTTTTTTGCTTTAATTATATGAAAGGGTCTTATTTCCTTGATATTTGTACTCACTCTTTTTTATGTAGATTGAAGGTATGATTGTATGATTTTTAAGAAATAAAATACAGATGAATGATTCACACAGTCCAAAGTGAGGGAGAATCTCGTTTCTTTGTTCATAGAGACTGACTAGGAATCTTTGCCTATATTTTCTTGGTAGTGTATGACAAATGTTTCTACAGCGACAAGCTGAGAACAGGTTAAAGATCGTGTGGCATTTGGGAACTGGAGAGATAAATTTTAATTTTGAATGTAGTTACAAATTTTATATTCATATTTGTACTTTCTGTTAAAATGCACGATTGTAGAATTGTTCCTTAGATTTTTGTGTTTACTCCTGAAAAGCTTTGTTTGTTCTTATTTTTAAGTTTGCACTTGAATCATATAAAATAAATCCACCCATGTTATCAAGCCAATTTGTTTTTTTTTATATGTAAATTTAAAAATCTATAAATGTACATGTTACCTAGGCTTTTTAAGTAGTGTGTTTGAGTATATGGAATTAAGTGATTATCTTAGCTTTTATAAATCCTATTCGTTACATTGGTTTATTTGAACCCAGAACTATTATTTTAATACAGTGAGTTGAATATCTTGTAACATGGAAACTGTGGGACAATGCATAGTTAGGATATATGAATTATTGGCAAATTATAATAAAAATCATCAATTTTAGGCTAATGTTTACATAGGCATTTATATATGTGAGGTGTATGAGGATGTACACAGACACATTATGTTACTTGCCTCTATTTGTAAGTCTACTTTGGTGGCTTCAGGCATTACTCAAATGTAGCCTCTAAAATTTTATTTATATTTAGTGCTAAAGATGAAAAATAGGGTCTGTCTATCCCCCCTTTGGTGGGAGAGTTTATTTGTAGCCCAGGTTGACCTCAAATTTAGTATCCTCTTTTAGCCTCTCATGTGCTAAACTTTTTTTTTCTTCCAGATAGGGTTTCTCTGTGTAGCCCTGGCTGTTCTAGAACTCACTCTGTAGACCAGCCACCTTCCTCTGCCTCCTGAGTGCTAGGATTAACCCCCCTGTCTCCCCCTACCCCAACCCATCAAACATTTTAAAGAGAAGTACAGCATAGCATAGCACTGGACTGCTTTAGGAAGCAACACCATTTCCGTTTTAAAGTCTTACCAAGCTCCATAAAGCTATTAGATTTCCTTTGTTTGAAATCACACCCCTTAAGAAGTATACCCAAGCATTGGTCTAGTCCTGCTAGATGCTACAGGAGACAAAATGTCTTGTGCTCTTGTCACATGTAACAGATACTGCTTGTGTCTTAGAAGCAGTACTGTGAGCTGAGGGTTCTGCCTTGAAAAAGTCAAAGGGCCCTCGGTAGTTCAGTATCTGTGAACACTTCTTGGATAACTCCAGTATTAAACTGACTGGAAAGTGGCAAGAGGGAATCCTGTCAGATTTTGCTGGTGATAAGAAATACACATTCATTCCCAACAGCCTTGGAGGACTACATGGAGTGAGATCATATCGTAGAAATCTCCCAAGAGATTCCATGTGTGCCTGAGATGTTGCTACCTTCTTGGCCTAAACTCCTGGCAGCTTGCATTCTTAACCTACTTTTCCCAGGGGATCAATGTTTATTATCACATGGACTGAGTAGTTAAAACACTTGGAAACCACTCTTAGATGGACTCCTCTCAGCATGCCGATGCGTGGTCTGATGTTTTATTGCCTGCTGTCCCTGGCTCTTGGCAAATAGGCACTGTGCTCCCCTCATATACTGTTAAATCTGTGGCGACTACAGCATATATGAGGAAAAGTAGATTTAAGGTGAGTTCAATGTGGGTCCCCTAGCATGTCAAAGATTTGCAAGGGGGGGGGGGACCATCAGATCTGCCCATGCTGTGTCCTGCCTGGGCAGTTTGGAAAGCAGCAGAGGCACCCAGAATTGTTCATGTTTTGAGGCAGTGGGAAATGATCAAGCCCCTTCACACATTTAACATATTGTTGGATGACTCCTGAGCCACGGAAGCATTACTAAGAACAAAGTCAAAATTCAGACCCAGACCGATGGCAGTTGCCACAACTGGTCTTCCTTTTCTCTCAGCATTGAGTTTCAAGACAGGCCCTGTCTACTCAATGGGGGAACGTCTTTCATGGTCTAGGGCCTGATTTCAATAATCCCTAAAGGTTCCTGGGTCATTTGCCAAGTCAAAAGCATTCAGCGATTCCTTCTACCCCAACGTGGAGAGCATCCCTGCTGATGTGTGACTGAAGGGAAGTGAACTTGTGTGTCAAGTGTTGGCATGTTCTCGTCAATCCTCTGTCCACTAAAAGACTACCTTTATAAACAGGACCCAGGAGGAGACAGGTGCTCCAGAATCAGCTAGATTACTCTGTCTGCTATATCTCAAGTAATTGACACCAGCTTTTGGAAATTGGAGAGTTTTCATTAGCAAGCCCATTGGCTGATCAGTTCAAGAGACCATGTCTCTCGCCTTTCGTCATCACCTGCTAAGGCAAGCACAAGAGTACAATGCATAGAGCTAGGCTATAATCCTACACTACTCAAGGAAACCTGTGGGCTGTCTTTTACTGACTGGGTAATACCAGGAATGGTAATTAACTTCCTAAACTTCAAATTTGTAAGGCAGGTGTATTAACTAGTACCTGCTTCTCCAGGGTCAGTATGAAGATTCAAGAGTTACCTAGTGTAATACTTAGCTCTTGGTGGGAGTTGAAAGTGACTGTTCCAGACTGATAAAGCTTAAATTTGAGCTCATATCAGGCATGCTACCTTTGGGGGCAGTATGCTCTGAGTTCGCCCAGGTTCAGTAAAAAGCCACCCTCCTGGTTCCACAGCACCACAGCTGTGGGTTGAGAATGAAATAACCGCAGCTGTATACACAGTGTTATGAGCCAGGTTTTTTCGTGTTCAGCTTTTGCCTCAGAGTCCTATGGTAAACATGGTTGTTATCTCCATTGTGCGAGAAAGAGAATGTGTAGCCCTGTCCTGGAACTCCCTTTGTAGACCAGGCTGACCTCAAACTGAGAGGTCCATCTGCCTCTCTCAAGAATTCTGGCACACACCACCACCACCGCAGCTTGTCTGGATCTGTTAGTCTTAAGCACTGTGCTTTGCTACCAGTACTTTTAGCACCTGCTTGTTAAAATGGTCTGGCTGGCATCTGCCATTTCCTTGCCCTCTCAAGAATTTTAGCTTCATCATGTCAGGAACCATATAGCAGAACTAGAGAAAGTTTCCTCTCTCTGGACTCTAGTGACTAGAAATATTGTTTCCTTTTTTATTATATTTTTAATGATTTAATTTTTTTTCTTTTTACATCCCGATTTCAGTTCTTCTTCCTGGTTCCCCCCCTCATAAGTCCCTTCCCCCATACCCACTTCTCCTCTGAGAAGATGGAGGCCCCCCTGGATATCCCCTGACCCTGGCACATCAGGGTTCTGTGAGGCTAGGCACATCCTCTCTCCCAATGTGACTAGACAAGGCATTCCAGTTAGGGGAGCAGATTCCACAGACAGGCAAGAGCTTTAGGGAGAGTCCCACTTCAGTTGTTTGGGGGACTCAGATGAAGATCGACGTGCACATCAGCTACATATGTTGGGGACTGGGGCGAGGGGGGGGGTTATTTAGTCCGTATATGTTCTTTGTTGGTAGTTCACTCTCTTGAAAGCCCCCTATTCCTGTGAAGGTCACATCCCCTTTGGGGCCCTCGACTCTTCCCCCAACTCTTCTATAAGAGCTCCAGCCAGCTAAGGGGGAAGAAGCACTGAGAGGAAAAGATGGAGTAGGGAGAGGAGAAGATGAAGTAGATGAGAGAAAGAGAGAGGGGGCATGGAGGCAGAAGTTCACATGTCTCCACCAGTCAAAGATAGTTTATATATCTAGGTTGGGTATCGGGTTACACTTCTGATTGAGCATTACCATACTTATAAAGCCTTTGATTAACATTTTAAAAAATTGTATAAAAGCAAAATGGAAAAGGGGGCACGGGATAAGGGTTTTCTAGGGAGGGGAAATGGGGAAAGGGGATGGCATCTGAAATGTAAATAAAATATCCAATGAAAAAATAAGAGCTCCAGCCGATGTTGGACTGTGGGTCTCTGCATCTGTTTCAGTCAGCGGATGGGTGGAGCCTCTCAAAGGATAGGCTAGGCTCCTGTTATTATTAAACAAACAAAAACCTGAAGAGAAGTGAAAACTCCAGTCTACCACCAGGTGGCACTGTGGGACTCCAAGAGGAAAAAAACTGCTCGTCACCTTTCCACTTCCCACTCATTTCCCACCGAATGTTCCAAGTAGCCACACATTTTCCTCCCTTGTTCAAAGACTGGGTGGGTGAGTGAAACATTTTACAGATAATGCCCAGGCAGGAATGGGCAGAAATCTAACAATTTCATTTATGACCTATGTCTTCCCCAAAGGGAAGGTTAGCCTTCATTCTTTTGGAGGCATGCGTTTCTTTCAAATATCTCCAAGTGCTTTGGATATCCTCAGCACTAGTAACAAGCTAGAAATCAAATCAACAATTGCCCAAAGCATGGAAGGAGGTTGAGCAGTGGAATCCTAGAAAATGATATATTTGGATTCGGGTGGTTTCCCTGTGAATTTAAGTCCCTTCTATCTCCGCCTTTGTTTTCTCAGCTGTATGTAAAACAAGAAGGCTGATGAGACCTTATACATGGAGATACTTTCTCCCCGCTATCCTTTGTACACAGACAATAGATAGCAGTATTGTAAAGCTATGGCAATGAAGATTTGTGTGATTTGGAGCAAACTATTTAATATCCCAGTTTCTCCACCCATTGGGCTACAGATTCCTTATGTATATAGTGGGGATGGTAGTATATGTATTGCACAGAGTTGTCATTATCATTAAGGACTCACTGAGATTCTCCCTGGAAATTGTTTGACACATGCACTTTGATAAAAGCAATTATTCCACAGGGCTGGTGTTCACATTTTATCACTTGTGTGGCTGTTCATTTAGCTATCATCAAACTTGGGGGGCAACTAAGAGCTAAAACCAGGCTTCCCCTTAGAAAAATAAAGGCAAATCCATTTCATAGATGCAAGACACAGTTGTGAATAGAAATGAAGCAGCGGACTGCAAAAGTAACTTCGTGTGATTGAATTCCCCATCCATTACTTGTGGGAACATAAAACAAGTTTCAAAACCAGTTTGGCAGGACCTCATAAAACTAAACCACATCTTTTGTATAACCTAGAATTTCTACCCCTAGGTATTTACCTAAGGAAAGGGGCTACTCATAGCCTGAAGAGGATTTCTATAATACCACTCACAGCAGTGTGGTATCTAATAGTCAGAAAATAGAAACAGTCTATGTGTGCATCAATAGGCAAATGGACAAACAAACATCATGGAATCCTGCAAGTACTGCCCAGCAGTGCAAAGTAGTAGGCTGCAGATACTTGCAAGGATGCGGATTTTTTTTGAAAACATTGGGATGAATAAAAGAAGGCTTTTAAAAAAGAGTGCTGTACATTGTCTGTAGGAACTTATTATAGCCACTGTGGAAAATCAGTTTGGGGTACCTGTATAATGACCATGTATGCGATCCAACTATTTCAAAACTCCTGCATGTGTAGCCAAAGGAAATGAAGCCGACATATAAAGAGATACCCATTTTCCTTTGTTTATGCTATTCACAACAGCTAATATATGGACCCAGCCTAAATGCCTATCAACAAGTGGATGGATAAAGAAAAATGTGCTATATGCATACTGCTTTAGTTACTATTTTATTGCTTTGAAGAGACACCATGATGATGGCAACTTATAAGATGCATTTAATTGGGGACTTGCTTATAGTTTCAGATGGTAAGTGGGGAGGGCATGGTGGCAGGCAGTCAGGCATAATGCTGGAACAGTAGCTGGGAGCTTACATATCGGCAAGTTGGAGGCAGAGAGAACAAAAGCCTGGGTCTGGTCTGGACTTTTGATACCTCAAAATGACATATCTCCTCCAACAAGGCCACACCTCCAAATCTTTCCTAAACAGTCCACCAACTGGAAAATAAAGTTTCAAATATATGAACCTACAAGGGCCATTTTATTCAAACCACCATCACATTCCATATAGTACTACTAAGCCATTCAGAAGGGTGTAATCATTTCAGCAAAGTGGATGGAACCAGAGGACTCTGTATGAAGCCAAAGAAGGCAGATACAAAGGCTGCTTGCCCTTGCTCATGTGAAACCCAACAGTTGACCTCAAAGTAGAGTAATGTTTTCTAGAGCAAGGTGGTAGGATTAAGGATGGAAGAAAAGAGTTATGGATATGATCAATGTACTCTATATGCAATGTGGAAACACCACATCAAATCCCTTCTGTATGTACAGGTAAGATCATGGGATTAAAAAAAATATTTCTCAGATAGGAAGAATACTCATTTAGTAAAACACCTGTCTTACAAGTGTGGGGACCTGAGTTCAATCCCCAGGATTTACAAAAAAGCTAGGCATGGTGGTATACATACATATATACATATAAACATATACATACACACACATGGACATGTGCATCTGCACACACATGATCACACATATGTACATGCATACACACAAAAGAAATCTATTTTATACATATAAAATACACATGTATGAGGTGCATGGTGGTGGTGCATGCCTTTAATCTCAGCACCTGGGAGGCAGGCAGACGGATCTTTGTGTTTGATGCCAGTCTGCTGTGTAGAGCAAGTTCCAGGACAGCCAGGGCTGTTACACAGGAAAACCTTGTCTCAAAAAACCAAATATATGTATATTTATATATGTATGCATGTATAAAAATCATAGTATCTTCCTTCATTATTCTCTTAATCTGTTTTATTGTTCTTCATAGAATTTAACATACCCTCATATGTATGTGATGTGTCTCTTCTGCTACTAACATACACAGAACAGGGAATTTAGCAACTATACTCCAGTCTTAGTATGCCTGGCACTTATTAAGTGCCCCCCCCCCCAATTTTTCATTGAAAAAAATGTGCATTTAGAGTGTTGTTATATTCTCCATCTCTTTTGAAATTATTCAATAATAAAAAAGAAATGTATAGCAAGATGATTGGTCTGTATCAGGAACCATTAAACACCAAGTGAAACATGCAATTTGTTTTCATTTATAGTGCCTGTGTTCTTCCTATCTGTCAGGAACAGTCGGAGACAGGTCTATAGAAGCTTCTGCTACAGAACTAGAGAAGAGCACCCAAGACACCAGGTGGAAACAGCCTGGTGGAAAAGCTGGGGACCCACCTGGTTGGCGAAGTGATATCAGGCAGATGTACATCTTGGGCCCATTCACAGTGTTTGTGTCTCTAAGGCAATGCTGTGTAGGCATCTCAGAATAATAAGGCTTACCTAGAAGAATTCATGATGCACGATCCTATTTATTATGAACCTCCATTAACAGGCAAGACTAAACATCAATGGAAACACTTTACAAAATACTTGCCTGTGGTTGAAGGAGGCAATCGCTTAGGAAAGGACAAGGAGGGACCTTGAAAGATGGTAATGACATTTTAGCATTTGTCAATTTCTTGAAAATGTAAAATTAATATTTATATGGTTCATTGTATTTCAATTCAAAAGGTGAAAAAGAAACAATCAGTAAATATTGAGATGCGAGGGAAGTGCTTAAGAGTGAAGTGTATTGATCTCAGATAATGGATACATTGGTGGAGGGATGGGTGAGGAGTGGGTACTGGCAATACAGGATCTGACAAGCTGAATGGGTAGGCCAGACCCTCAAAGTGGTACTGTTGGGAGCTGGTAGGGTAAGATGCAACATAGCAGACAACTAGCTGAGAATGCCTGCAGTTTCTTTAGACAGGGCTCTGCAATCTAGTGCTTAGAGCTTTGGTCCAGAGATATAATTCTTTCTAATTCAGAGTTTTGTCTGGCTTCCTTGTCCACTGCTCATTCAGCTGCATGTCCTGGCACTTCCTGCTTGTTTCCAGTTCACAAAAACAAGTAGCTGGGAGAGTTATAAAGCCACAGACTGTTAAGCTATGTGAGTCGATCACTGGTGTTTCCCTACCTTCCAAAAACAGGGCGTTGCACGGAGTAACATGCAAAATCTGTTGGGTGAATGCATGCTTGGAAGAAAGATAGAATGGTGTGTTTGCAATCTACAGTCCAAACTTCATGAAGCTTTCCCAGCCTTCTGGACTCCAACAGTCTTTGCCATCTGTGCCTGTCCTTTGGCAAGTAGCCAAACCCAACAAAATTCCATTCAACCAACTTGCATGGAGCTGCTCTGTTAACAAGAAAGACTCACAGGTTTAAGGAATGGGGGAAGCATTTCCTAGACTATTGTGCCTCAATTTTATTTTACTGACTTTTTTTTTTATTTTTTAAATTATTTTATTTATTTACATTCCAGTCGTTGCCCTCCCTCCAGGTCACCCCTCCTACAGTTCCTCATCTCATTCCTCTTCCTCCTTTCCTCCATGACAGTGTTCCTCCCATTAGGCCTCCCACTTTCCTAGGGCCTCAATATTTTATTTTAAGATAACTTGGACATGGATCAGAACCTTTCCTGTACAATTTTAATGCCCAGATATATGATTCTAAATGACTTTTCTTTGTCAATACTTGTGATTACCATCCAAGAAATAAATGAATCCTGGATGATGAATAAATAGAAGATTGTTTAACTGTTATGGGACAGGTGGGGGGCACTGTGAGAGTGGGGAAGATTAAGAAGGATTCCTGTCTGATAGAATCAGTTTCATTAAGTGTGGAAGGGAAGCTCATTTAGGGCTGTCCTGGGACTAGGATTTGAAGGGATGCCCAGTAGTCCCTGGTGTATAAGAAAACCAGACACCCCTCCCCCCCACATGTTTCTCTTTTTCTGAGGATTGACCTATTTAAATTTTATGACTATTCATTTCTGTTTCCATTCTCTTCTGCACATCCACCACACTCAATGGCACTAAACATTAGTCATTTGCTTTTGTTTTGCTAATGCTTTCTTTTAATGGAATTAGGCATATCCTTGCACATCTTCAGTAAAACACTACTTCCATGGATTTAAGAATTGTTATTATATCGAGTTACTTGTGGGCATTTTCATTCTAGTGCATATTGTACTTTGAATATATTCCCCTCTATGTGGCTGCTTCCCCTTTTCTCGCCTCTCCCTTCTCAGTTTGGTTCCGTTAGTTCTCCTAGACAGTTTTGCTTCATCTTTCATATCATCTACACATATAGGATATTATGAATCTATGAAGCCTAGGATCAAAGGTGAAGTTCTGGGTATAAGAGAACAATTACAACAATGACTCATTTAAATAAATGATAATAGATTTGTTGCCTGGAAGGTTCTGTAGTTAATAAAATCACATTGTAGGAAAAAAGAGAAAGTGATGTGGGGAAAAGCACAATATATTAAATGAGAAAAATAGGTTACTGGGGCAGTGTGCATGCAAACATGTCTATACACATATGCAGGTGGAAGAATATGTACAATTGATTTTGGAGGTTCTTTGTGTTTTAAAGGATTTCTTCATTTCTTGAATTTGGACCGAGTCAGGAGGGATACACTGTAAGGAACTGGATAGTACAAAGAGGAATATGGAGCAAGTCTTCCTTTAGTCAGTAACATTCATTTGCTTTTGAGACAGGCTTTCCCTATGTAGCCCAGGTTGTCCTTAATCCTAGATGCTGAGATTAAAGGTGTGTGCCACTGAACCTTGCTCTTTCTCATTTTGAGCAAGGCATAACGCACAGAGTTTTAGAGAGAACCCCCAGGAACATGCCATTATTCCAGTTCAAAGGACGAGAGGTTGTCTATTGGTGATACAAACTTAAGGCCCACCAAAGAACATTGCTTTTCATTAAGGAAGCCACGAGGAGCAACTCCAGCTTCAGAATATAGAGCGAATTGATTTCAGTGATATCGGAAAATTAATCTAGCCAAAGCAGGGAGGGTTGGGTTGTAAGCAAGGAGTATTGCCAAGAGACTCTCAGTCTGCGCATTTGACCTGGGTAATGAGAGCATGGATTAAGCTCATGGCAATAAAACCAGAAAGGAAGAAGCAGCCGGTCGGATCTGAGAGATGCTATGCAGAAAGAATCACAGCCGGGGATCCAAATTTGACTAAATACTTGCCAGGTAGCAGGTGAAGCTATGTAAGGAGACACTTTCCAAGGAAATGGGTATTAAGAGAGAATAGCTGGGTGTTCACAGATTCTGACAGTTAATTGGAGGAGGGAGGAAGATAAGCCAACGGAGAAGACAGAGAATGATGGGTCAGGGAGATAAGAGACACTTGAGAATGCAAGTGTCAGGAGTGCAATGTCAGGCTAAGACGGTGACAGAAGAAATTGGTGCTTGCAGTGTCAAATTTACCTTTGAGGTCAAAGGGGAAAACTGAGGATAGACCCCTGATTTGACTAGGAGGTCACAGGTGAGAAGTTTGGTAGAAAGCATCTGATGACAAAGGCAGAGGAGAATAAATAGGTGAGGCTCATAAACCCTAACCATGTAGGGAAAGTAATTTATTAGAAAGGATATATATATCCTATATATATATATATATATATATATATATATATATATATCCTATATATATGAGTCAGAGTTTGACTACATATCCCTGGCTAGCTTGGAACTCAGTATATAGACAGTATAAACTCACAGAGTTATGCCCGACCCTACCTTCTAAGTTCAGGGATTAAAGACATGTGTCACTAACACGCAACCAAAGCTTACAGTTTCAGAATGTCTACTCGACTTTCTTAATCTGTTTCATTTTTGGAAAAATGGAAGTCATCTTACGAGTTTCATAAGCCACCGAGAAGTCCAAGGTTAAGGGTTATTCTTTACACTATGGGCAGGAACCTTTCTGCCTTTAGTACTGCCCAAACTTTAGATATTTCAAAGGCATATTTTAAAAGACATGAGGAATCTTTTAGTACAACAGTTTCATCTCTGGAGAGTTACTGCATTGCAAAGTCCCTAGTAGTATCTTAGGACATTCATCACCTAAGTCACTTTAACAGCCATTCCCTGATTGAAGCCCCTCTCAGCTGAGAAGCCTTGAGGCATCCATCCAAGTCACGTAAAAGGTCTCTGAGGCCTGTTACAAATTGTGTAGCTAGAAGAGAGTGATAACAACCTCACCCAAATACCTATAAGGCTTTTACCCCTGAGGGGAGAATGGGCTGAGGGGTGGCTGGGGCAAAGGTGGCAGCAAAGTTCTTTAAAACTCCATGGCAAGGCTGGAACAATCGCTGCTCTTCCAAAGGACCCAGGTTCTATATCAGCTCAATAACCATCAGCAACTCAAGTTCTAGGGGATCTGATACCCGCTTCAGGCCTCTGCAAGCACAAGACACACACGCTGTGCACAGAAACACACGTGGATAGAATACTCAAACACATAAAATAAAAATAAATATTAAGAACCCCCCCTGGCACTGACAGCTTGGCCTCTGGATCAAATGGTATTCATTGATCAGGCAGCTTCGTTCTCGGTGTCCAGAGGGCATAGACTTTTTCTTGCTCTTCTCTCATTATTGTCTCCGTGCCCCCAGAGTTGACCGCCACTACCTCACTTTTCCTACATCTCTTGTCTACAAATCCTTTGCTTAGTCTATATTCAACTTAAGACAGCCTAAAGTTTTGGAATAAAACATGGCATTGTCATCTACAAACGTGCTTGACTGCAGTCACGTTTATCCCGTGAGGCACATAGCCGCCGGTCCTCAGGTTAGACATGCCTGGAACTGATCTTTGTCAGGTTGCCTTACTTACTTACTTTGTCAGGTTACCCCAAGAAAATATGACTGTTCTAGAAGCTACCAGACCTCTTGAACTAGAGCTACTATCAAGCCTTGGAGAGTCTCACAGCTGCTCTGCCTTGACTGAGAAAAAGTATGTTTTCAAGAAAGGGCATTTTTCAGACTCAGAAACATCTAGAGAGTATAGTCAGAGATTTTTTTTTTTGGGTTGTTGTTGTCCCTGCTCCTCCTAATGGTAGAATTACGTGTCATTTCTGGGAAGATGGCTTAGTCGAAGGAAACAAGGTCACATTGCGCATAGAACATGCACGTCTTAAGGGACATGGATGACTGTCAAGGTGTAATATCAGAGCAAGACTACTTCCCTGCGGTCTGGTGAATTATTAACAAATATTTTGAACATTGTGTTTCCATTGTGTTGGCCTACCTGATCAATCATTCTGGTACCAAATTTACCCTGGGTCTCTTCTAAATAAGATACTGTCCTCAGACCACAGGCGGGAGAGTGTGAGAAAATGTGTGAGAGGACTAGAAAGGAAACAGTCCTTGTCTAACTGGGGTAGGATGTGAACAAGGGGGCTCAGCTGCCATAATCCAGCTAGAGCTAATGGAAGACATCTGAAGTCTTGCTTGGGTGCGCTCCAGGGCAGGTTCTGCCTTAGGGGAGGCAGGCGGCTGCTGTATCTGGGCCAAAGCCAGGCCTGCAGGGCTGGTGGCTAGAACTTGGAAGGAATTCTCTTCCGCAGCCCAGGGTCCAGGCTTGGCCCCAGCATGCAGCCTTGCCAACCTCTGCTGCCTGGGGCCTAGCGCATTCCGAGCCCCCACCATCTCCGCCCCTCCTCTGGGCTCGCCCCATCCCTTGTCCCCTTCTCCTCCCCCTACCAGCTGTCCCCTTTCCCCTAAGTGGCCAGACAGTCTGAGCCTGGAAAGAGGAGGCGGCAGGCTGGAGGGGGCGTGGTGGGGAAGGGGAGGAGGAACGGGGATGAGGGGATAAGGAAGCCCCAGCCCGCGCCCCTAGTCATTGCGCGCCTGCCGGGGAACCTGGGTGCCACCTCGCTGTCGAAGTCTCGGCACCCTGCCTGCCCTGCCTGCTCCCCTTGCTTGCTTGCTTTCCCTTGTCCAGGAGGAAAGGTCAACGGCGTCCTGGAGCCTCCGTGCCACTCTCCAACAGCCATGAACTGCAGCGAGAGCCAACGGCTGCAAACCCTCTTGAACCGCTTGCTGCTGGAGCTGCACCATCGTGGCAACGCCAGCGGCCTAGGCGTCGGACCCGGCCCGAGCATGGGCATGGGGATCGTCCCTGACCCTTTCGTGGGCCGCGAGGCGACCAGCGCCAAGAGTAACGATGCTTATCTCTACATCCTACTCATCATGATCTTCTATGCCTGCCTAGCAGGAGGCCTCATCCTGGCCTACACCCGCTCCCGCAAGCTCGTCGAGGCCAAGGACGAGCAACCCCTGGCCTGTGTCTCCGAGAAGGAATGGGTCCCCAACGCCGTCGCATCTGCTGACCCGGAGAATGGCCAGGGCTTGCTGGCTGAGGGCGGCCACCAGCTTGCACCAGGGGCGCTGCCTGCGCCGGCCCAGGGTGCTGAGCGGGTCTAGATCAGCTGCCCTCCTCATTTTGCTTATCTCTGGGCCTGGCTCCCGCGCTTTTACTGCCCTTCTAGAGCTTGCTTTACCCGAGGCCCAGAAGATGATAAGAGGTCAGAATCTTTCAAGGCAAGGCCCTGGAAAGAGAAGCAGCGCCTTACTCACACCGATCACTTTCTCTCTCCCTTTCTTCCATGCCAGCACCCCTACCCCACACATCCAACTGAATTAAATTGCCTCTGCTCTCTTGTCTTCAGCCAGCCCCAACACCATGCTCCAGCTTTCTGGGAACAGAATCCAGCACGTCCAACACTTGGCATCGAATCGAAGCAACGAAGTCTATCAGAACTCCGGTCCGTTTAACTGGCAGCTGCTCCAGGGGCTGCCAAGGACTGCTCACTCTGCACAGCTAATGGGGTTAGCCATCACTGCCAGGCCGGCTGCAGCAGCTCCGGCTTTCTGTTGCCTTGGGGACAGAGACAAAGAGCACGAAGAGACCTCAGACATCTTTTCCTTCTCTTTTCCTTCAGCAGGCTATTAGGGAGACGCTATTGTGGCATAGAATGGACTGAAGGAGAGGGAAGGCTCAATGGGAAAGGAAGATCTATGGTTCCAGGGGTATGGTGTTCTTGTTTCCCAGTCCCCCTATTTGTTATCCCAAAGGTCTGAGTATTAGTGATTTGGACATCTGGCTTGGATAATCATTAGTAGTTGCTTAGCCTTAATGATCCCAAATGCTTCTCTTATATTGGCTCAGTTTATTACTGCAATGTATGCTTCATCTACCATGAGGCTCAGTCATCCCCAGCTCTGTAACCCTGGGGAATCTTACAGGCAGGTAATAAAGTTTGTTAAACAGTAACTCAAGACTCTTGTCTCAAGCCCAGCCTTGAAAGCCCACTACTGGATAGACAGGGAACTGTTTATTTTTCGTTTGGAGATGTTGTTTGGGAATTGGGTGGTTGTGATTTCTATATTGATTATAGGCCAAATATGATAGCTGTGGGGGTATGGTGGGGGCAAGGAAAGGACATATCCAGAATCCCAGCTACTGAGAGTGTTGAGGCAGGGAGATCATTTGAACCCATGAGTTCAAGGTCTGCCTGGGCAACACAGTGAAGATGTTTCTGTGTCTGACATTTTTTTTTTTTTGTAAATGTGTCCCAGAAGTTACAACTGCTTTATCACCTCTTTCCTTTTCCTTAATTCTTCATCACTTTAAAAAAACGACAATGCTAATTTTAAAAAAGCCTTCAAGACATGGAAGAAGTTGGAGGGAGGGGGTTCTGCAGGTATGGTACATATATATATAAAACATTAATGTAATTTTTTTTTAAAAAAGGTCTCTGAGTCCCATAAATACTAGCTGTAATCAAAGTGAATTTCTAGAGCTGTCTTTATAATGAGATGAGATTCCCACAATGTAAAATTGTAACACAGAAGTCAGAGGTGGGTGTTTTTGTAAGAGAGATTAAGACTGGGTTTCATTGTACAGTTGAAGCATACCCTGAACTTACTATGTAGCTCAGACTGGCTTTGAACTTATCCTCCTCCTGTACCATTACCCCCTGCTCTAGAAGTCAATACATCCTGACTCATTCTCCTTCCTTTCAGGTTATCAGAAACTTGCTTAGGGCTGAAATACTTATAACGATGGTTTGAACTTCATCAATTATACATGAATTTACTTCGTTCTAGTCAGCCAATTTGCTTCAGTACAGCAGATTTCTCAGCAATAGCATGGTGAAGGCATTATGGGTCAGTAACATGCATTGATAGTCCAGAAGACTCATTCAAACCATTGCCCTTGACCTTCCAGTTCATCTGGTGTTTTACGGGCTCTATTAATAAGTTAAACGAACTTACTTTCATTCCCAGGCTTCATTCCTTGAAGCTATGCTGGCATTGCCTTATTGGCTCCTCTCCAGTTCCAGGCCTAAGGTTACCTCCTCCTCTTGAAGATGGGGGCTGAGAACTGGGCAGGCGTCCAGGACAACGATGGGAAGATAGAGGATGCTGGGAGAGTCACTCCAGCCATGTAAGGAGTCCTGAGAAGGCTATCGAAAAAGGGTAGAGATACACAGCCATGCTGAAGGACATGGGATATAGTCCCCAGAGCTATGTGTTAACTGCAAGCGTTTCATTTATTTCCCTGGCATAAATGGGCAAAAGGGGTTGTTTTGATAATGAAATGTAATAGATTCTTTAGGTACTGAAACTTGGGAAGTGTATTTGTAGCCGTTACCAATATCTGTAAGTATATATTGTTAAAAGTAAAAGAAATAAACAATACAGAGTTGGAACAATAGCCACAAACAAGCATTATAATGCTAGTAGTGGAAAACAGAATCATATCAAGTCAGTCCTGGTTTTAGATAATTTTTAAAATCTTTTTACAACTTAGGTGCCCTTCAAGAATTCCTACACACAATAGCTATACCGAAGGCTCCTTTCTAGAAAAGAGAACTGGCTGGAGGGTAACAGGCTTTACTGTCCAGTGGGTTTTGTCAAATGCTTTTATAATTGAGAGTTTGACTCAGTTAATGAAGTTTCCCACAAGTTTGGATGCCCAGATATCTACTAACCAACGGAGTGTCCATTGTATCGAAGTGATCATGTCACAGTCAACAAAACACAGACAAGGGAAAAGCTAGATGGCAGGCAGGTGTGAACCTCCAGTCTTCATAACAGCCTCAAATAGCAGGAGGTTACTCTTTAAGTTTGGAAGGTTTAGACTTGCCCATATGTGATTTCAAAGGCGGTAAACTTTTCAAAAAAAAAAAAAACTCACAAAAACAAACAAACAAAAACCAAAACAAAACCCAAGTGACCAATTTCCACCCCACATAATCACACAGCTCCCTTTCCACTCAGGTTCAGATCTTTGCTCTATAACAATAAAGAAGCAGAAGAGACTTTTAAAAAATGTTCTCAAGGCTCTCACCAGAGGAGTCCCAGGCAGTGTTTTGAGTTACGGTGTGCCAAACTGCTCATGACCAGTAAAGAAATGAGCAGAAGCTTTTCTTCCATTAGAAGCAAACTTCTGTGTAGTACATTTGAGGTTTTTTTTTTTAAACAGGGATATAAATGAAGCCTTTCATTTGTTTCTAGTTACCATCTTCTTTTCGATTTGCAGTTGCTTTTAAAACTTGTGATCTGCACACTATTAGAATCCACAAAGAGGAAGGGGCTTGGGCTGCTTTCCAAACGGTCTTGCCTGGTAGTTGAAGCAAATGTACTGTGAGATCCTGGAGAGAGGCAGAGGACCAGGAACCCCAAGAACTGGAGTCTAGCCATGGTCTTGCCAATTACCCAGTATTCTTTATCAGAGTGAGTTGCTTAGCCTCCTTGGGCTTAGGTTCCCATGCTTTGGCAAATTTGAGGAAGTAGTGAGGTCATGGATGGGAAATAGGAGAAATAGAGCAGCCAAACATGTGTAAGTGTTCACTTTATGCTTTCTTCATACTTCTTTAGGAAGATAAACATGGAAGGAAGACAAAGGGAAGGGAAGATTCCCCGCTCTGTAGAATACCTAGCTCTTGGTAGGAGTTGAATAATAGTAACTATGTTGCACACATCCCTTTCAACTGACTTCCCATAGCTTTCTCATGACTTTAGAGCCACAAGCCACAAACCTTCTCCTGGCTCCAGTTTCCTCATTCCTGTCCCTATAAAATGTTAGTTTTACACACCTTAGTGATAACTATCTTCCCCTTTTCCCTCTGCATGCATTGGCCCCTTCTTCTATCAACCTTTTGAGTAAAACTCTTCAAGTGAATGGTCTATCCTCGGCTTACTCCCTGCCAGTCTTAGCTCAGTTCACTGCAATAGGTTTTTTTTTTTTTTTTTTTTTTTTTTTTTTTTTTTTTTTTTTTTTTTTAAATCTCCACCACACTAAAGAAACTGGTGTATCACATCATCAACAACTCATTTGATGCCTAGGCTATTTATTGCTTGCTGGTTTTTTTTTTTTTTTTTTGTGACTACTTAGTAGCATTTAAAGGAATTGTTTGGTTCTTCCTGGCATTGCCCTCCTGATTTCCATAATACCCCCAGTTCTCTGGTAAGTCTCTTTGTTCATCACCTCTTTTCTTCTAAGTCTCTTTTGTTGATTCCTTGACTGCTCAGTGGCTTCATTTTGTAAATCTCAACACAATAGTGCCTTCCCCTATGAATACCATGTTTCCAATGATGACTCCCAAATTCATAATTTATCCCTGAAATTCTTACTCTGAATTCCATATTAACATCTATCTACTTGACACTTTCTGTGGCTATTGCAGCCTATCTCAACCTTAACACATCCAATTTATTTACTTTTAAAAGAATTATTTATTAAGTTATTTATTTAATGTGTATGAGTATACTGTAGCTGTCTTCAGATACACCAGAAGAAGGTATCGGATCCCATTACAGATGGTTGTGAGCCACCATGTGGTTTCTGGGAATCGAACTCAGGACCTCTGGAAGAGCAGTCAGTACTCTTAATTTTTGAGCCATCTCTCCAGCCCCCAATTTATTTTTTTTAAAAAACTCCTTCCATAATGTCCTATTGCATTTGAGAAAATAAAAGCAACTAATAACACCTGGGACCGGCTGTGATATTTACATTTAAGTCTCATACTAGCTAAAAGTTAGATTGGTGTTCACTGACAGTCCATGTTATTATTCTCCTGTAAGGTATAATTTCATAGAACACTGATATTAGGCAGTCTAGGAGTAACACACATTTCTGTGACCTTGATGAAGCAAAACAAACCAAGAGGGTTTTCTAAAGTTAGATAAGCATATTCAAAACCATGGGTGCCCTGAAACTAAGAAATACTACAGGTCTTGCTTTTCCAGTTTATCAGAATGATTGATACTTCTCTAAAAGCGACCGTTTCTCTAGCTTCCCACTTTTAAATAGGATCTCTAATTAGAATCACTCTCACTTTCTGATAGTATACAGTTTTGTAAACGATCTTGCCATCCTCTCTCTACCTGCTTCTATCACAGCAGGAGTCATACCGAATCTGTTCTGTCCTTTACCTTCCACATTCAACCGAACAGGCAGATCCATTGAATTTTACCTCTACGGGGTTTCTACACATGACCACCGCTAATGAGCTCTACTTCCAGGAGTTCAGTCTTTACTCCCATCATTTTTCTTCAACTACTAAAACACTACCTACCTGGTGCCAGAATAGGAAACCTAAAAGCATACCATCCCCTGTCTCTACTCAAGGCCCTTTTTTTTTTTTAAATTATCCACACAATTAGAATATAATTTATAATTGCCCCTTGGGGGTGATTGTAAAGCCCTGCCTGATTTAACCCATTCCATCTTCTCCAAACATCATCTTCAGACACAACACTTCTTCTACACAGTTTTACTTTCCGGTTTCAGACACCTGTGCTCTGAAAATTTTTAATGGGAAATTTTTTTTACAAAGAAACAACTTGTAAGCGCAAAATACTAAGTCGGTTGTTCTGAGTAGCATAATGAAATTTTGTGCCGTTGCACACAGCCCCATCAGGATGTTATTCATTCCTTTGTGCACACTCCATATGTTATCTGTCCATACACTGCTTAGCAGTTAGCTCAGTTATCAGATTGGTTATAAGACTGCGTATTTATCACAATGCACGTGCGGACCTGGGGAATGGCTAGGGCTTGCTGGCTTGCAGGCTGAGGGTGGACCACCAACTTCCTCTCTATGCAATAAGGACCCAGGGCACAAGAATAGTAGTGATGCTGGCCATTTGAATATGCTAAAGATAAATTGTAAGCCGAATGTGAAAATTTTCAACTTATTAATTTTTTTCCTTTCTTCCTTTAAAAAAAGAAATACTAGGGGTTAGTAGGATCTATGTTAGAAATAAATCTTCTATTACGAAGTTGTGCATAAGGAAGTAGAAATACATGCTGGTTGTATTGCCATGCCTCAGACAGCAAAAGTTACAGCCACTGTCTATGGTAAGTCCTGTATATTTATACTCATAGACAAAGGTTACTGTCGGCTTTAGTCAGAGAAGCTTCTGTCTGCAGTAAACTGTGAAGAAAGCAGAGGCGTGTGGCTGGAGGAACTGAGAATGGCAGAAGCTTGAGTGCTCATGCCCTAAACAGGGCATTTATACCACTCCCTCTAAGGCATAAAGGACATGGTGGAAGACAGTACAGAAAGAATCTAACAACAAATTATGAGAAACAGAAGCTATGAATTTCAAAGTGAGCAATGAGGGGTATACTGAAGAGTTTGGAGAGGTAGGAGGAAAGGAAAGGGGGGAAATGAAGGAACAATAATCTCAATGAATGTAAGAGTTGTGGAATGCTGCCTTCTGGATACAACAAAGCCATCACAGTCACAAACCCACAGTAGCTATGGTTATCTGCAGTATGCCTTGTAATAGATACGGATTCAGGAGGGGCTCATGGCCATAATCCTCTTTGTAGTACTATAGGATATTGATGCATTCTGGGGGAGGAGGATTCATTGTCTTTAGTTGTATGTCCACTGGGAAACACAACATGGACACACAGATGACCTTGATTAACCTCAGTGGGTCACAAAACATGGATATGAGAAAGGGAGAGAGGGTAGATGAGAGACGTTTTGGGGGAAAGTAATCAGAAAGCATTATATACACGCATGAAATTGTTAAAGAGCAAATGCAATTAATAAAAAAATGTAAAATGAAAGATGGAAAAGGAGATCTGGCATGTTATATGCCTGTAGTTCTAGCCAGTTAGCAAGCTGAGGCAGAAGCATCAACTTCAGCCCAGCCTGTGGGCAGTATAGTGAAACCTTTCTCCAAAGGAAAGCATGAAGGTATAAAGTGCACTGTGTGTGTGTGTGTGTGTGCCTGTATAGCTAGAGGATAGATTCTGTTGTGGTTTCTGGAAACCACTGAGTGTATTAGAACATATTTATCACAGCAAAGGGCCACTCTACTCTTGTCTTTCTGCCTCGCATTCATCTTGTTGCTGGGCTCTGAAGATATAAAGCGTTCTTTCTGCCTCAAAGAGGCATGTTTGCATGTTTGCATGTTTGCATGTTTGCATGTTTGCATGTGTTTGGCTTCCTCTGCCTAGAACATCCTTCCAGTGCACCTTTCCATGGCTGCTCCCCTGTTGTCATTCGAGTCTCAGCTCAGATGTCTCTTCCTTGACCAGCTTATCTATGCTGTTCCTTCTGTTCCCACGTCATTCATCATCCTGTTTCCCTATATATTCACTTTACAGCAGACATCGCTGTCTTAAATCACTGTTTATTTACTTATTACTCTGTTGATAGTGCCACCTAGGCAAGCTGCAATCTTCATGAGGAATATATAAGGTAAAATTTTGCTTTTGTATAACTCTTTGGTGTGAGATTGATGCTAGAAATTACACACACAGTTTCAAATCCTCTGATGTGACCCATTCTCACCTATGTGTGGAATAATCACCAAAAATCCAAAACTATGAAATTATCCATCATCGTCACAGGTTGTCTTTCTTCCTCCTGTGAACCTCTCTCCTTCTAGCCAGACAACCGTAATCCACTTTCTGTTGCTATGGATTAATTTGCATTTCCTTCAACACGTATAATCCTCCTGCACACATTTCTTTCTCTCAGTACGCTGATTTGGGGATTCATCTACATGTTGCATGTCTCAGCAGTTCATTTTTTTTCTTATTGCTGAATAATTGCAGGGATGTGACACAGCATGCTTATCCAATCACTTGTTAAGGGATTTCTGAGTTATTGCCAGTTTTTCATAATCATAACTAGGTTTTCACGTGATGGATATTTGTGTGAGAGCTGTGTGTGTCGACCCATGCACACTGCAGACATTCTGTGTGTCTGCTTCTCTGCATCATCCCCCAAGCCCTGTATAGTAACTAAATGTCTTAAGGAATAAATCAGCGTTTCCAGCCAAGGTCTATGGAGAGTTTCATTAGTAATGTGCCGACCCGAGGATCCTGCAGGATGCTACCTTTTCTCCCAGCCACCCCCACTGTCTAATCTGCAGCCCCGAGTGAATCCTTGGAGGTGCCTCTTTCCACTGTTGGCTCATCGGAGAAATCCTCCTCACCGGGTTCTCTGCCAATGCTGCTCTTTACCCTAAGCTGGCCCCTCTGGCTGTTCAGCAATCCGTTCATTCCTCGCTTGCTGACTCCCTATCACATTCCCTACAGCAGCTGCTCCTAACTTCCTGCCCTCTCCTCAAGCCCCCAACCCCAGTCCTCCCCCTCATTCTCAGGAGATGACTTCATCTCCTTCATCATTGGGAAGGTTGAGGCCAACTGACAGGCGCTCCTTTGGCTTGCATCTGAGCTGTCTCTATACAGCTCTCTCTAATGCTTCCGGCTCACTAGAAGAAGTGCCTCTTCACCTTGGCAAGGTTAAATTTTTCCACTGGTATACTCTAATGATATAAAAAAACAATAACAAAAAGGAAAATATAAAAAATCTCTTTGCTAAGCATTATGCACTAAACTAAGTGTGGAGAAAACTACTCTGACCTGTATTGAAAACTTTGCCAAAACACATAATTATTATTATTATTATTATTATTATTATTATTATTATTATTAATTGCATATGCCAAAAGACTTTTTTTTGCTTGTTTGCTTGCTTGCTTAAGATAATGTCTATGTAGGCTGGCTGTCATGGAACTCGATATGTAACACGGGCTGGCTTCAAACTGATAGTCTTTTGTCCCTGCCTCTGGAGTGCTGGGACTAAAACAATACACCGCCATACTCCGTCTAAGACTCAATGTTTTTCAACGATGTTGTAAATGCATAAATAAAGTTGGTCTTCCATATCTGTTGGCTCCAAATCATAACTAGAGAGAGAGGTACACGGGAGGAAGAAAGGAAACCTGTGAGGATGATGGATAATTTTATAGTTTTGGATTTTGGGTTATTATTTTGTAGATTCAACAAATCAAGGGTCAAATGTAACGGAGAAAACACATCTTTATTGAACATATGGGGGTTCCTCTCTCTCTCTCTCTCTCTCTCTCTCTCTCTCTCTCTCTCCATTTCTTATTTATTTTCTTTTTTTTTTTTAACATAGGATCTCACTATACTGCCTGGGCTAGACTTAAACCTCAGGGCTCATTCGATTCTCTTATCTCAAGCTCCCGAGTAGCTGGGACTGTAGGTACAGAACACCATACTTGACTCCTGCCATTTTGTTTATGTAAGATATTCAGCAACTGCATATTTTGGTACTTCAGGCTCCTGGAACTTTTATGTTAAGGATGCAGACGTTGGTGCAGGCTCAAGCTGTATTGATCGCTTCCTTTCTTTGTC
Organism: Rhabdomys pumilio; assembly: GCA_030674055.1. NCBI lineage: Eukaryota > Metazoa > Chordata > Mammalia > Rodentia > Muridae > Rhabdomys > Rhabdomys pumilio. The sequence goes on from JANHMN010000005.1 coordinate 37,781,158, forward strand.
CGTGTGTCTGTTCAGCTGCCACCTCCTCAGAGAGCATTAGGCACATCTCATCAGTTATTTAACCTGCCAATAAGTTTGAATAGTCATATATGTCTTTTAACAGATAAGGAGGCTGAGGATCAGAGAGGCCATATAAATTCAGGTCAACAAAATTGTAAGTAGTGTGGAAATAAGACTTGAGGTGAGGTATAATCTAGGGTATCCTCTCTCCATGCTTCTTCCTTGTAACTCAGGGACTTATCTTAATCTCACTCTCCACTCTGTGGCAAACTGTCATCCTTGAATAAAATGTGAAGGATGTTTTTTTTTTAAAGTAAAGTAAGAGGGAAAGGAGACAAACTAGGGGAACCCATAAAGGATTTTCCCAGACTAAAGAGTTTGAGTCCCAAACTTTAATAAGCATACCATGGAATGTTTGTTAAAAGGACAAATTCTCAAGCGTAAGTTCCCTCAGACCTACTATGGGTATACAGAGGCGAAGCATAAAATTCTAGTTAGAGGCTGTGACAATACTCATAAGAGAGGAAACACTGGCCCAGACTATTTCAGGGGCAATGAAAATGGAGAGACATGTTCAGATTTTTGTTCTGATAAAATATACATAATATATAAAGATCTATCTTTCTATCATCTAACATGCAGCACCTTAAAGTGCACAGGTAGATGAAATTTAGTGCACACTCTAGTCATCGGTGTCGATGTTGCAACATTTTCACTTACAGGACGTGGAACTGGTGGCAAAGCAATTAGAATTAGGGTGAGAGTCAAGTTTGTTAGGTTCGTTAGGTTATTGCAGCGTGTCGATGGGGATAATGGGATTACCTAATCAAGATGAGTAAACTAACAAGTAGGAGCATTTGAAAGTAGAAATGAAAGAGATACAAAGCTAATAACATGACAATGGTGATGGTGAAGATGGTATAAGTGTGTGTGTGTGTGAACATGTGTGTGTGTGAACACGTGTGTGTGCTTGTAGGCAATGGGACTCAGACAAGCCCTGTATTAGGGAGATACATCAGCAGTCCTATATAGAAAGTTTTGAGACCTCAAAGAGGTACGAGATGACCTGTTGGAGCAGAACTGGAATACAACAGAAACTCAGAGATTGTGACCTGGACTATATGATAGTTAAACCTTGTATAAAACCATTTCTTAGACACTAGCTCAAATGCTCTACAGACATAGTCTCAATGAGTTTTCATAGTATTCATAAGTAAACTGGGGTACAGAAAAACTCATCAAATGCACTAGCACGTGACAGGGCTGGGAGGCTGGAATTCAGGCAGACTAGCTGTATATACAGAGATCACAGCTATCATTTACAATGCCTTGGATAACCATTTTGTTATCTATCTTGAACAGTAGAAATAAGGTGGAGGGCAGAGCTTCAGGGAACATCTATATCTACTAGAGGGAGAAAGGCACCAGAGGAATCCATTGATGGAAAGAGAGGAGGCTGGAAGGCAGCGTGTCTGGACCAAGAAACATGAACATTTGCTGAGGCCCAAGGTGAGTTTCGAGAAATAGAGAGCATCTGCTCCTGGGAATGTGTTGCAACAGAATGCTGGTGACTGTCAGTGGAAAATTTGTGGTTTGTGGAGAAGAGAGTAAGCCAGAGGGAATGGGTTAATGAGAAAGCTGGTAGAAGAAACTGATTATGATTTAACTCTGAAACGTTCCCCCACACACTCATGCTTTGAACCCTTGCTCTTCAGCAAGTTGGCATTATTTGCGGGAGGCTGTGAAATCTTTAAGGGGTGGGGCCAAGAAAGTGAGACTTTTAAAATTATACCCAGCCCCTCTGCTTTCTTTCTACTGTTTCTTGGTCTACCACCATAGGAATCGTCTCTACTACACGCTTTTCTCACCATGGACTGAGCTGCTCCCTCCTATGGCAAAGTGAATTATCTCTGAAAACCCGAGCCAAAATAAGTCTTTCCTTTATTATGTTGTTTCTGTCAGGCATTGTGGTCAAAGTCCCTGATACAAAAATAACAGGTAAAAAACAAAAGTAAGACAGTATTGCATGTTGCAAATAAGGTGAAGGCAATTGATTATTGATTGACCTGTCTTTGATAGCAATTAGCTTAAGCCTTTTGACTCATGCAGACAGGTCAGACCTCCTCCTCTTACTTGTTCTGTAACTTTGAATGACTCAATGTTTTGTTATGTTTTCTTGTTGTTTGCTGTTTTGTTTTTGAGATGGGTGCGGAGGGGGGGGGAAGTCTCATTCAGTAGTCCAGGCTACCCTGGAGCTCACTATGTAGCCCATACTGGCCTCAAACAAGCTAAGCTGGCATCAAACTCAGAGAAATTATCACGAAACCCTAACTACTTGGATTACAGGCACAAACCGACAAATCTAGCTTTGGTTCGCTTTTCACTGCATAATCCAAATAGACCTTGAACTTCTAACCCTCCTGCCTCAGCCTCCCAAGTATTAAGATTACAGGCCTGTGATTTAACTTCTTGAAGTTTCAATTTCCACAGTTTTACAGTGAAATTATATGTATAATACCCTGAGAAAGCTGGTACATGACAAGCCATTGTTAGTAGTTGCTTAATAAATGGCAAGGAAGATGCCCTTGAGAGTCAATAAATTCTTGAACTCAGTCTATGTAATCTTTGAGATCAGTCATGACTAAATTGGAGTCACCAACTTCTCTCAGTGATGAGTACTCTCGGGATTACCCTAAGTGGAGCCATGTAAGCTTCAATTAAAGCAGCTTAAAAGAGATAAAGTTCAACATGTTACTCCTCCGTATAGTGAAATGAACAAATCTGCATAAACTCTACCTGTGGGTGACTAAGTAGTGCATTGGTGGTTCCCTTTGAAGGAGAAATAGTCTATCATGGGCACTTCTTTTTGCACACCTAAGGAAACAGCAGCAGCAGCAACAGCAACAACAACAACAACAACAACAACAACAACAAATGCTTAGTTTTGGAGCCTTTGATGTTGGAGTACTGGCAAGACAGAAAATTTCCCATTTCCTTCCCATTTCTTTCTCTATCCCCATGTAGTGGTTAGTGGGTTTTTTTTTTTGTTGTTGTTGTTGTTGTTTCTTTGTCACCTTGACACTAGCTAGGTTTATTTGGGATGAAAGAAGTTCCATTGAGAAAATGCCACCAGCAGACTAGCCTGTGGGCAAGCCTCCTTTTTTTTTTTTTTTTTTTTGAGTGGGGAGACATTTCCGAATATTCTGCAGCATTATATTATACTCTGGCAAAACCAAGCAAGGTTCAAAGAAATAATTCCTGGCTTTCTCCCTTGCACTCTGCATTTTCAACAAGAGAATGGCCTATTCTGAGCAGAGATAGGGAGCAGACAATGGCTAAAACAAAACAAAACCAAACAAAAACAACCTTAAGCATTGGAAAACTGCTGGCTGCCTTGTGCATGCCACAGGGCCTCACAATCAGGTCCTTTGTTTTGCTCTCCCTTTACTGTTCCCTCTCTCTGCTTTAGGACTTTTTTCCCACCTCAGATTCTATATGAATTGGGACTGGAAGAAGAGGTTTTGCTCTCCAAGAGAAGGTGTTGCCCCAGGGCGTGAGAGGGGGGTGGATTGTATATAGGGATGGGAAGGCTGGCCCACAGCCAGCTGGTGGAAAATGAGCAAACAGCCGGAAACACTCCAAGGCAGGATAGAATTTTAGATCCGGAGTTGGTGGGGGCAGGAAGAAGAGATGGGGAGGGCCAGAGATAGTGGAAAGTGAAGGAATGTGGGAGCCTCTGGGGATATTAAAGAGACACACCTGGTCTAGGGCTCGGCACAAAACTGACACATTAATTAATGTCCTAGTGATAAATAAGATTTGTTGGACATATCAAGTTTCCCAGAGCAATACTCTTTCATATTATCGTCTTTAATAGCTCAACACTCTGTGGGAGGAATCATTATTATTGTCTTCATTTTCCAAATAAGATATTGAATTCTACCAAGGTCAAGGCCTTGGTCCTGGGTCTCAATGAACAAATGGCAGACAATGACTTGAATCCACAGCTTGTGCATTCCTCTTCTCAATATAGTGAGTCAGGCACAACAGAGAAAGGGGCCCAGTTTCACAGCTTAAACCACAAGCTCCATACAAGCTCTACTTTCTCAGGGTCAAGCCTATAGCTTTGGCTATTAATAATAATACCTCACCCACCTCTCCAGAGTGTGAGGAATGGGGTGTGGCCAAGAGATGCTTCCACCATTAGGCTTTAAGGGCAAAAGAACTGTGAGAGGTGGAGCCAGTACAGATGATGACTGGTTCATGTCTTGTTCCCTGCTCCCCTTTTCCTTTCAAGAGATTGTATAGCTTTACCCACTGCTCCGGATTCTCACCCTCTTGTAACAAGGGGCACTTACCATGTTTGCCTTTAATGGTTTAAGTGGTGGGTAGTGCATCTAATGCTTCTGCAGGATCATCTACCATCAGATGGACCTCCTCAGTAACTCTGGACTGGCTGCCTCCCTTTCCTTTCTTTTCTGATCATGCCTCAGCTGCTGTCATTGACATATTAATAAATTTGGAAATGTAAATAGAAAGATTTGTCTTAGGAATTGTTCCGTGAGGTTCTGCTTTTTTCCCACGTTACTAGAGCAGCCACAGGGCCAGGCTGCTGCTGACAGCTGGCTTCAGCCCTTCAGGGATTAGCAGCTGCCATACTGCAAGGCTGCAGCTGGCCTCCAGCACCAGGTTCCAGGAGCTGCTCACACCTATCCTTTGCCTGCTGCTCTTTCTTCTGTGTCCCCCTCCCTCTCTCCTTTGCCTGTCTATCTTTTTGTAGTCTTTCGGGCTTGTTCTCTTGTCTCTGAAATTTACTGCTAGGGCAATCTTAAAACTGCTTCTTGCTTCCTTTCAATCAATACAACAATATCTGCAGGAAAAAAAGTGTTCCCTTCCTACATGATCTTTCAGATACAGCCAATGTTCACGGTTTGCTGTTTGTTGACTGTTCTCGTGACTAATGTTAAACCGAACTCATTAGCTTGCACCTGAGCATTTGAATGAGGCTGAACAACCCAAACCAAGATTATGTCACCTTTGCTGAAGTTGGCTATCTGATGTCTTAAGAAATCACAGGAAGGGGAGGGAGAGGGAGCTAGAGGGGAAAGGAGATGACAGAGCAAAGAGGAAGAAATCTATTTATAGTACAGTGTATCCATGACAACCTTTAAATTTGAAAGTGTGTCATTTACTTAGAAGAATTTTATTAGAATTTTTTCATGTATATGGGTGTTTTGCCTGTATCTATGTCTGTGTGCTATGTATGTGTGTATCTGAGGAGGCCAGAGAGGATGTCAGGTCCCCAGAGACTGGAGTTAGTGCAAGGAATCAAATCTTCTGCAAGAACAGCTGGCGCTCTATAACCAGGAGATTGTCTCTCCAGCGACCTCATGTATTTACTGAGATCTGGATTTCCACATCTGACAGACTGCTTACAACCTTTGCCATATTTTAAGGTTGTTGAATTTTTTTACAGAAAAATTAAAATCTTTAAAAAAAAATATTACAGGGCTATTCTGTTTTCTTTCATTTGAAACATTGAAATTTTCTCTCAATGAAACAATTTTGGTGTATGTGTGTGTGAGAGAGAGAGAAACACAGAGAGAGACACAGAGAGAGAGACAGAGAGAGACAGAGAGAACATGTGCATATACACATGTGTGCGTTTGAGTGTTTTCGCTCACATATGTGTATGTGGAAGATTTCTGTTTCAGTCATATCCCATCTTTTTCTCTAAATCTAACACTTTTTTTGGCTAGTCTGGCTGACTAGTGAGACCCACTCACCCCCAGATCCATAAGGGCAGCACCTTGTATCTGACCCCCATCCCCAGCAATGGTTACAGACACACACCACACCACACCACCAGGTTATTACATAGGTACTGTCAATCTCAATTCAGGGCTTCGTGCTTGAGTGGCAAGCACTTTTCCCACTGAACCATCTTCCAAACTTCTCAGTGAGACTTTTATGGCATTTTTTGCTCCACAGAAAGCTTTAAAAATTTGTTGTCAAATTGACTTACCTTTATCTTTTCTGTGGTCTTTAATTTCCCTATCACGGTAATGAAGGCCTTGTGATTGCAAAGGTTACAAAAATAACCTTCTTTATGCTCACCTTGGATTTTCATGTGAAATGCTATATCTCTAAAGCATCTGGATTTTATTTTATATGTGGCACAAGGTCTAAAATTTTTATTTTCATTATGTTGCCAAAGTACATTCCTTCTTCTTCTTTTTTTTATTTTTTTTCAAGACAGGGTTTCTCTGTGTAGCCCTGGCTGTCCTGGAACTCACTCTGTAGACCAGGCTGGCCTCGAACTCAGAAATCTGCCTGCCTCTGCCTCCCAAGTGCTGGGATTAAAGGTGTGTGCCACCACTGCCCGGCAGTACATTCCTTCTTAATGAAGCAAATTGTGAGGATTGATTGCAATACTAGAGCTGACATCTAGAACACTGCACACAGTAGGTAGACACTGAGCTGTATTCCTAGGTCCATTTTTACTTTTTGTTTACTGTTGGTCTTGCTATGTTGCCCAGGCTGAACTTAAACTCACTTTGTAAGTCAGGCAAACCTTGAAGTGGTAATCCTCCTGCATCAACCTACTGAGTACCTGAGATTACAGGCCTGCACCATGAAAGGAGGCCTATACCTTTGATTGTGTTTTTAATTCCAGCCCTGCAAGCCAAGGTCCACAAGAATGCTTATAGAGAGCTTGGTTTAGAGACTGTTTCATGTAATCATCTAGATTTGTCTTTTTAAAAGCTCATTGACAAATAATTAAATCAGGTGTGGTGGTGCGTCCCTTTAACCAAGGCACTTAGGAGGCAGAGGCAGGCAGATCTCATGAGTTTAAGGCCAGCCTTATTTACAGAACAAGTTCCAGGATAGAGAAATCCTGTCTCACAAAAACAAAACAAACAAAAGCAGACAAATAATAACGATAATAATAATGATGATAATAATAATAATAATAATAATAATAATAATAACAACAACAACAACATATATTTATAGTGTGTATTGTGACATAGTGGTTATGTATACAATGCACACAAATCAAATTTAAGTTAATGTACTCATTACCTCACCAAATTGTGATTTTTCCTGTGGTGAGAACATTTCAAACCTACTCTTGTAGCTATGTTAAAATATACAATATATTTACAATGACTGCATTGGCCATGTTTTGCAATAGATCATTAAAGCACATCTCAGCTATCCCGGTGAAGCTTCGAGATCTTCTTCATCCACAGTCCACGCCCACTGCCATTTTACTTGCTGCTTCTCTCATGTCAGCAGTTTGAGATTGCACACAGTGCTCGTACCAGCTGCTGTTTGCACTTCTGTGCCAGCCTTATTTCACCAAACAGAATATCCCTTAGGTTCATTTCCCTTAGCTTTTCTGTTTCAGCACCTTGAGAAGCTATGGTCACATCCAGCAATATTTCCCATACTTTTCATTGGATTTTGGTCGCCTAACTGATTGATTGACATAGATGCCGTCTGTATTTGTCTTGCAAGTCTTTTATTATTAGCTACACCTGCTGAGTTATAGCAACTATTTCTCTACCTTTTAACTAAAACTTGGAAGTTGTTTTCTTTAATTTATGGGTGCAATGAAGTATATAAATAAAGTTGTTCAAGTATATTTACATTACTCAAGTAAACCTGGCCTAATTACTTTTTACTGTGGTACTAGAATGTGTTTGCTAACATTTTTATTAAAACATTTTACATTAGTATTCATAAGTAAAAGTGGTCTATGGGTTTTTCTTTGTTCTAGTCTTCTCAGCTTTCAAAAGGTTATGCACTGTTGTAGCCAGCTATGTGGTTGACTATTTTATTTACACATGTACCTGCTTGTGCATGCGTGTATGTGCACTTGTGTGTGTGTGTGTGTGTGTGTGTGTGTGTGTGTGTGTGTGTGTGTTCATGTGTCATGGTGCACTTGGGGAAGCCATCATAGTGACTCTGTGGTTGATTTTAAAAAATACATTTAAATTTTAGTGGAGATGAATATAAAGTTTTTGAAGAACTTTGTGTGTGTGTTGGTCATTTTCACCCTGTCTCTCAGCTCCTACCAGATCCATCCCCACTTCCTTCCCCTCCCAATTTTGTGTCTTTTTTATTTTCTTTTTAAAAACTCATCAAGTCTGAGTTATGTTGCCCAAATATTCTTGGGAATGTGGCCTTTCAGAATAACATGGTAGATTTACCAGGGGCTACACTGAGAGAAAATTGACTCTCCCTCCCTAGACACATATCAATTGCCAATAGCTCCTCAGCTAGGAAGATGATTTCACGCCTAACTTCCTTCTCCATGCTGAGATTTGGTCATGCTTGAGCTTGGGTACTGCCTAGCTGTAAGGACAGACTTCTCTAAGACAAAAATACCAACTCACAGTGTTGAATACAGAGACACAAACTGTCCAAGACATAGAGAAAGGCCCATTCCTAAACCTATACAACTCACTCACTCATACAGAGAGAGAGAAAGAGAGAGAGAGACAGAGACAAAGACAGAGAGACAGAAGAACCTGAATATATAGAGTGAAGGGCTAAGCAATTCTAGACCCTAGACTCAGTACAACTCCTTTAATCACTACCTCACATCAACTGTAGTTAACGGCATTGAATCCATAAAAGGCCAGCTTTATCAACAGTCAAAGAAGGACTGGGAGGGTTCACAGAGCCCTCCTCTTTACCTTTGAATTACTGGCTGTTGATATATTCTATTCTTGGAGAAATAGAATCACTATGGTTAATTATATACCACCCAATCTCATCATTTTACATTGGATAGCTCCAAACAGAGCCCTGGTTAAAGTTGGTGGGTCATGGAACAAAAGGAACAGATAAGAAGAAACCATTAGAGATTTGTGGGAAGGGAAGATGGGTACATATGGATGGTATGGAGATAAAAGGTGACCAGATAAAGAATACGTATGGGAAATTGTAAACAAAAAATAATATAAGAAAAAGAATGCAAATAAATTAATATTCTAAGGATATACAATGCAGAATATATTGAGTGTACAACTTGGATTTTTCATATCCTGCTATTTTCTTTTTGGTATACATTTCACAAAGTATATAGATTTTCTTGATGTAATTATGGATTTCTATTAAATTTTATTGTGTTTCTAGTGTAATTCCTACATTATTCAAGATTTATGGCAACTTGTCTGTACAATGTGCCCATTCTCATTATGAGAATTTTTCCTCCTTTCATTTCATTCTTTTGGTCTTTCATTTTATTCATTAAGAGTCTCTTCTTCCCTTTTTTGTACTAGTCTGACACAATCTTTCTGTAGTTGTATTTTCTGACATTCTTTTCTTTATTTCCCCAGAAAGTATTCATTATAATTACTGTATTGCAGGACTTCTAAAAACTGAAAGTCCTTTTTATTGACATATGTTTTTTTTTTAAATACTTTTGACAATATAATCCATTCTTATTTATTATGGTAACAAGTGTATTTGGTCTTGTACTTTCCACTGTATTTTGTTACATTTTTGTTTTAGTTTAGTTTTTTTTCCTTTCTCTATATTTATAACAGGTTGAAGTGCTTCTCTACCAAAGAGGGTAACCATTTTAAGGCTTTGGTTTGACCCAAGGTGTGCGTTTCCATCATGGGCCTACACATCAGAATCCCCTGAAGAGTTTGTTAAAACAGGTTTCTGGGTGGTACCACCAGAGTGTCAGATTCAGTAAAATGTGGGCTGGGACCTTATGATTGGATCTCAGAATCCCCTGAAGAGTTTGTTAAAACAGATTTCTGGGTTGTACCACCAGAGTGTCAGATTCAGTAAAATGTGGGCTTCAATCTTATGATTGGATCTCTATTAGGTTCCCAGATGACATTTAAGCTACTGGCCCACAGACCACACTTACAGCTACTAGCATAGAAGAATTACCCTTCCCACTTTCATTGTTGATGATGTCTATGCTAATACGTGTGAGTTCTGTGACATCCCTCTACTCATAGCAATTGCTAATGCAGTCATCCTTACCTAAGGCTGAGGATAATATATTTGGTTTTTAAAAGGACTTCTTTCCCATTCAGATGATCCAGACTACCTTGCCCTTAGGAAGAATTACTGAGCTGACACATGGCATCAGTCACTTTGATACAATAAATTCAACCAAATAATAGAACCATAGCAAAAGAGCTCATTCTTTTTCTGATGACACAGCAGGCCCCTGGAGATTGAGTTTGCTTTATTATTCAGTTTCTTGTACGTATTTTCCCTTCTGTTTTAACTCTTTTGGTGAGTCTAGAGCTACAACAGTGGAAGAAGGAGGGGGAAAGAGCCTTACTGTCTTTCCAGTTGAATTGAAATCCACATGTAGAAAATCCTTATAACCTTGTCACTCATAGTTGTTCGCAGGTAGGCATTCTTTGACGCCCCATAGTCCACAGAGCCAAGCTCCTTGGTGTCCTGGAAGAAAAAAAGGCAATTAGTCTCTTTTTGCCTTTCCTGTGTTGCTAGTACAGGTCTCTCTGTAAGTACCCCACACATCTTCATCCTTGAAGAGGTGTAAGCAGTTCTCAGAGATGAGCTAATTCGTCTAAACCCACAGCAAGTTGGGAGTGAGAGAGAGAGAGAGGGAGGACAGTCATTGTGGTGCTAGCTTCGTTACCTTATTCCCTCACAGAGAGACAGTGCTTCATTGCTTTGGTGACTGAGGACTAGACAGACTTGTGGAAGTTGGCTATCCTTTGATAGGCCTCTTTCTTTATCCCTTCCTTAAGTCCTCCCCTTTCACAGTTTCATTTCATCCATGTCCCTGTTTCCTCTGTCTTAGGAATATGCCCCACCCCTCCCAACAGGCTAGTCTTTTGAAATCTGCTGAACACCAAAAAAAAAAAAAAAAAAAAAAGTGATCATGGCCCATGTCTCTGCTATTTCCTGTGTCTACTAAATGTCAAGAACTTCTCTCCTCTGCCCAATTTCTGCTGAATCTGCAGAAGGGAGGGATGAGCTCCAGTCATTCTATCACATTTAATTTTTAGATCTCTGTCACATGTTAGTTAACCAAGGCAAATGTTATAGAGGTCATAAAGAAAAATACAGATCCGCTTATTCACTCCCATAAGCATTGCAGCTCCAGAATGACCGCGGTTAACAGTTCTATATGCATCCTTCACTACCTGTATCTGAACTCGTATGAATATGTGTGATTTCCTTTTCCCCTGTGGAAGGTAAAATATTCATATTAAGCAAGATCTTCTGCATCCGTCAGCAGCTTGTTCCTGCAAACAACGTTTTCTTTAACATAATTATCTTAAATAGTGAGAGTAAGTAATTTATGGGCAAGAGAGACATGCGGGACCTCTTTCCCTTCATCTGGTTTCCAAGAGAGATACATGGTTCTTTTCTTGTCTATTTTTAATGCAAGTGATCCTTTATTTCATGTTCTAAGAGGGTTTCACCTGACCTCTCCCTTCTAATTGCCTAATGGGCAGATGATTATTGCAGTACATCACCTTGTCAGCTGCTTCTCTCTATTCCTGGCTGGCCTAATGTTAGGCTTTCTATGTGAGCAGTGATCCTTATTGCTCTCTACCACATACAGTGTGACCTTCCAAACACTCAGCTATCTTACACTCAGGATGCCCAGTTTCCGAAACTGGACCCAATCTCCGGTCCTTGACTCCTGGCACCACACCTGGGTATCAAGTGCTTTTTTGGTCTTGCTAGATTATTCTGAGCCACCTTATCCTTCAGCTCAATTGCATATCTGTTAAGCCTGTTTCCTTCTTCACTCTCTCCCCTCTCCCCCCGCGGTTCCCTCCTCCCCCCTGTGCCCAACCCCAAGGCTGAGGTCAGTGGACAGCTGGGGATCCTCTGCAAATATCAATAAAAGGAAAAGAAGGCTGGTGGAATTATTCCTGGTGACATTTTGTGAACACTGCCAGGAAAGTCATGTGCTGGATTTATTGCCTATTTTACGTAGGGTTCAGCATTTCCACATGTTTAATAAGGCTATGCAATTATGAAGTCCACTTTTTCCTGACCTAGATTATAGTACCGTTTTGGTTTGAGTTCAGTTCCTCTCAACTGGAAGCACAAGTGCAGATTATTTCCTTCTATTCCACTAAAGTGCCTCAAGGTTCTCTTAGATCTTGCAGTGGTTGTGTTAAGTGCACAGTTAGGGAGGGGCCACATAATATTAAACTGAAGACCCATAGAAGACATACTGTCTTGAATGAATTTCCTAGTTTGTGTGGGTGGATGAGTGGGGGAGCAACCCTCTTAGAGGCAAAGGGTATGGGGATGGGGTGGAGGGTTCGTGGAGGGGAGGATAACATTTGAAATGTAGACAAATAAAATGATTTTAATAAAAGGAAAATAAATTTTCTAGTTTGAGGACTACCTGCCATTCACTGTTATCTTCCTTGTCTCTACCTTCTACTTACTGTCTCGTGCTCTGTCCACCTTATCTTTCCACACTTGTAATTCTCCCTTTCTCTTTATACACAGATACAGATGAAGAGGAGCACACACACACACACACACACACACACACACACATATATGTGTGCACACACCCTCTTCTGCTCACATCATTTTTTGTAACTTGACCAAGTTGATTTAACTAGTTAACAACAAGGTCAGAATGGGAACTCCCACTGACTCCAAAGCCTATGTCTCCACCGTTATATTCTCAGTGCGACTTTAACTACATTTACTTTGACTTTTTAAAAGTAAAATTGTGATTAACATTACAAACATTAAAAATTGAGTTTCTTTTTAACATCTTCAAATATATTTCAGTATGCTCTGTTCTTACTCACCCTCTAACATTTTTTCCTAAACCCTCCTTCCCCTTAATGGTCCCTTTTCTCCTTCAAAGTAATCCATTCTGATTTTGTGCAGTATGGTCCATTGCCTCGTATCCATTCTTGATGACATATCTGGGAGGTTTTCTGATGAGTACCTTGGTTTGTTTAAATAATAAACCAAATTATAGAAAAGTTAGTGAGTTTCTTCCACTAGGGCGGTGAATCTGTTGGTACTCTTTGTTTTTGAGACTTTTTTTCTGGGGAAACAACAACAACAACAACAACAACAACAGCCACACACACACACACACACACACACACACACACACACACACGCACGCACGCACGCACACATACACACACACACACCTATTCACTCCAGAAAGAGAAGGCATGACAAATTAAAGTAACAGTTATGCTAAAGTCCAATTTGGTGAATAAATGAGTTTGTATAAGGATTACTAATAGGAGTATAGGGGAGAGGTTACATATAGGAGCAAAGACGCTTAAAAAAACAGCTGCATCACTGAAAAGCCCAACCCAATGAGGGGAATGACTCACAAAATCGGGAACCCTGGAGTTCACTACATAGCTTGTAGGCAGTTCCACATAGCTAAGAAATCTCTTGGCAGCTTGGCAAACTGACTGGCCAGCCTCCTCTTCCACCAGTTATTTAGTGCTTCTAAAAGAAGAGGAGGGGTTGTTTAACAAGTTTTAGTTTCCCCAGACATATTCAGATGATCTATTGAGTCTCACTAGCTTGTCCCCTCCTTCCCCCACGGAATGTTTCAATTTTGAGGAAACTGCTAAACAACATTCATTCTTCTTTCTAAGAGAAAGCTGAGCAACCCATAGGGATATTTTCTGCTTGTCACAGTGATTCAGGGACAGTGTTATTAATAAGTGTGTAGAGACTGATGATATTCCAGCAGTGTTTGGAACATTCTCACAAAATAAACGACTGTCCCATAAAACTTTGAAAGACCTGGTTGGCTGCTCAAGTGGGTATAAACCTTGATCATATGAATTCAGAACCTAAGTCTATTATATATACAACTAAAGCACCTTTGAAACACGTTTAAAAGTACTGAAATTTCCTAGAATAGAACTATTGTGTAAAATGAGAGAAAATTGTGCCCTTTTAAAAATTGAAACTACCATGGATTTTGAACACTTTGAAAACCATAACGTGGGTCAATACCTTGGCTCTTTTAACAATAGCTTACTGTGGCTTTGCACTCAGAGTTTTCTTGCCATAACGACATAAACAACTGAGTCCATCAATATTTCTTTTGTGCAATCAACTATGCACACACCAAAGTGTGAATAATTGCATTCTCCATATTTGTAATTCTTTGTTCTTTAGACACTTTATTTTATACACGAAGCATATGTAATATGTATGATTAAAATAGAAAGCAGCATAATAATTACCAAATAAGCAGAACATAAGAAATAAAGCACCAACAACTCCATTTTCCTCTCTCTCTCTAAAACCCAAATACCCTAACCTGAAAGGTTTTTGTTTGTTTGTTTTTGTTTTTCTAAATTTTCTTATGTGTATGGGTATTTTGCATGCATGTGTGTCTGTGCACTATGTAAGTATTTGGTGCCTGCAGAGGTCAGAACAGGATGTCAGATCACCTAGAACTGGATATACAGACAGTTGTGAGCTCTCAAGTGGGTGCTGGGAATCAAACCTAGATCCTCTGAGAGAGAAGCCAGCATCCTTAACCACTGAAGCCTCTCTGTAGTCTCCTGAATATTGTTTTTACTTTTACTTTAAGAAAAAGTTTTCTTGTATGTAATGACATAACTGAATCCGTTTCTTTGTTCATTCATTTAAAAAAAAAAGAAGAATAGGTTTGTTGTATAAGTATGTATGCCTAAGGAATTATTTTAAGGTTTAAAAAAATGGACTTATCTTGTAACTATCCTTATTCTCTGACTTCCCTCTTTTCCCACAAATTTATTACTAAGTTCCAGTTGTGTTGTTTTGTGTGATGGCATTTCATTTTTACATAACACTCTATGATGTATTTATGCATTTTGTTGGTGAACATGTGGGCTGCCATCGAATGTTTGCTATTATGAAATATGTTTCTATCATTCCTTTTTATGTTTCCTGATGAACATCTGAAAGAGAACAGAGCAAGACCTAGAACTGCTTGGTTATAGTGTATGCATAGACAAGATATTGCCAAGTAGTTTCTCAAAGGACTTATACCCATAGGTAAACAGGTCTTGAATATATAAAATTCTTAATACAAATCTTCACGACTTACTATTATCAGACATTTTATTTTTTTGCCATGAACTTAAAATACTGCTGATGATTATAATTTGTAATACCTATAAACTTAATTTGTGTTTCCTAGATTGCTAATGAAAGTCACCATCATTTTCTGTACTGATTGTCAAAAAAATATGTTCATGGTCTTTACTTATTTTACCTTGCTATTTAAAAATTGCCATTCTTAATATTTCTATATAAAACTTTCATTTTGTAGCTTGTCTTTCTATCTTCTTTATGGTATTTGTGAAACACACAAGTTCTCAGTGTAAATCTATTGGCCATTATTTTATGGGTCTTTGTTTTTACTACTAGTGCTTTCAGTGTCTTGTTCAGGAAATGCTTTGTTACTTTGAAGTCAGAAAGACAGTCTATACATTTTTCTAAAAGTTTTAAGTGTTTGTCTCTTCAAGTTTCCAGCTATCTCTATCATATGCCACAGTTTTATATATGTGAGGATCTGTTTCTTTTCCTACAATTTGGTTCATTGATGAAGGTAAGCGTTCATTAAAAGTGCAATAGTGTCCCTTACAACTTGATGGTAACCAATAGCTGTCTAATTGGACTTAATATCTACTCAACAAGAAGAACCCTCATCAAATATTTGTGGCTGCGCCATTTGGTGTTTTCCCGAAGAAGAGATTATATTTTTATTAAAATAAAACACTGCTGATTGGGGGAGTATTTTTAGTTAAATTATTTTATGTGTTTATATTCCAAATGTTACCCCCTTCCCAGTCCCCCTCTCAGAGTTTTCACCCCATTCCCCTCCCTTTTGCCTCCGAGAAGATCCTCCCGGACTCCCTACCCCTCCACCCTCCCCCACCCTCACCTCTCCCAACCCCCCACCTCATTCTCAGCATCCTTCCATGGGTATCAAGTCTCTATAGATTTTGGTACTTCATTTTCCTCTGAGGCCAGACAAGGCAGCCCTCTGCTACTTATGTGCTGGGAGCCACGGGACAGCCCATGTATGCTCTTTGGTTGGTGGTTCAGTCTCTCGGAGCTCCCAGGGATCCAGGTTACTTGATGCTGTAATTCTTCCTATGGGGTTGCAATCCCCTTCAGCTCCATTAGTCTTTCCTCTAGCTCTTCCATTGGGGTCCCCTGGCTCAGTCCGATGGTTGGTTGTAAGTATCTGCATCTTTCTCAGTCAGGTGCTGGTAGAGCCTCTCAGAGGATGGACATGATAGGCTCCTGTCTGCAAGCACAACATGGCATGAGTAATAGTGTCAGGTTTTGGTGCCTGCACATGGGATGGATCCCAAGGTTGGGCAGGTCTCTGGATGGCCTTTCCTTCAGTCTCTGCTCCGTTTTTATCCCTGCATTTCCTTTAGACTGGAACAATTCTGGGTCAAAAAATTTGAAGGTAGTTGGGTGTCCCCTTCCAGCCACTGGGTGCCCTTTGTAACTACTTAGAGGTAGTCTCTTCAAGTTCCATCTCCTCATTGTTGGCATTTCGGCTAAGGTCATCCCCATTGAGTCCAGGGAGCTTCTCCTATCCCAGGTCTCTGGGACTGTCTTGAGGTTTCCTCCACCTCCAACCCCTTTAGATACATATCCCAGGTCTCTGGGACTGTCTTGAGGTTTCCTCCACCTCCACCCCCTTTAGATACATATTTCCATTCATTCTCTTTGCACTCTGGGCTTCTCTCCTGTTCCCTACCCCCATATTTGACCTTGTTTCTCCCTTTCCCTTCCTCCTTCCCTCTCCCCCCCAGGTTCCTCCCTCCTTCTGCCTCCCATGATTATTTCCTTTCCCCTTCTAAGTGGAACTGAGGCCTTCTCACTTGAGCATTTCTGCTTGTTACATTTCTTAAGATCTGTAGGTTGTGTCTTAGGTATTCTGTACTTTTTGGCTAATATCCACTTATCAGTGAGTACATACCATGCATATCTTTTTGGGTCTGGGTTACCTCACTCAGGATAATATTTTCTAGTTCCATCCATTTGGCTGCAAAACTCAGGATGTCCTTCTTCTTCTTTTTTTTTAAATTATCATTTCACAGTTTATTCAAAAGTTGAATAGTTAAAATGTGGACATTTCCCCCCCCAAACAAACCATCCTCCACCACACAGACTCTAATACTATTCTTATTACTTCTCCCATGTTCACCACACACTCCTGCAAACACACAGGGATCAGGACCTCAACTGTTCATCAATACAGAGTTCACAAAGCCACACACATTAGCAGGCTCTGAATGGCAGATTAAGGAGCTAACATCAATCACCCTTAACCCAGAGTTAAGACTTCCTTAACATTCCTTTTTCTTCATGTAAGACATGAAAACCCAAAGCAGTTCTGCTTACAATTTTAAGTCTTGAGTTCTAATCTCTGAATGGCTGAGCTGGGACCCAGCTGACCCTTCACAACTTCAGGACCAGCAGAGAGCCTGTCCCAGTTGTAGCTTGGTCAATGACACTGCAAGTTACCACACAGGTGCAAATAATGCTTTAATAGTTATCAGCACTTAAAACCAAACTCTAGTGATGCATTAACATGGAAACTCCACATTTTTCTGACACAGTGGAAGCCTTCTAAAGGTGGCAGCAGCTGTGACAGAGAAGGCACTTTGTGCTAAATTCAGTATTTCTTATGAGAGAACTCTACAGAAGAGAGGCAGTTCAGCCCAAGCTGCAGGCAACCCTTTTGGGTGGAGAGACAAGAATGCCCCAGGAAGGAAAATTTTGTAATCATGATTCCAAGGCAAAATGACTAAAGTCGGGATAGGGAAATACCAAGACAAACATGGTTGCACCATGAACTGAGCTCAAGGATTCAGTGGACTGGTTCTGCCGTTACTCCCACGGAGGCTGTGAAATCTTGCATGGCAGCCCCTAAGCCTCCGGCAGCTTCTCTGTTTTCTCAGGAACAAGCTGTGCTGGCAGCACTTGCAGGTATTGCTTGCTGGTAGGCAGCATATTCCTCAAGACGACATCATTCAGCTGTGAAGAGAAAGTACGGGTTGTCCATATGGTCCAGTACTCCTTGGCAGTGCCCAGTGGTTTTATGGGCTTTCTAAGATCAAAAAGGATCACACTAGTGCTTCTGCCACCCACAGAAAAGCAACATGAGTCTTTCGCGTGGGAGCTAGGTCAGTGGATCAGGGTCTTTGCCCTAGTACCGTAAGTAAGTAAAGTGCACCATGAATGAAGGCCGTGGAAAGCTACTTGTCCAGGCCGAGGGAGGGGAGAAGCCACCAGCACCTGCAAGATGGAGATTGTTTCTTCTATCACACTGTTGGCTGTTCACACAGACTTTCATTATTGCCTTATTTCTTTAACTATAGAATTTTCAGCTATAAAGAGAAAAGAAATACTTGGTGGTCCTGGCAGGTGGCACATCAGCACAGTACAGTGTGGATAAGCTCGGTAATGGTGGATGGCTGGTTTCCCCCTTCATTCTGATGAACTTGGGAAAAATCAAATTCTCTTTACAACATACACCAAACTGGCTCATGGGGCTTCAAAAGAAACAAGCAGCTGCTTATGGCCGGTGGAGAAACACTTGTCTTTGTCCTATCAGCTTCCTGGTGCACTATGGAGGAATATCCACTTACAGCCACATTTCAGAGACTTGACTAGGATGTATTAATGAGTTCTACAAACTTCTTGGAAGTTCTTTCAAGAGCACAAGAGGAAAACCACAATGTTGTACAGAGAGCTCTGCCCCATTTAGGGTTCCCAGCACAGGCCCTATTTTGCTGCCTACATGTAGGAAGGTATGCCCCCCCACCTTTCCCTGGCTGCCAGGCCCTTGAAGCTCTTGTACCTGTAATTGATGAAGACCCAGTCTTTGTTCTTGTAGTCCTTCTCAGGATGGTTTCTTGTGGTCACTGTGAGCTTAAGAATATCAGACTCTGGAAGTTCATCGAAGTTTGAGGTATCATTGATGCTCTTGATTTTCAATAGATATCGCAGTTGGTCTCTCCCTGATATGTTCCCAGTCAACACCTTCAAAAAAAAAAGGATTATTTTTATTACCTCAACTCCAGGGGCTCCAATTCTATGTTCCCATTCACAGAAGAACCTCAGAATCAGGCCCTTGGCTTTCTTGGAGACAGGAACTTCTGGGGAAAGGTCAAAGTTTCCTTCCAGTTCATCACCTTGTGATATGTCTCTTGTGGGGTTTTAGAGCAGAATGGTGAACATCTCAGACATGATCACCCCAAGTGAGCACCAGTCGCAGAGCTTGTTTGTACCCTGTCTACATGAACACCTCCGGAGCATTGCAGTCAGGAGTGCCCACTGGAGAGAAGGCTAGCTGGCGTCTGGTTTTTTTTTTTTTTTTCCCCAGGTCTCTGTTTTCCTTTTGGAATTCATGTTCTGAAAAATGAAGTCACTGGGCAGGTTGTGGTTCAGGTTCCTAGAGAATTCTATCCTGTGTGCCTTTTCTTCAGGCCTGTCAGGCAAAGCCCAAAGTCAGAAAGTTTCACATGGTCCTTGTCCAAGAGAAGGTTGTCTGACTTGATATCTCTGTGGATGAATCCCAGCTGGTGAATGGAGTCCTCTTCTGTCAGAGTATCTTTTTTCACCAATAAAGTCATCATGTCCCCTCCAGGCAGGAACTCCATGATTAGATAGAGGTTTAGCTTATCCTGAAAACTATGGAACATTTTCACAACCCCAAAACTGTCTGCCTCCACTAGAATGTCACGCTCTGCAAGGATGTGGCCAACCTGCTCCTTCTAGAGCATGTCTGCTTTGTGCAGGATTTTCATTGCGTATACATTCCCTGTGTCCTTCTTCTGAACAAGCTGTGCCTCACCAAATGCTCCTCGGCCTATGACTTTTAAAGACTCAAAATCTTCCAGTCCAAACCTTGTTCTCTTTAACAGAAGAAACTCTGTTTCCTTCCGGGCATGTGTGGATCTTCTAAGTCATTTCTCTTCATCTTTCAGGCCTTCTTCCATCACTTTTTCTAACTTCTTTTGTCCCATTTCTTATTCTTCATGTTGAGAGATACGGTTGCTATAAAAATTCTCCGGTGTCACTTTGGCCATTGTCACCCTCTCCTTGGTATGATTACTCATGGATGAGTAAGGTGTTGATCCTGTCATTGCCATGGCCGACCCAGCGGGGAGGGAGGTGCAGGCCGGCAGTGAAGGCAACGGCAACAGAGATGGAGCAGACGTGACATGGACATGCGGGCTGCTTGAGAGTGACCAAGATGCGCCTGGGGACTCCAAGGAAGTGAGGCTGCTGAGCTGCGATGGAAGAGGACAACAGGAAGAACCCCAACTACTTGGAAAAGATGGCAGTGAGGAGGGACCAAGGCTCCCTTGTGCCCCCTCGGACTGTGATGTCCTCCTTCTTAATAGCTGTGTAGTATTCCATTGTGTAAATGAACCACATTTTCTGTATCCATTCTTCTGTCATGGGACATCTGGGTTGTTTCCAGCTTCTGGCTATCACAAACAAGGCTGCTATGAACATAGTGAATCATGTGTTCCTGTGGTATGATGGGGCATCTTTTGGGTATATTCCCAAGAGTGGTATTGCTGGGTCTTTAGGTAGATGTATTTCCAGTTTTCTAAGGAACCTCCCCATTGATTTCCAGAGTGTTTGTACCAGTTTGCAATCCCACCAACAATGGAGGAGTGTTCCTCTTTCTCCACATCCTCACCAACATGTGCTGTCACCTAAGGTTTTGATCTTAGCCATTCTGAGTGGTATAAGGTGGAATCTCAGGGTTGTTTTGATTTGCATTTCCCTGATAACTAAGAATGTTCAATATATTTTAAAAAGTGCTTCTCACCATTCAAGTTGAAAATTCTCTATTAAGCTCTTTACCCCATTTTTCATTGGGTTATTTGGGTTTTTGGAGTCTAACTTCTTGAGTTCTTTATATATTTTGGATATTAGCCCTCTATTGGATATAGGGTTGATAAAGATCTTTTCCCAATCTGTAGGCTGCTATTTTGTCTTATTGACATTGTCTTTTGCCTTGCAGAAGCTTTTCAGTTTCATGAGGTCCCATTTATCAATTCTGATCTTAGAATATGGGGCAGGTTGTAGAAAGGAGAAAGGGGGGGTTATATAATTATATTCTAATTAAAATATTAATTAAAATAAAATAAAACATTGGTGATTGGGGGAGTATTGTTTTTAAAGAAATATGTGAAGAGTGGCTCATCAGTCCGGCATGGTGGCACCTGCCCTTGTCCTAGCTCTAGGGAGGCAGAGGCAGGTGTATCTTTGTGTTCAAGTCCAGCCTCATCTACAGAGTGAGTTTCAAGACATCCAGGACTACACAGAGAACCTTTGTCTCAAGAAACTAAGAAAGAAAAAAAAGTGGACCATGGAGTAATTATAAGTTTCTTCCACAATGTGCCAGGGCTTGTAAACAAGTGGTTTGTAGGGATATAAAGATTTTGGTGTGGGCCGGGCGGTGGTGGCGCACACCTTTAATCCCAGCACTTGGGAGGCAGAGGCAGGCGGATTTCTGAGTTCGAGGCCAGCCTGATCTACAGAGTGAGTTCCAGGACAGCCAGAACTACACAGAGAAACCCTGTCTCAAAAAACCAAAAAAAAAAAAAAAAAGAAAAAAAAAGATTTTGGTGTAGTCTGATGATAAACAAGTGTGCGTAATGCCAGTGCACCAGTTACCAAATACACATTTTAGATCATTGAGTTCTTCTATTATGTCCTTTATGTTACAGGTAATATATTGGAAAGGTTATACTAGAAGCATCAGCAGTAAATGAAAGGATCATATCAATTATCTCACTGAGTGAAAATGTAAGATCAGTTTAGAGCCTAGTGGTTAGAGTTGAAGCCCTAGTTAGTAGTGGGAGAGATAGAAGGGACCTAATTGGTTAGGAAGATGTTGTAAACTTTCACTATTGGCTTGAAATTTTTCCCTATATGACATATCTCAGATGGACTATACAGACTGATATTGTAGTCTGGAAAATCAGGACTCTGAATGCTTTGAAGTGCTTTGAAGGATGGAACGAATGCCAAAAAGAGGTTAAGGATTACTATATGTCTAACTCAAAATGATGAAACATACCCTAGAGAAAAAAATGATAAATGGACCAGACATTTTTAGTAGAAAATGTCCCCTTACAGGCCACTATTTGTGAATGATCTAGAGACTCCTAGACAACACACTACAGGAATTTCCACACGTGATAACTATAGCTTCATTCATTATTTGTGGGTATTCATATGGATGTGTGAGCTGCTTTGATTTTAGAAGGAGCTAAGTGTGGGATTTAGGCCTCACTTGTAAGCTGCTAAATTTAAAAAGGAGTTATAAGTTGCAGATTGCCTCATAGCCTTCCTTCTTGACATAATGCTGGGAACCAGAAAAATCAATCTCACTCATACCTATCCTTGAGACATTGGGGAATAGGACTAGCTACATTTTAAGTGAAAAGAAATAAAAGGAAGAAATGAGAAGAAAAATTTAAAACTACACCGTCTTTCAAAAGAACCTAAAAAGAGGGAGTAAAGGTAAGATTTGCAGACCACTTTAAGCTTGAGAGATGTCTGCAAGATACACTGAGGAGAAAAGGAACAGATACAGGATGGTAGGTAAAACCCGTATTCTGTCAATGCTGTATAAACTAAAGGGCAAGTTTATTGGAAGTGGCTAACATTCCTATCATCCTCTCAATCTTATTCAAAAGCCTGATTAAGAGCAGAACCTTCAGTCATGAATTGAGGCTGTATACTGTGCAAGGAGTGCTGTATACAGCAGCAAGAAGACTGCATGAATAAATAAGCATCACTGAGTGCAAAATTTCTTCTGAAGAGTAGAACAGGATGCTGTGAATACCTAATTGCTTACTTCAGTCAGTATGCTCAGCAAAGACCTCTCTCAGGATGATGATTTTATTTTATTATTTTTAAAGATGGTTTTTGTATGTATATGTTTACTTATTGTGTATGCGCGCGCATGTGTATGGGCGTACAGGTCAAAGGACAATCCACAAGAATGAGTTCTTTCTTTTTCTCCACTGTGTGATTACTGAGAATTGAGCTCTGCTGGCCTCTAATGGCAGCAAGTGCCTATACCAACTCTCACATAATGGACAATTTTACCTAAGCTTTGAAAGCTGAGAAATTAGCCATTCAATTTTCTATAATTACACAATCACAAAAGCCTTGAGGAGAGAATGTGTTTGGCATATTAGAGAAAAAAGCCCAGTCTAGGTAAAACAGAATAGAAAGAGACCCATGAAAGAGAGTGGGGGACTGCTGATGACAAGATAGGCAGTATTCGGATCACAGTTAAGTATGAGAATTAATTTTGTGTGTCAGGTTGTCTGAGTTAAGAGAGAACACCAAGACAGTCATTCTTTGGTATTTCTGTGAGGGTTGTTTTTTGAAGGACATTAGCTCTTGAGTAAAGATGATAAATGCTCCCCACTGTAAATACGTGTCATCTGCTTTGAGAGTCCAGACAGAACAGATAGAAAGCGGAACAGATTTACTCCTTCTTCATAAAGTAGGCCACTCATTTTTCGCCCCCCTGGCCATCAGAAGTATGACTTTTTGGGTGGTTTTGAATACCAAAGCATACACCAACCAGCTAGAGTCTTGGGCCAAACTGTACGAGTGGCTGTCTCAATTCTCTTTTTAAAGGTAGATCACAGGATTCCTTGGCCTCCATAATCATGAGCCAATTCCCATAATAAGCCTCACTGTCTACCTTTCCACTCTGAATATTGCCCTTCCCCCAACACACACACTATTGGTTCTGTTTCTCTGCATAATTGTGATCAACTTGAAAATTTGCATTTTATTCTAAGTATAACAGGATGTTTTCCCCAATGGTTTTGTGAAGAAGGTAACATAATCTGACTTTCTACGCCAGAAAATCACTCTGGGGGCTTTCGGATAGCTCACTGGGTAAAGGCACTTGGATCCAAACCTGACAACTGACCTAAATTTTATGCTTAGGATCCAAGAAGTAGAAGGAGAGGACCAACTCTTATAAGTTGTCCTCCTCCATCCACATAGAGACCATGCCACACTCACTGTGATGTGCACCATTGCTCCACGTGTAAAATAAGTAAAATGTAACAAAACTCTAAACAGAAAAAAATCACTCTTCTGTGGCTGCCGTGGCAAATACAAAGGCAGAGGAAGAGGCTGAAGGAGACCATTCTTGAAGATATTGGAGCAACCTAGGTAAGAGGTATTAGCATGGTGGCTTGGTTAAAAGTGAAAGCTGTGGAAATGGAGAGAAGTACATTAGAGTGTCATTATTTGCAGTAGTTATGTTATATAAAGCCATTATAAATATCACATTAATGAGTATTAAATCGTTATAGCTATAAAATACAGTTTGGTACATACAATAAAAATTTGTAGTAACTTGTCAAAAATATAACCTCATTTTATGTGGTTTTCTGTTTGAATTAGGCAACATATTTAATATATTCTGATTCACTTACATTGACCCATTTGGCTATAAGCCTGATAATTCATTAATGAAGAATCATGTCTAACACATGTATTTTCTTTGAATAGCACATCATTGTCCTGTGCATAGTTAACACTGATAGTACTCTTTAGCACTGTTTTTGAGAACCATAACTAATGGGGACCCTAACAAAAGATGTGATAATGTACTAAGTAGGCCCTCAAAAGTATACTTGTTTGGAATGTGGGAGCTGAAATAAAAATGTAAAGCACGTCATTTTTTTTACCACTCCATTTGACAGTGTGAACCTGGGAGAGTGGATCCAAAAATGAGGCAATAGCCAACTTTATTCAGTACACAAGACAATTTATATTCTGAGCATATTCTGTGGGTCGAGCAAGGGCATGTGAGCAAAGATCACTTGGGTTCAAGTTGTATGAAGTCACAAGGGCAAGGTCATATGAATTTAAGCTGTATACAGTCATGAGGGCAATTCAACCATGGAAACATCGTTCTGAATAGAAATGGGTAAGATGATGGGTAATCTAAAGTAAAATGCACTCCTGTTTACTACACTTGGGCATGAAAGTACATTCCAAGAACAAACTCGTGTTATGGAGGAAAGGGGGTTGTAGGACTCTTGTGTTGTTGACTTAGAGTTTTCTCACAAGCTCTCAGAAATCTCCTCACACAGCTTCAGACATGGACTATGTTGCATACATGTGACTTCATACTAAAATGTGTACATCAATTAACACATACTTTTTCATGCCTATAATATGCCTGGGAATAATCATGAACATATTGCTAGTATCCATGGAGGATTATGAATAATTTTTACTAGGTGAATTCTTATATCCAGCACATTTGAATATCGAATGGCAACTGTAGGGTGGCTTCTTTTTTTTGAGATGTATTTGAATGTTGGAAATTGACATGAGTGAATGATGCACATGGCATGCTAATGAAAACTCCAGGGTTTCTGAACAAGTAACACCATGCACCACAGTTACAAAATATCTCCATTTGAGAAGATGTCATAATGAAACCTATAGTTTTGTAGACTAATTAAAATAAAAAAAACCAAATCGCAGAAAACAGTTCCAAGTTTGGCCAGATAAAAATCTAAAGGATCTTAGTGGTGGTATACACACACACACACACACACACACACACACACACACACACACACATACTGTTTTCTCCAGAAAAAACAAAGCTAGAAAATTATGTGGGTGGATGGATTGATGGGTGGGTGGATAGAGGGATGAATGGATGATAGATAGATAGAGATTGATTAATAGATAAATGAGAGGGAATTTATTCTGAAAATTGGTTCAAGTGATTATTGAATGAAGAAAGAAAAGAAGGACATGACTATTACTAGGTATGGTGGAGAAAAAAATTTATTTTAGACCTGTGGGAGAGCATAAGCCAGAGGCAGAAGCATCTAGGAAAGTCTAGAGTGACTGGGACCCTCAGCTGGGCAATGTGGGGAAAAGGGAGGGGGGAAAGGGGAGGGGAGGGGAGAGCCAGATCAAGAGGCCAGGAGGGTAAAGTGTAGAATAAAGGGGTGGGTAATCAAAATGGCTGGATTATATAGGGAGGGACAGTTGGGGGAAGGGCAGCCCAGCCCCTGGACTGGTGAGTTCAGTAGAGGAGGGGGTATGTCATTCATACCCTGTAAAAGGTTAGGACTAAATAACGCTGGGAAAACCTGGTGGTCAAATACCCTTTGATATATTAAATAGACACCTCAGCCATTTGTCCCAGGTTTGAGACCTAACAGATATCACCTAATTCAGTCAAAGCACTACATATGATTAAATATCACAATGGATATGAGTAAAAATATAATAGAAATACATAAAAACAACAAGGGGAAATGCTGCATTTATAAAAAAGTATTAATACCCACTTTCTTTAAAGCAGTGTTTCTCAGCTTTCCTAATGCTGTGACCTTTTAATACAGTTCCTCGGGTTGTGATGACTCCAACCATAAAATTATTTTTACTGTTACTTGATAACTGTAATTTTGCTACTGTTATGAATTGTAAATGGGAAATATTTTTCAATGGTCTTAGGAGTCCCCTGTGAAAAGGTTGTTTGATCCCCAATGGAGGCATGACTCAGAGGTTGAAAACTACTGCTCTAAAGATACCTACAAAAATCATAAGAAAAATACCTCAGTGGAAATACATGTGAAGAACATGATGAGACAATTCGCAGAGCACTGGAAATGACTCATTAATGGTAAGACTTAACCATTCAATTATTCAACAAATACTTAGTGAGCAGTTACTGCCTGCCAAGCACTGTAGTAGCTCTTGGGATTCTGCAACAAACAAAATATACAAAGGCCTTTTCCTCTTGAAACTTATATTTTAGTGGGTGGAGCCAAGAAATAAAAGGTCAGATATGACCTTTATTTTCTACTGTCTAGCTTTCATAGTGCTAGAAAGCATTATGCTGATTGCAGATCCCATCACAGAGAGGTTTTCCTTCCCAATGTGGCTTGACAGGCAAGATAGGGTTAGCTGGGAGAGGGTTAGCTGGGAGATAGGGTTAGCTGGAAGAGAGGGTCACACTCTCCCAGTGGGCCTTGAGTCCCCTTGATGTTCCTGTCCTGCTAGGGAACGAGCAAGGCTGGAGGTGCACTGGTTGATCTGACACGGAGGCTTGGCCCTGGAGGGCAGAACCCCACCTTCTTGGGTCTGCAGAGGGTTGGGGGTGTCCTTTGTGAAAGGGGATTGTGTCGGGGCCTGCACTTCTGTGGTAGTCCTAAGCTACCCAGAGCTCAAGGTAACCTGGGTGGAATGTTGAGTCAGGTGCAGTTTGCTCAGGGCTAGGCACCAAGGGTACTCTGGCTCTAAGACAAGGATAAGAGCAGGGTACAATTTCTTAAAATTCTTTTTATCCCCATCTCTGTGTTTTTTACAATTTTTTTTCTTTTCTTCTTTTTCTTTTTTCTTTTTTCTTTTTTTGATGTTAGGAAGCTGACTCAGGACCTCGATCATGCTAAGCAAAGGATTGATACACTTCCACCTCATTTGTAGAATTTAATGTATAGGTTGAAATGTCTTTGAAGGAAAAATTTAAATGCAAAAAGCTGAGGAAACACTACAGCTTTAAAGAATCAATAGCTAGTGGGATGGCTCAGCAGCTAAGAGGGTATACTATTCTGAACTAACGTCTGGCATCTGTGGGCACTGGCATTCATGTGATATACATAAACTCCCATGAGTGTACACATATCTACACAAACAGTAAATTAAAAATAGTTTTTAAAGAATCAACAGACAAACAAAAAAGAAAAAAGAAAGTGTTATTCACGTTACCAGATAGGGGCGGAGCCAGGGGGAACATCAATCTTACCCAGATGTGACCTGTGGACAATACAATAATGAATAGCATGGGAAGAGACGACCACTGGTGCAATGGTCGCACAGACATCATGGCTTTAACCCAATCACTTTCTGATTGGACTTAAGCTCCACCCCACAAGACGAAATTATCCTCAGGGAAAAATTTGTGGCTAAAGAGGTCATTCCTGGGCCCTAGGGGAGAACTTGCTACAATTATCCTGACAAATGGACACAATATTAAATCAACACCCAGTAACTTGTTATGCTCATTTATAAATAAAACTCTCAGGCCTCATCTGAGAAGCTTCTATTTTCAGTAGATGGTAAGGAACATAGCTTGGCAAGTTGCAGAGAATAAGAGACTTTGGAGTTCTCAGCCCGAAATGTGACATCTATATCACGACTCTTCCTCCCAAGGCTCAGGGATCATTGTGGAAGAGGGGCTAATAGACTATAACAGCTGGAGGCAGTAGATGACTACCAAGATACAGTGTTTTCCAGACACAACAGGTCAGATGTACATATGGACCCACAACACATTTGACAGCATGTACAAAACCTGTGCAATCTCACGCCAGACAAAAACTCCAACAGGGAGAGGCGGGAGGAAGGCAGGAAGTTCAATCTTTAGATGAGGAGCCATTGGCCACTGATAGCTGCTGAAAGGAGAGAGGAAGTTAATTTTAAGAGTGCAATCTTTTGTAAACTGACCATGCTTTGATCAAAGAACACACATCCAAGAATATATATGGGCAGGGGCTGGAGAGGTGGCTCAGTGAATAAGAGCACTTGTTGCTCCTCCAGTGGACTTCAGTTTCATTCTCAGCACTCACAACCATCTGTATCTCCAGTTCCAGGGAAAACCAGGCACACACATTGTGCGAGTATGCACATTCAGACAAAATGCCCATACAAATAAGTGATAAAACAATAAACCCAGCACTTGGAAAGCAGACACAGGTGGACCTCTACTGAGTTCCAGTATAGTCAGGGGTATATAGCAAAACAATGCCTCAACAAAACAAACAACCCCCCCAGCAACAACAAAAGAATGTATGGGCAACATAAATTGGATTTGAAGCTTTTTGTTTCTTTTTAAGAGGACTTTAGTGTAGCTGTTCTTACATTTCTAGGAGACACTATCTTCCCATTCCTCTGGCTCTTACAATTTTTCTGTCCCCTCTTCTGCATGATCCCTGAAACTTAGATGCAGAAATTTTGATGTAGATGTGTCAGTTGATCAGGATATATTTATATAATTAGAAATATACAACTATCTGTCTATTTATCTATTTATCTGTATATATGTAGCAACAATTAAAGAAAAAGTCCATAAATTTGTGAGGGAGTATGGAGGAGCACATGGGAGGGATTGGAGGGAGAAAAAGGAAGGGAAATTGATGTAATTATATTTACAACTATTATAAATAAAAATAAATATAATTTGCCCAATAAAATGTTAATACAAAGAGGACACTGTTGAATGGCAGGGGAAAAAAACTGGATCTGGAAGAGGTTGGAAAAGGGCCATGAGTATGATCAAAACACACATTGTATGAGAGTATAAAAAAATACTAGTGAAAACAAAGATAAAAATTTAGTTGTACATGGAGTGAGCAAATGTGCCAAAGAACATTTCGATGTCCCTCTATGATTTCTGCTTCAAATTCCTTCCTTTCTTGATTTCTTCTTTTTTTAAAAATGGATTTAGTTTACATGTATAAATGTTTTCTTGCATGCATATATGTACACCATGTGGTTAGTACCCACAGAGGTCAGGAGGATATTAAACCCCCTGGAACTGAGGTTACCTGTGGGGATGGGAATCAAAACTGAGTCCTGTGCAAAAGGCACAAGTGTTCTTAATCTCTGAGCCATCTCTCCAGTCCCCCTGTTTGATTTCTTGTCCCAAATGTTTTATGATAAGTTGTGAACTAGAAGTGTAGGCTAAGAAATAAGCCCTATCCTCTCTGTCTTATTTAGGGTTTCTATTTTTTGTGATAAAACAGAACCAAAAGAAACTTAGAGAGGAAAGGGTTTGTTTCAGTTTCCAGTTCTCCATCATAGTCCATCACTGAGGAAAGCTACAATAGAAACTCAAACATGGCAGGAACTTGGAGGCAGGAGCTAATACAGAGACCATGGAGGAGTGCTGCTTACAGGCTTGCTCCCTATAGCTTGCTCAGTCTGCTTTCTTATAGTAGCCAGGAATACAGTCCCAGGGGTGACACTGCCCACTGTGAGCATACTCCACCCCCATCTATCATCAATCATCAATCATCAATCAAGAAAATACACCACAGACTTGACTACAGGCCAATCTGGTGGGACTATTTTTCAATTGAGGTTTCCTTCTTCCAAAAAGACTCTTAACAGTTAAGGGTTTATTGGTGTGAAAAAAACTGTAATCACTGTAACTCTTATAAAACATTTAATTGGGGTTGGATTGCAGTTCAGAGGTTTAGTTCATTTTTTGTCATGGTAGAAAGCAAGGCAAAATGCAGGCAGACATGGTGCTGGAGAAGGAGCTGAGAGTTCTACATCTGGATTCAAAGGCAGAGGAAGAGACTGAGACATGCTTCCTCTGATAATGTCACACCTACTTCAACAAGGCCAAGAGTCCTAATAGTGCCACTCCCTATTTGCCTATGGGGGCCGTTTTCTTCCAAACCAACACACACACACACACACACACACACACACACACACACACACACTACACACACACACACACACACACACATGCACTACACACACACACACACACACATTTGTGCAAAAACATCTAGGAACCGTGGAGTTGGCTCAGTGAGTAAAAAAATTCTTCACTACAAGCATGAGAACCTAAGTTTGATTATCTAGCTCTTCTGTGGGGAAAAAAGCTAGGGAAGGTTTTGTGTGTGCACGTGCTGAGCCGGTGTGTGTGTGTGTGTGTGTGTGTGTGTGTGTGTGTGTGTGTGTGTGCGCAAGTGCGCTATACCAATGTCTAGGGAGTGGAGAGAGGAGGATTTCTAGGGCTTTGTGGCCTCCAGTCATAGCTTCAGAGTCTTCAGTTTCAAGTACTTCAGTTTCAAGAGAATATGGGAGATAATGACAGAGCAAGACATCTGACATTCTTATCTGCACTTGTTCCATGTATGTATATATAACAAATTCTATTACCCCTATAAAATCACAAAGTAAATTACATATTTCCTGCATACAATGGCACAGCACACATATTACCATTCCAAAAGGAAAGAATGGAGTCACAGTGATGAAATACTGGACTAAAACAAGATAAAAACCCAGCAGGGCAAATTTCAAATCCAGTATCACCATGTCAAAGGGTTTAGATGGCTCCATCCTCCACCCTGTATCTCTCTTGGGTTGCTTCCACTCCCTGTCCTGCAGCTCTCCCTGGTAGGCATCCCACAGCTCTGACATCGTGGGGTCCTAAAAGCACTCCAGGCTTCACTTTACAATGGCTTCTCGGAGCCTCCAAGTAGAGACTCCCCTGTTACATGCCTAGCCACTGTAACTCTTCTTAACCACGGAGGAAGAGTCTACAATCCCTTTACTAGTGTATCTTTTATGACTCTACAGCCAGAACCATGTGTCCGATACTGCCAAGTTCAGCTGCCCTTTATGGATAGAACATGGCTCACTTCTTGAATTACATTTGCATAAGCTTTTGATTTGTTGCTTTGTTTTTATTATCATAAAATTCTTTAGGCGTTTTCATTTCACATGTTGCAGAAATAGCTGGGTGGCTATTTTTGAGGGCATCATCCACTTTATTTCATTTTGTACCACACTGTCCTTCCCAAAACAGTTCCACCAACCCAGGACCAAGTATTTAAATTTATGAGCTTATGAGGACTATTCTCATTCCAACCACCACACTCTGTGTGGATCTACAATGAAAAAAAAAAAAAGCAAGTGAAGCAAAAGAAATAAAAGAAAAATGTCTGGTTTCAAGAGAAAAAAGACATGGTATGCATTGGCTTGAATGAGAATGAGAATGGCTTCCATGGGTCAGTTTTGTGACTCAGTCACAGTTAGTGGTGCTGTTTAGGGAGGTATAGATTTTTCCTTACTGGAGAAAATATGTCACTGAAGGTGAAATTTGAGAATGTAAAGACCCTTTCCAGTTCTCTCTCTCTCTCTCTCCCCCTCTGTATCCTGCTTGCAGTTGAAGATTTAGGCTCTCAGCTTGCTGTTCCTGTCACCATATCTGCCACCTGCCCTCTGCCATCATGCATACATACATACATCTGGCACTGTAATCCCTTCTTCATGGTGTTTTATTGCAACAATAGAAAAGTCACCAATACAACTGCCCTCACTAAAGAGACAAGCATGAGAAGAGAAAGGTTTTGATAATTTGAGCATTAGAGTGATATCACTGACACACAGTGCCATATTTTGGAAACTGACCCTACATCCCCCCCCTCAAAGGGATAGTGAAACAGGATGTGTAGTTCAATTTTTGTCTTCGTTAGACTGTTGATTCAGTCCTTTAAGAAGGTGTAAAAGTCAGCGGAGCAGATTATAACTGGAATTAACAAAACATATTAGTGTGGAATTACTATATAATCCAATGTACAAATTATATTTTAGATAGATTTTTACTTATTTATGCATTCTCATTGTGGGCTGTGAAGTGAAATATATAGCTTGTGAGTGAGAATAAACTTTGTACCATCCACCTATCTGTAGGTATTCTTTTAAGATTTGTATTTATTTGACACATCTATCTTTGCCTGTATCTATCTTTTGTGTACCACATTCATGCAGTGCATGTGGAGGCCAGTAGAAGGCATCAGATCCTCCTGGAAGGCAGTTACACACGGTTGTGTGCCACCATGTGGTGCTGGAGAGCAGCTAGTGCTCTTACCAGATAAGCTATCTCTTCAGCCCTCACTATCCGGAAGTCTGTTGCACATTTATTAATCACGGATATATATGCTGTATCCTAAAAGCCTTCATCTGACAAATACACATTACTGCAACAGTAATCTGTACACGTCTCTACCTTTTATCGCTAGATAAAAGATAATAAGAAATCCTTTGTGCAGGAGGACTTGGCAAGAGAAAAATATTAGCTAGAACATTTGGTAATGTTTTGATAAAATACCCTCAAATTCAAAAAGCATACCATTTCCCTGATGAATGTGTGGCTATGATAATACACACGGAGCACTTGCACTTTGCGTGTATGTGTATTTGCATGTACGTGCATGCATGCGCGCGCACGTGTGTTTGTGTGTGTGTGTGTGTGTGTGTGTGTGTTTCTGGCTGTCCTGACATGTAAGCCAGAATAAAGCATGTTTACCCTTCCTATCTCACATTAAATCTCCTGACAACTGAAAACATTTTCTACCAAATTTCCCATCTAATTTTTGGCAATGGTTAATCCAGCAAAATTTCAGAATAGAGGGATCAACATTTGGCTTTCATTTGCTTAGTTGATTTTTTTGTTTCCTTCCCAATACCTTGGAAATATTGTGTTTGTGTTTGTGCGTCTGTGTGTGTTGTATGTAGTGTGTATTTGCTTGTGTCCATGACCATGTGTGCCTATGTGGAGGCCAGGGATTGACACTGGTTTCCTTCCTATGTGTCCCCCTTTTAAAAACAAGTAACTGATACATACATTTATTATTATTTTACATGTATTTGTTTTTGCATGCACGTATATTTGTGTATCATGAGTGTGTAGTGTCCATGGTGGCCAAAAGTGGGAGTCAGATCCCTTGGGACTAGAGTTACAGACTATCCGGAGGTCTGTTGCACATTTAATCACAGATATATGCTGTATCCTAAAAGTCCTCATCTGACAGATACACATTACTGCAACAATAATCTGTACATGTCTCTACCCTTTATAGCTAGATTTAACTATATAGCCCAATAAGAAATACACTGGGAATTGAACCCAGGTCCCTTGAAAGAGCAGCCAATGTTATTAACTGCTTAGCTATTTCTCCAGATCCTTTCTCTAGCTTTTTCTGTTCTTTCACAATTACATTGCACAAACACACACACATATACAAGTGACGTTAATCATGCTTTTCCCTGTTATTCTCTCATCCACTCAACCTTCCTACTGAACCTCTCCCACCTATTTACATGTCTCTTTTGTTTATAACTCACTGCATTTAATTAGGGTTGCTTGTGTGAGCATAGGTGGGAGTTTATTTATTTGAACTAGGGTGACTTACCACTGAACACTGCTGTCGAATATAACTCCCAATTTTGAAGCAGGTTATTTTACAGTGAATGGAGCTCATACACTACCTAGACTAGCTGCCCAACAAGTCCTTGGGCATCTTAATGTCTCCAAACTTCCAGTGATGGGGTTACAACCATGTGCTGCTATGTTTTTTTTTTTTAAGTGTGAGTGTTAGGAATCCCAACTTGGGTTCTCTGCATACAAAGCAAGCCCTTTGTCAACTGAGCCATCTATGCAGGTCCCTGGATTATACTTTTATATAAATCATACACTACTAAGTAATTGTTTTTCAGAGCTGAGGACTGAACCCAGGACCTTGCATTTGTTAGGCAAGTGCTCTACCGCTGAGCTAAATCCCCAACCCCATTACTAAGTAATTTTAAGGTAAAAATTAGAAAATGTTATTGTGAAAAATATATTGAGACACAGATGTATTTAATACTCTGAAGCATTTCTAGCAATACGAGCTAATTATGAAGTGCAAATGACATAGTAAGACTTTGAATACCATGTGACTATTAGCCTGCCCGGTTTACTTCCCCGTTGCTGTGTTAAACACTGATCAAAAACAGCTTGGAGGAGAAAAGGGTTTATTTCAGCTTATAGGTCACAGGCCATCACTGAGGGAAGCCACAGCAGAAACTCAAGAAAACTCAGAAAACTCAGAAAGAGGAGCCTATAGGTTAGAATGTAGCGAGACACCATAGTGGAAAGCTGCTTTTGCTCTCCATGACTTGTTCATTTTGCTTTCATATACAACCCAGGGTGCCGGGCCAGAAATGAGCCACTCAGTGATCTGAGTCCTTCCACATCAATTATTAATGAAGAAAATGTCCCGTGGAGTTGTTTACAGGCAAGTCTGATGGAGGCAATTCCGCAACTGAGTTTCTTTTCTCCCAGGAAACTCTAGTTTGTATCAACTTATCAAAACACCAAACAGCACACAGTGGAAAAGCTCTTAGCCTTATTTTCTACTAATGCCTATAAACTTAGACCTAAATGGATTCCTGGCCAATTTTTATAAGTAAAATTATTTATTTATGTGTATGGGTATGTTGCCTGCTTGTATATAGACACCACTTGTTCCTGTGAGAAATGGATCTCTTGAAATTGGTGCTATAGATGGTTGTGTGTCACCATGTAGGTGCTGGGAATCAAATTCCTGTTCTCCAGAAGAGTAGCCAGTGCTTTTAACTAGTGACATATTTCTCCAGCCCCCTTACTTATTTTTGGCAAGGCTAAACTCATTGTTAATATTTCATCTAAGATACAGTTAATTACAACATTCATCATTGATTTGTGTACCAATGATAAACGGAGCACAGTGGCTCAACTTTTGATGCAGTATCAATGTAAGAGTCATCCAAAGTTCTGAGATGTAAACACATGAAAACTCCATGTGTCTTTGAAAAGTTGAAAATGGCATTTGATATTTAAGGGCTATGACTTCTCTTTTTTCAAAGTGTCTGTTGGCTATATAGCTCAAACTGGTGCCACAAATGCACAATGTTTTCTCACGCGACTGAGTACTGGGATTGCAGTCATATGTCACTCTAACTAGTTGATGACATGTTTTTTAAAAGATGTATTTCGTGTAGTATGAGTGCCTTTATGTATATATGTGAACCATATGGGTGGCTGGTACCCACAGAGGTCAGAAGTGGGGGTTCAGATCTCTTAGAACTGGAGTCACAGACAGTTGTGAGCCAGAGCGTGGATGCTGGGAACTAAACCTCAGTCCTCTGTAAGAGAAGCAAATATTCCTTGTGGGAATGACTTCTTCTGAAAAATGCCGCTTAAAACTTGCCTTTACAAATCACACTCTCTCTGAACCTGTAACCAACTTAGTGAAGTGCTTTGAGATTTTTTTATAGCGATGAACTCCTTCTGCTTATGTACTGTATTTTCAACTTGTTCAGAATTAACTGACGTCTAAGAAAAAAACATTGCAATCTTATTATGCTTTGAACATTCTGATGTACCATGTTCTCTATTTTTCCTTTGTGACACGTCCATGCTCCTGACACAGAACGGTGTATGTGAATAAAATGTTGTAGGTCAGACCTAAGGTCATTTACTGGAAACAGTGAGGCACTGAAATCTATGTCCACTTCACCTGCAGAAAGTGTTGAAAACCACATAGGGTTATTTAGATTATCTATCTCCTTGAGGTTTTGCATAATGTTCTGAGTCAACGGGGCCAAAGGTCAATATCCTTGCTTGCAAGTCTTCTGTAAAGGATTAAGACAAAAAGTTCATTATTCCTTTCTGAAATCATATTTGCCAGGTTCAAAACTAAGTGTTTTAGTTAGGAGAGACGACAGAGGTTCTGGTTAGTCAACAAAATGATGGACTGGGTATTAGGACTATCTTGTACCTCACTGGTACAAATAGGAATGATTATGCTCTAATTGTATTTTGAGAGAAAAGTTTTATTTTAACAGTAAGGGTGATAGGTAGGAGGAGCTAAGGGGGAAGGAGCACCGAGAGGAAAAGATGGAGTAAGGAGAGGAGAAGATGAAGGAGAGGAGAAGCTAGGTGATGAGAGAGAGAAAGAGAAAGAAAGAGAGAGGGGGCATGGAGGCAGATGTTCACATGTCTCCACCAGTCAAAGATAGTTTACATAGCTAGGTTGGGTATTAGGTTACACTTCTGATTGAGCATTACCATACTTATAAAGCCCTTGATTAACATTTAAAAAATTGTACAAAAGCAAAAAGGAAAAGGGGGCACGGGATAGGGGTTTTCTAGGGAGGGGAAATGGGGAAAGGGGATGGCATCTGAAATGTAAATAAAATATCCAATAAAAAAAAAAGAAATAAATAAGGATTTTTTTCAAGTGAACAAAAAAAAACAACAATAACAACAAAAAAGAAATCATATTTGCTGTGCTGTTCAATAAACAGAGGACACCTGTGCTTGAGAGATCAAGAAGATCAGGGAAGAAATTAGAACTCTTCTGCACAAGACACACTAACTCTTGTGTAAATAAAGTCAAGAGTGAGCTGGTGAGATGGCTCTTCCAGAGGTCCTGAGTTCAATTCCTCCAAACCACATGGTATCTCACTACCAACTATGAGGGCATCTTATGGCTTCTTCTGATATGTGAATATGCATGCAGCAGAGCACTCATACATTGAATAAATAAATAAATAAATAAATAAATAAACAAATAAACAAATAAATAACTTCTTAAAAAAAACCACCGTGGGGTCTCTGACCTCAGTCCAGTGGTTGGCTGAGTATCTGCATCTGTCTCAGTCAGCTGCTAGTAGAGCTTCTCAGAGGACAGCCACGCTAGGCTCCTGTCTGCAAGCATAACATAGTGTTATAATTGTGTCAGGGTTTGGTACCTGCCCATGGGATGGATCCCAAGATGGTCTGGTCACTGGTTGGCCATTTCTTCAGTCTCTGCTCACAGGCAAGCATTGGACTGAGGTCAGGGACCTCTATGGAAGAGTTAGGGGAAGGTTTGAAGGAGCTGAAGGAGATCGTAACCCCATAGGAAGAACAACAGTATCAACTAATTTGGACCCCGGGGAGCTCCCAGAGACTAAGCCACCAACCAAAGAGCATACACAGGTGGGACTGAGACACATATGTAGCAGAGGGCTGCCTTGTGTGGCCTCAGTGGGAGAGGATGCATCTAATCCTGTAGAGTCTTGATGCCCCAGAGAAGGTGGATGCCTGGTGGGGGGCACCCTCTCAGAGCTGAAGGGGATGAGGGATGAGGTGAAGAAGTCTTGGATGAGGGACTGGGAGGGGGAGCAACATTTGGGATGTTAATAAATAAAATAGTTAAAAAATAACACCAAGAGTTAGTTTCTTTTGTATTGCACCAGCTCTTAATCACTGTGCCTAAATTGAAGGAATAAATGTTTCTGGAATGCATTATATTTGTTTCAGTTTTCAACGGATATAATGCTTTGGCCATTTTCTCCAGGTTATGAGTTGCAGTCTCTCACCCCAATCTTCACTGGTACTTCAAACAGTTGATTCTTTGCAATGTGAATGCTTGGCAGGAAAAGAGGGAAAGTAAGGTAGACTGTATAACTGACAAAGAAAAAAATCCAATTTATCATTGCTTTCCACATTGTAACATGTTCTTTTTTATTTTATTATTTTATTTTTTATTTTTGCAAAGATCCAGCCATTTAATAACAAAAGATTCCCACCCTTACTCCACGATATCATCCTGAGCACAGGATGGGCACAGCTATTAGAAGGCTGTGGAAAGCCAAGGAAAATGAAGATGTCAAATGGACTCCTGGATTAATAACTGCGTTGGGTAGAGGCCTCGTTGCCCAGACACTGGCTTGAACCTCATGGGAGGACGAGGCTGGCCACACACCACCAAAAGTATGAGAGTGCTGACTGGTGTGGATGTGTGCTTCACTAGCTTGCTTCTGCCAAGTCCAAATCTCAGTGAGGAACGACTGGAGCTCACACAGGCCTTGTCCTCTTGGCCTTTTTCTCAGACCTCATAGCTTCGTCACGGGCTTTCCTCTTTTCTGTGAGCTTGTTGGCCTCTCAGATTTTGCGCCGCTTGCCAAACATGATCTTTTGGTAAAGGTACTTCTCTCACTTTTTCATCATCATGATGGCCAGGCGTTTATCCTCACTCACTTTCTCCTCCTGGGCCAGCCACTGCTTGTCTTCCAGTTCACAGTGCGGGCCATAACCTGGGGTTTCTTTCCTTCCAGCCTGTGCTCCTCCAAGGCCAACAGGTGCGCCTCCTCCTCCTCCTCCTCCTCCTCCTCCTCCTCCTCCTCCTCCTCC
>JANHMN010000005.1:37840887-37877597 GCA_030674055.1 Rhabdomys pumilio
AGAGAGAGAGAGAGAGAGAGAGAGAGAGAGAGAGAGAGAGAGAGAGAGAAAGAAACAGTATGGTCTGAATGTGCAGTAAACTTAATTCCCAATGCAAAAGAACTGGCAAGATGGTTTCTGTTTTCATATTTTACAGTCAAGTGAAGGGTGGCAATTTGCCTATATAATTTGCAAATGTTATTGTAACTATGGTACTTAGATGTTATCTGGACTGATGAACCCTGATTTTCTTTTTATCACTATCCTCAATGGCATTCCTAAACTGGAGGGTTTTTTCTTTCTTTCTTTTTATGAAACAGGGTTTCACCATTGCCCTGGCTGCCTGGAACTTGCTATGATGTAGTCCATGCTTACCTGAAACTTTGCATCCTCCTGTTCCAGTCCCCTTAGTTCTGGAGCTATAGGCATGTGCCACCACACTTTTCATTCTTCCTGATATGCTTTGCTCTCCTCCACCCCCTGCTCATACATCTAGGGATGCCAATGTACAGTATAAGTATACCCTTGTACTGCTGGGCAGTGGCAGTGAGCTGTTGCTGGATCCCAAGGGTAAAAAAGCAATACTCTACAGGAGACTGAGTGTTGCTAAAGTATGTTGTTTAAGATGCATGGTGAATACATTTTAATATGAAATATTTTTCAACTTATGATGAATTTATTGGAACCTTTTACATGTATATAAAATTTGAAATTGTGACACACTTTGAAAGAAATATCTCTAGTCATATTTCAAGGCTTTGGTCAAGAAATATCTCTTTGGGATGTTGAATAATACTAATAATACTAGTAATAATACATAATAATATATTATTATATATTATTAAAAACTTTATTATCAATATGTTATATTATATACAGAGCATACTATTATTAATATATGTAAATATAATATAAATAATATAATAATGATTTTTTATTATTATTATTTATTACTATTTTTCGGTTCTTTAAGACAGGGTTTCTTTGTGTAGCCTTTGGCTGTGCTGGAACTCACCTCTGTAGATCAGATTCCAAATCACAGACATCCTTCTGCCCCTGCCTCCAGAGTGCTGGGATTAAAGGCATGTACAACACCACCTAGCAAAGTTGAAAATTTTTAGTGTGTTTTGTTTTGTTTTGTTTTGTGCGAGAAGGTTTTACTGTCTGACCTAGGGTTGACTATAGAAATACATACTACTGTAGTATTCCTCCCTTTTTCATTTATATACTTACATTTTCTAGTAAATTAGTGTTTCAGGAATTATATTATGTAATTATAATACATATTTTTATATATCTAACATGATGTTTTTATATGCAGAAAGTTTTAAAATTTGATGAAGTAGAATTTGTTACTTTTCTCTTTCAATATTTATTCTGATTGTGTTCCAGTTTAGAAACGTTTGACTACCTTGGAGGTCCTTAAAGTATTCTTCTAAACTTAAGTTTGTACTCTTTATTACATGGTGTGATTTGAAGCTTGAATCAACCTTTGCCCCAGTAAACAATAATTCTTTTGCCTCAACCTCCCAAGTGCTGGGATTACAGGCATGTCAAAATAGGCTTGATATTTTAAATAGATTTTTAAAAATTATTCCTAGTTGTTTGACAGTGAGTATATACACATACAGTGATTGTGTCTGTTTAATTTTATGCAGCAGTTTGTCGTGTTCACTTAAATATTTTAAATAATCTATAGATTCTTTTGAATAAACTGTATGAAAAGTCATATTATCATTTAGTTTTTGGTGGGCATTCAGGAGAAATAACAAAAGTGCTTCTTGTTTTATGGGCTACTGGAGCTTACCGTACAATTTGTAGAGATGTTTCACACCTCTGGCACTCGAAGTTTTGTTTAGTATTCCATAGCTTCTGGGGAAAGCTTTTATCAGTCATGAAGGATACTTATTTTTCACTTTCCCCTTTTAAAATAAATTTATTTATTTATTTATTTATTTATTTATTTATTTATTTATTTATTTATTTATTTTTATCAAGACAGAATTTTCCTGTGTAGCCCTGGCTGACCTGAAACTTGCTTTGTAGACCAGGCTTGCATCAAACTCACATAGATCTGCCTCCTGAGTGCTAGGAATATATGCATGCACCACTACTGCCTGGCTTAAATAAATTAGATTTTTTAAGCTTGACAACAATATACTAGGGTTCCCTATGGTGTTTTTATTCTTTTTTTCTTTGATTAACTGTCTTGGTGCTCCCTTATCTTCTTCCATCCCCAGCCTTTTCCCCCTAATTAAACCTTTTAATCCCCAGTATTCTCTCTATTTTCATATTTTCTGTATTCTTCTATGCCCTGTTCAGTCCTCTTAAGCCAACCCTCTCTCAGTGGCCTCTGTAGTTTTCTGGCTTTTATGAGTACTCAAACTTTAACACATAGTAGTAAAGGCTCTACTGTCATGAGAGGCTGGGGGTGGGTAACCAACTGATTTCTTCTTGACTGAGCAATATTTTTGTTAAGATAAACATCTTATATATCAATTTATCTAATGGTGGCTATTGAGCTGTTATTCCTCGTTTGAGCTAATGTAAATAATGCTGCTGTGAATATACTCACATATGTGTATTTGTTTCCAATACTTTGAGGTATTGGATATCATTTTCTTTCACTGTGATGTACCTGATATTCATCAGGATCATAATTGCCTGAATAATTTGGGAAGTATCTCTCTACCTCTTTAATATCATGTGTGTGTGAACAATTGGCACTAATTCTTCCTTCAAGTTTCCTGTTTGCGCCGATGCCCTGTGCAGTCCTAGGGCACCAGCTGTGCACACAATCCCCCAAAACTCAGAGGAGGCTGGACTTCCAGGAGCTCTAACACGCCCAGGATTGTAGGTGAGTAGGCTACGACACCCCCTCCCCACTCCAAACAGGGAGTAATTGGGACCCATGGGGACCTAGGAACTCCCTCACAGCCAGTGGCACAGGACCCATCTGGACTGCGCTCGTGCCTAGAGCAGTCCTAGGGTGCCAGCTCTGTATCAAATCCCCCAAAACCCAGAGGAGGCTGGACTCCCAAGAGCTCTAACATGTCCAGGAACATAGGATAATAGGATCACAGGATCTTAGGAGCTTGATCACACCAGGATTTCAGGATCCCAGAAGCAGCCTGACTCCCAGGAGCTATCACATCCAGGATCTCAGGA
The DNA here is from genome assembly GCA_030674055.1 of Rhabdomys pumilio. Classification (NCBI taxonomy): domain Eukaryota; kingdom Metazoa; phylum Chordata; class Mammalia; order Rodentia; family Muridae; genus Rhabdomys; species Rhabdomys pumilio. Next base: position 37,844,035 of record JANHMN010000005.1, read on the forward strand.
TCATAGGATCACAGAAACAGGTGGACTCTGAGGAGTTCTGACGCAACCAAGATAACAGGACAGACAGGCTCCAGTCAGAGACAGTGAGGGAAGGTAGCACTAACCAGATAACCAGAAGGTGAAAGGCAAGTGGACATAAGCAACAGAAACCAAGGTTATGGGGAGGTGCCATACATTATATAGGTAGAACATTTCGTGGAGATTTTTTTCTCTTTCTGCCTTTGTGTGTTCTAGGGATTGAACTCAGGTCATAGAACTTGTTTAACAATCACTTTGCCTACTGAGTTATCTTAATGGCCCGTATTTAATTTTAGCTGTTTTTTGGTTTGTTTTTGTTAGTTTTGGTAATGTGTGTGTTGTATAAGTGTGTGTGTGTGTGTGTGTGAATGAGTATAATTTTTATGGTAAAAAATATGTATACTTAGAATTAGCTGGCTGCTGCCGGGCAGTGGTGGTGCATGCCTTTAATCCCAGCCCTTGGGAGGCAGAGGCAGGTGGATTTCTGAGTTCGAGGCCAGCCTGGTCTACAGAGTGAGTTCCAGGACAGCCGGGACTACACAGAGAAACCCTGTCTCGAAAAAAAAAAAAAAAAAAAACTAAAAAAAAAAAAAAAAAAATAATTAACTGGCTGAAGTTTGTTTAAATGATCCCAATCTTGTTCATAACATCTAGAACATCATGACCAGGAGCCATCCTAACATAGACCTTCTTCTTTCTATCTGTCATCAGATAGAAAGAAGTCAATCAGTGTCAGTGTCACCGAGTTTCTTCACAGTCTTTTTGATCTGGTGCTTCCTGGCCTTGACATCCACAATGAGTTGTTTGTCCTCTGTCTTCTTCATGGCTAACCCAGTGGACAGGGACTTTGATCATGGCATAGTGATCAAGCTTCTATCTGCTGGACATGCTCTTTTGAGAGTGTTTGTGCTATCTCCTGATCTTCAAGGTCTTGAACCACACAAAGGTGGGTGACATATGGATCTTCTTTTTGTGGCTGTGGAGAGCTTTCAGCACTGCCTTCTTAGCTTTCAAGGCCTCTGATTTGGCTTCAGCTTTGGGAGGGGAAAGAGTATCCTTTTTTTGCTTTTGGCACCATCTTGGCAAAAAGACAAAAATGAGTATGTTTTAACTTGGCTACATAATTTGTTATTTTATCATTGTTCATTGTATTCTTATATAATTTTTATTAAAATTAATTTATTTGTGGCATTATCTCCCTCTCTCCCTCTCCCCCCTTTGCTTCTCTCTCTCTCTCTCTCTCTCTCTCTCTCTCTCTCTCTCTCTCTCTCACACACACACACACACACACACACACACACACACACACAGAAGCACACACTTGTGCCACAGAGCATGTGTGGATGTCAGAGGACAACTTGCAGAAATTACGTAGTATCTCCTTCTACCATGTGGATTCCATTATTTTCCTTTTATTTTATTTTCTGTGGATCTCAGATTGAACTCAGGTCCTCAGGCTTGGTGTCAAGTGCCTGTTTATGCTCGGGTATTCTGCATTTTTATATCTGTAAGCTGTGTCTTCACTTTATTTTTCATTATAGTGATTCACCTTTTCTCTGTTTTCCTTGTTAATATTAGTCAATGTTTGCCAGTTTGTTAACCATTTTACAAAATTAACTTTGGATCTGGTAATGCTCTCAGTTACCTTTGTTTCCTATCGCCATGCACGATATGAGAATCTTCATTATTTCCTGCTGCTCGGTGACTTTAGCTTCTTTTGCTACCCCCAATTCCTTCTGTGTAAAGTCATTGATTTCTGATGCTTCTTCTTTCTTAAACATAAACAGTTATTGCAAAATGGCCCTTTGACCACTGATTTCATCGTATACTACGTATCTTGGTATGCTAAGTTATGAAAAAACAGAATCTTCCAAAATGTTTCTAATTTCCCTTGTGATTACTTTGATCTATTGAATGTTTAAATCCACAATGTTTAATTTCCACACATTTATGGATTGTCAGGTTTTTTTTTTCTAGCAATTTTTTCTGGCTCTACTCTGTGGTAGTCAGAGGAAATTCATTGTATGAGGATTCTTTCTCAATATATTAAGAGTATTTGGGGTGACTTAACATATGATCTATTTTAGAGAATGGTCACTGTGGGCTTGAGATGAATCTCTCTACTGAGGCTGTCAAGTGTTGAATTTGTATTTGATTTGTTTGGTTTATGATGTTGTACTCCTTTCTCTTTTCTGATCTTCAGTCTATACATTCTACACAGCATTAAATGAGAGGAAGGGGCCTTGTCTACTGGACCTTTTTTTCTATAGCACTGTTTACTTTTTTTCAAAGGACTTGGTTTTTGTTTTGTTTTTGATGGGAGGGACAGGTGAAACATTTAATTTTTCCCCTTTATTGAACATAGATTTTTTTAAATCACAGAACATATCATGATTGTGATTTTCTATCCCTATACTCCCCCTAGCTACTCCTTAACTCTCCTCCTATTTGGATTCATTGCCTTTCTATCTCTCATCAGAAAACAAACAGGCTTCTATAGGATAATAATAACATAAAATTTTATTTAATATTATAAGACAAAAAAATAATGCATCAGAATTGGGCAAAACAAACAATCAAGAAAGAAGCCCATTTGTTCACACACTCAGGAGTTCCATAAAAACACTAAACTGCAAAAGACCTATAGGATAAAATAATAGAAAAATATACAAATTAAATAAAATAAAAAAAATTAAAAAAATAAAGCTTAAAAAAGGAAGAGCTCTGACATTATGAGGCAAGGAACCTCCAAAGATACCACTGAGTTCACTTTCTGTTGGCCATCTACTGTTGGACATGGAGCCTACCCTTAAGTGTAGTTTCCTCCAAACTGGAGGAAATGAAATTTTCATTTGCAAATGGTTATAAATTGGAGATTACTTCTGAGTTACGGATGGGAGCATGTGTCCACTTTTTTCAGCTCTAGGATCCCATCTGTTACAGACCCATGCAGGTACTGTGCATGCTCCATCAGTCTCCATGAATTTATATGTTAATGATCATACGGATTTAAAGGACTTTATTTACTTCATGTTCTCCATCCCCTCTGGCTCTTACAATCTTTCTGCATCCTCTTCTGAGCAGTTCTCTGGATACTGCAGAAACAGATTTCATGGAGACATCTTGTTTAGGAGATCTCTTGTTCTCTGTAATGTCTGGCTGTGGGTCTCTGTATTCTCATCTGCTCAAGGAAGCTTCTCTGATGATAACTGAGCAACAAGCATAGCAAAATGTTATTAGGAGTCATTTCAGTGTGACTTTAAAAAACAGTAGTATTTAGTTTTATCCTAGGACCCTGGGATATCTAGACTTAGATTCTTGATCATCCAAGCAGTGTTGGATTTGAATTACGTCTTGTGGAGTGGGCCTTACGTTAAATCAGACATTGGTTGGTTACTCCCGCAAATTTTTGCCACCATTGAACTAGCATGTCTTACAGGCAAGACACCATTGTAGACCAAAAGGGTTGTGGCTGGGATGATGTTTATGTTTCCCCTTTGGTAGCATAATGAGTACTTTCCTGTACCAAATATGCTAGCATATAGGAGTGAAAGCTCTATGTAGGCACAAGCTCTACTTCTTCATATTTAATGATTTGTGTAGGTATTGTGTTCAGCAACGGGGCCTTCCTGTCAGTTTCTTTTTTTTAGAGCAATCTATGGCCTTGTCCACATCATGGGATGTTTGCAAGTTCCCATAAGGACCCTTTGTCCAACAACTCAATATAAAGTTCCATAAAGTGCTGAGGAAAAGGTATATTCTTCTGTGTTTAGGTGAAATGCTCAGTAAATATCTGTTACATCTATTTGGTTTATATCTTTTAGGTCCAGCATTTCTCTGTTTAGCTTTTTTTTCTTGGTGATCTGTTAATTGTGGAGAATGGTATATTGTGTGTAAGGTTCAATATGTGATTTAAGTTGTAGTAGTGTTTCTTTTACAAACTTGGGTGCTCTTATGTTTTGGGGATACATATTAAGAATTGAAATGCCATCTGAAGGATTTTTTCCTGTAATGAGTATGTAGTGCCTTTTCCTAGTTCTTCTGATTAGTTTTGGTTTGAAGTAATTTTGTCAGATATTAAAATATTTGTACCAGCTTGCTCCTTAGGCCATTTGTTTGGACTATCTTTTTCATCCTTTTTTACCTTGAGATGATATCTATTCTTGATATTAAGGTGTGTTCCTTGGGTGCAAGAGAAGGATGGTTCCTGTTTTGAATCCATTCTACTAGTCTGTGTCTTTTCTATTGGGGAATTGAAACCATTGGTGTTGAGAGGTAACAATGAGCAGTGTTTGTTGGTTCTTGTTACTTTGTTGCTGTTGTGGTGGTATTTGTGTGTGTGTTTGTGTGTGGGTGTGTCTCTCTTTTTGATTTTGCTTGTCTGAGATTATTCCTTCTGTTTCTTGTGTGTGGTTAAGGCTATAGATTGGAGTTTTCATTACAGTCCTTCTGTAAGGCTGGATTTGTAGGTATATATGTTGAAATAACTTCTTGTGCACTGTGTAAAGATTGGAAAAAAATCAGGCATGAGAGATCCAGCCAGATGCAGAGGAAGAAACAGGTGCCAGGATTAAGGAGAGCTAACGAGCCACATGGCAGAACATAGATTAGTATAAACTAGTTAACATAGATAGCTGGGCAACAGCCTGAGCAATTAGGCCTAAGCTTTTATAACTAATAAAAAGTTTTTCTGTTATTACTTGGGAAGATGGAATGTTGAGATATTCTGGCAATAAATGGTGTCCAACCTGAGAGCACATATATCAAAATTTAAAGCCTGAGAAAAGTTCCAGGTAGAAGACAGGGAAAACATTTCCCTAGCAGCCAGATGCTGCTCTGAACTGGCAGAAAACTAGGTCCCTTTAAGAAAGAGCAGAGAGAAGAATCAGTCACTGCCTGCAAGTGAGGAACTTTCCAGAGCTGCTGGTCCTCGCTAGTGCGCTACCATGAGACTTGTCTCTCACAGGTGGGCAAACAGCAGCCCAGCCCACAGGGTGACATGTGGGCCAAGGGCAGGTAATGGATGATGACAAGAGCGCACAGTAGCCTAAGGAACATTGCTGATTGCCAGCAGACAGACAGTGACTGCAGCCAGAGTTGGAGGGAAGACAGAGCCTATGAGCTGGCAGTACAGTGGGAGGAATAGCTCTCAGTACACAGAAGCCATGGTTTCTCCCCTTGACTGTTGTGGGACCCAAGCAGCAGAACTGTCTATTCCCTGTGAGCCCAGCAGCTAGGAATGGAGCAGGTAGCCAGTGCCATGTGCTGGCTGAGCTGCAGAAAAAAAGCCTGCAGCTGCAGAGAGGGTGTTGAGTGTAGAAACTTGGTGGGCCAGAAGGGACACCAACAAAAGTACACAGAGAGAGACATCAGGCAGAAAATTGCCAGACAGTAAGCACATCGCACAGGCAGGAAAATCCCACCAGCTGCACACACGTGGAAAGGGTAGGCGGGTCTGAGACGTTATCAGGCTTGAAAAGAGAGAGTTAAGTAATATTAAAAAGAATAAGCCACATAAAGATGGGAAGTGTAACATAGAGTGCTTGGATCCTATATAGTACTACCTAAGATGGCTTAAAAATAGAAACAAAATAAAATAAATAAACGAGTTAAATGAGATTGGCTCAATGGGGATTATGATTACTATCATTTTGGTATTTTATATTTTATTCTTAATAGCCATAGTGGCTTTCTGTGTCCCCTCAAAAAAAATTTCAGAGATACAGAAAGAATAAAAATATAAAAGGTGAATTGGTGAAAGATAACCCTTAGAAGAAAATTTAGAAAGACTTATAAATAAAACTAAAAAATTTTTTTGAACAGAGATAGAGGTATTAAGAGAAGAGCCTACTGTGTCAACAGATAATGAATTTGAAGAAGATCAGCTAAAAGTTGTTAGAAAACCAACCGTAGCTTATCTGGTTACTATGTGATAAATGCCAGATGATAATACCCACCCCAAGGTTATGAAGAATTTGGATGGTATCTTGTAGAAATGCTGGATTTAAAAAAATTTAGAGAAGCTGTCACTTCATATAATATGCATTCATTATACATGAAGCAGATACTAAATTCTTAGGCAATTCAAAATAGAGTAAACCCCCAAAACTGGAAAGATATGAAAAAAAGCAATATTATAGGTTAGTGTTTAGTTTCAATGGTGATCATTGTGGAAGGAAGAAGCTAAGGGAATATAACACAGAAATAGGAACAGCAGTATCAGTTGTTAGGAGAAGGTCCATATGCTAAGGTACAAATGCAGGCTGAAGATGATGATGCCACCTTGGTGCTGTGTTATATGGCAGCTTTAAGTGCTTAGGACAAGGTTGAAGAAATATGAAAAGGGTCTGAACCACTTTCTAAAATTATACAAGCTACAAAGGAAACATATACTGATTTTCAACAAACATTGACATTAGCTGTAAATAGAAGAATATCAAATCCAGAAGCTAGGCAAGAATTAATCGAATCTTTGACTTTCAAAAATGCTAATTCTGAATAAAAAATAATTATATCTCTAAAACAAGATTAGCACCGATAGATGAATGGATTAGAAATACAGCTAATATTAGATCTTATATTTATGATGTAACTTTAATAAAAGTAATCTCTAAAAGTTTTAGGAAAAAATCAAACGGTCAAATGTCTTTGGCATGGCAAGCAAGGTTGTTTCTAAAGAAATTGTAGACAGAGCCAAGATAACTTCGAAAAAGGCCTGAGCCTACGGAATACACAGAAGATATAGAAAAGGCCAGCATTGGACTAATGAATGTAGATCAACAAGTACAAAATAAACCCTTCTTGGAAAAGATTCTAGGGGTCCTTTTGCCAGGTCTGGTATCATCTTCAAATTTGGCATTTCAGGTCAGCAATAGAGAAGCACACCTTCCTAGCATTTAAACAGCATTGCTGTGAATATAGCCATTAATAACCCAGATATCAAATTCAGAGCAGCTTCAGTAGATAAAACAGAAAACTCAGGAGAAACCAGAAAACAAGTATTTTGGCAATCTGCTATAGATGATCAGATGCTCAAATTAAAACTATTTATAAGTGATATTGAAATGGAAAGTGTGGTGGTTTGAATATGCTTGGCCCAGGGAGTGACACTGTTTGGAGGTGTGGCCTTGTTGGAGTAAGTGTGGCTTTGTTGGAGTAGGTATGTCACTGTGGGTGTGGTTTTTAACACCTTTGTCCTAGCTGCCTGGAAGCCAGTCTTTTCCTGTTTGCCTTCAGAGCAAGAGGTGGAACTCTCAGCTCCTCCAGCTCCATGTCTTCCTGGATGCTGCCATGCTACCACTGTGATGATATTGGATTGAAATTTTGAACCTGTAAGCCAGCCCCAATTAAATGTTGTCCTTTTAAAGAATTGCCTTGGTCATGGTGACTCTTCATAGCAGTAAAACCCTAAGACAGAAAGTTTGTTAAACACAAAAGCAAATGTAACAATAATTTCAGCAAAATCTTGACCTCCAGATTGGTATTATTGAGAGGTAAATATTCAGTTTCTGTGGGTTGGAATGTTATCCTAGGTAAAACAGAGATGGCTTCAGTGTATACACTTAAGGGCCAGAAGGTCAAATGGGAAAATTAAAGCTAATTGTGGCTAATATAGCCATGAATTTCTGGGGACATGATTTGTTGCAGCAATAGAAGACACATATTAACATTCTTTCAATCTCAGAAATAAACAGTAAAATTAAAAAATGCTCCTGAGAAAAATATTGAAAGGTGTTATCAAGAACAGTCTCAGATTTTCCATGTTGTCCATGAATAGGACATGACAGGTGTTGATATTTCAAATGTACCAGCTGTCCTAACTTTAAAATAGCTAACTGACAAACCTGTATGGGTGGAACGATGACTTATGACAAAAGAAAAATTACAGATACTAGAAAAGCTGGTACAGGAGCAACTAATTACTCAACACATTGAAGAATCTACCGTGGAATTCCCCTGTGTGTATTATAAAAATTAAATCAGGAAAATGAAGAGTGTTAACAAATTTAAGAGCCATTTGTAATGTTATTCAGCCAATGGCTCTTTACAGCCTGGAATCACAGTATCTTCCTCCTCCTCCTCCTCCTCCTCCTCCTCCTCCTCCTCCTCCTCCTCCTCCTCCTCCTCCTCCTCCTCTTCTTCTTCTTCTTCTTCTTCTTCTTCTTCTTCTTCTTCTTCTTCTTCTTCTTCTTCTTCTTTGTTCTTTTTTCTTTTTTTTTGGTTTTTTGAGACAGGGTTTCTCTGTGTAGTCCTGGCTGTCCTGGAACTCACTCTGTAGACCAGGCTGGCCTTGAACTTAGAAATCCACCTGCCTCTGCCTCCCTAGTGCTGGGATTAAAGGCGTGTGCCACCACCGCCCGGCACAGTATCTTCTTTATTACTCAAGTTGTGGCCTATGATAGTGATTGAATTAAAAGATTGCTTTTTTCACGATCCATTTGCATATGATAGGGAAAGGATTCTTTCTCAGTACCTACTTATTATAATAGTTGTCCAATAAAAAGATATAATTGGAAAGTCTCATCACAAGTAATTTTAAACAGTCTTATCTTATGCTAATATTTTGCACAATGGCCATTAGAGATGGTTCATAAACAGTCTCCTAAAGCTATAATTTATCATGATACAAATGATATTTTGCTGGCTCATTCAGATGCAGATAATGTTTATCTCAGAAAAAATGATGAAGTCAAGAGAATTTTGCCTTGTTGAAGATTACAAATTGTTCCTGAGAAGATACAAAGAGGAGATTGTATTAATTATCTAGGATATAAGATAGGTCTACAGAAATTTGACCACAGAAAGTACAAATCAGGAGAGATCAATTATAAACTATTAATTATTTTCAAAGATTGTTGGGAGATATTAATTGGCTAAAGCTCTCAAATATATTAACTATTCAAGAGCTACATAATTTATTTCAAACCTTACAAGGTGATAAGGACTTAAATAGTCCAAGAAAAGTACCAGCTGAAGCTGAGAAATAATTGTCTCTGGTATAAAAGAAATTACAGGATACACATGTTGACAACTTGGATCCAAACCTGGATTGTATTTTGTTATTTTGCCTTCTCGTTCTCCCACAGGTATTCTTATGAGGAGGGAAGATGATGTTTTAGAATGGATATTTTTACGACATAGAGTAAAAATTAAAGAACTATGTAGAAAAGGTTTCTGAATTGATTTTGAAAGGAAAAATGAGACTTTGTCAGTTAGCAGGAATAGACTCAGCAGAAATTATGGGACCTTTTTACTAATGCTGCCTCATTATGGGAAGAAAATGGCAAAGAGCTTGAAGTAATTTTTTGGGAAAGTTTGACAACATATTTCCCAAAATGTATGAAACTTCAGTTTATAAAAAGAACTAATTGGATTGAAAGTTTTGCTGGGTATAGTAGTCTGGCCTGGCATCTGTGGTTTTTTAGAGTCTATATCTTTCCAGGACCTTCAGTCTTCTTGAATCTCCATTGAGAAGTCAGGTCTTATTCTAATAGGTCTGCCTTTATATGTTACTTAGTATTTTTCCAAGTTTTTATGTTTTTATCTATCTATACTTATATATAAGTCTATAAAATATATTTATATTCTTTGTTGTGTATGTTTTGTGTTTTAATTATTATGTTTTGGGGATTTCTTTTCTGGTTTAGTTCATTTGGTGTTCTGTATGCTTCCTGTACTTTATAGGCATCTCTTTCTTTAGGTTAAGGATATTTTTTTTCTATGATTTTTTTAAAAATATTTTCTGCACCTTTGACCTGTATTTCTCCTTCTTCCTCTATTCTTATTGTTCTTAAGATTTGTTCTTCTCACAGTGTCCCAGATTTCCTGGATGTTTTGTGCCAGGACTTTTTTTTAGATTTAATATTTTCTTTGACTGAGGTAACTATTGTCTAAGTTTTCTTCTTGGTATTATTTCTTCTTATTTCCGTTATTTTTTTTTTTACTGACTTAGTGCATTTGTGCTTGAAAAAGTATACAGACTCTTGATGACATTGTGTCCTTCCAAAGATGACACAGTTTTCTGCCAAGAGGGAGAAACTGAAATTACTTGAACCAATGCAACCATTGGGCTAAGACTGGAGGCTAGATCTCAGTATTTGCTATGCTCTATTTATGTCTAGCCCAGCACAGTCCTAAGATCAAGGGCTACACAACATGAGATGCAGGGACTGGGGTTTCCCTGAAGTTCCCGAGAAGTTCCTCTTTAACTTTATGATGCACTTGCAAAAATTAAAATCATTTTCTTCATATCTAGTCTTTTGTCTTTTGCAACATGACCAGAAAGTTAACGGATGTTGATGGTTGTGCTTAGTAGTGGCAACTCCATTTTTAATGTTACCTTCTCCTCAGAATCAAGGTTGCTCAAACATTAGCAGGGCTTGACCCATCTCAAACACATTTTTTTCCTCTGGAGTTTGGGAACATTACTAAAGCTATGCTGGATTTTTTGCCTTTTTTCCCCATGTCTAGGCCACAGTCTGACATTTATTCAAAGGAAAAACCCAACGTACTCAAATCTGTCCTTGCCTCAATGAGCTCCCCTTCCCCTTCTTCCTGAAAATTGATGCCTTGGTCCCTGATGCCTTGAAAGGGGAATCTGTGCAGGCAGGTTGCTATTTCTTCTAATTGTTCTCAGCAACAGTATTTAGTCAGCTACAAGCAGAAGACCCTTGTTTGGTACAGTATTTCTGAGAATTTTCTTTCATATTTATCTCATTTATCTTAGCCCATAATAAGAACAACCATATATGAGATCCAGTAATTAGAACTGAGGTCAGAAGGCTGTGTTTGATAACCTTTCTGTGTATAGAACCTTACTTGCTCTAGATATTCAGTAAGGAGGACAGTGAACACTACAGAAAAAAAAAACCCATGAGTTTATGTGTGTGCACACATATGCAGATGTGTGTGTGTGTGTGTGTGTGTGTGTGTGTGTGTGTGTGTGTGTTTGCAGGCACGTGCCTTTATCCCTGTGAATCACAGGGATTGAATTCAGGTTCTCAGTCTTAGCATCAGTAAGTGACTTTTCCTACGGAGCCATCTCCTGGGTCCCACACTATATAGTTCTGCATAATGGTGAAAAATACTAATTTGGGGGAATCCTCTGCTTACTCTTGGACTTTAGATGCAGAAATAGACAAATAATTCACCAAGCAGAATGTGGGTTTGACTTACAAAATTATGGCAATAGATTTTTAAATATTAATTCATACATTATAAAAATACCCACTAAAATAAATTGTCATTGTAGAGGGCCCACAAATCTTTAGATAAGCAATAGAATGGGCACTTTTATTTCAATTCACTCTTGGTTAGAGCAAAAATTGGTTCTAATATTTTGTAAATTGACTACAACACGTATGCTATGATCTATAACTCATCTTCATACACACTGATGTGGTAATTTCACTTTTGAGAATCTATCCTAAAGTAATCATCCTGCCACATTGTAAATAGGGTTATATTTAAAGATCCCACATTGCAGCATCATTTATAATGAGAAAACTGGAGACAACCTAAATTTATAGTCATAGAACAGAGCTTACTTCACTTTAGAATGCACAAAATTAGCCGGGCAGTGGTGGCGCACGCCTTTAATCCCAGCACTTGGGAGGCAGAGGCAAGCAGATTTCTGAGTTCGAGGCCAGCCTGGTCTACAGAGTGAGTTCCAGGACAGCCAGGACTACACAGAGAAACCCTGTCTTGAAAAAAAAAAAACAAAAATATAGAATGCACATAATTAAATAATCTGCAGCCATAATAGTAATACGTAAGTTAAATGATAATATTAACTAGAGGCTGTCATTTTCAAATATCTGCACACTGCTTTATACCTATAAATAATCTTGCTCAATACATCCAGATAATTCTAAAATCCAAGTCAATAAATGGTAAATAATTCTAAAATCCAAGTCAATAAATCCAAATCATACAATGCATTGATTTTTATGAATGCTTATAGTTTAAATTCAGAAAAATTCAGTAGCTTGTCTAAGTGTCTGGTTGGATGTTACATTTTTAAGAACTCCTGTGTATATAGAATCTCTACTAAGGAGTATAAATATATTAACAATACTTGTTAAGGTAGAGTTAGTATAAATATATTCCTAAAACTTGAGACGTGAAGGCAGAAAGATCACAAGTTCAGTGTCAGGACCAGTGAGATGATTCCGTGGGTGAATGCACATATTTTAAACCCTCACAACTTGAGTTTGATACCTACTTCTCACATTATGTAAGCAGAGAACTGACGCTCACAAATCGTCCTCTGGCCTGGACTAGCATGCTGGGGTCTGCTTGCTCATGAATGCATACACAAACACATGCACACACAGACACATGGGAACACAAAACAAATTTTAAAATGAAATAAAAAAGACACTCCATTCCAATCTTAGTTACATAGCAAGTTTGAGGCTGATCTAGGCTGTACACGAAAACTTGTGTTAAACAACAAACACAGAATTTTCACCAAAAATGAAAAATTAATAATAAATTTTAAACTCAAAGCTTTAAAACCACCCAAATTCTTCTTTTTAAAATGAAAGATTTATTTTTACTTTATGCACATGAGTATTTGTTCAAATAGATACCTGTGCACCATATCCATGATGCACTTCTTGAGGAGTACGGAAGAAGATGCTGGGTCTCCTTGAACTGGAGTTACAGGTGGTTGTAAGCTGCCACATGGATGCTGGGAACTGAAAGTCAGCCCTCTGCAAGAGCACCCAGTCCTCTTTAACCATTGAACTATCTCTCCAAGCCTCTAAAATTATTCTTCAAAAGTACATTTACTTTTGACAATGTGTGTGGGGGAAGACATGGGGCAAGGCCTCTAAATGTAAAAGTGCAGAGGGTCTACCATAGACTTAAAAGGCCTTGGTTTGTAAGAAACAGTATTGCTGGAGCTCCTGCTCAATACTAGAGTCACCATCTTTAATCTCCACACGCAAACTCAGGATTTAAGGGACTTACACATCTAATTCCAGTTCATAAAGTTAGGAAAGGTGGAGCTGGTATTTGAAGAGAGGTCCAGTTTCACTCTGTAGCCTGTGGTTAACATATAAGTTATAATATCATATTTTAAAAAATGAACTGCACCGGGAATAATGGTGCCTGCTTTTAATCCCAGCAATTAGGGAGTAGAATTAGCCGGGTCTGTGAGTTCCAAACCATCCTGGTATAAAATATAAATTGAGTTTAGTGCCTCTAATCATTTTTGGGAGGCAGAGGCACAAGGATTGCCACAAATTCGGGCCAGTCTGCTGTGTAGAGTGAGACCTTTTCTCAAAAACGGAAATGCACACACAAATAGGACATTTAATATAAACAAAATATTTTAATGATTTTGTGCTGTTCTCCATCACAAAATGTTTTCAGCATCAAGTTAGAGAAATTTTGTAGTCATAATGTTGCAATGGTGACATCGTGTGGTTGTATGCTGTCATTGCAGCATTGGGTTTAATTTCAGTTGCGAAGCTGACCACTAGAGGTCAGCACTGAGCTGTATTCTGGACTAAATATGATAGCAAATAACAAAACCACCTGTTTTGTTAAAACTGCAGAAAAACAAACCCATTACCGATGTCACAGATAAATACATGTGTGTACAAAATAATATATGCATGAAAGTTACTTTCTATTTTTACCCATGCAACCAGAAGAAATATAGCAAATTTATTAAGTTCCAGATTCTCAAACCACACTTCCTGTATTCCACTTATGACCCCATCATTTACTAACTGTGTAATATTATTCAAGCTACATAACGTATATAGGATTACTCAATTTCTACACATGTATAATCAGGTTAGGAAATGTCCCTGTGTCTTAAGAGTTGCTTTGAAAAATAAAGGAAATAATACATTTGCAGTGCCACTTGTGAGGATGTACACAGAAACTGGTAATTATGATATTGCTCCTGACACCAGACTATCCATTTATTTATTTATTTATTTATTTATTTATTTATTTATTTATTTATTTGTGTTCATTTGTTTTGTTTCTCTATGCAGCCCTGGTTGTCCTGGAACTCACTTTGTATACCAGGCTGGCCTCAAACTCAGATTCATTTGCTTCAACCTTACAAGTGCCACCATACTTGGCTGAGACTTTTTTTTTTTTTTTAAAAAGAGCTAATGTACAATATTATTGAGCACAATAAGCATGGTAAATGTGATAAATGCAAAAAGACCTTTGCTATTACTACTGAATGCACTAAAGACATTGCAGTGATGGGGCTCAGCAGTTAAGAGCACTGGCTGTTCTTGCAGTAGACCTGGCTTTAGTTCCCAGCACCCACATGGCAGCTCATAACCATCTGTAATTCCAGCCTCGGGGAATCTGATGCCCTCTTCTGGCCTCCATGGGTATTGCATGTGTATTGTGCACAGATACACATGTAGACAAATTCCCAAACATATAAAAATATCAAATGATCTTCCAAAAATATTTCAAGAAAGGAATTTTAGTGTCATGGATTACATGAAAGAATTTTTTAAAGGTCGAAAATTACCAATAAGTGCCCTCACTGGAAATAGAGGGACCGTGGAAATGGGTGATGTCTAACATCTTGCCTAGTAGCTTTCCTCTTCATTCATACTTATTTTTCCCCAACATTTCCCCCAGGTTCGCATACCATTTCTTGACTTAATGAAAGAACTTATCCAAGGCTTCATTCTGAATGAGCAACCAGGGGCTTGCCATTGTGGATATGTTTTTATAGCCCACACTCCAGCCTATATCCCAGTCATGAAAGGAATATGAGGGTTGTGGGTTAATGCCATGTAAAGCCTACACCACTTTTCCATGATGTATGTCTTTGAAGTCCTGTGTAGTGTTAAGTAGGAAAAAAATCATTAAATGGAAAGAGACTGTACTTTCTTTTGTTTGCAGTCATAATTACAAAGAAAGACAGGGGGCCAGATAGATGACTCAGTAGGTAAAGGAACTTCCTAAGCATGTCTAGAAGCCTAGAGTTCAATCACCTGAATTTATCTAAAGGGTGAAGGAAAGAATAATCTCCATCTGCAGGTGCACAAGGGAAATACGTGTGTCAAGGACTTCTCTTTGTATATACCCAAGAGAAAAGAAAATACTACTTCCACTTAGTCATTTTTGTTGTTTTTCAGAGACAGTGTTTCTCTGCTTGGCCTTAGCTGTCCTGAAACTTGCTCTGTAGACCAGTCTGTCCTCAAACTCAGAGATCCACCCACCTCTGCCTCCTAAGTGCTAAGATTAAAGGCTCAAGCCTCTAATGCCCTCCCTGCCCACCTAAAATTTTTATATGAAATTACAGCTTCAGAGATGGCTTAGTTTATAAAATGTCTGCTATGCGAGTAAGGGCAACTGAGTTTATCTCCTACGACACCCATAAAAAATTCAAAGCACAGTGGCATGCTCCTGAAATCCCAGTGATGCTGAGACAGGGACAAAAGGATTCTCTGGGCTTGCTGGCCAAAGTCTGCATCAGCGAGAAACCCTGTATCAAAACATAAGGTGAACAGCGATTGGAGAAGACACCGGACTTCTTGTCTTGTCATATATGCACACACATTCCCACATATATGCACAATGCACACACACACACACACACACACACACACACACACACACAGAGAGAGAGAGAGAGAGAGAGAGAGAGAGAGAGAGAGAGAGAGAGAATCCTTTCACAGAAAATAGATCATTTTATAATGGCTGAAAAGTGGGAACAGCCAGCATACCAATCATCTGGTGGTAAATGTGATGTGTCCAAGGTAAGTAAAAAGTGGTATGTCCTGGAGGGTGTAAATGAAATGTGGTGTGTCTAAGAGAGTGTAAACAAACAAAACGTGGTGCATCCAAGAGGGTGTGAAGGAACAAAATATGGTGTGTCCAAAAGAGTGTAAACAAAGTAAGGTATGTGTAAGAGAGTGAAATATTATTTGATCATAAAAAGGAATGGAGTACTCATGAATGACAGAACAAGTGTGAATCTTGCAAATATAATGCTAAGTGAAACAAGGTAGTTTCAAAAGACCAAAGACTGCATGCTTTTATTTATATGCAATCTCTAGGATAGGCCATCCATGGAGAGTGAAAGCAGAGCAGCGCTTTTCTAGGCATGAGAAGAAAGGGGAATTAAGAGTGATTTTTACTCAAGCATAAAATTGCCTTGTGGGGAAAGTAAAAATTGTCTTGGGATGAAAGAATGGTAATGTATGTTCAGTCTTTTGAATATATTAAAAACCTCTAAATCATATGTGTCAGGGAAGTAAATATGATAGGTGAGTTATAGCAAAATTAAGCTACTGTAAAATGGTTGTCATGTAGTAAGCTTCACTTAATACAAGTCATTTTTATTCATTGATATATCAACTCTTTAACTCTGGATTCCAGAATAGAACCCTGAATGAAAGAATGAGTAGGCATCTAAGGAGATGGATGATGGGCAGTATCTAAGGAGATGGATGATGGGCAGAGCACAGATCTGAACTCTAACTGGGAGTGTGGGAGGACTGCAGTGCAGGGAACTTCGAGACTCTTTTTTGTAAGGAAAGGAAATGCAGGTCCTTAACGGGGGGCAGGGGGCTGTAAGAGGGAGAGAAATTTCATCTCCTTTGAGTTTTTCAGGACTCGGCCTGGATCATCACTCATATCTCAGACCAGAATCACAGCTGATGAATGTTCTGGCATTTAGAGCGCTCCTGGAGAAAGAGAGCTTTGTAATTATTAGACAGACATTGCTACATTTACTGCAATATGTGGTAAAAAGAAGAAAGGAAAGGAAACAAAGGGAGGGGAGGAAGAGAGGAGAGAGGGAGACAGGGAGAGAGGGAGACAGGGAGAGAGGGAGGGACAGAGAGAGAGGGGATGGTTAGTTCAAGAGACGTTTAAATCAAGATTTGGATTTAAAAACTCTCCTGCAAGCTTTCATTTACTTTCTCCCATGACTCTTTTATTTCTTCCCGATGCTGTCTTAGCCAAGCTGTTAACTTGATTCAGGTTGTAACTGTGAAGATCAATCTTCCAGAGGAGTCCCCAGCTTGACAAGCCCGGAGAAGGAGCCATTTCCCTCAGTTCTATCTGTCCTAGCTTTTCTTTGTATCTGTTTAGAGAACAGTGTCTGCCCTATGAAGCCAGACTGCCCAGAAAGTTGGTAAAGCTACCTGAAAGGAAATGGTGTGCCCCTGTGTGCTGAGCATTGTCTGAGGAAGGAAGACCCTGGTGCAGGTCTTTATACCTGAGTTACCTACACAATACCACAGAACTTTGAGTCAGGAGTGTTCTAGTTCCAAAATTTCATAACTTCAGATTTCATTTGGTTGTGTCTAGACTTCCCATTTAACCCTGGGGAACCCTATAGCAGGCTTGTTTTGCAGGCAACAGACAAAGACCTTTTATACAAGAGCGTTATACTTGGTCTTTAAATCAAAGCCAACATGTGAAGGCATTCTTTCTTACTTCCCCCTTCTTCCTTCTTCTTATCTCCACTTCCCCATCTCCATCTCCCCTTTCATTCCTCTATTCATTCCCTTTTTAAAGAATATGTTTTCCTTCTGCAAAGTCTTGAGTTGGGGAAACAAGATGCAATACTATAATAACATAGAAAAGTCTGGCTCTTCAGGGAGACCTAGCAGAATTAGCCGTAGTGCTTAATGCATGGCACACATGTCAGAAAGAGTGTGTATGCGGGCAGACCTTCAGCTTGGTAGAGCATTAACTGTGCATTTGATGAAGAATTTGAGATGGGGCAGGCATTAGGAAGACTGACCTGGATTATATCATTAGAATGCCAGGCTTCTATTAGAAAGGACAGCTGATGACTTTGATCTACAAGCTCTAATTTCGCTGTGTAAAATGTGGATGCTCTTCATGTGCCTGCAATGCATTACACATCCATACTGATAACGTTAGCATGAGCATGTCTCTGCCACTATTTCAAACACTATTCACTTGAGAAGGGTAGGAGAAGCCATCAAATGTTCTAATTCTTTCACATATCCATGGAGATTAGTTAAAGATTTCTAGAGTTGCTTTTCTCTCTATTAATGGAGAGGCCAGAGAGAACTGAGAAAAAAATGGGGGCAAACTTCACCTTGTGCAAAGGTAGACACTGACCAAGGTCTAAAATAGGGCCCTTTCAAGAACATCTCATTACTGCCGTTTTCTCCTCTCCGCTAATTGCTCAACAAGTATTTATTGAGCATTTACTATGTCCCAGGCACAGTGCTAGGTGCTCAGGTTCTAAATGTGTGTGTAGGAATAACAGTAACTGGTGGTTTTAGGAATCCAGGCTGTCAGCATAGTACAACTCACACTGAAGGAGAAAGTAGGCTTCACATATTAGAGTTTCTACCAAGGATTACAAATCAAAATTAAGAAACAGGACCTGCCAGTTTGCACTCAGTAGAAAACAGTTGGGTATGAAATATGAGGAAGAAGACTTTTAGAGGAGGAAGACCTTTTTCAGGGAATGTTGACTGGTCTAGCAAGCACTTTAACAGTGATGTGCTTTGGAATCATCGTCTGAAAGATGCAGAGAAGCCAGGATCCTTGCATGCCAAAGAAGAAAGATAATTAAACATCCCCAAATCCAGTTTAGAGGGGAGAGGGGAGCAATTGGTTGAAAGTTGCACGGTGCTGAGTCACTAGCAGAACTGGATCCAGAGACCTAGCCTCATGATTGCCAGCATGACCCACTTGGCAAGCAGCAAAGAAGAACTAGGGTAATGAAAAGACTGCCGTGTGCTTAGCATCATAACTTATTTAGCCAGCTGTCTCCAAAGGGTTACATTCTATTTAACCCCATTTTGCAGATGAAGAAAACGAACAGTGAGTGATGTGCTTCCAAGACATCCATTCCTGGACACCTATGTAGACTTGCTATATAGTGCAATGGTACTAAGTGACCCACCCCCACTTCCACCCTGGAAGCACTCTGCTTCAAGTCAGGTTGTTTCAGGGAGAGGCTTAAACATACACTGCAGATTTTTATCCATTTAGATGGTGAACTTTTTTCCAATTTGCTTTGTTTCTTTGCTTCTTGGTCTAATTTATTCTTTCATGGGGGGTGGGGGAACAATGGAAGTCTTAAACCACAAATGAGTCAATAAAACTCAATTTGAGTAGAAGAGAAGGTATAATGAGGTGATCTCAATTATTTTATAGATTAGGGATATCTGGAAGCTTTCTTTCTGAGTGCTTAATCAACTGGGGTGTAAATCCTCAGTCTACCGTGGTGCACCCTCAGGCAAGTTGTTCTTTCTCAGTACTCTCTCCTCATCTATAATTGATTATGACAGCAGGTGCCTTTAAGAGTCCAAATGAAGTCTTTAAATTAAGTTGTTATTAAAATAAGATAATACATGCAAAGGGTATAGCCAACTGTTTCTCACATACTCAGAACTCAGTAAATGTTAGCCTTTATTATTCAGGGTGCTGATTTCTAATTTAAATGTACACGTTATGGAAAAGAACTCATCAGACTGGCGTATTTGGGTTAAAAGAACCAATTGTTTGTCTTGGTAGTCCACTTTGTGTTGCTATGACAACATATTTGAGGTTGAGTACTTTGTAAAGAGAGATGTTTATTAAGCTCAGAGCTTTGATATCAGGAAATTCAAGATCTGACAGCTGCATGTGCTATGGGCTTCATGGTACACTGTAATATTTCGGGTGACATTGACTGATAGCACAGATAAGAGATCGACTGGCATAAAACACTAAGGAGAGGTGCCAGACTCACTTTATAAGAACACACTCATTTTCTCATGAACTTATCCATCCCTGCATGAACACCAAGTCCCTCCAAACCCATAAATCCCCCCTAAATATCCATTTACCTCTTAAAAGTTCCCCCACAATACTGGTGGTATATTGGTGATGACGCGTCACTGTGAATTTTGTAATGCACTCCTAACCTTGTTGCTGTGAATGAGGGTAAGTTCATCACACGGAATTGCTTTCATTGTTGTCCACTCCTGGTGGTTGAAAGAGCGAGGACTTGTAAGCTAAGAGGTATATAATTCAATATCTTTGTCACAAAACATACTTGAAAGAGGAACCCCTCCCGTGAAACGGAAAAGCTTGGAATGGGAAGAAGATGGGAAGAGAGGCATGTTTATCAGATCTCAGCATCTTCCACTTTAGGCTGTGTCTTAACTTCCACCGTGACACACAGACCAGATGTGAGGTTTTTGGTTTGTTTTTTTAAAGAGAAATTAGACCATATTTTATCTTTCAGGGTTTAGCAATGAATCTGAGACCTTCAGACACATAGTCATCCATGAAGCACCTTTTCTCTACCCCTAAAGCAGTTTGGGAGCTTCTCTTTCTAACGCTCACACCTCTGTCTTCAGTGTGTTCCTTTCGAGTTTCCTATTTTCCCAAGTTGCCTCCACTGTTCATTAAAACGACTTCCCCTGGTGCATGAATGTTGACCACACTAGTTTGGTGGCTCTTAAAGATCTACCAGGTGCGCTCCAATTAGGGTGTCTCACAAAATTAGGTGTTGGAGCCAGGATAACATCCAACAGGGCTACCAGAAGCAAAAACGTTTACAGTTAATAATAATAATAATAATAATAATAATAATAATAATAAATAGTTTGGCCTGATCAGTACACACCTATGCTGATTATCAATCCAGAGGAGAGCCAAGGCATTATTTTGACATTTGATTCAAGCTAAGTGTTTACTAATGATTTTTCTCATTATCATCTCTCTTAAGCAATTAATTAGTTTTGAATGTATATAGTTTTTTTTTAATTAATTTTCTTTTGAGGGTCTCAGTCTGTACACTGGGCTATCCTTGAATTTACTTCAGTCTTTTTAAACTTGGCTTCCTACATGCTGTGATTACAGTAATGAGCAGTTAATTTGATGTACTGAGGGTATTCCTAGCCTGGGATCAACTTGAATGTGTTGTTTCTTCATTTGATGAACATTCATCTGGTTCTCTTTGCTGGACAGTTGGTTTCAGGAAGTCTTAGTCAAGCCGGACCTTTTCTCTATACAGCTGCCCTTGTCGTGACTTATTTCCTCTGAAGTTCTGTAAGTGCAGAGAAATCAGTCAGATCAGTGTCTTTATCCATCCAGAAATACAGAACGCTTAGAATGAGAGTAATGCCTTCTCACAAAGTTATGAACATAGGTGCAATGAATTCAACCTGGGAGTATTATCTAAGGTAGCATACAATGGGAAACACTTCAATTGTTTCTTGGAGGGAGAGTTCATCGAAAGAGACTGGAAGGAGACAATGGAAGAGAGGAGAGGGAATTCCACACAGAAGGCACGGGATTTTCTAAATTTTAGTTCTGTCGGATGATGTGACAGACCTTTATCAGAGCAGGAAGAAAGAAGAGCAGGAGATAGAGTGGTGGAGGCAAGGACTGAAGCATCAGCATTTGTCATCTTGAGTTCTCCATGCTTGCTGACTAAACATCATTCTCTCATTCTTCTTTATTTTCTCATTGTGGTCCTCAAACTTGCGTCCTTAGTCTCTGAGTCGAAGTCGACTAGGCCCTCAACTATCTTTTCCTTACTTGATTTTACCAAGTGTGATACTGATAAATACTCTGTGTCCTCAAAGTTTCATCATCCTTGGACTATACAATAAGCTTTTCTTTTTTCTTTGGAGCTTGTAAGTCATTATGATCTATTTCCTTTCTGATTGCCCTTCAGTCTTGTGGATTCTCAGAGATTTTTTTTTTCTTGGTACTCTTCATCCTGGAGAAATTCATCTTACTTCTTCTGTATCTTCACTCCTATGCTCTTGGTCTGTTATATCTCTTTTTTTTTCTTTTTCTTTCCTTTTCTAAATGATTTATTTATTCTTCAGCACATTGGTATTTTGCTTGCATGTATGTCTGTGTGAGCGTGCCAGATCCCCTGGAACTGGAGGAGTTATAGACAGTTGTGAGTTGCTATGTGGGTGCTGGGAATTGAACTAGGGTCCTCTGGAAGAACAGCCAATGCTCTTAACCACTGAGCCATCTCGCCAGTCTCCCTATTATGTCTTATATGGGTGTTTCCAAATTGTCTTTTTATTTAATTCTTGCCAACTTTCCATACCATTCTCCACACTGATGATAGCAGGCATGTCTGCTACAAGCCATGGACATGTATAGCTGGGATAGCTATGAGGTTGGCCCAACTAACAGAAATTATAAACATGTTAAAATGTTATGTTTGTTTC
Source organism: Rhabdomys pumilio (assembly GCA_030674055.1). NCBI lineage: Eukaryota > Metazoa > Chordata > Mammalia > Rodentia > Muridae > Rhabdomys > Rhabdomys pumilio. The sequence goes on from JANHMN010000005.1 coordinate 37,866,231, forward strand.
ATGGTTTTGGGGTGGGTAACAGGATTGCAAATTTCTCCCACATGAACTCTGTAGATGACAATGTCATACACAATGTTAGAAGCTTGAAAACTCATGCTATATAGATCTTCTTGATCTGGCCTATGCCTTAACTAATTCCATAAATCCAGTAGGCAGAAGAAACAGTTTGAAACTCTGGAATCGAATGTATACTTTTTTATTTGGTTTTATTTTTAGACAGGGTTTTCTCTGTTAACAGCCCAGGCTGGCCTTGAACTCACAGAGATCCTTCTGCCTCTGATTCTTTATGCATTACCTCAAATAGCTCTTCTCTGCACTGTTATGATCCATTTTTACCTGTCTGTCTCTAGGAAGGCAAGATGGGGGTAAATGGACATCTTACAAACCATCTTGTCTATACTATAATTCTGATGATTATTCAGGCCCTGTTGTAAGCACTTCTCATATGCTACCCATTGTAATTGTTGCACAATTGTGAGGTGGACAGTTCTTTTTTTTTTTTTTTTTTGGTTTTTCGAGACAGTGTTTCTCTGTGTAGCCCTGGCTGTCCTGGAAATCACTCTGTAGACCAGGCTGGCCTCGAACTCAGAAATCTGCCTGCCTCTGCCTCCCAAGTGCTGGGATTAAAGGCGTGTGACACCACTGCCCAGCGTGGACATTTCTTATTAATGTCGAATCCACTGGACTTAGCCTTGGTGATGGATTGAATGTGGAGGGGTAGCAAACGAGGAGCCTCCATGATTCTACACTTTTTGACTGAAGCAAGTGAATGAACGGTGGGTGGAGACAATGCCATCTACTGTGAGGGAAGGAGGACCAGATGAGGAAGCGTTTTGGTTGGGGTGGGGAATGGAAAGTTTCACCTTGGGAGACTCCATTGTTTCAAAAGCTATTTTCCCCCTAGAAACTGCAGAAATAGGGTAACATATATTCTCCTCTGCTTGACAGGCACTCAGAAACACCCCTGTCCATCTCCAGAGGGCAGAGTAATCCTCCAGTATCTCATCACTAGCTTGCTGGAAGGCAGCAAAGCTATGTTCCTCGGACCCTCGCCTTTTTCTCGCCTTCTGTCCTGGTTTGCCATTTCCAGCAGACTGTCAGGACAGCATGGCCTCGCTTCCTCCGAGTTCCTGAGATGCTTGTGCCTCCTGGCCCTATTGCCTCTCATCCGGTGGGGGCAAGCACTCCCCTACAAGATAGGGGTCATAGGCCCCTGGACATGTGATCCGTTCTTCTCCAAGGCCCTGCCTGAGGTTGCTGCTGCTTTAGCAATTGAACGAATCAGCCGGGACGAGTCTTTTGACAGGAGTTACTCCTTCTCATATGTGATTCTTGATGAAGACTGCCAGACTTCAAAGGCCCTCGCTAGTTTCATTTCCTACCAGCAGATGGCCTCAGGATTTGTTGGGCCTGCCAACCCTGGCTACTGTGAGGCAGCCTCACTCCTGGGAAACAGCTGGGACAAAGGGATTTTGTCTTGGGCTTGTGTGAATCCTGAATTAGATAACAATCACAGCTACCCGACCTTTTCTCGGACACTCCCTTCTCCTATTCGGGTGCTTGTAACGGTCATGAAGTATTTCCAGTGGGCTCATGCTGAGGTCATTTCCTCAGATGAAGACATTTGGGTGCATACAGCCAATCGAGTCTCAAGTGCTCTTCGGAGCCACGGCCTACCTGTAGGGGTCGTCTTGACCTCGAGACAAGACAGCCAAAGCATTCAGAAAGCTCTCCAGCTGATTCGCCAGGCAGACAGAATTCGCAGTGAGTGCGTGCTCCTGGCTAAGGTTTAAATGTGGTTTTGGTGAAAAGCATGACAATCTCTAAAAGGTTTTTCTGCCTCCATACCCTAGGCTAAGACGTTATTCCCTCGTTCTTTATGCACATGCCTTCTTTCATCCATAATCAGAGCCCAAGAATGTGGCTTCAACAGAGCCAGTCTTAGGGACTTAATAGAGATTTCAAGAACTCTATGGTCAAATGCCCTTGTGTGCTAGCACTTGATCGCAGCACCTGGTGTAGACGAATGACATCAAGAGTCCTGTAGGCACACCCAGTCTTGTCCTGAGGACCACAGCAGTTCAGATTAACCACAGCAATGACCTCTGCCGGTTTCGTCTCGGTTTTGTTTTATTGTTTTATGTTTTGTTTTTTAATCATGGGGTGGAGATGTACTTTTGACTTTCTTCCAGTACTGGGTGCCCAGTACCATTTTGTCATTATGTCAGTCCTTCTCTCCCCTTCCTAATAAAGCAGACACTTCTCCCAGCAGCATGCAGCTCACTGGTATGGAGGGTAGTTAGCTGGCAAATGAAAGCATAGCAATGCATGCGTTGTGTTAACATGCCTCTTATTTCAAGGGAAGCTTTATACTTGGAAATGATTCTTGCAGAGGCAATAGGCAGACAAAATGTGCCACAGGGGACTCTACTCACCAAAGCCTCAATTACCAACAGGATTTGATTTACTTTGGGGAGGGAATTTTCCTAGTTCTCTAGAATCAGATTCTTTTTCCTTACATTTCTGACACTTGGGTTTGATTTTTTTCTTTTCTATCCTTTCTATTTGATTTTTTAAAAAATAAATTTCCTCTTTGTCTTCCTCTGGAAGTGGCAGTGATGGATGGGAATGATGCTCATGCCAAGCTGCAGTGGCTTCATCACTGTAGCTCAGAACCCACTTGTCAAACTGATGGCTTCTAGGATTAGTCCTGGTCCCAGTCATTTCCTTAGCATAACAATGGTCCTGCTAGACACTGGTCCATCTTAGGCCTGGCTTATAACCAGAATCCATTTAAAATCTCAAGTGTCCCCACTATTGCACCTTAATTATGATCATTGCAGGAAGATGAAAGCCAGAGGTGTAAGTTCCAGGAGCCACAGTCTATAGTCCTATAGTCTATAAGCCCCAATCCATAAGACAGACCTTCAGCGTTAGGCAATCAGCACAGCTCTGATTATTTCATAACAGAACTTAGCACCTGTTGAGCATAGAATTATTATTTTTTAAATATAACAAAATTATTTCCAGAGAGGATTCATGCTAGAAACAAAACAATGTATTTAGTGTCAGAACTTTATGTTACAGAGATTCATGAAGACCTGTGTCTCTTACAAGGTTCAGATCCCACTCATTCTAAATACCATACTTTGAGATGATATTTTGGACCCTATCATGAAATGATAAATAAAATCCAGGCCCTGCGCCTCTTTTGTCATCAGAGTGAGAGGAATTAGGACTGAGTGCTCACCACCAACAATTCCTTTAAGATAGAGAGGTAGCAACCATGTGTTCATTTTCCTATATTAGAAGCCTAGCTTTATTTTTTCACTATTCTTGCATTAGCTGACCACTAGAATTACCTGGGCATCTTTTCAAAAATGACTGAAGTTACCCGCAGAGACTTGAATTGGCCAGTGGTGGGGCCCCAAGCAAGCGAGGAGCTTTTAAATAGCTCCCCAGGTACTTCTAAAGCACAGAGTTCAGAGCTGCTGCCTTTAAGTTTTTCAGAATGCAAATAAAGTGTTCCTCATTTGAAATGACCAGTCATCTTTGCCTTACTCAATAAGACTTTGTTTGCTCAGAACGTATTTTTTTATGACGATGATGATATACATCAGCCCACTAAAGGGATCGGAAATTTGAGAATGCATTGGGAACCCAATAGAGACTGTTTAAGGAGCAATAGAAGCCCCTATATAAGGATGGCAGAAACAAGTGGAGGAACGAAACTCTGAAAGAGAGAGTGCTGGCAGTGATGATAAATCTCCACCGTCCAGAATACTATTTCTCTATCAGCAAACTCAAATGAGTCACAATGTGATGAGGTATGGAAACAGAGAAACTGGATTGTAGGCTGGGCTGTAGACTGAGTATGATGTCATGTTATTTCTGTGTATAGTGAGCAAAAGAGTATGGGTTTCCTGCAACTGGTACAGTTCAGTGTTCAGATTTTAGTCTGTGCCAACCAGTAGGTGAGATATAGCAGTAGGAACTGGAAAAGAGAAGTGAGAGTTTGAGAAAATAGACCTTTGGGTCAATGCAAAGAGGTCTTGTTATGCCACAAAACCAAGAGCTCCCAACACTGTAACCCAGGTTCTTTGCAGGATGATAAAGAAACTTAATAGTAAGGAGTTTTTCATAGCTCTGAATACAGTGAGAAGGGGCCCATTTCTTTGAAGTGATCTGGTAATAGCTGTAAGGTTGTGTCACAGTAACAGTGATGACTTTCTTATATGACAGTGGTAGCAGGTGGTGGGTAATAGGGATGGAAGAAAGAAAAAAGCAGGTGCTGCTCCATATGCCACTTCTGTTTCTTATAAATTGATGTTTCTAGTTAGGCCATATTATTGGCCCTTCACTGGAGTTAGAGGGAATGTGTTGTAGTAATTATTTTTAAAAAACGGCTGCCAGTTAAGCCGACTATCTAAGCTGCAGCATCTCTGCCTAGCTCAGCCACATGGCCAGAGGCCACGTGTGTGCTGCAGCTAGAAATGACCAGCTATAAACACCAGCCCTGCCACCCACGAGACGCTAGCGTGGGAGATTGGCAGAGCAATCTCTGCAAGGCTGGGCAGTGCCGGGACCATTCTGCCAACCACACGGGCTCGGTACAGATGAGACTCTAATGCTTAGATTATCCAAAGGCTTATATATTTAGTAATGATCAATAACAAGATAGATACTCTTACAATCAGAGGTGTAACCCAGTACCCAACCTAGATATACTAACTACCTTTGACTGCTACAGACAGGCGAACATCAACCTCCATGTCCACTTCTCTCCTTCTCTGTCTCCCCTAGCTTCTCCTATTCCTTTTTCTCCTCTTCCCTTACTCCTCTTCCTCGCTTTACTCCTCCCACCTTAGCTCCTCCTACAGGAATGTCTTTCTGAGAAACAAAACTGAATCATTTTTACACAGTACAAAGGCAATGGTTAATTAAACAATAGAGTAATAATAATAAAGCTAAATTTCATTTGGAAGGGAAAACAATAGAGACTTCATTAGATGTTGGGCCACAGAGACAATAAAAGCAACCATAATTCATTCTACCTTACATTTACACAGCACTCTACAGTTTACAAGGCATGTACACATCGACCAAGTCATTTGTCAATATTTTCCAGGAGATAGTTGTTTTCATCTCCAAAGTTTACAATATCTGTGAGGCTCACAAGAGCAAGTAGATAGGTGTAGGCATTATTAGTATGAAATAGTAGAGGCAATGCAGCTTCAGAGTAGGGGGATTCAGCCTTCCCAAGGTTAGCAATCCATTTCTTTTAAATCTTGGAAGTGATTGCCAATTATCTTTATTTCTAACAAAGTCAAGTGGAGGTATTGATCAAAGACAAAGACCTCAATTTGCAGTCAGAAATCCTGTGTAGGATTATGTAGGTTGCCTGGGAACCTAACTGAGAGGATAAGGGGGCCACAATTCCATCCTCTTTCTGCTCCTCCACCCATGAGCCCTGCTGGAGGTTTTTGTCCCTTGATACAAAGGAGCATTCACTCCCCATGGCAAAGCACCTGAGGGATTGCTCCACCCAGGAGAGATTCCTTTTCCCATTCCTACAAAGGCCAGCAGGAGGCCTTACCTCTCACTCTTCAGAGGTCTTTTCAAATGACCATTTCAATTCCTCCTGTCTTCTTATTTTGAAATCCTTTCAACTTGAGCTTACCTGGTTGTCCACCAATTGGAGTTTCCTTTAAATCCTTCCAAATTGGAATTGCTTTATTGTGCCAGTCAAAATGCCCTTCCCCTGTTCTTCCCAAATTAGATACAGTTTTCTTTCTTTATAGCCAGGGTCTGACAGGCTTCTTTCCATTGATTACATTCCTCCACATGAAAGAATAACTGATAATACCTAATACTTATTGAGAGTTTATTATATCTTAGGCATTTGGAAAGGACTCTTCATTCAGTTCTTTCAATGTCTCTATAAAATAAGGCCAATTACTGTTTCCCAGTTTTATGGGTAAGACCTCTGAGGCAGCAAGGTTAAATAACTTGCCTGACATCATACAGCTAGTGAATGGGAAAGCTAAGAGATAGGCCTTCAGGTTTATCTGATGTAGTAGCTCTTAAATCTAAGTGAGCACCAGAATTTCCTGGAGGGCTTCTTCAAACACCTTGCTGAGTTTCTTTTCCAAAGTGTCCGATTCAGTGAGGCTAGCTAGGGTGAGGTCCAGCATATGCATCTCTAGTACGTTCCTAAGTGATGCTCATCCTGCCGGTCCATGGACTATACCTTGATAACTGACCTATGAAAGGCCTTTACTGCTTCATCTCTGCTTGAGATATGCTCCTAAAACCCACACGTTGGAGAGTCTCTGTTCTCTGGATCACATATAATTCAACCCTTCTGATTTTCTTTTTTAATTCAAAGGTCTACTGATGAATGATTTTAAATGTCCCCAGGTTGCAAGGTTTAAGCCCTATTTCCAACACACTAAGAACAGTGACATTGGTAATACTGTGGTAAATGCTGTTAGTCCTCATAGGGATTTTGATATAAAGTTTGCTATAGATAAATGTGAATGTACATACATGTAGCTGGCAAGAAGACTGCCTGCATTTATGAACACTATGTCTATGTCGGCTCTTTCTCCTCCTACAGTCTTCCCTCCCTTTAGTCTGTCTTAACAAATCATTAAACTGAAATAGGCTAAGATGAATGTTGGTTGAAGAAAATGGCACAAAATAGTCAAAAATGCTGGTGGAGTACAAAAGAATGAGGTTTTTTTTTGTTGTTGTTGTTGTTGTTGTTTTTTGTTCTTTGGTTTTTTTTTTTTTTTTTTTTTTTGACAGTGTATTCCTGTGTCTCAGGCTGTTATAGTCCAGGCTGGCTGTGCACTTTACTATTTCATCATGGTTATCCTGCCCAATTCTTACTAGAGCTGGGATCACAGGAATGCAGAACAGTGTCTGACATGTTTTGTTCTTTGAAGAATATAAATCATCTATCTTAAGGAAATAGTGGGTAAAGAATTTCAATGTAGGAAGAGAAAAAAAAAAGAGTAGAGGAACCTAGGAACTGGCTTTTGTTTTTTTAGGCTTTCATGACATTCCTTTCTAGTAATACTGAAGATGAGAGAGGATTGTACAGCGCTTATCATGGGGGAGTTCCACAGTCTGAAGACATGGCTGCTAGGCAGCTCAAGTGGAGTGCACATATACCAGAGAAAGTGCTTGCTTCATCCTCATAAGATATGATCTCTAGAGGATGTATTTTCTGGTTCTTGTTTTGGCTAGAAAATGTCTTCACTGTTAACAATCAAGATGGAAACTTACAAATTAATATTATTTGGTGACCACCTGTTGACCTAAACCTTGTCTAGGATTTAAGTTTTCTGCATATTAATCCTTTCCTGACAACAACTTAGAGGTCAAATCCCATTTTAATGAATGTAATTTTGAGATAATAAAAGCTATTTAGTAAAAACCATCTCGTAGAACAGATGCATCCATAAATCCCTGTGCATGAAGCACTCAATCTATTAAATTAGGATGCTGTTGTTTGAATTCAGTATTTATGCTTTCTACTTTAATTGTGTTCAATGGCAAGTTCTTGTCTTGCAAAAATAGAGGCCAGAGATCATTCAATTTCAACATTTCCATTTTTTTAAATCTAAAAATGAGAGGGAAAGTTTGGGCTGGATACTTTTAAGTTGTCTTTCTAGTTTTGGAAATTTGGACCTTTTTTTTTTTTTAAATGTCATTCATATGTGCCAATGAGAAAAATAGAGATTCAGATTGAGGGGTAAGATAACGGTACTCAGCATTACATATAAGCTTGGCAGTATCTACTCACGTAAGAGTATAGCTTCCAATTGCTCTGCTTTCCTAATAGTACAATGTGCCCATGTCTCTTATATACCTCATGGAACATTTAAAATGCAGGAATGCAGATTCTTTCTTCCTAGGAATTTGCTAGCATGCAGACGTCCATCTAAACAATTTAGTTTAAAACAGTTTAGTGTGTGTGCGTGTTCATGTGTATCAGAATAAAAGGCAAATAAGTCACAGTCTCTGACCCTAAGAAGTCTACAGTTTCATAGAAGATGCTGTCATGCACAAATCAGAGCAAGAAATACTGTGGGTATCATGGTAGAAGCCAGTTTAGGGTATAGTTGTAACTTCAAACTGGTGCTAGATGTAACTTTGAGTGCAGGCATTTTATTGGTGATTGTTTTCAAGTATAACACTCATGAGGAAGAGAAAGCCAGAGAATTAGGGAGAAAGAAGAGAACAAAAAAGGCCTTGTTCAATCCATAAGGGGTACTCTGGAGCTGAGACAACTACAATTGGGATAAAAAGTCTGCAGCTTTCTACCACTGTGTGTAGACTGCTCATTGTGTAGGCTGACCCAAAGAAAGGCTACAGTGTGCTAATAATTGTTTTAGCAAGCACCTTCCCGGGAGTGAGAAAGCCCTGATTTGTAGTTTGCTGATTCCCATAGAGTAAATCAACATCACCATGGCCAATTTCAAGCTAATAACATGTTGTTTACTGGCTTACAGATGTCCTGAAAAAATGTAACCATAGATTCAGTGAAAGTCAACCCCAGCCAGCTTCAGTTCACTGCTAAAGGCATCTGACCTTGTGAGAGGCAGCTCTCTTCAGCTGAGGTTAATTATTGGTGAGGCATTAGCTTTCACATGCTAACCTTCTCAGCAGCTAGGGGGAATGCATGTCAGTCCTGAAGTGTGTGTCTGGATGACACACCATAATAGCTCCCTCTGCAATGCATTGAAATATTTGTATCTCAACAAACACAAAGCACTTTGTTCTATTTGATGATTTCCATGCACTAATTTCAATATCCCTTAAGAAAATCAAATGGAACTGTGTTTGGTAACCTTGATCAAGTCAGTTTATCACTGCCTTTGCAGGAGAAATGCTAACGGACTTTCTTGCCAAGAATACTGACGAACTAGACATCTACCTAAAGCACATGGTTTAGTCCATGTCCTTCCCATCCCCAACCCCACCCAACAGACCTGTGACTTAATTGATTGGGTCAAATGAATTCATGTTTGGTGGTGTAGTCAAACAGAGGGTGAAGCTACTTTTAATTTCTCTTCCCAAGCTCAATTCTTGAATTGCCAAACCTCCCTAGTACCACATTTTCCCATTTCTACAGCGGGTGATTATTAACTGAAGCAGAATTCTTTGTGTGGCTCAAGACATAGCTCCAAAGATAAATCTTTAGAGAACTCAAAGGAAGGTCTGAACATCTGAATATGTGTAGATCCTCTTAAGGTATTTATTTTGTAGAAACCGATGGTCATTTAAGAACTCAAATTTGGCCAGGTTGTATGTACATTGTGCATGTGTCTTTAAGATCCATTGTATAACTTACTGGGTGCATTAAACACTGAGAGGTGGTAGCTCTACTTCCAAAGCAAAACTTTCCAGGAGTATTTAAAAAGAGTAAAGAAAGCTTTTGAAAACACGTGAAGCAATGCGGTAAAGCCAAAGACGAGTCATTGAATGTAGTTAAGCACACTTAGTTCCTGAGATTAAAGGTTTCACAGAAGCATGTATAATTAATATTTACCAGTGGTGATAGGACTTTTGCTTTTCTTCAAGGAGCTCAGAATGCTTGCCAGGCATTATCTAATTAAACTACTCAATGTACCTGTGAGATGCATTGGAATCTGCATTTTAAAGATGTGGGCACTGAAGCACAAGTGGGCTTAAACTAAACTCATTTAGCATGCCAAGGACAAAATTGGATATAAGACTTTCAGTCTCATGATCAAGCCGCCATTCTTCAACCGTGGCCCACTCTAATCCAGTCTATTCTAGCATAGCCTTGCCAAACAACATAGTTTCATGAGTCTAGGAAGAATTAAACTGAGTGCAAATTAATTCCAATTATAGGGAAGTAAGATTGAAAAAGTTGAACATATCATCCATGATTTTAGTAGCATTTATAGGTGAGTATATGTGTTAGTGCCATCCATTGTCTATAATGGCTTTGGTAAGAGCCAGGAACATTAGTCAGAATATGCTGGAGTGCACATTTGTAATGACTGGACAGCACGAAAGCAATAGTGGCTATGTGCCTCTTTTCCAATCTATCCTTCTTACACAAGAGTAGATAGTATCCGTCTAGTGCTATGTACTAGACTCATCTTATGAATTTTCGCCTTGAATTATCATTACCTCTTCATGAATTATTGACATCTGGGGGTGCAGCAAGGACAGTCGTTTACTCAGAAGTACACAGTTAATACCTTGTGCTATCAGGATCTGAACTTAATGGACCTCAAGGCCTTTGTGTTTGCTGGCCCCAACTTATACTATTATTCCTGTTTAGGATTACTCTCTGCAGCCTGTAGATGTGTCTTTCTTGCCTCTATACACAACTTAGAGAGTTCCCCTATATAACTCAGACTTAACTTAGGACCTCAGTATCTTGCCCATCCTGTGGGAATAGGAAATAAATAATTTCTAAATTATTGGTTAGAACACATTTCTTTCTTTCTCCCGTTTGGTTTCTGATTCTATGTTTTACAACCATAACCCCCTGCCCTCCCCACACCTCCCACCCCCTCCTGGTTTCAGTAATCATCATGTGTATGCATTCAGCCATGATTGGGGGAGAGACTCAGACGCACTTCTTGGAATTGGCTCATGATCTGAAAATGACAGATGGGACTTACGTCTTTGTGCCCTATGATGTACTGCTCTACAGTTTACCTTATAAGCACAGCCCCTACCAGGTCCTGAGGAATAATCAAAAGCTCCGGGAAGCCTATGATGCTGTGTTGACTATTACAGTGGAGTCCCATGAAAAGACCTTCTATGAAGCCTATACAGAAGCAGCAGCCGGTGGAGAAATTCCTCAGAAGCTTCACTCACACCAAGTAAGTGCAGACACACAAGTTGTGTCACAGGCTGAGAACATACAAAATATGGTCAAAACAAATGGCTTTTGTCCTTTACCAAATATTCTAAGAATTAATTCCCTGTCAGATGAATAGCTCCCAACATTTCCCCCAATTCTGCTGGCTTTCTCTTCTCTCTGGTAACTAGAAAGAAAGAAAGAAAAGCATATTTTAGTATATGCTGGGGCTGTTCAAGAGGAGCTAATAAAATAGAGGTCTTTCTTGTGACCCAGGTTTGGAACAGATTCACCAAGACAAGACAGTGGGCTATAACTGTAGGCAACTGAGGAAACCTGGCAGCAGAAGAGATGGTCTTCCCCAGTAAGCACACCAAGCCATTGTCTAGGGCCAAATGGCCCCCCTGTAAATTTACATACAAACTGATGAGCAGGATATATTTAGGAGCGCGTGCGCGTGCGTGCGTGTGTGTGTGTGTGTGTGTGTGTGTGTGTGTGTGTGTGTGTGTGTG
>JANHMN010000005.1:37877607-37895199 GCA_030674055.1 Rhabdomys pumilio
TGTGTGTGTGTGTGTGTGTGTGTGTGTGTGTGTGTGTGTGTGTGTGTATGTATGTATGAAGGTTCATGTTACTTAAGGACTGGAAAAATAAAAAAGAAATGGTAGGGGAAGAAAGCAGGAAAATGGGTGGAGAGCAATGACAAAGAACAGGCAGAAGAGTAAGAGGAAGATAAGAAGGCAAAGAAACTGCTTACATTAGAGAAATACACATGGAAGCTTCCTCTCTCCCTTCCTCCCTCACTCCTTTCTGCCATTCCTTATTTCTTCTCTCTATTCTGCATTCTCTGAATCTCTTCCTTCCTTCCTTCTTTCCTTCTATCCTTCCTTCCTTCTTTCCTTCTGTCCTTCCTTCTTTTCTTCCTTCCTGCCTGCCTTTTCTTCTTTTCTACCCTCCACCTTTCTCTCTCCCTCCTCTCCTTTCTTTCCTCCTCTCTTCCTCCCTTCTTTTTTCTTCTTTTTTCTTCCTTTTTCCCTTCCTTCCCACCTGCCTGCTCACTCACCCGTCTGCCTGCTTGCCTGCCTTTCTGTCTTCCTGCCTGCTTTCTTCTCTCTCTCTCTCTCTCTCTCTCTCTCTCTCTCTCTCTCTCTCTCTCCTTTTGGGATAATGGCCTGGAACTTGCAATCCTCTTGCCTCTACTTTCTAAGTTTTACAATTCCAATTGTGTGTACCCATTCCCAGCTCATATGGTAGTTTCTATAGATTAGAAGTTATATGCAAACAGGTAAGCATTTTAAAAGTAGCTAGAATGGCATGTGGATATATTTCAAAGTACGAGATTTTATTAATATTAGTTCTATTGATGCTCACTATAAATTACAGAGGGCCCCACATACATTGTACTAAATAATAATTATTTTTGCAAAATTTAAAACAGAGAGCAAATGGGGAATGTTATCCACGAACCAGCTTGTTTTCACTGGGACACTTTTCAAGTCATGTCATGCTAGGTTTTTTTCACTCATGAACTGGCTCTCCTTACAATCCCCAAATGACTGGCACATTTCTTGGCATTGTACACAGGTATGGATATTCAGGAATGCAAAACAGGAATGGTCATTTCTTGTATTTCTGCTCAAGATTGGGAAAATATCTTAGAAGTTACCCATATATGCATTCCCATATACTTTCTTTGTCACAATTGTGTCTCTTACCAATGCCTGAATCAATAATTTGGAGAGAGGAATGAGACCACTGTGATTTAGTCTATAGTTGCCAGCAGAGTATGAGCTATGCTGAAAATCAGCTAGCAAAGAAGAAAGGGGATTGTGCCTAATTATCACATTTTCTAACGACATGTTTCATTCCAGTTCTTATTTGTCTGGTTGGTTGTTTTCCTACGAATAAGTGATTCATATCCAATTTAGGATTGCATATGATTTCCTGCCTTGATAGCAAAGATTTCTCAAATTGTTTGTCTAGTAAGGAAACTGACTCGCAAAAATACTGATAGTATTGGAGTTGTTCTGCATCACTGCTGATATATCTATTAGAAATCTCTTTTAGGGGACACACACTCAGACACACACACACACACACACACACACACACACACACACCTGAAAACAACTGTTCAGTGTAGTCAGGAGTTTCAGGACTCTCTCAGATTAATAGGAATTTTTGGTCAGACCAGACATTTTGTGTTATAGTTATTCACAAATGATCAAGTTGTTAATTTTTGTGCCCTTTAAGCCAATGATACAGCATCATATAAAGATAGTCTGAAAACTCATCTTTTTTTCTATGATTATTGGATCGAGGGAAGGAGTGTGTGCGTGAGTTCGTGTGTGTGTGTGTGTGTGTGTGTGTGTGTGTGTGTGTGTGTGTGTGCTATGCATATGTATGAGCACATATATTGATATAAAAACTCAGACCTTGCACTCTAGATATTTGATTCAATCCCTTTGAGCTTGTACAAAACATAAGATAATTAAGGCAAAAAAGGAGACACCATTAGCTTGGTTGCTAGGCAGCCTGCATTCTGCTTTAGACAAGGAAATAGAGAGCTACAACAAAGAATACAGAGCTTATTTTTTAAAAAGGCTTTCTTGGATGCATTTCTACTCCCACTTTTCAGGTACCTAGGCTAAACTGTATAACTAAAGAATGTAAAGAATGATAGGAGGTTAGATAATTAGCCTCATGTCTCTTATAAGCAAAACTCCCATTTAAAAAATAACTCTTTTAAAAAGGTATTTTTGAAGGTAGCTGGTATAGCAGGAAGAGAATATAATGAGGAGCTAAGCAAACTTGGGTCTAATTCCCAGGTCTCTGGGGAAGGTTGATCAATGAAGACTTCGTTACAGCGATACAGAAGTAAGAAGTTACATAATAGGGTGACTGCAGATAAGATATTGTAGCATGTTTTTCAAAAGGTAGAAGAAAATATATTTTAAAAATACTTTCATTATTGAATGATATCTTATTTGTGTTATCTGAAAAATGTTACAATGATTAAGACATTATAGAGAAAAACATGTGTAAAAACATCACATGGTGCTCCATGTGTATGTATAATTTTGTGTTTTAATGTGTCAGTTAAAAGCATGCAAAAATAAAACCATCAAAGCCGGATCTCATCCTTACTATCTTGGGAAAGTTGCTTGGAGTTGATGACTTTCAGTTTCCCCATCTGTAAAATGGGGAGGATTATCTCCAGGGATTCTTGTGATGATTAAACAAAGTACCATGTATAAACTGAATAGCTGAATGCTTGGCTCACTCTTCTCTTCTTTCCTATTTTTTCCCCTTTTGAGGCCAGCATGACATTGTTGATTGATGGTGACCCAGTACCAACTTACAATCTGACTTCAGCGATCTATATTTTCGTTGTTTCAAATTTAAAAATTTTTACTTTTTAAAAATTCAATGTAAAAGTTTTGTCTGATCAGGTTGCATAAGGTTCTTTACATGCAAGTATATAATTGCTTTGAGCAATCCTCTATCTTGTTCTTGCTCACCCTTCCCACTCATTGTTTTTGTCCCCCCACCCCAGACAGTTTCACCTCTACTCTCATAAAATCTGTAAATACATGATTCTATATATTAGGTGACAATCAACAGGTGAATGCATAAAGAAATTGTGGTATAGTTACACAATGAAATTTTTTAGTCACAGAGAACAATGAATTTATGCAGCTTCTCATTCTCTCGAGGGTTTCTGATTACTGGCAGAAGGGTTTTCAGTATTTCTAGCCTTTGACATTATTTGGCTTTGGGAATTTTGAGTTTTTTCAGACTAAATAATTGTATTCATTCAATGTTAGTCTATCTTTATGCTTACATTTTTTAAAAAATTATTTTATTTATTTACATTCCAGTCATTGCCCACCTTGGTTTCCCCTCGGCTCCCTCTCCCACAGTTCCTTATCCCATTCCTTCTCCCCCTTGCCTCAGAGATGCTGTGCCCCCTCCACCAGGCTTCCCCATTCCCTGGGATCTCAACCTGGCAGAGGCAGGATTAAGCACATCTTCTCTGACTGAGGCCAGACCAGGCAGACCTCTGCTACATATGTGCCTGGGACTTTGGACTGGCCTGTGTATGCTCCTGGTTGGTGGCTCAGTCATTGAGAGCTCTCTGGGGTCTGGTTTAGTTAAGACTTCTGGTCTTCCTATGAGGTTGCTCTCCATTTCAGCTTCTTTAATACTTCTAATTCAACTACAGGGGTCCCAGACCAATGGTTGGGTATCTACTTCTGTCTCAGACATCTGCTGGTAGGGTCTCTCAGAGGAAAGTCATGCCAGACTCCTGTCTGTAAGAATATCATAACATCAGTAATACTGTCAGACCTTGGTGTTCCCCCATGAGGTGAATCCAAAGTTGAGCTGGTCCCTGAACAGCCTTTCCTTCAGTCTCTTTTCCATTTTTGCCCCTGCAGTTCTTTTAGAAAGAAACAATTCTGGGTCAGGAATTTTTACTGTGGGTTAGTAACCCTGTCCCTCCACTTGAAGCCCTGTCTATCTACAGGAGGTGGACTCTTCCAGTTCCCTTTTCCCAATGTTGGACATTTTGGCTAAGGTCACCTCTAATGAGTCCTGAGAGCGTCTCACCTCCCTGGTTTCTGGCACATTTTAGAGGGTATCTCCACCTCCCACTCCCCAAAGACTGTTTATTTCCATTCATTTTATTGGCCCTCTGGACTTTTCTCCTGTCTCCTACCCTCATATCTGATCTTGTTCCCCTTTTCTCCTCCTCCTTCCCTCTCCTACCCAGATCCCTCCCTCCCTCTGCTTCTTATGATTATTCCCTTACCCCTTCTAAGTGGGAAAGAAGCCTCCTTACTTGGGCATTTCTACATGTAATACTTTATATGGTCTGTGGGTTGTGTCCTAGGTATTCTGCACTTTTTGGCTAATATCCATTTATCAGTGAGTACATATCATGAATGTCCTTTTGGATCTGAGTTACCTCACTCTGGATGATATTTTCTAGTTCCATTCATTTACCTGCAAAATTCATGATGTCCTGGTTTTTAATAGCTGAATCGTGTGTAAATGAACATTTTCTGTATTCATTATTCAGTTGAGGGACATCTGTGTTGTTTCCAGCTTTTGGCTATTACAAATAAGGGTGCTATGAGCACAGTCAGCATGTGTCCTTGTGGTATGGTGAGGCATCTTTTGGGTATAAGCTCAAGAGTGGTATAACTGGGTCTTCAGGTAGAACTATTTCTGATTTCCAGTGTGGTTGTACCGGTTTTCAATCCCACCAGTTATGGAGAAGTGTTCCTCTTTCTCCACATCCTCACCAACATGTGCTGTCACTTGAGTTTTTGATCTTAGCAATTTTGATTGGTGTAAGATGGATTCTCAGGGTCATTTTGATTTACACTTCTCTGGTGTCTAAGGACTTTGAACATTTCTTTAAATGTTTATTGACCATTTGAGATTCTTCTGTTGTGAATTCTCTGTTTAGCTCTGTACTCCATTTTCTAATTGGGTTATTTGGGGTTTTGGAGGTTAACTTCTTGGGTTCTTTATATATTTTGGATATTAGCCCTCTTTCAGATGTAGGGTTAGTGAAGAATTTTTTCCCAATCTGTAGGTTGCCGTTTTATCCCTATGGCAGTGTCTTGTGCCTTACAGAAGCTTTTCAGTTCTTTGAGGTCTCACTTATCAATTGTTGATCTTAGAGCCTGAGGCACTGGTGTTCTCTTCAGGAAATTTCTATCTGTGTCAATGAGTTCAAGGCTCTTTCCTACTTTTTCTTCTATTAGATTCAGTGTGTCTGATTTTATGTAGAGGCCCTGATCTACGTAGACTTGAGCTTTGTGTAAGGTGATAAACAGGGGTCTATTTTCGTTCTTCTACATATAGAGCACCAGTTAGACCAGCACCATTTATTAAAGATGCTTTCTTTTTTGCACTGTATGATTTTGGCGTCTTTGTCAAAGATCAAGTGACCATAGGTGTATGGGTTTACTTCTGGGTCTTTGATTCTATTCTAGTGATTGAACTGTCTGTCTCTGTACCAATACCATGCAGTTTTTATCACTATTACTTTGTAGTACAGCATGAGGTGCAGGGACGGTGATTCCTCTGGAAGTTCTTTTATTGTTAAGAATTGTTTTGGCTATCCTGGGTTTTTGCTTTTCTATATAAAGTTGAGAATTTCTCTTTCAATGTCTGTTAAGAAATGTGTTGGAATTTTGATGGGTATTGCATTGAATCTGTAGATTGCTTTTGGTAAGATGGCCATTTTCACTATTTTAATCCTAACCATTCATGAGCATGGGAGATTTTTCCATCTTCTGAGGTCTTCTTCAGTTTCTTTTTGTCAGGGATTTGAAGCTCTTTCTTTTTGTCAGTTCTTTCACTTGTTTGATGAGAGTTACACCAAGATATTTTATACTGTTTGTGGCTATGTTGAAGGGTGTTGTTTCCCTAATTTCTTTCTCACCCTGTTTATCCTTTGAGTAGAGGAAGGCTACTGATTTGTTTGAGTTAATTTTATATCCAGTCACTTTTCTGAAGTTATCAGCTGTAGGGGTTCTTTGGTGGAATTTTGGGAGTTGCTTATGTATACTATCATATCATCTACAAATAGTGATACTTTGAATTTTTCCTTTCCCAATTTGTATCCTCTTGATACCCCTTTGTTGTCTAATTGCTCTAGATAGAACTCAGGTACTATATTGAATAGATAGGGAGCGACTGGCCAACCTTGTCTTGTCCTGGATTTTAGTGGTTTTGCTTTTAGTTTCTCTCCATTTAATTTAATGTTGGCTGTTGGTTTGCTATATGTTGTTTTTATTATGCTTATGTATGTGTTATAAATTCCTGATCTCTCCAGAACTTTTAACATGAAGGGGTGTTGTATTTTGTTGAAGACTTTTTCATCATTTAATGAGATAATCACATGTATTTTCATTTATTGAACCATCCCTGCGACCCTGGGATGAAGCTTACTTGATTGTGGTGAATGATAGTTTTGATGTATTCTTGGATTTGGTTTGTGAGAATTTTATTGAGTATTTTTGTATCGATATTCATAAGTGAGATTGGTCTGAAGTTCTCTTTCTTTGTTTGGTCTTTGTGTGGTTTAGGTATCAGAGTAATTCTGGCTTCATAAAATGAATTAGGTAGTGTTCCTTCTGTTTCTATTTTGTGGAACAGTTTTCGGAGCATTAGCTCTTCTTTGAAGGTCTGGTAGAATTCTGTACTAAAACCATCTGGTCTTGGGTATTTTTGTTTGGGAGTTTTTGATTACTATCTCTATTTCCTTAGGTGTTATGGGACTGTCTAGATAGTTTATCTGATCTTGATTTAACTTTGGTACCTAGTATCTGTCTAGAAAATCATCCATTTCATCTAGATTTTCCAGTTTTGTAGAGTATAGTCTTTTGTAGTAGTTTCTGTTGTTTTTTTTTTTTTAATTTTGTCAGCTTCTGTTGTTATGTTTCCCTTTTCAGTGCTAATTTTGTTAATTTGGATAGTGTCTATGTACCCTCTGGTTAGTTTGGCTAAGGGTTTGTCTTGTTGATTTTCTCAAAGAACCAGCTCTTGGTCTTTATTATTATTTTTTGATTCTTTGTACTGTTCTCTTTGTTTCTATTGGTTGACTTCAGCCCCGAGTTTGAGTATTTCCTTCCTTCTACTTCTCTTGGGTGTGTTGGCTTCTTTCTGTTCTAGAGCTTTCAGGTGTGCTGTTAAGTTGCTTGTATGGGATCTCTCCAATTTCTTTATGAAGATACTTAGTGATATGAATTTTCCCCTTAATGTTGCTTTCTTTGTGTCTTCATTTTTTTATGATGTGTCTTCATTTTCATTGAATTCTATAAAAGTCTTTGTTTTCTTTATTTCTTCCCTGACTAAGTTATCCTTGGGCAGAGAGTTGTTCAGTTTACATGGACATGTGGGGGTTTGTGATGTTTTTGTTGTTATTGAGGTCTAGCCTTAGTCTTCTGTGATCTGATAGAATGTATAGGATTATTCCAATCTTTTGTATCTGGTTGGGGCTTGTTTTATGTCCAATTATATGGTCAGTTTTGGAGAAGGTTCCATGAGGTGCTGAGAAACTATTTTCTCTTGTTTTGGGGTGAAATGTTCTGTAGATATCTGTTAAATCCATTTGGTTCATAACTTCTGCTGTTTTCACTGTGTCTCTATTTAGTTTCTGTTTCAATGACCTGTTCCCTGGTGAGAGTGGGGTGTTGAAATCTCCCACTATGATTGTGTGAAGTTACTTGTGTGTTTTGAGCTTTAGTAAAGTTTCTTTTACGAATGTGTGTGCCCTTGCATTTGGGCATATATGTTCAGGATTGAGACTTCCTCTTGATGAATTTTTCCTTTCACAAATATAAAGTGTTCTTCCCCAACACATTTGATAACTTTTGGTTGAAAGTCTATTTTATTGGATATTAGAATGGCAACTCCAGCTTGTTTCTTGGGACCATTTGCTTGGAAGACTTTTTTTCCCAGCCTCTTACTCTGAGGTAGTATCTTTTTTTCACTGAGGTGTGCTTTTTGTATGCAGAAAAATGATGGATCCTGTTTACTTATATAGTCTGTTTAGCCTGTGCCTTTTATTGGGGAATTGAGTCCATTGATGTTGAAAGATATTAAAGGCAGATTATTATTAGTTCCTGTTATTTTTGTTGCTGGCAGTGGTATTATGTGTGTATGATTCTCTTCTTTTGAGTTTGTTGTGAACTGTTTAGTTTCTTATGTTATGTTGGCTGTAGTTACCCTCCTTGTGTTGGAGATTTTGTTCCAGTAGATAGTAGAAAAATATTGTTTAAATTTGGTTTTGTCATGGAATATCTTGATTTCTCCATCTGGGCACATTATTGTGCTCTCTCAGGTTCTGGATGACATCTGTCCAGAATCTTCTGGCTTTTAGGGTCTCTGTTGAGAAGTTGTATAATTCTGATAGGTCGGCTTTTATATGTTACTTGGCCTTCCTCCAGTACTGCTTTTAATATTCTTTCTTTGTTCTATGCATTTAGTGCTTTGATTATTATGTGACAAGAAGATTTTCTTTTCTGATCCAATTTATTTGGTGTTCTGTAGGCTTCTCGTACATTTATGGCCATCTCTTTCTTTAGGTTAGGGAAGACTCTCTTCTAAAACTTTGTTGGAGATGTTTTCTGGCCATTTGAGCCAGGGTTCTTCACCCTCTTCTATTCCTATTATTCACAGGTTTGATCTTTTCCTCGTGTCCTGAATTTCCTGGATATTTTGAGTTAGGAGCTTTTTACATTCTGTATTTTCTTTGACCAATGTGTCAATATTTTCTATCGTAGCATCCATACCTGAGATTCTCTCTTCTATCTCTTGTATTCTGTTGTTGATGCTTATATCTGTAGCTCCTGATCTCTTTCCTAAGTTGTCCATCTCCAGGGTTACCTCCCTTTGTGCTTTCTTTATTGTTTCCATTTCCATTTTTAGTACTTGAACCTTTTTGTTCAATTCCTTCACCTGCTTTTTGTATTTTCCTGCATTTCTTTAAGGGGTTAATTTGTTTCTTCTTCAAGGGCTTATACCTGTTTGCTTGTGTTTTTCTGTATTTCTTTAAGAGAGTTCTTTATATCCTCCTTAAAGACCTCTATCATCTTCATGAGATGGGATTTTAGGTAATTATCTTGCTTTCCATGCGTGTTAGGGTAGCCAGGGCTTGCTGTGGTGGGAGAACTGGGTTCTGATGATGCCAGAGTGCATTGTGTTCTGTCCCTTATGATCTTTCACTTGCCTCTGGCCATCTGGTTCTCACTGTTGTTAATAGACCTGGTTGTCTCTGGTCTCCTTGGAGGCAGGCAGTGTTGTCTCTGGTTAGGGTGGGCCTCTTGTGTCCCTGGTTACTGTGAACCTCCTGTGCCTTTGGTTATTGTGGACCTCCTGTGCCCTTGGTTACTGTGGACCTCCTGTGCCCTTGGTTACTGTGGACCTCCTGGGAGGATCCCAGGCTATATCATTTGGGCCAGTATTGGTCAGAGCTGCTGCTCTGGCCTGAGTAGGGAAGTAGGGGAGAATAAAGGTGAAGTGAGAGTCCCAGCTGACTTGAGTATTTGGGTGAAATTCTTACCTGCATCCTTGGTCACCATGGACCTCCTGAGAAGTGTGCAGGCTGTAGAATTTGGGCTGGTATCAGCCCGGCTCTGTGCTGTTGTTGTTTATTTCCTTTCAGTCAACAGGTAAAGTGCTGTTTATTGAGTCACCATGTACTAAGCACTGTGATTAAGTGCAGAGAGAGGAAACAGGGAACAAGACAGGAAAAGTTTCTCTCAGTGGTATCGTTGAGCCAGTCACCAAAGCCAAATTGCTACATCTGCTACCAATTCAGTGTTTAGTGACATCATTTTGGTAACTTGAAATTAGGTATGGAAAGAACATTTACATGACCAGAACTTGAAAACATTGCAGATGAAGCTTTTGTTGTGTCTGTAGAATCACTGTTTTTTTTTTATTGGTTATTTTATTTACATTTCAGATGCCATCCCCTTTCCCCATTTCCCCTCCCTAGAAAACCCCTATCCCGTGCCCCCTTTTCTTTTTTGCTTTTATACATTTTTTTAAATGTTAATCAAAGACTTTATAAGTATGGTAATGCTCAATCAGTAGTGTAACCCAATACCCAACCTAGATATATAAACTATCTTTCACTGGTGGAGACATGTGAACATGTACCTCCATGCCCCCCCCTCTCTTTCTCTCTCTTTCTCTCTCTCATCACCTTGCTTCTCCTCTCCTTCATCTTCTCCTCTCCTTACTCCATCTCTTCCTCTTGGTGCTCCTTCCCCCTTAGCTCCTCCTACATATCCCCCTTCCTGTTAAAATAAAACTTTTCTCTCAAAATACAATCAGAGAATAATTATTCCTATTAGTACCAGTGAGGTACAAGATAGTCTTTATACCCAGTCCATCATTTTGTTGGCTAACCAGAACCGCTGTCATCTCTCTTGACTAAAACACTTAGTTTTGAACCTAGTTTTTTTCTTGGCTTTAGAATGAATGTCAGCGCTGGGCGTTGGTAGCGCACGCCTTTAATCCCAGCACTTGGGAGGCAGAGGCAGGCGGATTTCTGAGTTCGAGGCCAGCCTGGTCTACAGAGTGAGTTCCAGGACAGCCAGGGCTACACAGAGAAACCCTGTCTTGAAAAACCAAAAAAAAAAAAAAAAGAAAAAGAAAAAGAATGAATGTCAGCTGAAAACCATCCACTCAGATCTTTTCTCTCAAAGTAAATAGCCAGGACTGGCTATGAGACTATAGGTCTTCAACCCTGTCCGAAATCCAGAATGACTGAGTTAACTGAAGTTATGGGAAGCACTAAGCATAGCTTCTAAAACTTAGCCAATTTATAGAGACCGCTGAACACCTGGACATCTCCTATACTACCGAACGTTGGAGCATCAAATCTTTAGCCTTCTGGTCCAAACTCATCTGACAGACTTTAGTGCTGCAGAATTATTAAGGACTGATTACTCTGTCTAGGCAGATATAATCAGTGGACTATTCTGCAAGCGTGTCCTTTTCTGGACAGTAATTTGTCTGTAGATGGAGAGAGGCAATTCTTGCCTAATGGCTATCTCACCACAACTGGAGTAACTCCAAGGATGCTCAATTTCTTCTTAGAATCCAAGACAGGAAGCTGTCAGGAGCAGACAGGTCTCTAATCGAAATGAACATTAATATAGAAATATTTGTGACGTCAATTCTATGAATTTCTGACGTTTTGAAATTCAACTATTTATGTAAGGTAACCTGGACTGTTGTCTGTTAACTCCTCTCAGCTATTTCTAAATAAAATATAGAAAACACCCTAACAATAAACTCAAAGCCATGAATTTGCTATAGTCCCTTAACTCTGTAGAATCACTGTTAAACATTTACTAGCCTATTGTTATCCCTGTCTGAATGAGACTTACCTTCTAGGAATAGGGACAGAAAATAAACAAGTGAACAAGTGAGTTCTGGGTTAGCAAATGTATTAGAGATAGCTCATACTTAAAATAATGTGATTGATTAAGAAGTAGGGATAAAGAGTCTGGGATATAGAGTTTGGTAGAGAGGAACCTTTACTACACTTGCAGAGAACCTGGATTTCTTTCCCATGGCGGCTCACAACTATCTATACCTATGGTTCTATGGAATATATAGCACATTTTTCAGCCTCTCTGGGCTTCCTGCACACATGTGACACACATTTACTCATAAAGGCTTAAACACGTATACCTAAATCAAATAGATACATCCTTAAAATTCTTTTGCTAGTAACTTTCAATGGAATTGAAATTTCTCTACACAGGCTCCATTATTCAGATCAAAGATTTCAAATACACTTAACTTATTTCTTGCTTTATTTAAAAGGTAAAATATGAGTAAAACTAAGCAAAATCAGGAAATGCTGAAATGTTGACACCAACAAAAAAAAAAATTGTCCTTAAATTTTTATCTTCCCCTTCAGAAATCTTCACTATCATATGCCTTAGGTCTTGATTCTTGTATATCTCTCCCTCTCTGTTTCCCCCCTTTGTCCCCCTTTGTGTGTGTGTGTGTGTGTGTGTGTGTGTGTGTGTGTGTGTGTGTGTGTGTGACTTTATGTGTATATGTGTGTGTTTGTTTGTCTGTGTCTGTGTGTGGGTATGAACTTGTGAATACAGAGCTCACAGAGTTCTGAAGAGGGAATTGGACCCTCTGGGCTGAAGTTGCTACTTGACATGCGTGCTTGAAGCCAAACTCAGGTAGTCCTAAACAGCAGCATGATCTCTTAACTGTGAAGCTGTCTTCTATGCCCATTTTATTCTACCATACTGGTATTGGTCAATCTTGATTTCTCAGTGTGTGCCACTCTTTGCATTCCTATTACAGTGGAGGAGGACTGCTAGCCTTTTTTTTACACTCTTGTCCTTTTTCCAATCTTCAATATCATGCCACATTTTTTTAAGTTAAAAAAAGTATGTTTTACTCTTCACTTCTCTCTTTTTTGTAGACAGTTTCATGAATCCCAGGCATACCTTAAATTTATCATGTGGCCAAGGAGGATGGTGTGGACTCCCGATTTTCTTAGTTCTACACTTAGCCACTACATCCATCAGTGGTTTTTTTTTTCTATTATTTTTTTATTCTTTTTTCATATATTACAACCGGAAGCAGTTTCTTCCCCACCCCCAGTCTTTCCCTTTCGTCTCCCCTATTCCTCAGATCCACCCTTTCCTCCTCCCCTCAGAAAAAAAGTAGATCTCCTAGGGACATCAACCAACCACATCACAACCAGGTACAATAAGACCAGGCACATACCATGTCATCAAACAGGACAAGACAACCCAGTAGGAAGAAAAGGGCTCCAAACTGGCAAAAGAATCAGAGACAGCCCCCACTTCCACTGTTAGGATATCTACAAGAACACCAAGCTACTCAGCAGTAACACATATACAGGGGACCTAGGTCAGACCCCTACAGGCTCCCTAATCTTTGCCCAGCACCTGTGAGTCCTGGTCAGTTGATTCTGTGGGCCATGTTCTTGTGGTGTGTCCCTGATGCCTCAGCTCCTCCACAAGTCATCCTCCCCTTCCTCTACAGGACTCCCTGAGCTCCTCCTAATGTTTGGCTGTGGGACTCTGCATTTGCTCCCTGCATCAGTTGCAGGATGAAGTCTCTCAGGTCTCTTTGATGATGATTCTGCTAGGCTCTGGTCCCAGTACACAATGTAGGCAGTATTTTTTAATATAGTTTCCATTTCAGTATCATTCAATGATGATTGCAAAAAGCAAAAGTTTATGTGAGGCATATGTTACAATACCAGCAAAATTTACCTTGCACACAAAATAAACTTACTTTAATTTGCATTTCTCAGTCATTCCACGCTTTCTGATAAGACTGTAAAATCCTCTCAAACAATTTTATACATAGTAAAGCCCATAAAATCCTTCTGAACTTTGCTTTTCTTGAGGCCCTTTGCCTTCCTACTCTGATCTAAGCCTACACTTTTTTTTTAACAGTGTCACAGAACTATGTCTGAAATCTCCATTTTTACATTAAAAAATGTCCACTTTCACTCTTCTGTTCTGGATACACTACATCTCATAACTCTCACGGCTCCCATTTTTCTTGATTTGTTTTCTCATTTATTTTGTAGAGCACATCTCCCAGTAGCCTCTGAAAAGGCATGTTGGGTAAACACTTAACGTCTTATGTGTCCAGAAAGTCTTTAATCCAACTTTGTTATATCAATCCCAGTGAAAAATCATTTCCCTCAGTCCTTTGAAGTTTTTTTTGTTTTGTTTTGTTTTTTTGTTTTTTTTTTTGTGGGGATAGGAGGGTTACTAAGGATGGAACTTAGGACCTCACACTTGCTAGGCTACCATTCTACCACTGTGCTAAATCTTCAGCTTTATGTATCTTTGTTTCTGATGCTATGAACTATGATGGTGTATGAGTCTTTAACACATTTTATACTATTCCTTTGGTAGACCCTTTTGGTTTATAAGCCCATTCTTCCTGGGTGATTTTGTTTTATTATTTATTTGATATTATTTTCAATAATTTTGTCATAATTATCTTTAGGAAGGCAAGTAGACAGGTAAGATTTTCTAGATTAATCTTTTATATTAATGATTTGGGGATATTTTATCTAAGTAAGTGACTAAGGAACTAGGGATGTAGCTCAGTTGGTAGAGTCCTTATCTAGTGTGCAGAAAGCCCTGGGTTTAACCTACAGTGTTACATTCCAGTAATCCCAGAACTCAAGGAAGTAGAAGCAGGAAGATTAGAAGTCTAAAGTTATTTGTGGTTACAAAAGGAGTTTGAGATCAGCCTGACATACATGAGATCCTGTCTGAAACAAACAAACAAACAAACAAACAAAACCACACAATGATGATGAACAAATAAATGAGATTAATGATTAGTTGTTTTAGTTTTATTTTATTGTAATTCTTAATGCATATTTTGAAAATTAATGGAATTCAAATTAGTATTTCTACATGTACATCCATGATGGGCTCACAGGGTCTATCCAGACTTTTATCCTTTCTCCTGAATACAGTTACTAGTTCCTAAAATTACCTCTTAATTTATTTTGGTCCTTTCTCCCTTTGTCCTTCCCTTTTTCTAGAGATCTCTGTTCTGTTACATACGCTTATAAGTTGATTTATCATTTTTCTTAAATGAGTAAGAACATATGGTATTTGTATTTCTGGCTTGTCTTACCTAAGATAAGATTCTCCATTGCCATCCATATCTCCGAAAATGACAAAATTTTATCTCTAACAGATGAGTGTTCTATATACTTCCTTTATCTGTTCATCTGCTGAGATGATGCATCTGGGTTGCTTTCCTATTCTGCCTATTCTAAATAATGCTGCAGTAAACACGGAGGTGCAAGTATCTTTTGTGTAAACATTTCATCTGCTTTCGCTATATGCTAGACTGGTCTTTTAATTGTATTATTGTTCTCTTATATGTCCTATATATTTGATTTAGTTTGCCTTATTGAATTGTTCTACTTTGTGCTCTTAGCCTTTTTACCAATTTTTTTTAAAAATGCATAGTTACAACATTTTTAATTTCTAAGAGTCCACTCTATTTTAGTGGTGTTCTGTTTCATCAAGGACAAGCTACATTTGTCCTTCAGTATTTATGGAACATAGGTTTCAGACTCTCCTCCAGATATCAAAGTTTATGCTTTCTCAAGTTCTCTATGTAAAATGATAGAGCATTTGTATATAGCCTATGCTCATGTTTGCACACGCTTTGAGTCACCTTTAGATAATTTATGATGTCTCATACAAGTGCAATGCGCGTCTTATGTTATATGGGAAATAACAAAAAAGAAAAGCTTCAAATATACACACATTCTTTTCCAGTATATATAGTACATACAGATATATGCTTACGATTTTATGTACATGCAAGTATGTGTATGTTGTGGTTTTTTGTGATTGGCATTTGGTTTAAGTTGTAGATATGGAACTCAAGGGCACAAAGAGCTCTTATTTCTTTTAAAAGATCATAGCTTCTTTGAGGCTCACTTCTGTTTTCCCCTTAGTTCCTCATTTTCAAATTTCTTTGTTCTGATTGTTCTATTTACTGTTAGAAGCTTTGCTTAGATATCTAGCCAGGGCAATGTCTGCCTGTAGTTAAGAATGAAGTTCTAAACAGCACATCTAAAAGTAGGCTTATTGCCTAGTGGGATTCTACAGAGAGCAATTGGCTAACCACCTGTTGTTCAATTCTATTCTGTTGGTTTGTTTTGGGTTAATATATGTTAAGATTTGATCCTTGGGTCCAAGACAGTCTTCAGAGAAGAGACTTAGAAACCTTCACTTCCAGAATCTAGGCACAAATTTGGGTGAAAGAAACGGAGGTTCTTACTGTGAGTCTCATGAATAGTGCAATCACTATGAATACCCGATCTCAATTCCAAGTTCTTTGTTTCCACCGTTTTTGTTCTGGAGCTGCTGTGAAACAGTATAATGGATTTCGGGGTTTTGTTGCTGTTATTTTCGTTGTTTTCACTTTGTTTTTGCAGGGTCTGTTCTTAGTGTATGTCAGGACAGGGAGATGTCTATGTATTCCTTCCTCAGATATTTAAAGAGCTTTTTCTCATTACTGCTCAGCTTAAGCCCTACTAGCATAGTGTTAATCAAAGAGAAACTTCCAGATTTCTTAGGATACTAGTTGTAGAAAGCTTATGTTCCTTATAGCTACTGTCTTTCATTACCCTAAATATGGATGCTTGGCAGGGGGCTGCTAAGCTGAAAAGGAGACAGCAGCTTGGACATTTCAGAAAGTTGCCCAGGAGACATTTTAAAAATCTGTAAAGAAAAATTTCCCAAATTTCAGTGACCACAGTTGTCTATCTACCTTACTCTATATGACTGTCATACTAAACATTGCTTTTTCATCTAGCTTTTGACCAAATCAAAGGATTCTGATCATGAATTATTGTATCATTTTAACAACAGAAATTCAATTAACTTAAAGTTCTTAAGTCTCCTCATAGGCCTAGCTTCTTGTTTGAAAGTGATGTTGCAATTTTTGTTATTCAAATAACGACTGTTTGAAGAGTAGGTTCTAGTGTACACTTCTGAAGTCCAAGTGATGACAATCAACTTTATACCAGCACAGACAGCTAAAAAATTCAGATAGCCCTGCTCCTTACTTTGACCTTATTCTTATTTTTAATGGTTCTTAAAATCTTAGTATAGAGTTATCTAAAGCCACAAAATAAAAACCAGTGTTATGTTTCAGTTACCATTTATTTTTAATTCAATTATTCAGGTTTAGATCTACATAGTAGGCAAAAACAATAGCATGAATCATTGATGGTTTTTCTCTTCTGGACTGTGAGGTCAACAAAGTCATCTGTCTGCCAGGTGTTCCTGCCCAGTCTGTCTTGCTTCTTGTGTTAGTCAGTTTTCTGTCCCTGTGACAAAACACCATGAGCAATGGAGCTTATAGAAGAAAATGTTTATAGGAGTTTATAGTTTAAGAAGGTGAGTTTATAACTATCATGGCAGGGAGCATGGCAGCAAGCAGGTGGGCATGGTCCTAGAAGAGTAGCTTATATTTGATCCCCAATGCATAGAGATAGACAGACAGACAGCCCAACCCCAGTGAACCATCTTCTTGAACAAGTCCACACATACTCCAACAAGGCCACACCTCCTAATTCTTCCAAAACAGTTCCACCAACTCAGGACCAAATATTTAAACATTTGAGCCTATGGAGGGCCATTCTCATTCAAACCACTACACTTTTTTTTAAACTGTTTTAGAGAGAAGCCAGGATAGGACCACAGCGCATGTCTAGTTATCCCTTGTTTCATCCTCTACTTCTTATTTTGACTATTTGTTACAAATACAACTAGAGAACTTTTATGATTGATATTAACAGAGCATGTTTTGGACTTTGGACTTATATGAAGGGGGAAATTTCCATTGCTAAGGAGCTAAATGGGTGAAACAGACCTAAGCTTTCCCATGGACAGTGGGGCCAGGGTGACAGCTCCTTGTTTGTAATTGAATAATGCTGGTAAGCTTTTCTCTTAACTTCAAGCCTCTTCTCCATTATACTATTGTGGCTATGAGGGCACTTACAGCAGTCTGTGTGTGTGTGTGTGTGTGTGTGTGTGTGTGTGTGTGTGTGTGTGTGT
>JANHMN010000005.1:37895209-37913764 GCA_030674055.1 Rhabdomys pumilio
TGTGTGTGTGTGTGTGTGTGTGTGTGTGTGTGTGTGTGTGTGTGTGTCTGTCTGTCTGTCTGTCTGTCAGTCTGTCTTTAAAATATGGAAGATGTGAGAAAATTCTGAAGAATAAATTTCAAGTTTCAGTAATCATAGGGAGTTTCTGTCAGCCAGTTCTACCAGCAGTCTACCTGAGAACACAAAGGGCAGGATAGACTAGCCAGCAGAAAACACAGTGCAGTGTGTCAGACACAGAAGTGTTTTTAAGAGTTTCAATTTTTTTTTTTTTGGTCATAGATAGATAGATATGGTCTTTCCCAGAATGCTCTATGCCTTTCAAAACAGAATGCCAGTGTTCTTTTCTGTTTCCAGGGGCTTGCTGCCCTGTGGGTGTTTAAAAACTAGTTTTTATTTTACTAGTATTGATTTTGTACTCTGCCTTCTTTCCTTCACCTTTTTTCATAACCTACCAATATCTTGGAAAATAGTTGGGCTCTTGCAGGAATCCTAAAGGCAAGCACTGTCCACAAAAGTCAGGACAAGGGATTATTGAAAACTTCATAAGTGACCTCCATCTATGTTCATTCATTAACGGTGAATACCCTGTTTTGATGTATTTTTAATCTGTTTCTGAAGAGTGTATGTTGGGGTTGGGTAGTAGAGAGAGTCCATTGAAACAGAATTCAGGAGACTGAGACTCAGTATTTTAAAAAAAATGGAAGTATATAATAGCTATTTAGAAAAAGGAGAGATACTTATTGTATATAGAATGGGAGTTTAGGATGGAGATCAATTCAGAGTATGTGGAAATATAATATTCAAGCAATGTTATTGACATAAGCAATTGACTATTTGAGTCTGCAATACAGGAGAGAGGTCTAAACTGGAATCTTAAGTCTGAGAGTTATGGGGTAAATGTGCTATTTCAATTCATAAAATTTGAAGTGGTCATCAAAGGAGAGAGTGTAGATAGACAGGAAGCTAAAGACCTGAGTTTGGGGCACTCCAGTATGAAGAGAACAGAAAGCTAAACAAGAAGCCATATATAGGCCAAAAAAAGTTTGCTTGCTAATTTTAGTCTCTTTACTTGGCCCAAAATCAGGAACTTTTAGAGGAAATCAGAACCAGAAGGGACCTTAGTCAATGTTTTTTTTTTTTTTTTCAATTAAAAAGACTAATCCAAGATATAGGAGCCCTGAAATCTAGTCCTAATTTTATGCTGGGATGAGAAAACTTGTCAGATCACCTAGCTTCTATAGATACCCCCTTTCTACCTATAAAGATACCTAATCAAATGATATAAAAGGTTATGATAACCATAATTCTGTATTATCATTTATATAAGGTAATATGTGACTCAACCAAACATTCTTTCCTTAGGAACAGTGTATTGCTTTTAAAACTAGAACCTCTCTGAGACTTTTCATAATCCCCAATTAGCATCTTAATTTGTTACTATGAGTTTGGTTTTGATATATCATGGTGATGCTAATATGAAGTCATGGTTGTAAACAAAGCATGGCACTGTCCTGTTAGTCACTGCACCTCTCTGCATATTGACTTGCATTTCCAATACAAACACAATTAAGTTAATTGTAAGTATTTTGTTTTTTCTCACACATGAAGCTTATCACAGGAAGTTGGCTCTATAGGCCTTAGAATATAAAACCTGTGAGTAATCAACTTTCCTCAAAGCTTGGTAAAAATAACATGATCATAAACTTCTTGACTTCCGTACTTGATTTGAAATGCTATAGAAAACCATGAGGCCATGACTGTAGGGGACTGCAGAGTGCGTGTGCATGGGGGCGTGTGTTTGATCTTTCTTTTCACCTTTTATAATAAAAAGTACAAGGGTTATTCCAGAAATAACTTATTAGGTCAATGAACAGTAGTACATCAGGCATGGTATGCAAATATCAATGCCTTTGGAATAATTATGTAGCAGACATATTCATGTAATTTTCTGTAGCCTACCTATTGATTTATGGTGGTTTTTCTCCAAAGTATTGCAACTTTGCTAGCCAATTGGATGTAGGATTTGTTGACTTAAACTCAAGTTGTCTAGTGTGTGAATATGCATTTAAAACTGAATCTTGGTGGTCATTTTCTCTGAGGAGTATGTCTCTAGTAGACTAGGCATTTTGGACAAAGACAGGGAGACAAAGGCATGGATTGTGGTGACCAGTTATTTACAATCTTGTCATTATATATACTTACCACTTTAGTAGTGCAAGGAAGTGATTTTATCATGCTCAGAGCACCAATAATTTTCCTGGTAAATTTCCCTGTAACTCCCCTTGTCTAGTTTCATGCTTGGTTTTTAGTGCTCTTTTTAAATTCTAAATCACATTTTTAGTTGAGTAGCGTAAACATATACTGTGTATGACTCAGTTTGCTCGTAAAATTGTCATATTTGATATATTTAAAGATGTTAAGGCCTTGGGGGAAAAAACAGAAAAATTCAGGGGAGAAACCAAGCAAGTCTTCAGAAATATTTCCTGCCTCTGGGTCTTCAGGGCTCTGCTCCATTCAGACGTGTGGCACATAATAATGAAGAGAAGCTTGAGATATACTCTAAAATCGCTCTAGGGTGAGTAGGGCTCAAGATAATTGTAATTTTTAAAACTAGGTTTCACCGTTGTTTGGAACCATATACAATTCAATTTTCTTTATCGCACAAGCCATGAATAATGCTATGAAAGAAAAAGGACAGGCTGGTGCTGCCAGCCTGGTTCAGCATTCCAGAAACATGCAATTCTATGGATTCAACCAGTTGATAAGAACAGATTCAAATGGAAATGGAATCTCTGAATATGTAGTCCTGGATACCAACGGGAAAGGATGGGAACTCTGTGGCACCTACACTGTGGATATGGAAACTAAACTGCTAAGGTTCAGAGGGACCCCCATTCATTTCCCTGGTGGCAGACTTACTAGCGCAGATGCAAAATGCTGGTTTGCAGAAGGGAAGATCTGCCAAGGAGGTAAGGAATTGGGAAATCACTGGTCATCAATTTAGTTCAGTATGGGCTATAAGAATGCTTCTTTAAGACAAGGTATATTTTAATATCGAAGCACTCATAAGGGCAGACATTTGTATTTCAGGTTGTACAAACATCTGGGCACTTTATCTTCTTAACTTCAAAATAATCAGAACCACAAGAGGCACTTTCCAGTCTTAAAGAATCACTCACAGTTTAAAAGCTAATTCATCACTGGTTCTGAAAGAGGTCTCAATCTTTCCCAAAGACACCACTCTAATAAAATGAAAACATTTTCCTCCCTTGACTTTAGTTGTCTGTGGCCTGTGGTTGCTTTCCCCTACCAGAAAGTTCACCTGTGTATCCTACCTACTCTTGTCAGTCAGATCCTTCCACAAACACCATCTTTACACCACCTCTTTACTGAACTACCATTTCATTAACCTTCTCTGCATTTCAGCTTAGCACAAAATCACCTTTTAGTTGTTGCTCGGGTAGTGGTTACATCTTCTCACTCTCCAAATGTACTGCTTCTTGAAGGTAGGAACCCCAGCTAGTAATTTTGGTGTTTCTCACCAGTGTCACAGTTTGATTGACTAGTGGGCCTCTCCTAGCTTTTGGAAGAAGGAAACTTCATCAAATCTCTGACAGCTAGAGCATACCTTTGGAAGTAACCATATTATCCTGACTTAAGTATCTGTCTATGCCTTTCCAAAATCATGAACATCTATTTGAACTAAGGTTTGACTCCGATTTTACTTTAACATGACACATCTGACTGCCTCTTCACTCACATAAAGTGTTTTTCCTTGAAATACTTGTAATCTATTCAAACATTTAGATTCATAAAGATCAACTTATATGCTTATGAAAACACTAATTGTCATAAATTGGCCCTACTTCACCCTTAAAGGACAACTATTATGTAATTCATGAGGTCTGTGGACTCAGGTAGATTAAGAAGGACTTTTATTTTAGACACCATGCTACTTACACTTCATAGGTAGACTACCACACCTATTCTCAAGAATGTTAGTGCTATCCTACATAAATGAATTCACTCAGAGTTTTCTATTTGTAGACTTTTTCCTCCAACAAAAACACCCTGGTCATCTTAATTCATGTTATTCGTTATTGTCAGAGTGGTGAGTGGGTTTGGCTCAGAACAGTGAAATTGCTTTCTTGTCCATAAAGTCAACAAGACAGACTATGCTGTAGAAAAAAAAATAGAATTAGGTTAGGTACATCTGGTTTGCTTTTAGAGTCACCAGAAAGCATGAGGAGTCGCTCTGTCATATGCTTTATTTACTGATTTTTCTGTTTTAATGCTGTTCTTTTCCTTCTCTCTCCCTTTGAGCAGGTATTGACCCTGCCTTGGCCATGATGGTCTGCTTTGCTTTGCTTATAGCCTTCCTGTCTATCAGTGGATTTGCTTACTTTATAAGGTACTTTTTTTGTTCTTTCTGTATACACAAAATAGAAGTCCACAACAGCCTTGTTAATATTGATTTCCAGGAAGTCATGTTTCAGTACAATTGCCTCATTACATGACCTGCTGATTATTTTCCATAGTGTTTTACCATCCCTATGGCCCCATTTAAGACTGAAATGTTTTCATGATGCTGAGAAAAACTTTCACAGTTGTATTGTCAGTGGTGATATGGCCTATGAGTAGATCAATGTGATGATGAGATAAGAGAACTAAGATTTAGGTCTTTCTATTATTGCTTATCTATGTCCCACCTTCTCCATGAAATGGTATGATAGCAGATGGAGTTGGGATATTGTAGGTAGGCTTGAGCTAGCCTCTAAGCTCAATGTACAGTGGTGCTCAGTCACACATTTGGAGAGCAGGTCCTGGTCGATCATTCAGTGTGTAAAGTTGCTAAGTCTGAAGATCTGAGTTTGAGTCCTATGACCCACAATGGCGAAAACAAAAGAATCAACTTCCATAAATTGTCCTCTGACCAACAAATGCACGCTGTGGCACATGTGAGCTCATCTCCCCTCATCGCCACGCACACACATAGGATACATACCAATATTTTAGGAGGTGGAGAGTAGCTTAGTGGATATGACTGAGTACTGAGTAGTTCTCAGCACTCATATCAGGCAATTCTCCACTGCCTGTAATTCCAGTTCCAGGGAATCTGATGCCTTCTTCTGGCTTCTGCAGGCACTACACTCATGCAGGTACCCATATATACAGACATATATGTATAATTAAAAATAAATAAGGAAAAGTGAATAAAGAACTTACCTCAGTATGCAATTTATAATAGGTACTCAATGAATGGAAAAACTTAAGCCCTTTGTAGACTTCTGGTAATTGGTGAGAATTCAGACTCTTCATTTGGACATCTATGCTTCTTGTTCAGAGTAATAAAATCTGGCTTTCTACTGTTCTTCCTTGGGTAAAAACTACCCTCTTCATTCGTCAACATCATTGTTATCAAGTCTGTCTTCCTCCCTCAAATCCCTTAACAGGTGGTCCACTAATTTGATGACCTGTTTTCAAGACTGGTCTGAATGTGACATGCTGCCAAGTAATTTAATAGTCATTCAACATCCTTAGATATTCAGCAAAGAATAAATGACAGACAATACACACCCCGGGAGATTTTAGGAGTCATAGACTCTTTCTACCCACTATTTAACCATTTCATGTCAAGGTAAAAAAAATGGATTCACAGTCAGCCACTTATATTACTAATCAAGTGATAATTCTTGCTTGTCTTTTAAACAGAATGGATTGGTACTCTGGGTTCTGAGTGAGTTCAACCCATTAATCATTGGGAAGAGAAGGGAAAAAGAAAAAAGCAGACCCACAAAGGTGTGTGTGTGGGGGAATTGTTTGGAGCTTGTGAGCTGAAGGGCAAAGAAGACTGAAGAGGGACATGATTGGAGAGGGACATGATTAGAGAGGAAAATGATTGGAGAGGAAAATGAGTTTGAGACAATTGGTACTTCAAGTGGTCACAGAAAACTCAGAGATGAGAGAGAGGTGCATCATTTCCCAGAGTCACTTGGTGCTTGGTTCCTCAGCTAACAAAGCATAAAAGATGCACCCTCTTCACTGCCTACCTCCCTCTCTCTGCCCACCACGGCTGCAATCAGAAGTGCCAAGCAGCTGATGAGTTTCTGTAATAGATGATTACTTGCAGGAGAGTGACTCTCTGTTCCTTCCTTCTCTCTGTGTTTTGATTATTTAAGGTTTTTTTTTTTCCAGAAAGAAAGCTGTGCAAAGAACCTAACTACCCCAAAACAAAGGATTCTTTGAACTTCTCTTTTTCTCTCCACTCCTCCAAACCAGATTGCATTGCCTTTCTGTAAAGCTCTCCTGAGCTTTGTGATACTAACGATGATAATGGAGATAATGAGCCCGATACTTCCCTCGTGCTTGCTGCTTTTCAGAGCACTTTCACATACATTATCTCATTTGATTTTCAAAACAACTCTCTACAGCAGGGAATGTAAGGAGTGTTATTTAGCTAGATAGGAGACACTGAGGCAGGAAGGGGTTAAATGATTTATCCAAGGTCACCTGCACCTGGATAATTAATGACAGAATCAGTACTGCACCCTTTCCTCCCAAGTTGTGAGTCCAGTTTGTTCTCTACTAGATTGTGTTGTGAAGTACAATTATGTTCACAGGTGTGCCTGCTTTAATGTGTAGACGATTTTCTGCACATATGAAACTGATAAGTTAGGGAGTGATGTTTTCCTTTGCCAAAAGATTCATGTGCTCTACCCAAGAAGTCACTACAGGGCTCTTTTAATTTTCTCTGCTGGGTAGCAGCTCCCACTGTGATAAGGGACATATTTGTTGGCAGACAATTAGAAACATATTAATTGTTTGTTTCCAAACCAGTGAAGTCACCGAGAACAATTGACTGGGTTGCTGGTACTTAAAGCTACAGTGATGTGATTATAGAAGTCTCCTTAGACTAGTTTGGCAAAGCATTTTGATTCACTGGTTGGTTCCCTCACCCTGGCTTTTGCAGTGAACACATTGCAGTATTGAATTATGGAAAAAAGAAAGTCAGACCATAGCCTTTAAGCAGAACAAGAAAGACAGGGGAGAGAGGGAGAGGGGATGAGAGAGGGAGCAAGAGAGAGATAGGAGAGAAAGAAACAGAAAGAGGGAGAAAGAGAGAACAAAAGCACAGGAGGGGGGGGTTCCTTCCTGATCTTAAGTTGCCTGCATTGCCTGGTAGGCCTACCTGACTGTGTGAGATGAACATCATACACTCCTATATCTCTATTGATTTGTATAAAATAATTACAGTTCCTGCAAATTAATAGGTGTGTTTGGAGAGAGTCATGTTTAAACTGAGTTTGTGTCATGCTCAGGCAACAGACTAATTCAGTAAAAGGGGAAAAAAAACCCAGCCAGCCCACTTGTTTGGAATCATCTAGACAAAGCAAACAACTGACTGATTTCTTTTTCCCATTTTCAACCTGTTGCTTTGGCAACGCATGCATGCAACTTTGTGAGACAAGTGTTCTTATGGGCAGAAATCTGGGCCTACAGCTAGGGGCCAAGGATTCCAGTTCCAGCTCTGCCTCAGGCTAGAGAATCTCACACAGTTTTCATTATTTTGCTTTGTTTCCTTAATGTGTTTTTGTTTATAAACTGAGGATCACTGACTTTTGGCCCTAAGATTATTAGGATGTGTAGTGTGAGCAGGCAGTATGCAGAGAGCCTTAAAGTGATCTGGAGGAGTTTGGAATGTGTCCCTGATGAGATCATCACCATTAGTCTGAGATACTATCCCTATATATTACCCTTGCTTCTTTTTTGGATCCTTGTTCAATAATATTTTTACGTTTGTGTTTTTGTCTTTGTAAGTTGTGACGACCAGGCTTATTGTCGCATTCCTTTGCTGTAGATATTATGGCAAAAATCATGTACATGATATATATATATTTTATTCATAATGCATGCTGTAGGTGTATATCTATTAGAGCCCCGACTATCTTATTTCACATTTGTTTCAGGCGATGTATAAATAGAATCCAGTTGATTAAAGGACCCAACAGAATCCTACTGACTTTAGAAGATGTGACATTTGTTAATCCCCACTTCGGCAGTAAGGTAAGTAGCCCCCTTTCTGCTGTATTGCTTGATATCATAGGCAGAAGCCACAAGTTTGCATTGAATGCATGTTATTTATTAATTTTAATTATGATTTACTGCAAGAGTAAAATACATGAGCTGGAGAGATTAAAGGCTGGACTAATAACCAAAAATATAAGAGTAAAATGCATACTGTATTTAGAACACTTATCAGATATATAAAGACAACCTCACATGATCCTGCTCATATATAGAATTAGGAGAATGGACTAATGATCACCAGAGGGTAGGAAGGGTAGAAGACAGGGAAATAGTCAGATATTAGATAAATGGTATCAAAATACAATTAGACAGGAAAAATAAGTTCCAGTGTTCTATAGAACACTCAGGTGACTGTAATTTACAACTTCATGCATAATTGACAAAGAAAAAGAAAGAAAATGAAAAAAGGAGGCTAAAGTTTATTAATGTCAAGGAATGATACAGGGGACTAAAACTATGGCTGAGCAGTTGAAAGCCTTATTGCTCTTGCAGAGGACCTGAATTTATTTCCCAGCACCCAAGTCGAATGACTTACCTATAACTCTTGCTCCAGTGGATCCAACACCCTCTTTGAGCCTCTTCAGGCACCTGCATGCATGTAGCATGTACATATACACATATACACAGACAAATTCACAAAATAGAAATACATTTTAAAAAGAAATGTTTTATATAGATATGTAATTTAAGAATATCAAAATGTTAATTACTCTTATTTGTTCAGCATGTATTATATACATATATCAATTATTCAGTTTTATACCCTGATATGTGTATGAATATTAGTTGTTAATTAAAGTGACATATATAGTTCATGATATATCTCAGTTAGATAATGATGACTTAGAACCGTGTTTTTTTAAAAGATAAATATATATTTTAATCAAAACAAAACAAAACGCACACTCAAAATGAAGAGCCCAATTTGCCTTGGCTAACTACTGAGAATGAGGCCCATCCTGGAGTGTACTGATAACCTTTTCATTTTTTTATAATTTATTTTTATTTTATGTACATTGGTTATTTGCTGGCATGTACATCTGTGTGAGGGCATTAGAAACCTCCAGAAATAAGAGTTACAGACAGATGTGAGCTGCCATGTGGTGTCTGGGAATTGAACCTGGGACCTTTAGAAGTACAGCCAGCATTCTTAACCACTAAGCCATCTCTACAGCTCCCATGTATGC
Organism: Rhabdomys pumilio; assembly: GCA_030674055.1. NCBI lineage: Eukaryota > Metazoa > Chordata > Mammalia > Rodentia > Muridae > Rhabdomys > Rhabdomys pumilio. Next base: position 37,904,485 of record JANHMN010000005.1, read on the forward strand.
TTTCTTAATTTGTGTGAATTTACATATGTATCAACCCTGTGGTGTCTGGAAGATACTGTTTTTGTAGAGTTATCTACCGTTTCTGCCACTTAAAATCTTTTCTTTTGCTCTTCTCCATAGATCTCTGAGCCTTGAGAAGAGTGGTATGATAAAGACATTCAATACAGGGATGAATGCTCAAAAGTCTCTCACTCTGCACACTGTCTAGTCGTGGTTCTTCATGTTACTTACCATCTACTACAAGCAGAAGCTTCTCTGTGCACTGATATATGGCTATAGCATATGTCATTAGGAGTCATTTTATTGCTATGTTCACTTAGCAAAATGACAGTAGTAGGTTTTCTACTAGGCCTCATGCTCTATCTCATCTCTGGTCCTTAGCCTCATAAACGGTATCTCATGAAGCAGGCATTAAATCTGACTGAACAGTAGTTTATTAGTCCCAGAACACTTATTTCACCATTGTACCAGTGGGTATGCCTTTCAGGCAGGTCACTATTGTACAGTTTTCAGTTGAGTGAGATTATTACTTTTCTCTGCAAGCAGCGCATATCATAACTTTCAGCATTATCAATCAACACTAGTCCATATGGGATGATAATTCTAGTTCCAAGGAAGAGGAAACATAATATACTGCTAGTAGAACATATATCAGGAGGTTTAAATGGGAAGGGGTGGGAGAGCAGGGAAGAAGAAGGGACATGTGCAAGTAAGGATAACTATCATTACAGACCTTTCAAAAGCTATGTGGAAACCTACTATTATAGAAGCTTCCTAAAATATTGACATATTTAAGATTTTAAATGGAATTACAGTTTAATGGGGGAGATGATACCCCAACTAGACATCATATGCTACCAATTAAGACTCCCAGTACCAGTAAAGATTATACTTTTAAAAGTTGTTGTTCAAGAAAGTCTTCTTATAGAACCCCAAAACCTTACAGAGTACTAGCAATGCTATTGGTTACCCTTTACAACATGATGACAAGACTATTATTGAAGATACCACATACTTATGTCACCGAACTTATAATTTTAAATATTTAATTAAAAATTTTTCAAAAAACCAGAGACTGACATAATGAATAGTATATGACTCTATCAATTTCAGATATTTTACCATATACTCTATTTAAAATAACTATTATTATGTGTGAGTCTATGACGTGTGTGTGTGTGTGTGTGTGTGTGTGTGTGTGTGTGTGTTGTGTGGCACGTGAACGCCATAGCAATGTGTAGAGGACTACCTGTAGGCATCAGTTCTTGTTCTTCCACTAGATTCCAGGGATTGAACTCTCAGATTACCAGGCTTGGCTGCAATCACTAATACCCACTGTGCCATCTTGCCAGTCCTGCTTTATGTGAAGAAATGAAACACTATAGATAAGTGTTAAACCCTCATGGCTTTAAATCCATTACTTCCTGCCATAACTGTCCTGAAACCATCATTTTCATGATCATTGTTTTTGTTGCTAATATATTTGTGGAACTATAAGTAACATAGAATACTTAGGCTTTCAAAGTGTACATAAATGACATTATTTTGTATGTCTCAACCTAAAGCATGCTTTCTCAGTCTGTAGTTCACTTTGGGAATTTCATCATTTTGATAGCTCTCTAATCATGTTTCATTTTTTTACAAAAGGTGTCATGTACAAACTTGTCAGCAGCATCCATGCTTACATTCTAAAAATGTGACAAGAAAAATTCTGTCTACTGTCCAGATGTATTCTCTTAAAATGGAATAGGTAGCTCCTAGGGTTGAAGCAAATTTTGCTTTACTGAGGGGATGTGGTGATTGATGTTATTCTTACAGCCAGCATATAGCCTTTCATTGCTTCTTGTCTTCACTAACTCTTTTTTTATTGGATATTTTATTTATTTACAACACAGATGTCATTCTCTTTCCCCATTTTCCCTCCCTAGAACCTCCTATCCTATATCCCCTCTTCCTTTATGCTTTTATACCATTTTGATTACATGCATGTATTAAGGTCAGTTCTAGGTTGAAGGTCTAGCAATACAATAGATGCAAATAGTCAAGGAACAAGCAAGACAATAAACACAAATAGTTAAAGAAAAAGCAAGGCATTAAACTTAATTACATGAGCACTCCCATGATAACTGTTTCTAAAGGCTTATCAGGATGACCAAAATATCTGAGCCTACTTCCCTATCCTAGCCCAAGGTCATTTTCATGTCTGAAGCCTACTTCCTTGTTCTAGCCTAAAATTTAGATTCTTGTCTGAAATTACTTTTTTTTTTTTTTAGAACCGTGTTTTGAAAGTGAATACTGTCAACTCTGGGCAATAGTTTAACTTTGACTTCATATAACCCCTTTTAGGTGAACTTATATTAGCCTCTAACACCCAACATGGTACTTATACTATAAAATGTACTAATAAAAGTTTGGAGAAAGATGGTTCAACTCATAAAAGAGAGTTTAGTTTCATGAGAGTCCAGGTTGTATTTGAGTTATAATAGGTGATCTTCGTAAGGACCTGCTACTGTTTGTGGGATGCATTTTGTGAGATTATGTATATTCCTTACCTCCTAGGGCATTACAGTCAGGTTGAAGACAATGAAATCTTGCAAGGAAACCAATACATGTCAGCTTGTACAAATGAACCGGAAATAGAATAGGACTTTAGAGAAGTCAGATCAATAGAAGGAGCCATTCAGAGACCTATGTCCAAAGCTGAGTCTTAAAAGAAGGGAAGGTAGAATTTGTCTATGTCACAGATTACAGACTACTTATCAATCACTTTTCTTTGACTTTCCCAGGAGAAATTATTAGTAAGCTTTAGAATTGAAGTTGGAGTTCGCTAAAATTTTGGTATTGGTTATTGGTAAACGGTTGTTGTTGTTGTTGATGATAATGATGATGAGGAGGATAAAAGACAAACTTTCTGTGGTTTCATACAGTTTTTATCCTGTTTTCCTATTGTCTTCCAAGCCCTGAGAGATATCATAGGCAGAGGAAACAGCATAAACAGAAACTTAGAAAAGAAAGCATGTGGGGGACAATTTTGTTAAGGGAACTGGTGTGTTTCCTTATTTGGTTGCAATATTGACAGTGATATTTGCATACTTTGTAGAGGTAGTAAGATATAGAAAGAGGATACAAAAAGCATCATATTGTTTCCATGTGCCATTTACTGTTGTTACTTTACTACATCAGATTTGAGAATTTGGCTATCTTAATGGCAAACTGACCAGTTGCTTAAAAACGACACTGAAACTTACATGGAATTAGATGGCTATGTGAGGAACAGAATTATGTGGTAATGTCCTGTGTAGTCAGTCAAATGAACTGATGAGCTATTTAATTCATTTCCCACTTATAATCATCTGTGTTAAATCCTCAGATGATTTTGTAAGGTGTATATCACCTTCCTAGAAATGTACTGATGAAAGACAAAACTATCATTGTGGCTGTACTCCAACCCCAGGCTCCAGAAAGGCACTAATAATTGGTTTCTGTTTTTGAAACCACCAGAGGAGACTAACAGTCATGGTGGTGGAGTCTCTCTGGGTTTTTCACTCAGTATTCTCTGTATGAAATTCCCCGACTCAAGTACACACTGCAGCCAAAGCTCTGAGGCAATCTCAACCTATAACTTAATACCAAGATAAAATAATTCAGTCCTGTGGTCAAAAATAGTTTATCTAGAAATGTGATCACTGATAAAGTCTTGTGAAAATGGAGATAAATGTACTAAAGTCTTGATCAAAAGATACAAACCTGTTTTCAAACCCTCCATTAATTTGGTACTATCCTGATCAACCTGACAGTTCTTGACAGCTGCCTGGATGTTAGGTTCTAAAGTAACAAAAACAGTAACTATACTCAGTTTTGAACTTAATTGGTCTTTTCAATGCATAGACCTTCAATGCAGAGGCCTAGTGAAGTCTACTAATATATAAACTGCACCCGTGTTGCAAAATTGTGCCAGCAACTGCAAAATGCCACAAAGAGCACACTAGAGCTACTGTCACACAGACAGATTACTTAGAGTCTAAGATGGTGCTCATGATATGTGTACCTTTCGACCTGAAGAGAATAACAACATCATTACAACATTTTAGTGTAAAAGTGAAAAGACATCAAATATCAATAGCCCTTTAGAGGATGTTGATGCTTGTTTGCTTGCTTAAGTGTTTTAGTCTAAGTGGGAGCGAATGGGATTAACCAAGCAGAAGAACATAGCTCTCTGTCCCTTTTTGGTATTTGGCTTCTCTCAAAGATTCTGAGTGGAGCAGATAGTGGAAGCATATATTTTCCTTAATTGCTCTGCAGTCACAAACTTGCAGCTGGCTATGTTTAATCAGTCAAGAAACCAAGCCAAGAATTCTATCCAAAAGGAATGTCTGAAAGTGTAAACTCTTTGAGAATACAGAATTAATTCAGTCTAGAAAAATTGGCAGGTCAGGGGAAGCCAAGTCAGAAAAGGAAGATTTTAGAAGGAAGTGAAGCTGAAATCCAAGTGTATATGAATTTTGGCAGATTTTATCACTTTCTCCTTTGCCTTTTACAGAGAGGGCTGTGTCTTAATATACATCTACTTCCTCTTACTGAGATGTGGAAATAAAGGAAAAAAGAGAAATAGATGGCTCCCTGGCCTTGCTCTCTTCGAGGGAGTGCAGGTTGATGGAGGAGTTATGTGAGGAGTCAGGTCTTACATGTTGCCTAAGTCTTGTGCTGTTCAAATTTCAGAACATTTTCTTCAGACTTGGTATTGAAAAGAACTTAACTGAAGACTAGAGCAACCAGTTGATCAAAGACCATTGTTATCACAGCATCAGAGATTATTTAATATTAATTCTTATTGGCAAGCAAGTCTGATTAAAAAGCAGGATGTGGTAAGAAGGGGCATAGGACAGGGATCTATAACACCAAAAATCTTTGCTCAAGCCCTTGTATTCTTTAGCTTTCTGTTTCCTCCTTATAAAAAGGAGAATATTGGTGGTATGTGCCTATAACCTTGGTCCTGTGAAGGCAGAGGCAGGAGGACTGTGTTCTTAAGGCCAATCTGTCATATATGATAGAGTCTTATGAGACTTTATTTGAAAGCAACAAAAACACTACCATGACTACTAGTAATCAAAATAATTAACAACAAATGAGTGAAGGGTAGTATTGGTGTTAGAAGAGGGCCCTTGTCTAGATAATAACAAGGGTATCTACTTATTTATATTTATTACAGTTCTTTTAAAAGACATTTAAAGAAATACAGAGAAGAATACTGAGATAACGGTTGACTTACTCCACCTTCACATAAAATAAGTCTACTGGTTTACTTGAGGGTACAAAAGGTTGTCTTTAAAGGTTAACACAGATTTCAGGGAACCATCTTCATTTTCTCTTTCCACTGGGAAGCTTGCAGTGCCCTTTACAGACTATGTGTCCAGGTAAAACCAAGGAGTAAAGGATCTGGCTTACTTCAGTCTCGTACTTGTCATGGGCCTATAACCCATTTATATGTGTCTTCTTAATTGCTCTGTGGGAGGTCTTCTGTCAGAAAGAACATTGTCATTTAGCAGAGTAGAATAAAAAGAGCCAGTATTGGGAGTCAGAGTCTGAAATTATTCCCTAGTTCTATTTCTTAAAGTTTTGATTTCTCTATGCCCGAAGTTCTCATAACTAAATCATTGAGTAGATATTTTTTGGAAATTAATTTCACCTTTTCGGTCTAAATGTCAAGTCTAGAAAATGAGAATTCAATGTCAAATTAATAGCAGTTATATTCTTCCTTGTGTAACATGTACATTAATTCGAATTTTCTCTGGGAACCAGGAATGGCACATTGCATACCTTGTAAGCCTAGCACTTGAGAGGCCAAAGCAGGGAGATTATGAGTTCTAAACCAGCTAGGACCACTCAGTAAGACCCTGTCTCAAAAACAACAACAACAACAACAACAACAACAACAATAACAACAACAATAACAACAACAAACAACTAGCCAACCAACCAAGTAACCATCCAGTAACATTTTAGGGACTGAGAGGGTTGTATTTATACATTGAAGAATATATAGCTACACATACATATGTAATAGCAACTAAAGAAATAGGAGCCATGGATTTGAAAAGAGCAATTGGGGATGCAATAGAAGAATTGAAGAGAGAAAAAGGAAGCAGAGAAATGATGTAATTATTGTAATTATATATTTATTCTCAAAGGATAAAAAAATAAGCAAGTTATCTGGCAGTTAAAAATATGTGGAAATGTTAACCTTTCCTTCATGGTATATAGGATTTAAGTAAGCTACCGAGTGTAGCCTTAAAAGGGTTCTGAATGATTATAATGAATTAGTTTCAAATAATGACAATTTTGTTTAACCCCTTTTTCCTAATCCTTTCACAGAGAGAAAGCCGTGCCAGTGTAAGCTTCCAGATCATCTCAGAAGTTCAAAGTGGGAGGTCCCCAAGGTTGTCCCATAGTCTAACTCCGGCTACATATGAGAACTCCAACATAGCAATCTATGAGGCACGACATCTGGAGGTCTTTAATCTGAAGCCTTCCTGGGTTTTAAAATGAGGCTGCCATTGGAGAGTCTTTGGGTAAAAATAGTGAGGCTTTTTTCAAGTTTTTCTGTCTGTGTCCATTTACAAACTTGTTTGATATTTTTGGCAGTGATCTTTCCCCAAATCTCATCTACTTGAAACTTCATTAATACTTCAACTTGATGCATTCACTAGATTTGTGGGTAAAAGAACTGAGATGTAAGTAATTAAAATGTGACAGTCATCTTACTACACTGTATGTAATAAGAAGAAACGACTCTCTGAGTTGCTAAGGTGTGAGATGTCGAGAGAGACACATACATGGGGTAGTGTTTGGAGGTAATCTTCAAATTCTGGTTGCTTTTCCTATACTTTTGTCTGGTGACGTTGAAACGTTAAAAATCCTTTCTTCTTAGTCACCTGTACTATCTTTGAGAATAACAGGTTACTTTACGCTTTACAAAATAGAAATCCCCTTTGAAGTTTCTGTCTTTCAAGATTGAGGAGGCTACCTCCTCCCTATTGTTCTTAGATATTGGAATTTGGCAACCAGAACAAATCTTGCATCGGTTGTAAAGATGAGCTGTTTCTTCTCAGCAGGCAAGAGTTAAACAGGCAGTAAGGAGGAAACTCTACCATCCTTCTATCCCTCCTAAGTGAGACTTTCCCAGTGTGGTTTCCTTGTTGTGTTTCGAGACACTCCTGAGAAGCAGCAGATACTCTCAACATGAATAGTAAATGGAAAGAAAATCTAAAACAGGGAAGAATTTAGAGTGTTGACTGCATTGGATTTTTCCGAGGGAACATGCTCCTCCATCAAATAAATAATTCACAGGGGGTTTGCTAGGCATTGAACGTATTACCCTCCAAACTTTAGGTGTTAAATTTTAATGACCAGCATGATGACATTTAGAAACAACTTGAGATTTTCAGTGAAAAAGTGGGACTCAGACAAATATGTGTTTTTCTCTCCTTTATGGAACCTAGATTTTGATAAATGTACAAACCGTATATAGAGCTATTTTACGTGAATGTAGAAGAAAGACTAGGAGAAGAGAGGAGACTACTTGGAGGGATGGGGAGAAGTAGGGTATAGGGACATGAATGTGGTACGGGATATTCTTGGAAGAACTTGTCTTTATTAAACCTTCACTATGCGCATATTGTGTCAATAAAGTGAAATGATTTTTTTAAAAGGGATTAAATCAGTGTGAGTAAAGCCCTTACAAATAAAACTTCATACAGCCCATTTGTCCTTCGGCCTTCCATCATGTGACAACATAATGTTCCTCTACTCCAAAGGATGTGACATAGACAACAGCTCTCACTCAACAACTGAATCTACTGTCTCTTGATCTTGAACTTTTCACTCTCTAGAATTGTGATGAATAAATTCTTGGTTTCTTAAAATAAATTGCCCAATTTTACAAGTTGACTACCCAGGCCTACACACCAAATTAGCATAGCACATGGTCTTTCAGCATACCTGAGGGTTTTATCTTAATCTGAAGTAGGAAACCTCTGGATTCTACTGTGATTTAATGTGATGAAAAAGAGGACTTGTTTCCAAAGTGAACTTGAGGTTCTAACAAATTTTCTCTCTGAAAACTTAAAGGTGAAAATGACTGGACAGCTTTGGAATGTCAAACAGAATGAATTTAGGCCTTTACAGTTGCAATACACCATTAAGATTTTGAAATAAATATCAATAACTTGCTTTTCATTTACCAAATTAGAAGTTGAAGTGAGTTCTTAGTTCTGAGGGCTCATAAAAAAAAAAAAAGAATTATGTCCAGATTCCAGATTCCGACTCTTACCAATTGATTCTTGTTGGTATTCAGCTGGTAGGGACCAGCAACCAGGCATTGATATATTTTGAAGTCCATTGATGTGCTTTTGATATGTGCAGCCAGGTGTGATAATTGCTAGACAGAGATGCTTCTAAGGCCACATTTGGCATGGTGATGCTATGATTCTCTGACTCAGTGCACAAATTTATGTGTTGAATCACAGTGTGCTCTTTTTGGTTGGGTTGCAAGGTTACAGTATAGAATTGAGAAAGGTTAAACAAACAAACAAACAAACAAAAAACCCAAAGAAAAACCAAAAACCAAACCTAACCAAAACCCCTTGTTACTGGCCTTGAAGATCTTATCAGATACGTCTGTGTTTAGGAAGTTGAACAGGGAGCTGGTTCTATTGCTTTTCATGACTGGCTGCTGGTCAGTCAATTCATGAGTCAGAATCTTTTAAAAAATATTTTATTTCTTTATTTTAATGTGTGTGTGTGTGTGTGTGTGTGTGTGTGTGTGTGTGGTGTTTTACCTGCATGTATATCTGCACCACCAGTGTGCATGGTCTTAGAGTACAGAAGTGAATGTTGGATCCCTTGGTGCTGGAGTTACAAATAGTTGTGAGCTACCATGTGAGTGCTGGGATTTGAACCTTGGTCCTCTGAAAGAGTAGCCAGTGCTCTTAAACTCTGAGCTACCTCTCTAGTCCCAGAAGAGTGTTAATAGGAATAACACCACACAGTGAAGTCAATATTAGGCTTAGAATAAGGTGTAAAGGAAGAAAAACGAGTCTACAAAGCTGCCTGTCTAGGGTTCGTAGAGGTTTCTAAGATGGAGTATAAGTCAGTTGAATCAGAAGAAGAAGAAGGAGAAGGAGAGGGAGGGGGAGGGGGAGGTAAAGGGGGAGGGGAGGGGGAGGGGGAGGGGGAGAAGAAGAAGAAGAAGAAGAAGAAGAAGAAGAAGAAGAAGAAGAAG
>JANHMN010000005.1:37915956-37962723 GCA_030674055.1 Rhabdomys pumilio
CTTAGGGAATTTCTGATGTATAGTCAAAATAATAACTGAGTAATGTGGGGGGGTGGGGAGCACTGTCATAGAAGCAGAGAGAAGATAGGGGCTTTGCAGGAGGGAAACCAGGAAAGGGGATAACATTTGAAATGTAAATAAATAACATAACTAATATTTTTTTTAAAAAATTGTAAATTAAGAACCCCTGAAACTATGAGCCAAAAAAGGGAGAACATATCATGTACAATCTACAAGGCCAGCATAACTACTAGTAACTGGTGCTCAGACTGTACACCATATGAGGACATCACATCTATAAGGGCTTTATTCACAATGACAACATGTTTTAACTTAAGTGTGAGTTGTACAGAAGGAGATGCAAGCATTCTGCTTTCCCAGACTAGTTTCGGATGGGGTGTCAAGCCTCACATTTATGTCTATACCTTCTCTGCCACAATTAACTATTATGCACATTACTCAGTTATTATTTTGACTATACATCAGAAATTCCCTAAGGTTGTGTTTTTCTCATATTTACTATTCACGGAACCCAGAGAGCAGTTTCTTCCTTCCACCCTGATAGCATCACTCTACCCTTCCTAAAAGAGGCTTCCCTTGGCAGGGAGAGTTTGGTGATATGCAGAATGCACACATTGGGATGTGCTCCCTTGTGACCAGGATATTGGGTGATTAAATGTGAGCATGGAACATGCATGCTTGTAAAAAGCAGATGCATTTATGCTGCTGCCCCAAAACAGAGAGCACAATTATATACTCAAAAAGTTATGACGGTCTTTTTTCACTCGAGGGAAAACATCATTATTTAATTAGTACCAAGGTGCCATAGCAGCTGGTAGTTACTAAGGGCCAAGTGATGGTTGCCAAAAAGCTGAGAAAGCTTTGTTTTCTTTCACCCATCAGTGTGTATTATACATTGTCTCATTTCGTAGAATCCAGTTAGACTTTTGTTCTATCAGCTTAAGGCTTAACCTTTGATGACTGTAAAGGATAAAGTCCTTTGAAAAATAAAACTGTTAAGCTTGTGGCAGGTCCTCTTGACTTCTGTGAATGAGTTTTAGATCTCTGCCTTAGAGCAGAATTTGATAGGAGAAGCTTAGTGTGAGGTAAGTGGAGAGGCTGTGAATGAAGGGAGCATCACAGAGGTAAGGCAAGGGGAAAGGCTGGGCAGAAGGCTGCAAGCTTAAACATGGATTAGAAATATAAAGAGGACTCGATAACATTAACACTGCAGGTCCCATTCCTACACCTTCCAATTACTTAGGTGTTCTGTGGAACTCAATTATTGGTGCCTCTGAACACTTCCCAGCTAACCCTGATGCAGCTGGTGCAGACTTGCACTTTGACCATTCTGGTGCAGCAAACCACCAAGGCTATGGTGCTTTGCTGAGCTTCATAGGCGAGGACCTTGTCTCTCATAGATTTGTCCAGCTCTGCAAGGTCTCCTAGAGTCATCTCCTAGTTGTGAGGCTTTGAACTCCTTGCCTAGGAGAGGCTTCGTAACAGAGTGCTGGGGAGTTCCTGAGATGCTTGCAGCTACCATTAGCCTTTGCCTCTGGCAACTTTCCAGATGAGCTGCTATAGCTGGGTATATTTCTTAATAAGAGGGTGGTTACACATCCCTATTTTCACAATTTGATTGCACACAGCTCGCTGCTTTATTATCTCTACTTGGTGACAAGTAGGTGCAGCCTGAAATGAACTCTCCAGGCTATAGGTAATAGATGTGCAGGCACTTTGAAGACCAGGGAGCACAGTGTAAGACATTATCATTATCACGGAGAAAAGGGAATCTCTATTTATATTGCTTTTAAATTTTTTTTGGTTGGACAGATGTAAGTAGGGCTTGATGACTGATGATTCCTTGAGGCTATGCATGCAGAAGAAAATTACCAGGTACCTGCAGTGAAGAAAGACAATAACATAATTGAGTTTGAATTGACAGTGACCACAGAAATTGTAGTTTTGTGTTTCAAAAGTTAAGAATCAATGCTAATTACTTAGATTTGATCTTTACACATGTATCAAATTATCTCACTGTACCCACAGACATTTAAACTCAAAAAGATAAAATGATTACGGATGGGAAAAGTTGGAACTAGACTTTCTAAAGGGTCTAGATGACCTCTTCCTATGGTGGACCATGTATAGACCAAAATAAAAAAAAATGCTTAATCTATATTTAAATCAGTCAGTTCAAGATGAACGTGTGAGAGAGGCCCCGCCTCCACCCCATGGTCTGTCACAGGAAAGCAAAATGAATCAAGGTAAATGCTGCAAACATTTGTGGCACTCCATCTCCTGCCTTGCATCTCCCACTACAGGTGCCTCAAGGCAGTGGAAATTGCAATCACAGACCATCACCATTAATCGAAGCAAGCCCTGTGCTACATCACTTAGCTATGAATAACTGAAATGACCTGACACTTCCAGCAGTTAGTTAAGGAAGAACGGTTCAGAGTGGTTTCTTGCATTTCCTGAGATCTTCGTCCCTGTGGGTTGTTTCCCTGCCTGTAGTACTTTGACACTTTTAACATTAACTTCTTTGTGTGAGTTCATTTTAACCCAGAATACAGAGTTTCCATGGGGTAGAGGGTGAGGAAGGAAAAAAAGCATCTGTTCTTTTTGGCATTTTTACTCTTAGCCTTTTATGCAGGAGAGACACTGTTCTGGCTGCTGACAACTGCGTCTCATCGGCTTTCTTTCCTTTTACTTTCCAGGGTGACTGGGTATAGCTGAAAAAGTTCCCTCCTGGAGATTTTGGGGACATTAAGTCTATCAGATTGAGTGTAAGTGATGTGTTTGAGATGGTATGAGAAACCCTCATTTATATACATTCCTATTCGAATAAATTCTTTCTTCCAAGTACTGCCAGTAGGTAAGAGGCAGTCTTAGAAACCTAGTGCAAGTACAGAGTTGTTATTACAGATGGGTACAATCCTGTGACACAGTGGCAAAGTCATGAAAATGAATGACACTGAATCTGAATCAAAGAAGGCACTTCATTAACTTGAGCCCTGAGCCTTCATGTCTTTTTTTTTTTTTTAATATAAAATGTCTGTTTACTGCCTTCCCTTCTATGTTGGGAAAAGAATTAAGAGACAATATATACAATATTTCTTGTGTATTCTTGGCTCATAACTTCTTTATAAAATGATGCATATTAAGATAATTATCAACTAAGCATACCATAGTCATTCACATGCCCATTTTTCAGACCTTGAAGACTCACCTGCTAATTATTGTTTTGGAATATGGTTATTTTCCTAACTCTACTAGTTATGTTCAAAGTGTCCTTGGATGGTTTACTTAAGAAAGCAACCTATAAATAAGTCAGGCATTATCTCTTTTAAGCCATTTAAGTTCTTGTGTCCTCCTTGAACTTGGATTGGAGTCCATAAAAGATTTGTGGATATTGTCTTTGGTTCGTTCAAACACTAGTAATAGTAAATTTCTCCACATCTGCAAAGCAGGCAAATCATTCCAACAAATCTGAATGAAGACCAGCTGCATGCAGACCACAGTGCAAGTGAGAAAAGAAAGGAAACAAGGGGTATGACCTGTGGGGAACAAGGTGTGCCCTAAAGGAGGGTTCAGATGAAACATCATGATATGACATTTCCCTTACATAGGATTTTGGTGCCTGGAGCTGAAGGGAAAATAATTGGAGATAAATCTGAGAAGACCAAAGGCAGCTAAAACAGCCCATTTTGCAGTGATTTTATAACCTGAGATGCTAACCCTCCAAAAACTATATTCAAAATAAAAAGACAAAATGGCTCAAACTGGGGAAAACTGACAAAATATAAGTGTGTGAATAAACAGATGAGCCAAAGTAGGGGTTTTGTATTACATCTTTTTTTTACCAGTGTGTGTGTGTGTGTGTGTGTGTGTGTGTGTGTGTGTGTGTGTGTGTATGTTGACTTTTAATTTTGTCATTAATTCAATTTTATGGAAGAACCCTCAAGAATCTTTCAGGGGACTTATGGGTGCTCTGCTCAGATTTGACACTTGCTTACAGTTTTCTCAGTTGCTTACTTGACCTACAATGATAGAATACAATTATAATGCAACTTTCTGATGTCAGTTTACACTATACATTCTCACATTGTAGTTGACTGTATGTCTCTTTGGGTTCCGTTAATATGACAGCTTCTCAGACTTCCCTAGTTAATATGACAGCTTCTCAGACTTCCCTATTTTTCACCTTAATATCTTTAAAGAATTCTGGTCAGTTATTTGTAGATCAATCCTCCACCTGGGTTTGCCTAATATTTTCATGGTTTGCTTCATGCGTCTTTAGTCAGATAACTTCAGGAGTGAAGCAGTCTTTTTTTGTGCACTTTATCCAAAGGGCACACAATGTTGGCCATCCTATTGCTGGTGATATTAACTTTGAGTATTTTGCTGAGCTACATTGTACCTCACCAATGAGTTACTTTTCCTCACAGTAATTAACAAATAAGTTTTTGCACAGTTTGAATTTCTAGAAATAGTTTGTTCCTTTTTTATGAGATAGAATCTCCCTCTGTAACAAAGGTTGGCCTGTAACTCACTTTGGAGTACAGGCTGATCCTCAAATCATAGCAACCATCCTGCCTTAGGCTTCTAAGAGCTGAGATTAAAGGTGTGAGACACCATGCTTGGCTCTTTTTGACTTTTTTAATAGCCCAGTCTTATTCACTATTTTACTTACCAGTTGACAATTTTATGATACTAAATTTTTCTGTACTTATTGGTTGACATTTGTTATAAGAAAGATCCTTCCCTTCTTCCTTACTATTTACGTTATTTTCCTTTTCAATCAGTATGCATCCATAGGCGTTAAAATTGCTTAGGGAGGATCAACATCTTTGCCATATTTCTGGTTCTAAAAGAGAAGGATTAAAGACAGTCCATGTTCTTTCTCTCTCCCCCTCCCCCTCCCCCTCTCCCTCCCTCTCCCCCTCCCCTCCCCCTTCTTCTTCTTCTTCTTCTTCTTCTTCTTCTTCTTCTTCTTCTTCTTCTTCTTCTTCTCCTTCTTCTTCTTCTTCTTCTTCTTCTCTCTCTCTCTCTCTCTCAAACACACACACATATGTGTATGTATGAATTTTTTATCACGTGTAAGTTTTTCAAAACCATTTCTTCTACTTGTTGAAATGGTTATTGTTTATGCCTCTATTCTGTTAATATAGTAATTTATATTACTTTAAAATAAGTATTGGATAAACCTTAATATAGCTGGCATAAATTTACTTTTCATTGCATACTATCAAGTACTTCTGGATGGTACTTTAGAGATGATTTTGCAACTATGTTTATCAGAAAGATTTATTGATAGAATCATTTTTTATCATATATATCCTTACCATATTCTTGTCAATATGTTTTTCATTTACTATTAAGATTTCCCTATTGTTTAAGTCTATGATTTTTTTCTTTGTATTCTTTGATGCACTGATGTTATAGGTATACAAGTTAGTGAGTTAGTAAATACTTTGCAGAAGTGTCTATGAAAATAATACCCAATTTTGAATATCTTCTGATTATGGTTTTGTAAATACTTTCATTATGAGTGTTTTTTTTCTTTTATATGTACCTACATAATGTCACCAAAACAGAGCTGAAAGAATTCTGTAAAATTTGCTTTCTCAGCTCCAGGACACAGATACGCATGTACATTTATGATAGCAAGGTCTTACCATTTATTATTATGAAACATTCACTATTAGCTCTGGGAATACTTATTTTCCTGACTTATATTTTATTCAACAATAATATAGCTACTTCAGCTTTCTGATTTGATTTTGTGTAGTCTATTTCCCTATCATGTTACCTTAATTTCGGGAGGTGGGTGGGTTCCAATGTTCATCTCATTCAGGGAATGTATATTTGTTTTCCTTTGCCCCTTCTCCACACTACTCTGCAACCTCTAGCCAGTAAGAGCAGTTTCTGCTATACTAGGGCACTAACTGAAATCATTCAAAGTTTGATCAGCTATCTGTCTTCTATCTCATCCATTTCTGATTTACTTGGTTCATTTGTTCTCGCCTTTGGACTAAAATTATGTGGAGGGACTTCAGTTTGCCTCTTATATTTGCATCTTAGGTATACTTCATTAGATTTTTAAATTAATTGTTCTAGAAAGTCTTGAATGCAATTTTAATTTGCCACAATATGCTTAAAGTTAATATTATACCACTTTCCATAAAATATGAGAAATTTGAGAGCTCATTGCTCTTTTTACCTTGTCTATATTCTTTGCTTTACTGTGTGAACGTATATTATCTTCATGTATATCATGAACCATATAATACAGTATCAATTTTTACTTTAAATGCTCATATATATTTTATAGAAGTAGTTCAATTAATAAAATGCATTCTTTTATATTTATCAACACAATATATTTATTTTCCAATAAACAAATATATTTATTACTATTTCTAATAACTAATAACTAATTTCTATATTTTCTAATAGTCTATATATTCCTAACACTCTTAGAAAGATGTGGGAACAAAAAGTGGTATAAAATTTTAAAAGTCAAGGATGAGGAGATAACTGGATAGTTCACAGTAATGGCTTTTCTTCAAGAGGACCCTAATTCAGTTCCTAGTCCCTATATTGGGTTGCTCATAGTCCTCTGTAACTCCAGTTCTACCACTTTACTCTGGCTTTTATGGGAGCATACATATGCGTCATACATTCTTATACACACACACACACACACACACACACACACACACACACATCTTTTTAAAAATTCAGAGTCCTCTGGCTCTTGCAGTATTTTGGTTGGAAATATTACATCATAAAATTTCTAGTATAGGGGCTGGGGAGATGGCTAAGAAGTTAAGAGCATGTTGTGTTTTTCCAGAGAATCCAAGTTCGATTCCCATAACTACCTGAAACTCAAGATCCATTGGACCTAATGTGTCTGAGGCATCCTGCATTCACATATACATGTGTGTACATGCATGCATGCACGCATGCATGAGCACATACAAAAACATGCACACATATACAGGATTAAAAAGTAAGATAAAAAAGAAACTAATCCTGAAAAAGATCCATTTCCAGTACCTAAATAATCTATTGTGTATGACTATTGACTTCTGGGTGGTAGGCAGTAAATGGAGTAGTAGAGTAATATGAACAATACTTTATAAAATTACTAAAACAAAATATTGTGCTAGAAACAGACGGACATTGTAGCCAATTAGGCAACTGAGGTAGCAAAATCTTGCAGTTGCAATGTGCATCAATGGATAATTCAACAATACCTTGTATGAGTATAGGTGGTGGGTGGGATTAACTCCGATGTTGGCTTATTTCAGTATGCTTTTTAACTGGCCAAACAAGTATTTAAGACTATGTAGGTTAGTATTTGACTCAGAAGCAGGTATTTCTGATAGTTGAATGCTTAAAGATTTTATGTCAGAGAGGTGAATATCAAATATCCTGATTTAACACACGCAACCCTTGAAATTTTGATGTTAAACAGCTAAGTAAGCATTGTGGTAGAGGTGAAATATATGTCTACCTAGTACATATTCACCTTGTGAATGTGTTCCACACTTTCCATCTTATTCAGAATCTCCAAGGACATGCCTGCATGGAAGTATTTATATAATTTCAAAACAGGACCTTCTCTCATGTTTGCAGCTGAGGATGTATGGTTGTAAAATCCAGGCAGAGATGATCTGAAACATGCCGGTATACTCTCAAATATTTAATGCCATTTTTGTCCTAGAGATTGAGCCCAGAAAACATGTATGTGGTCATTCATTCAGCTGTAACTCCAGTCTAGATATGTTTTGTTTTTGAGACAAGTTTTCATTAACTTCCAGGTCTCAGCTGTCCTGGAAGTTAATATGTAGTCAGGGTAGCCTTGAACTCACAGAGATCTGCCTGCTTTGCCTACTGAGTGCTGAGATTAGAAGTTTATGACACCACGCTGGGACTGTTTACTGTTTTAAATGCTGGAAAAATTTAATTCTCAAGCAATAACAAAAGATGATTATTCTTGATTGACAGGTGATCATTCTTCAATATGGCAGCTTAAGAACCCTGGCTATAGTCATCTTATGGCTCTGCTATGTCTTATGACCTTATAAACATGTATATTTAACCACAGAATTGGAAAAATAATATGCAACTGAGTATATTTGCTTCTTAAAACCCTTAACCTAAAATGGGACACATCCCTTCTCTTCTATTCCATTGCTTAGACTTCAACCACACTTCTATGCTTAGTTTGAGGAGAGGCAAGGGAATGTGAGTTAAGCTATTTTCCTAATCAGTTATTATTATTTTTGAACACAGTTCCAGAGACCAGTAGTTTTGGTCGTTTCGTTCATAAGAGAACAAAATCTTAGAAGGAGGTGCTTAATTTGTTATATGTAAGCTGAGATTTCACGTCTGCTTCAACTGATTTAGGTTGAAGTGGACTAATAATTGTGGTGGTTGTCAGGCTTTTCTACTTGGCAGGCAAATGAGATAGTCAAAAGTTCTCACTCCAATAAAGATTAACATAGTTTTAGCTCAGACTATCTTGTTGAACGTCTTACAGTATTATCCATACCAGTAAATGGATTGCCACCTTCTCCATACTCCATATGATAATCTTTGAATCCTTTCTTTCACTTCCCACATTATGACATGTGATTTGTAGCTCTAATATACTAAGATCTAACCTGTTTTGAGTCCTTCAGTGTTGCTATTATTCTAAACCTGTGTGTACATGAAAGTGTGCACATTCACATATACATAACTATATATGACTGGAATGTTGTATTTATTATGTTCAGGGAATTGGTTTCAGGAACCCTTCAGATACCAAAATTCACAAATACTCAAATCTTTTACATAAAATAGAAAAATGCTTTGTATCCAACCTGTGTACATCCTACCATATACTTTATATTATGTCTTGTTCATTTGAAATGGCCATTATAATTTAAATTCTGTGTGCATAATTGTATTGCTTTGAGAGGGACAAGAAAAAGCTCTACAAATGTTCAGTATCTGTGGTGGCTTGAATATGCTTGGCCCAGGGAGTGGCACTATTAGGAGGTGGGGCCTTGTTGGAGGAAGTGTGTCATCATAGGAGTGGCCTTTGAGAGTCTTCTCCTGGCTGCCTTTGGATCAAGATATAGAACTCTCCAGCACTGTGTCTGCATGGACACTACCATGCTTCCTGGCTTGATGATAATGAACTGAACCTTTGAACCTATAAGCCAGTTCCAATTAAATGTCCTTTATAAGGGTTGCCATGGTCATGATGTCTCCCCACAACAATGGAAACTCTAACTTAAGACAATCTATTTGATTGAAATATTAATAGAATATAGTTATTTAAATTTCATACTAGGGCACTCTATGAAATTATATGACACATATGATACTGAGATTATGACATTCTGTCCATGCCTTTTGGCTCCTGTCTATTTATATAGCTTGATATTTTATTTTCTCCCCATTGCACTGTAGCCTGGGAAGACTAAACCTGTTGTAGTTTCCTCAACTCAGAAGTATTCCTCCATCAGGTCCATTGGTCAACTCTTTTATGTTCTTTAGTGTTGTCTAGTTATTAGTTCTTTGGAAAGTTTCCTTTGATACCTGCCTCTTTCACTGCCTGTCTAGATGAGATATTTAACCTCTGATCTCACTCAGCATCTCATGGTCTCATTTAAAACACATTTCATGATGAAATATAATTTTCAGATCACTTACCTACTACTTTCTGCTGAATATAAGATCTTCTAGGACAAGTGGCTGCATTGTATTTATTCTTTTCTCATATATTTAATTTATTTTTTTAAAGTTTGTATAAAAACTGTTGTCTTAATCATGACGTTTTGCACATCTTTATTCTTCTACCTTTTGTGTAGTACAGTTAACAGTGAGCAGCAACTGAAACAAAACAGCCATGATTGGTCTCTGTCTTCTTTGCAGATGAAGGACCTGCGGCATGAAAATGTTAACCCTTTATTGGGCTTCTTTTATGATTCGGCGATGTTTGCCATCGTGTCAGAATTTTGTTCTCGAAGGAGCCTAGAAGACATACTCACAAATGATGATGTGAAACTTGATTGGATGTTCAAATCATCATTGCTGCTTGACCTCATCAAGGTTAATGGCAAACCTAAAGGAGTCTTGAATTTTCCTTATAGAGTTGAAATTTCCAAAGATTTTGGCTGTTGTTTTTATTTCACTCTTTTGGGGTTAGGAATTTAAGATATTGATTGAGGTGTTTTCTTTCCCGTGGCTTGTTGTGATCATATCCCCTCTCCACCTTGTCTCCCAACCTTTTGTCCATATGTGTTTTAGAGTATCGATACAGAATCTATTCACCCATGCTCCCTAACAACTTGGGGACCAGATTTCCCTCTCTTCTTATGTTTAACATCAAGTTCTCTTCTAGTTTTAACCACATTCCAGTTCCCTGCTTTGTGGATATAGGGAAGTAATCATTCCTAGAATCTTTTGTACTGTATGTAAAGTCAGCTGCTTGCTTTCATTTTCTAAAAAGTGTCACAGTCTAGAAGTAGATGATGTGACTTTGCATGTCTGTATGGATGTGGAACTCTGCCCCTGGAAATGACAAATGTCCACTGATCATATAAGGTAGCACCTCCATTGTATGTGCCATAAACAACTACAATGGGAATTTATGGACAGGTCCATGGATGGGCTTCTGTAGAGCCAATGAACTTTATATGATGATATAAAGTCTGTATATGTGTATTTTAATGGAATTGGTCTGAATTATTGAATACCTGTTAAGCTATGTATACATTAATCACAGTCTTGAATTTTGAATAGCAACTTAGACATTTTCAAGGAGGTATGAAAGGGGAAGATATTATCTTGTTCTCACTTTATAAGATGGTCACGATTAAACTCCCAACACACAGAGGCCCAGAGAAGCTACTTGAGGCAGTCTTTATTTTGCAACATCCAGCACAGGCCTGTGATGAGTAATAGTGAAACACTAGCTAACCTGGGGAAAATTCTACCTATAGTAGACTTGGCTCACAAGTAATGGAGACTATAAGGGGTTCTGAGAGCACAAAATAGAAATCATGGGAATACAAAGGGGTATCGGGTTTCAAAAGCAGAAATAGCTCACTAAAAGGACACTTGTTATCAACAATTCTGAGATAACTTCACTAAAATACAGATGTGTAGAAGGATTAAATACAGCTGATGGAGAGTTCTTGTACATCACATTTAAATTCATGTAAAGGCTCTCAAGCGACCCTAGAGAGCAGAAATACCCAGCTTTCTTCTTCATTTATATATTCTTTTGTTTAAAAGTAGTACATTGAATTAATATTTAAATCAAGTGCTATAAATCTATGTGGGAAAAATATTGATATTTATCCCTCATCTTTCATAACTTCTACACTAAGTTAAGCTACTGCTAAAAATTTGGAAACTAGACTTGAAATTCATTCCATGCTTATTAACATTATATTTATAACAATTTTATTTGTTTTTAATACACATGCCATCGCATAACTTGAAAACTCACTATTTGGTCCTGTTTGGTTTGTAGTTATATCAGTATCACTACACATGGATTGACCTTATTCTTTGTAAGTATTATAAGATATTTATAGATAAGAATGTATGATAAACCTATCTACTCCCTTACTGATATTTAGTTTATTTCTAATTGCACACCATATAAAACCAAAGCTTCTGTTTGCATTTTTTGCTCTTTTTTTGTACATTTTTGTATGAGCAAGCATACATGCTTTTTCTCAAGCATTAGAAGCCCTATAGTATACATATTTAAAAATTTTGCAGCTCCTGTTGAATTACCAACCTGCAAAGTCACACCAAGTTTCCACTTCTTTGATAATGGATGAAAGATGCATTAGATCTGTTCAGAAAAATCAGAATCTCCCAGTTCCTGGCAATTACATGCGAATGGATCCATCTTGTGCTTGAAATGTCAATAGATCTCCTAGTAGACTGTAATTTTCAATAAACACAAGCTATGATTCTTAATTAAAGCCAAACATTTTAGAGTTAGAATGGACCTAAGCATTTGTCAAAGGTTTACTTTGCCTACAAATAAGAAAAAGCTTGAATTCTGGGTCACAATTGCCAATGCCATTAACAACCTCAGAAATTGGCTCTAAAAGCATCTAATAGTTAAAGGAGCACTTAAGTAAGTTTTGTTGTATCATCTGCAGGGAATGAAATACTTACACCACAGAAAATTTATTCATGGGAGGCTAAAGTCTCGGAACTGTGTGGTAGACGGGCGTTTTGTACTAAAAGTGACAGATTATGGTTTTAATGACATTTTAGAAATACTGAGACTCTTTGAAGAGAAAACTTCTGAAGAAGGTAAGCAATGAATGGTACCCTCCGATGTACATAAGGTAACTTCAAGGTTCAAATGAAACTATGCGTAGAATTAAAGCCTTAGAGTGATTTCAACTCCTCACTTTTGTTGAAAATCCAGCCTCATTTCCAAGCCAAGGGACTTGAATGAAGTCTGCATGCTGTAGCCTCAGCCCAGCCTTTCCTTCCAAACAAAGCCATTGCAATAATGTTCAGTCCCTGCTGAGGCAAGATTAGGCTGTATTGTTTAGATACCCCAGCAGTCCATGGAGAATCTTGCTGAGTGCTAGGCACACAGTAGGCACTCAATAAATACTTGTCAGATTGAATGGAGAGTAATTTAGAAGCTGGACCCCCACGAAGTATATTCTCAAATGGGATGTCACTAGAGCGTATCAGTACCATGTCTTTCAGAGAGAAAGAAGCAAAGGGGGCAGCTCCCTGCAAATGAGTGCTCTATGGGTTGTGTGTATGGCTTCAGAGAGAGCGGCAGACTTGTAAGTAAGCATGCATGCTTGTGACATCCATTTTGTGGTTTTGTCTTCTGTCTAGTGCACTAGTAGCAGCACTAAGGAATGCCTGAAAGACTCATAACTCATCAAAGCTAAAAGTAAAATCGGAGGTGTGGGAGAACAGACAACCCCCAAAGACAGGACGATAGAAAATGGTGACCTTACAAGTTTTAAAACTGCTGACTTTCCTACATGGGAGGCAAGAACAATAAAAGACAGAGAGCCACATGCCTGGATAGAGAGCTGGTCTTTGATGGCATCATATCCACACTTCCCCAAATGCACTCAATACTAAACTGTAGGAGTTCTTTAGTTTAACTCTCCCATTCACAGATGAGAGAGCAGAGGCTCCTGAGTTACTCAAACCATACGGCTACTGCACAGCAAATCAATTCAGGCCTTCACCCAGTCAACAAACCCCAGTTTTCTCTTTCTCTGCCCATTCATGTTCTGGAAGAGTTGAAAGTCTTGAAAATCATAGTGACAACTGTGATATTTTCCCTCTTGCCTTCCCCTATCCCTGACATAGCTGTGTGGTAATTACTTGCCTAATTCTAGTCTGAATGTCTAGTTTGCCATTTGCCTTGCTTTCCAGTAGGGTGTTGGGATAATAGCCACAGAGATGGCAGGTACTTAGCATGCTATGAAAATTAGACATCTAGAAAAGGTAAAATGTAATACTTTTCCAGAGTTTTACTTCACATTGATTTCACAGACTGACAAAACTTTCAACCTTATGGACACTTGTTCATAACCTGGGGAAAGACTATCCTCAGTTGTGTGTGGCTGTGCCCATGCCTCTGTGTATGTATGTGTGAGTGGGTGTACACTGTCTACTGTCTCTGTCTGTATCTTGGTTTCTCATTTGTATTTTACTTCACTCTCTAAACTGCAACCTATTCTTCACATACTGTGCCCAGAGGGAACTTTCTAGACTGCAAATCTGATTTTGTTATAGGTATCCCTCACTGAATGGCTTTGTATTGCTTTTACGGTAGAGTTCAAATTCCTTTACATGACATATGAATCTTCTTTGGTATGGCCTTAATACCAGTACCGTCTCTGTCTGATCCAGCCCTGCTGAATTCCTTCAGGTTGTGTGTGTATGTCAAGGTCCCACTTCCTTCCAGCCCTTTTACATTTGCTGTGCTCTCTGCCTGGGATACTTTGCCTTTCCCATGACCATAAGCATTTCTGTGAGCATAGCTAAGGTCTCCTCCTCTTGGCTTAAGTACTGCTGCATCGAGTGCTTTCCTATGACTTCCTATGCCCAGCTTAGTTGTTCCCTTCAAGATCTTTAAGGTCAACCAAATTCATTGTGGATTTGTACTTTGTTAGGATTACCTTATTCAGTTGTCTTTTCCCTACACCCAAACGATAATCTTGATGGAGGTAAGAAGCAGGTTTGAGTTCACAGTTTCTGGTAGCATAAATATTCATTAGATTAGCACATGAATGGGATGAAATAAAATATTGGAACTGATCTCCTACCTTAAATGATGAGGCTTATAGTGCCTTATAATTGGACAATCTTTGAAGGTCACCTGGCTCAACTTCTGTTTTAGGAAAATTGAGGTTTTGGGAAAATTGAGTAAAGAAAACTTACTATTGGTCAAGCTGGGATTTAGAAATCCAGGTCTCTTGACTTCCAGTTCTGTATTTCTTAAATGCTATGTTATCATGTTTCTTCAAAATTGACTTTACTGATACAATGAGCTCAGAGTTAGTAGTGGCCACAGCTGATACAAAAGAAGCCAAATTAATTTCTTCTAGTCTTTCTGACACCTCATGTCTAATGGTAGCTAGTGGCTATTACTTGATTCTGGAGTGGACATGAGGAAGGGGGGATGGGTTGGGAGATGGGGATGAGTGTTCCTTATAGTCCAGTTTCAACTGTATGAATGACTGTAGTCTAGATACAAGCTCATTTTAACCATTACCAGCATAGGTGCTGGTACTCTCTAAAAGTACTATTTGGTAATGATTGTGTTTAATCAACTAGCTTTTTACCAGATGGTTTGTTTGTTTCTCTCTCTGAAAATGTGCAGGGAGAGTATGCCAGGAACAAGGACCATGTTTTGTTTTTGCTTTCAAATATCCACTCAGGCTCTCCTTCCTCAGCCTCCTCTGCTTGAAATCTTTGGAGAAGGCATTCCTTTGACTAAAGGATCATTTGGTCATTTCTGTATTTTAGTGAATTTCAGTCTTTCTAGGGAGGGAGGCATAAGAGAAAAACCGCTGTTGTGAGTGTACAGGAGACATTCATAGAAGTAGGTATTGGGTGAGAAGTCAGAAGTGTTTGTTACTTGAAAGCCAAAGTGAGACAACAGGTATACGAAGAAGACTGAGTCTAGAAGTTCTTGTTCCAGTCTTTTTATCATGGTTGTCCAAAATTACGGCTGCTTTTTTCTTCCCTGGACTTTTTACTAGCAAAACAAATGATCTTATGTTTTCTATTCATCTTCTTGCTTCATAAAAACTTGTCTTCTAGGCTCCCATCCTCATACCCCCACATTAAACATGATGCAAAAGTTAGCTGTCATCAGCCCTAATCCTGGCCCTAGCTTCTGTACTCCTTAATAGGCATTCTCCAGCCTCCCGGATTAATTTAGCTCGCTCACATGTTTGTTAATTTAAATCTAATGAAATTACCCATATTCCACTATTGTTCAACTCACAGAAATGGTGATTTTTCTATAGCTCGACAACAATAACAACAAGAACCCCCGACTCCTCTTTTGGCTTTCATCTTTATATTATCAAGGCATTTACTTCAACTCTATCCTCCACAAAGCTGCAGGGAGGAGGTGCCACTTTCATTCCCATTATAACCCTAACTCCAGTATATCTGGTTCCCGGCTCTGCTGCCACAATGTACCCTGACTCAGGTCCCTTTCACCTCTGTACAAGCTCTTACCTCACTTCCTAGCTGATCACCCTGACTCCAGCCTTTCTCCTTGCATCCAGTTTGTGCAGGTTGCCAGATTAATCTTCCCAAACAGAGTTTTCATCAAATCCCTCTTCAGCTCCAGCACCCCTACTGCCTTCTGTATTCACTCCAAATGCCTTCATTTGGCTCTCAGGGCCTCTCACCCTCTGCCCCCATTCTTCTAGCCACCCTCCCTACCCCCACCTCATCAAGCCTTTCTCCCTTCTCATTATTCCTTACAGGAGCCCTTCTCTTCAGCCTTTCACTAATCTGCTTACCACCTTCCCACCACCCGCAATTTGCTCCTTTCTGCCTCTTGTTCTTCTGAACATACTGTTCTTGCTTCTTGCAAAGCCCTCACCTCTCAGCTCCAGAAGGTGCACCCTTGACCTTCTTAATGAGCACATTTGAGATTTAACTTTTCCAGGAAGCCTTCCTGGATTAATTTAGCTAGTTCAGATGGTTGTTAGTTTGAATCTGATGAAACTACCCATATTTAAGCATTCTTAACTCACAGAAATCATTTATATAAAAATAAATGATTTTTATATAGCTCAACAACAACAACAACAACAACAACAGCAACAACAACAATAAACCCGATTCCTCTTTTGATTTTCTCCTTTATATTATAAAAGTCGATTTCTTTATATATTAAGGTGCCTGCAATGAAATGTTCCAGTGCTCTGACTGCTAAAATCTATGAAAGGGAATATATATATATATATATATATCCATGTAAAGGGCCTGAGGTTAGCAGAGCATAGCCATTATTCAAATTTTGTTTTTAATCAATTCATTTTCTTGTACTATACAGTAGTTCTCACACTAGCTCTCTTGTATTGATTTCAATAAGGGATGTACATGTCTTTCTTGTCCTCTGGTCTGTGAACTCTTCTGCAGAGTAAAGGTTTGATTCATATTTGGAACCATTTTTCCACATAGCACAGTGCCTGGTACATATTAGACACTCAATAAATATTTGCAGAACCAGGTAAGTAGCTACTGTACCATTTCGCTCTTCAAGGAACACAGGAAGCCTGAGGATGTTCTAGTCCTTTCAGAGAAGACCTGAAGAAAGCAAATTGTAAATCCCTGAGACCCGGCACAATCAAATTACCAGACACATATAGATCTTAGCAAGCAGAAAATCCATGGCAACCAGTCTGGCAGTGCCCTTGCCTTTTCATGGAATCCTGCCAACTGCTACTTGCAGGCTCAAGAGAGCGAGAAAGAAAGCACCAGATAGTGTCTCTACTTCTGCCGTTCTGACCTTCCCCACACCTTTATACTGTGTCTTGCTGCATGGTTGTGGGGGTGAAGAGAGAGAGAGTACTATGTTTTCTCTCTTTGTGTGTAATCCCTTAGATGAATAGATTCAGACCCTGAGGGGTGCTAGCATGCTAGTATGTCTAATAAAAATATAAAGCAGTTAATAAAACAGCACCCTTAGAGCCCTTTAGGGCATTGCAGATGTCAGTTAATCCTCCTTCCATTTATTAGACAATTCTTCCTTTGCAGAGCTGTTGTGGACAGCCCCTGAACTGTTAAGAGCCCCTGAGGGCATCAGGTTAGGTTCATTTGCAGGAGATGTCTATAGCTTTGCCATCATCATGCAAGAAGTCATGGTCCAGGGTCCTCCTTTCTGCATGATGGATCTGCCTGCCAAAGGTAAGCAGGAAGTGAGAAAAGGGCACTAAGGGCCCACTGTGTTCAATATCAGCAGGCTAACCTAGACTGTCATGATTTGCTAGAAGACTGTTAACAGCCTGCTAGTCTGCAAAGAGCTAGTCTGTTTTGTGAATGTAGGGCTTGGGGCCAGACAGCTTTAGGCATGTGGAAGAAATTCCCTCACCCAGGAAGCTGGTCATTTAGCAAACATGAATATAAATCAGGGGCTTTAGGACCTATATCATTTTTCTACTCTGCATTTTTTTCATCATGCAGTACCTTTGCCCCTCTGAGTCACTTCTTACCAAGTACTTTGGTACTGACCTCGATACTCTGTGATGTCAGTCTTTTCCTGTAGCATGTCATAGACTTTTTAATGCCTGTCTCCCATTGAAATCTATGAATATTAGGTCTAAGATTCATCAGTGGAGAATAAAATCATTGCATGAAAGTTTTAGCAGTAACAGGAAAGCTGCATATTCTCAAAGTGTGAGATTACAAGGTGCTTAGTAACTACAAATGGAAAAATACTGAGTTTATAAGGTGAAGCTCCTGGTGACATCACCTTAGCCAAATGATCAAGGTTACCATCACCTATTTCAAGACACATGTACTCCATGTATTCCTGATATGATGCTCTAAGATAAGTACCCTACATTTGTGCTCTTTTGTACTAAGATGGGCATATTACTCTTGTGATGTGCTGTTCTTGACAATAGCAACAACAACAACAGCAAAAGCAAAGTACAACCTTAGTCTAATCTCTAGAGAACTTCACATAAACCCTAGTTGAAGAATTCTACAAAATAACCAACCAGTACCTGGGCATGGTGGCACAATCCTGTAATCCTAGTACTTGGGAGGCTGAGGCAGGGAGTTGGCAAGTTCCATGCCAGTGTGAGCTATACAAATAAATGAACAACTGGTCAGTCCTTATCAAGTATATCTAAATCATGAAAGACAGGGAAAAAAAGACAGTTTGGAAGAGACTAAGACACAAAAATTGCGTGCAGAAAAAAAGATCTGGAATTGTGGAACAGAAAAACACATTAGAAAGAATACTGATGAAATCCAGGGAAGGGCTGTAGTAATAATACTATACAAATACCAGTGTTCTTCAACGTTATTTTGTGTTAACATTACAGTAAGCCCAGTGGGAAGTATGCAGGCAATCACTGAGATATGATGATAACTTTTCTGGAAGCCTAATTTACTTCAAAGTAAAAGGTTTTTAAAATATAGAAACTGTTACTAAGTTATATAGCTCTCTTGCCTCAGTTAGTATTCCAGATCACACGTTTGTTTAAAGCCCTCTAACTTTTCTAGCCCTTCTCTCTAGAAGAAGCTCCTCATGTGCCATGATGCCCCTTCATATTCCATCTACTTCCTGCCTCTCTGAGTTTATCTCTTGTCACTTCTAGTTAGTGCCTTGAGAGTACATGGTCCCCCCCAACCCTGTGCTTTTTCACAAGACATTCATAATACCTAGAACTGCCTCATTTTGTCTCCAACTGGCCTCATCCAACTCCTGCCACCAACTATGGAAATTCTCCTTTGACTTGTTCAGTGTGCATTAGGTATCCCCATCTGTCATTATCTGTATCTATTTGCTCCAGCAAAAGCATCTGTAATATTTTTCCTTGCTTATCTCATTGGACCATGAAATCCCCCAAGGAAATGTGCCATACTGGACATTAGCAGAGAACTGACCCAGTCAGCTGCATGTATTCTGACAAAATGTGAACTTATTGGAACAGTCCTTTTCAAGAGGTTTCATTGCTATGGAATCTATGGCAATGAAAGCCCCATTACGGGCTGCTCTGAGTTAAAGGAGCCAAAGCTGTGCTGTACAAACTCCTAAGAATTAAGAAGCAAGAGCAGAACTCCTTCAATCATATGTTAGGATATGCAACAGCACTATTGAGGCTGTACAGCCAATGCAGAGGTAGATGGAGCAGTCAAAGTTTGGTTTTAGATACAGAAGCTTAAAGTGGGGAACATTGGTAAAGAGGAAACTTGGGAGGAGCAGTAATTCTGAATAGAGGCCACAATAAAGAACTTGGATTTTATTCTGTTGGTGTTAGAAGCTGGGAAGGGGATTGTGAATAAGAAAATGACTTGGCCAGATATAGATTTTTAGAATCATTTGAAGAAGTCCAGTCTGGAAATGGACAAATTAGTTGAGGCTCAGTATGAGGTCATGGGGACATTGGGAACTAGTGACTTTCTTCTATTTGTACAGAGTTTTCTGCTCTTGAAAAAGAAACAATTCAGTTTGTATAAACTAAGCCTTTGACCAATAAAGACTTAGTCTGTACATGGACCTATGATATTGCAGTTGAGACCTGAGGCATTTGAAAGCAGAGCAGTGGAATAAGTAGAGATTACTTGAGTTCTGACCCTAACTCTGTCACTACCCATGTGACCTTTGGCAAGTTCCATACTCTGTGTTCTCCAATTTTACCATCTACAGAATGAATCTGAGTGCTTACCTCATCCATTTGTGCTGAGCATCCAATAAAACAACATATGCCAAGTGCCCATTCCATAGCTTGGCATATGATAAGTGGCATTCATTGATCAACAGCCATGAGAGTTCCCTTTGTTTAGTGATTATCCAAGACCCAATGCATAGACCTTGGCTGGATATAACCTTACAGAGAAGGCTCAGTATCTTTGTTTAGGTAATTGTGAAGCTTAGGTGACTTGGGGACATTGAAGCTGCAGTATTGGAATTGGCCTTAAATAAGCCACATCTATAACTTAGTAGAAGCAGGATAACATGGTAACTCAATTCTACTAAGATGCCAATTGATCAGTTTCTCACTCCTTTCTTAAAAGTTTGACACAGCCTTTTCAGAGATGTAGTCAACATTAAAGCTACCTAAGGAGAAATCAAAGAGAAGCTCTCTTCATGTTTTCTCCTGACAAATCATTTTCTTGGCTGAAACTCGTGATTCACAAACTTTTCTCTTTTTTGTGCCTTGTCAGAAATCATAGACAGACTTAAAATGCCTCCCCCTGTGTATAGACCAGTGGTTTCTCCCGAGTATGCCCCTCCAGACTGTCTCCAGCTGATGAAGCAGTGCTGGGCTCAGGCTGCAGAACAGCGACCGACTTTTGATGAAATATTTAACCAGGTAAATCTATTAGCATAATCACTGCTCAGTAGTTAGTCTCTCTGAGACTATATTCACTGGGTCCTTATATTGTAGAAGGGGCTTCGTTTTCCACAAGGGGAAAAGGACATTCGCCTTTCAAAAGCAGCCCAGGACTTGCTTTGAGGTCCTTAAGCCTGGAATATCACTAACACATCCTCTACAAGCCCAAGGGTTGGTTCTGGTGCTCTTCTATGCCTGACTGACTTTTCTGAGCCATCCAAAATCTCCTGCGATCAGCCTGTCAATGATAGAATCAAAGCACCAGTCATTTGGAAGAATTAGCATTGAAACTGTTGGGCGATGAGTATCGTGAGCAAATGTGGTACTCACATAGCTGTGTTTCTATAAAAGTTTCTAGGAAACTCTGATGAGTACTGTATTTTAACATCTAAATTTTAGATGATGCCAGGTTGTTTTTGTAGGCTTGGAAAAAAATGTAGATTTCTTAGGTTTCTTGAGAGCTACTAAAAAAAATGGCTACATGAAAAGTGATAACCTGTCTCCTTAAGATATTGCATTTCTAAAGAGGTTGGTATTTTTTCTAGTCTGAGCTAGGAAGAGGGTAGAAGAAAAGACAGAGTTCCTCTCTTAGTGCATGCAGTTCAAACTTTGTCCACTTGCCCAAAACAGAAATTGTGGGTGTTCCCCATGAGTGCTATGTTAGCTCTGGAAAAGTGGCATTTGAGCCTGGCTAGAGTCCAGCACTGGGTTGCTTTATGACTGGCAGGTATCTGAGGCGTAAAAGAGAAAGACTTTGATTGAAAGCCTGAAAGGGTCCTGCTTTTGAAGTCATCCGTGTCCTCCAGCTAACAATACTTCCATTAGTCTGGCTGGAGTTCTTGAGGACACTCTAACAGGTGTTCAATGGGATGGAAAAAGCCAAGGACCATAAAGGTCATATTTCTAAAAACTTATCATGAGGCAGGAGGAAGAACCATTTGCTCTTGTGTTGATGCTAAAGATGTTATTTCAGAAGGCAGCAGAGAAGTCGCTAATAGACAGGAGGAGAGCCCATCACGCGACTTTCAAACAAAACATTACTGGGGCTTCCTTCAGTGAAATGATTTACTGGAAGTTTATTCTGTCTGATGACAAGAGTAACCTCCTCTCTTATTGCATCTAATACACCTTAAATGCACACAGATGAATGAACTTCTCTAAATGAGGCTATAGGGGGAGCTCAATGGATTCAAACTAGCTGATGGAGCTTGGTGGACTTATAGATGGACACAGAGTTCAGAAGGAGCGTCCTACTGTCCACTTTGGGACAAGGAGTTCTATGCAGAGCATGTATGGCCATGCAGTGTGAAGTTTGTTGGGCAGGCCCTTTAACATCTACTCAATAAAGGCACTACTAATCTTCTCTGGTTATGACCACGATGACTAAAGCACCAGGGAGGAAGCTACCCACTCATGAGTCAAATGCTTATTCTAATATGCTCTTTGTAAATGCACAAGGTCCCAAGAGCGTATATTGGACATTCATACCAATTCATACTCTTAGAAGTCAGGGAACAACACTAACCAAAGCTAGCTGAATGCCTTCATGACCCTGACTGATATGAAAGGCAGGTGCTAGATGGAACTATTTAGTGTTAGATCCCATGATAAGAAGTAGAGGATCATCTTTCTATGTTATCTTTTGAATACTCTAAGTAGTCAAGACCCTCTTTGACAACACTGTATCATTTGAGGATAAGGGAGAACTCACAGGTTGAAAACTTGAATGATAAAACATCAGTTTCTGCCTTCTTTCTCCCTCTTATGTTACCCACAACTTACTTGAGCTCTAAACAAAATCTCATTTTCTTGAAAGTGGCTACAATTGTGATAGCATTTCGGAACAGAAGGAGTTTACTCTGAATTGTTGTGCTCAGACTTGAAACAACCAGAAAAATTGGGGGAACTGTTTTGGGGATGGGGTGGAAAGCTCTCTGTGAATGAACCAGAGTGAAAAGAACACTGGATAGTGACCTCTCCTATTTAGAACTGGGCTCATTTCTCCACTTCAGAGGAAAAAGGTGGTTGCTCCTTCATTACTGAGTTTGGAATCCAAGCAGTTATAGGCTCTTCTTTCTCCTTTACTTTCAGTTTAAAACTTTCAACAAAGGGAAAAAGACTAATATTATCGATTCTATGCTTCAGATGTTGGAGCAGTATTCTAGCAACTTGGAAGATTTGATCCGGGAAGGGACTGAAGAACTGGAAATGGAAAAACAGAAAACGGAAAAGCTTCTAACGCAGATGCTACCACCGTATGTGTGAACACTCGAGGAGTGTGAATGCTTGTCACAGTGTGCTCCATTTTAAAAAAAGAAGAAAAAGTTACCAACTAACTGCTCCTTCCCCCTGTCCTTCACTCTCTCTATTGCAAGTGGCTTTGAGTCACACCTTCAAATCAAAGTAGAATTGGAAAGCAAGGAAGCAGAGCATGCATCCTAATTCCCTTCTTCCTGTGGAACATGATGGTCATTTCAGCTTGGTGTTGGACATGATTTTTCTATATGTCACTTCGTGACAGAGCCGAGAAGGTGGCCAATTTAAAACAAAACAAAGCAGGCAGCTTTCTGAGGTCCTATAGGAAAGAAGTAGGCCTGTTGTTTCCAGGGGACTTTCTCCCTTATCTGTGACTAGAATTTCCATTTCCTCCTCAAGTAGCATGCTCTTTAGTGAGATCATTGGTGAACTAGCCTCATGGAAAGCTTCCTACCTGGGAACATCCCCCCAAGAGAGAGGGTAAAGTAGAAGTCCCAGGAGCTGAAGAAATTCCATGGGGACAGAGACCAGATCTTTCTTTTAGTACCCATCCCAACACCTGATGAGTTGTTTGTACTCAATATAATACTTGTTGAAAAAGTGAGCTCCTTAATACTCCAGATGAAACTTTCATTATCTAGCTGACAGTGATTTTTAGAGAATTTGTCTTTAGTGTGTGGCACATAAGGAGGCCAATCTCTTCTTAGGAATTGCTATTTCTCCTTTTCAAATCAGTTGCTGAGTCCCTCAAAAAGGGCTGTACAGTTGAACCTGAGGGATTTGACTTGGTCACCTTGTACTTCAGTGACATTGTAGGCTTCACCACCATCTCAGCCATGAGTGAGCCCATTGAAGTGGTGGACCTTCTGAATGACCTGTACACACTCTTTGATGCCATCATTGGCAGCCATGATGTCTATAAGGTATGTCAATTAGCAGACTAATGCTTTCTAGCATGAAACTTTTTCCATGGGATCTATCTACGAGTATTCTAAAATTGAAGAATGTGGTTTTATAGAATGCTGTCTTTTAGGAAATATTTCTCTTGATATGTTTTCTAAACTTATGACTAAGAAGAGGTTAAGATGGGGAGGCTTATTGCAGTTCATTTAATGAATCTGAACAATGTAGAAAGTATTGTGCTGGTTAATGAAGAGGATATAGGAATATTGGCAATTTTCTCATAGTTGATGGCTGCTACAGACTAAATCTTGGTAAAGTTTGTGTTGATATGATACATGGTATAAAAAAATTATCTTCTCCCTGGGTATTGTTTTTAGACAAGAAGGAACATAGCATTATACCAGAGTACTCTTTCAAATGTGACTTATTGGGGATTGATACAGGGTAACCCAAAGTACACCTATTGATCTGAAGTTTGAAGAAGTATCCATTTACCATATCCCTTCTCTCCAGCCTAGTTATACCCTATTTTTAAAAATAACCAAAAGTTGCAGAATATGAGGAGATGACAGATGACTCCTTTCATCCTTTTCGGTACTATAATTCTTTACTAGTATTCTTTGTACATGGTGTCTTTGTTGTCTCTAGGAACAAAATGACTAAAAATATCTGAGTTCTGTAGAGACATTACCATGTTGTTAAAAACATGGATATTTGTCATATATATATATATAAAGATGCCTCAGGTATTCCCAAAGTTTAGATAACTCTTATGTCCCAGGAGCCATGGACAAGCTAGAGAATGAGTAGTTTCATTTATTGGATCCTTCACAGTAGTCTCAAATGGTCCAGCTCTCAAATAACATTGGGCAGTGTATTTATCTCAGATTAGATGGGTAGAGACCATTAAGGCTAAACTATGCAATCTAAATAGGGTTCAGAAATAGACATCATACCTGTCAATCAGCAGGAGCTGCAAACTAATCAAGAGATGCACATGGAAACCACTGTGGAGGAAAAATCTATGGAATCAGGCTACCTGTCTTAACTTGTTGAACTCAAGAAGCCTGAAGAGAAAAACAAATCACTGAAAGCTAATTCAGTTGAAACTAAAATCAAAGATGATTCAGCATGGGCAGTAACACAGCCACTAGTTTAATCAATCCAGCTGATTCTGCTCAGGCAATCATTGGGGGTCCTGGGGATGAGGGCATTAGCTATTTTGGTACTTCTTGGCTGCAATACAGAGTTAGCTGGCTGTTTTTAAAGATGGAACAGGACTGTCTGAATCCAAAAATGGAATCTAAATTTTCAACCTTGTTTATTAAAAACAACACAGGGCAAAGGAAATAAAAATTGAACCATTAATGAGTCACCAAACCTGTGTGTATTTTCATTTTCCTTCCCTGTAAAATTGGAATCACCTCCCCTAGAACTTGATAATCTAAAATGGATGTGAGAAGTCTAGTGCAGAAGTCTGATTTGTTTGCACATTCGTTCCTTCAACTGCCCCATCTTGACCAGATCCTATTCTATGCCTTTGCTTCCCTTGAACTGTTCTTTGATGGATGTGTCCCATAATTCCTCATGGTCATCTACGCACTAATGCTCATTTGGAGCAGATTTCTGTGTTCTTTTAATGTTCTCAGAACATTCAGGTCCCCATGGTGACAACTTATCAAAACGAAATGGTCAACTACCATGCTCTGATAATGGCCAGCCACTAATGTAGCATACCCACATAGCATTTGCATTGTATCCATTCCTTCTTTTGTTCAGTCTATCCTGTCTTTTTGACAGCAGGAATCTTTCCTCCAAATCACACCAGAGCTGGGAGACTGAAAGCATACTGAAGGAAATGTCCTATGGAGGAAATGCCCCAAATTATTAGTTATTTAGAAAGTCATTATGTGAGTTCTGTTGCTGAATCCTAAACTTCATTTCCTGGAACTTAATAATAACCATAGTCCTAAGACTGGTGCTTCAAGACATACTTTTTGGTGTTGGTGTTAGTGATAGTGATGATGATGATAGTGATGGTAATGGTGATGCTGATGGTACTGTTTGCACCTAATATATGTTCTCTCCACCTGACCAGTTTTAAGTGTGATTTGATGTACTTTATGTTATTTAGTTCTAAAAGTCCTATGAGATAGGCATTGACATCATCTTATTTTAAAGATGGGCACATTAGATGGAGCAAAGAGGAAATAAGTGCCTTGCCCCATGATTGTAAGTGGTAAATTTGAGATTCTACCCAGGGCAGTATGTCTCCAGAATTTCACTGAGTTTTAGCTGTAATCAAACTCATAGTAAGCCAGTCTGACTGGCACACGTCACAGAAGTCCTTTCAGTTTGATTTGAATTTATCTAAAAAACTTTTACATAAATAAAAGCTATCTAGAGGAGTGAGCACACTCATACACACTCACACACTATGGGGAAGATGAGGAACAGGGACCTGTTTCCTGAAGAATAGTCAAAGGCCATAATTAATTGTCTATGTTAGTTGGGGTTTCATTGCTGTGAAGAGACACCATGACCACGGCAACTCTATAAAGGAAAACATTTCACTGGGACTGGCTTACGTTTGCAGAGTTTCAGTCTATTTTCATCATGGTAGGAAACACAGCAACCTGCAGGCAGATATGATGCTGAAGAGGGAGCTGAGAGTTCTACATCTTCATCCAAAGGAAGCCAGGAGCAGATTGTCTTCTGAAGGCAGCTAAGAGGAGGGTGTCTTCCTCTCGGGCAGAGCTTGAGCACTAGGTGACCTCAATGCCCACCTCCACAGTGATACACGTCCTCCAACAAGGCCACACCTATTCCAACAAAGCCACACCTCCAAATAGAGTCACTTCCTATAGGCCAATCATATTCCAGCCACCGCATTGTCCCTCAAGGATCTAGCAATTGGAGACAAGGAGGTGATTGGTGGAGAAAGACCCAGTTCTAACTCAAAAGTCTTGTGAAATTGACTGTCATATCAGCACAGCCAATTAGAGGGCCCAGATTCTTCTTGTCCTTCCTTTTCCTTCCCTGCACTTTCCCCAAGGCTGCCCATTTACCTAAAATTAGCTGGAGAAAGGCTTTTTTTTTTTCTGATAATGTCTTGGGTACATTTTCCCTGAATAATTTGGCAGAGGCATCTTAGGGGCAGTGCCACTTTCCCTTCATACAGGAATTCATTGAACTTGATATTTTCCTAGAGTCATTCAATAGCCTTTGAAGTACCTATATTTACATCAGGATCTCTGGTTGTGAGGCTTATGAATCAGTATTTTAGTAGAGCTGCTTAAAAGATTCTGATGTACAGGTAGGCCAATGAATTATTAACAGGCCCACATTGCCTCCCTCACTTTACATATGTGGCTTCTATCATGCTCCTGAAAACCCATGGGGGAAAAGTAACATGAAGAGGTTACCTGCTTGTTAATCCCACATCTTATAATTCCCAGGTAGAGACCATTGGAGATGCTTACATGGTGGCCTCAGGCCTCCCAAAGAGGAATGGCAGTAGGCATGCAGCTGAGATTGCAAACATGTCCCTGGATATCCTGAGCTCTGTGGGTACCTTAAGATGCGACACATGCCTGAGGTGCCAGTCCGAATTCGAATAGGCCTGCACTCAGGTAACATATATGCCTCAAGGAAGACTTAGAAGAGGAAGAAGAAATGTGTAGATGTCCTCTGATAGTAGACAGCTGAATTATCCTGCTGTCCAAAAATGCTTCACTTTTTTCTGCCTAGCCAGATTTCCTTCTTCCCTCTCCCTATACCACTGCACTGGGCACCACATACGCTGCAGTCTAACCTTCTCATTCTGTACACCATTTCGTTGTTTAACTGTGCTACAAGTCAGCAAGTATTTGTGGTGTTTAAGATAATGTAATTAATTAATCAAAAAGCATTTCCCTCCTGTGCTCATCCCTTTTTGAATAAATGTCTTCAAGTCCCTCCCCCCCATCCTTTTTATTTAACTACTATATACCCACTGGTGACTATAGACAATTTATTTCTTTATTTTATAAACATATTTTTTAGAACTTAAAATATAATTATACTCCTTATTTTTAACACTACAGTTCCAGAACAATTTTTCCCTTAAGTTTCACCTATGTGTGTCAGACTTTCTGATGACATTTTCACAGGAGTGTCTCATTTGGTCCTTAGACTCAACAAGTCTAATACAGAATTATTTTCTTTCCATATCGATGTCATCCTCTCCTGTGTTTTATATTTCATTTAGTGTTACTGCCAATAAGCTAATAATCACCTTAGAAGTTATTCTTGACTCCTTCTTCCTTCTCACCTTCAATATTGAACCAAGTACTAGTTATTTTATTTTATTTTATTTTATTTTATTTTATTTTATTTTATTTTATTTTATTGTGTATGTGTTTATGCCACAGTGCTTGTGTCGAGGTCAGAGGACTATTTACAACACTTAGTCTGTCCTTCTATTATATCAGTTCTGAAACTTAAACTCAAGTTTTTAAGCTCTTTGGTACCAGAACCATGTCTTATTCATATATTTGCATTGAAAGCTTAGCATATAGCAGTTTGTCACTCTTTTTCAAAAAAAAAAAAAAAAAAAAAAAAAAAAAAAACCTCAAAACTCAAACCAAAACTGAAACAAAAAAAAAAATCTTTGTTTGGTATCCTAATTATTTCAAATATAAAACATTTAAATTGTCAAACTCTATTTCCAAGAAATGAACACAAACTTAGAGCCCCATGCCAACTTAGTCATGGTAATCAATCAGACGGCCAAGTCTGTTGGGTCTCTTTCATAATGTCTGTGTTTTAGGTCCCCATTTTGCCTGCCTACTTTTACCCCATCACCTCTTTTCCAAAGTCTTGTGTTTGTTTTTATGACAGCAGATCTCTAAAAGCTTTTCTATAAGGCTATCCACACCCTTCAATGCATGACTCGAGAGGAAAAAAAGACAAAGATATTTTTCATATAACCATTGCTCAAATATTTTCTAGTAGGCCAAGGACCTTATTTTGTAAAACCCATTTAACTCAACCTGATCTATAGTCTTTCCCCAGATGCCTGAACTGGTAGAATGTTTCATCTAAGAGCTCCTCGAAAGTCCATGTATGCTGAAATCACAGTCACAAGCCTTTGATATATATCTCTTTCCCCTGTAACTGAATCCTACTCACTTTAAAAGAGTTTGGGCAAGCCTTGCTTATAGGAACCTTCTTCACTGAGTCAGGTCCTAATTGCCAGTTCCACATTTTCTAAAATACTCCAGTTCTTCTATCTTTACAATTTGCTTGGACTCAGCCATATTGTCTTGCACTGTTGCTTGCTTGCCTATTGCTTGTCAGTCTCTTCTCTTCATTTAGATGTGAATAGATGATGTAATTTAGACCATACATTATTTATTTTTGGTCCCCCTGTGCTTACCATGGTACCCTAGTACATGCTACTGAATGAGAAAGAAGTGAATTTAAAAGAATATATATGTATGTGTATATATATATATATATATATATATATATATATATATATACACATACATACGCATACATATATATAATTTGTTCTTATTTGTAGTACAAAAACTTTGGAAGCAAAACAATAACTTTAATTCAGGAAACAGCATAGATATAATGATGAAAAATTTAAACATAGAAAAAGCAAAAATCAGAACAGTAATGATGGGGGACTTTCTATTGACTGTTGAGCTCATTTTTCTGCCTACCTGCAGGAGTTGTGTTTTTTTCCAGCTATCTTGAACATATAACACAGCCATAATAGTGTGAGAACAAAAATTCCTGCAAGGACAAATGGGAAATAATTTCAGATCTTCTCTGCACACTGTTCTTCCACACCCCTACCACAGATAATGGAAAATCAGCTGTGCTTGTTCACCCATTTTCTGATTGTCTGAGCAATAATTCTCTTCATTGACCCAGTTGGGAGATGGACTTTCTTCTAACAACCATGTACAAGAAACAGTCACATTTTCCCCTTGCAACAAACAAACCTATTTGGATCCTGAGTCCTTGTTCAGTTTTTTCTGGTTTGATTTTGATGGTTTTTTTTTCCTTGTTGACAGATATCAGCATTTTGCGTAGAACTCTTACTAGAATAGAGGTGTAAATCAGAAAGGTAGCTATGTCTGCAGCACAGTAAATTCCCTTTCTTGTAGACCAGCATTTATTATTCAATCATCAGTCTTTAGATTTTTAGAGCAATGGTTTGATCGGGAGTTTTGGTTCTTCTCCTAAGCCACATGCACCCTGCTTGCATGGCTCTTCTGTTAGCACTGAGTACACACCTGCTGACTCCAGTTCCACTCTCCTGGTGTTTGACAGGGCCTGTTGTTGCTGGAGTGGTGGGCCTTACCATGCCCAGATATTGCTTGTTTGGGGACACTGTGAACACGGCTTCTCGAATGGAATCAACAGGGCTACGTGAGTATTTGTAGATGATCAAGGTGAAGCCATCTTTCAATTGGCATAGTGATTCTTCAAGAGAGGAGAAAGAAAATTGGGTACTTCGTGCTTTAATTTTTTTTTTAAGAAAAAGGAAAGATAAATTCGAGACAATTAAGGTCTATCACACATTTCCTTGGCCTCTAATAGCAAACCAGTAGGGGGTGATGTTGGACTGAACATGTCCCTATCTCGTTCTAGAAATAAAGACGTACCTAAGTGCCACTGAAACAACCAGTCAATTTGATCAAAACAACTTCCAAAAAAATCTTTTGAGCAAAAGAAAGAATTGGCCAGCCCAGTAGGTGTGAGGGAGTCATATAGAGAAGACAACTAGGTAACAGACTGACATTTTCAGTTTTCAACTAGTTTGTAAAGGCACACGAGCCAGCTGCCTCCCAGCTGGCTGCTGCTGTTTGCTGCTGGAGTCCAATTTTTGAACTAGTTAGGTCTCCAGGAGTTCCTGGCTTTATCAAATAAGCCCCTAGAACTTAGCTAGCGATAATCCTACAATCCAAGGAGCTTGGGATTCCAAAATAATTAATTCCAACCTGCCTGTACGTCAAATCCTTAGCTTCTATCAAAAATGGTAATAGTGAGAAGGATTCTACTTCTTCTTTCTCCTATATTTGCAAATAAAACTGTACAAATGATTCTGCCACTTGTTCATTATGGGCAAGATGCTTTATCAACCATTTCTTGACTACTCATTGTCTCGACTGAAATACAATCAGCAACACAATGTGCCTTTTTATTTATATCATGGTTCCGCAAGCAAATTCTCCATGCTATTATAAGAAAAACATAGAGAACATACTTAAAGCCTATGTACAGTTTTCATGGAGTCTTTTTTTTTAAGTGAATGAAAGAGATCATTTAAATCAGCAGCAGCCCTGGCCTTTGCAATGACTAGGCAATACAAACTCCTTCTTCAGCTCCAGCTTCAGCAACATATTGACACTAGTCCCCGATGGTATGGTGGCCTGTAGCACAGCTGGTGGTGCCCTGTATGACCCCACTCCGCATCATTCATGTACAGAAACAGGTTTATACAATGGGTCCAGTCTTAGCTGATCAAGCTAGCCTGTGCAGCCCTAACTATGAGGCAGCATGGAACTTAGGAAATGTTTTCAGAATAAATTTTCTGGCATCTGGGAAAGTCTTTAAACCCACTCTCCCCAGATACGGCAGAGGTTATGGAAGTGGTCATCCAGGGACCACTGTGTGCACATGACTGTGCACATGACTTTATCTTGAAGTGCAACCGAATGTAGAGTGAAAACGGTCATGGATCTGCAATGCAGATTTGGCACAGTGCTTAGGACTGATGTAAGCTTTGTAGAAGGCTGAAGTCATATTCTGGTCTACACTCGGGAAAACTCCACACATTACGCTTTGAAAATAGAGAGCTGAGAGCAGAAATTGAATTCTGAGATTTAGGCAGCGTCTTGTCTAGTGGTCAGGCAGGAAAAGAAAATGAATGCACTGAATCACCCACAGTAAGTGCTTAGTAAGCCCAGGCTTTGCAATGATGGCATTGTGTGAGATACAAAGAAGCATGATCACGTGATCCCTGTGCGTCTGAACCTGGCTAGTGTGCTTTTTAAAAGGCTTATGGCTGTGAACTGACTATGGCAGTAAGCTCCAGCACTTACTGATCAGAGGTAGCCTCTGACCTGTTAGATGTGACACTAGGGCATGTAACATACTTCTTAATAAAAAAATCAATTTCATCAGTATCTCCTTCATATCCAATTAAATAGACTCGGACTCCTGAATGGGAGTAATTAGGGACTTAAAAGCGACCCTCCTTATCATGTTGTTAGGCACTGGTTAAAATCAACTGTTTTTTTTTTTTTTGAGCTATGTACTCCACCATAAGCAGGATCAGCCTACTTCAAGAATTCCTGAAGATCTGAGGCTAGTGGAACAACACACAGTGGAGTGGATACACCTCTCAGGGATGTGGTTTTAAGGAACAGGACAACTGTTTCTGAGCAGAGGCTTTGGATGAATGTTCATCAATGAAAAAGACAAACAAATGGCACTGAGCTGTTAAGAAAAAGGCAAATCCTTGTGAATATACACACCAGAAAGGTGTCTTGTTCTTTTCAGCCATGTTTTCAAATTGTAACCAGCTTCTGGATGGACAGCTTCTGCAAGTACATATGAAAACAGATCTTGAACTTTTCTTAAGACTCAACCTAAACAAGTTGTCAGGCCACACAGTGACAGTTGTGAGGAAGCTCAAGGACCTTATCTTAGAGAGCAAGTGGTTAGTTTTCAGTAAAGAATTACAATTCAATCATAAATTAGTTTTGAAAGATCTAGTTCCCCAAATGTAAGTTTCCTATCCCATGTTGGAATCTAAGTCTGGAACAAAAATGCTTATGCTTATGCTTACTTATGTCTGGAAGCACTCATTGCTCATTTTTAAAAAAAGTTAGCATTGTCTGATGCTCACAAATATTGATTGTTAGAAAGAAGTTGGGCTATTTATTTTTCACTGGTGTTTT
This sequence comes from Rhabdomys pumilio, assembly GCA_030674055.1. Classification (NCBI taxonomy): domain Eukaryota; kingdom Metazoa; phylum Chordata; class Mammalia; order Rodentia; family Muridae; genus Rhabdomys; species Rhabdomys pumilio. The sequence continues at coordinate 37,948,703 of JANHMN010000005.1, forward strand.
AAATGTGATAATACTAAGAGACAGCTGTCAGTGTACCTATTTTGGAAAAGACTCCTTCTTATGTAAAGTAGAATTAAATAGGTCTGGAGAATTCAACCTTAATAACAACCCATGTCACAAGCTGCTGAAGCTAAACTTCCCTAAGAGGAAGTAACAAAGAACACAGTGGAGGTTGTTGCTTTCTCCCTCTCAAGCTTTGAGTTAAATCAACACCTTACTATTACATGACCTTTCATCTGAGATGGCATCTAGGAGGCTGATGGATGCTACTGCTAATGCCTTCTTTGGGGCTGATGAGGTCATCACTCCTCCTTCTTCTCCTTTCATTCAGCTAGGACTACAGCTCTTGCTCCTTCCTCCCGCTTCTCTCTCCAAACTTTTCTGAGAGCTTCCTATGCTCTGTACCGGGGACATTCATCACATTGTTCACGACTCAGTGATTTTACCAGTGAGAAAGGAGCCAAAGCAATGCTTCCTCTTATTTTACAGCATACCGAATTCATGTCAGTCTCAGCACAGTATCAATTCTTCGGACTCTGAGTGAAGGCTACGAAGTAGAGCTTCGTGGAAGAACAGAGCTCAAGGTAAAACACCATTTGTTTGAGGAACCAAACCTCTTGGACACACCTGCATCTTGAGAGGTCATGGTCTGTTGAAAAAGCTCACAGGAAGTCTGAGACTTCGAGCTACATGTTGGACAAATTGTGGACTTCCATTTGAGGCTTCCTCCTCCTCCTCCTCCTCCCCTCCTCTTCCTCCTCCTCCCCCTCCTCCTCCCCCTCCTCCTCCTCCTCTTCCTCCTCTTTCTCCTTCTTCATATTAGCCTCAAATCAGATATAGGAGACTTGAAAATCTTTTTTTTTTGAAAGAATGTAAGTTCTATTATTCTATCCAGAAGAACTGTCCAGAATTTGGTTTAGTAATGAGTTATGCTATTATTTTGGTTGTCTAATTTCCATTTTATTTACTCTTTGGCACTATTGAACCTAGTCACAGTATTGGAAAATTTAGATCTTTCACTTATACCACTTTGATGACTTTTTTTAGTCACGCCATTGGCCCACTATATATACTGGTCTTTCTCCAAGGCCAGGGGTTCTCAAAGGGTAGAGGATTGGGACAGAGTCTGTTTCAATAAAAAACAAATGTTTAATAAGATCTTTTCTCTCTGCTGAGGCTATCATTTGACCTGGAATTTGGCACTAGGATAATCCAACCTTCCTTTTGGAATTTCCACTGAATATATTTTTTTTAATCTCTTTTTAGCTTTGTGGTCCTAGGTGTAAGAGACTTCAGGGATCTTATAATCTAACTTGCTCATTTTAAGAAAAAGAGTCAAGACACAGAAAGGCAAAGCCTTTTCACAGGATAAAATTTTGTCATTTGCTAGCAGAATTAGGCCAGATTTCAAAAAGTCAGGTTTGCTTCCATGGCACCATGGTATATGAAGATAATTTTAAGTAATTATTCATGGGAACAAGCAAAGATGGGCAGTAAGGATGGTGCAGTTTGCTCCTGTCATTGGTGTGCTTCCCCCTAATGGGGGTGATTGACATGTAAGTAGATTTGGGCAGTTAGAGATAGGAGGGCCTAACTCTAGTTGATCGCCTCTTTTTCTACCTCATGTTAGTTCAGCTCTTCCAATAGATCGTTAATACCTTTTGACAGGTAGGATGATGCACTTACAGAGGGACAGAGGCTTTTTTATCACCTCTGCAGAGAACTCACACAACGACATGATGGGGTAGGGTTATTACATGGGCAGAAGATCAGATAGCTCAAGGCTTTTGTGATTTTTACTGTACAGTCTGTCATTTCCCAGCAGTGAGGGACAAAGGCAGCTTGGTTTCCTGAAGCACTTTTCTCTGTATTGCTGGGTACAGAAATCTCACCTAAAAGCCCAAGAACTAAAGAGCTCTTACTTTTGAAACTGAAGGGAAAAAAAGAAAGAAAGAAAAGAAAAGAAAAACTGGCCCTAATTATATGATTTTTTTTTATTGCCCTACAGATTCTAGACAGGAGCAGTCACATCTTTAGCAGCTTCAAGTACACAAATGAGAAATGAGGCTTAGCTTCTAAAGAGCCCTCTGCAACCATAAGTTTCCCCTATCTCATGGAATTTTGGAAGATGGTTATAGTAAGCATGAGGAAGAACTGTTTTTTAAATGCCACATTGGTACCTAGTTTTTAGGGTGGCAGGAGCCTCATGAGGAAGATATAGTAAGTGTGAGATGTTGAGAATGAAGAGAAAAAAAGACAGCAGAGGAAAGGAAGGCATTTTGAAAGAAAAGAAGAGAAGAAGACTCAAAGAGAGCACACGCACACGGGAAAGCTCTCTCTTTTGTTTGTGCTCATTCCACCTTCCTCCCCATGAGAGTCAGAAATTACATGCTGTATAGCAGAAGTTGGGCAAAGGATGCTTCTAGTGTATTGGAGACATATAATATATTCCCGATCTGACTATATCATATAGCCCGTCCATATCAGAATGCTTCAACTTAACATTTCTGCTCTTCATCCACTCTGTTGTTGCTTGCTACTTGCAATGACCAGCCAGCTGTGATTTCAAAGTTGATGGCTGCAAACATGTTCTCATTTTAGCTGGAAATCCTCCCAGTAAAGCCTCTTTTCTTGAACCCCATCTTTGGATTCAGCAGCAATGTTCTTTCTTTACTACATTTCCTTCACTGAAGTGATGGATATTTTTTCTATATTGTTTCCTTCATGGAATCTAGGCAGTGGCTTAAATTGGTCAATAGAATAGAATATAGAATATGGGATACTCATAGTGATTGGGTGACTATAAAAAGAAAAAGACCAAAATGAGGAAACTAAGGCATCTTGGGAAAGGAATCATTTAGAGATGAGAAGCGTGGCCTGTTTGGAGAGTTGTCCCAAGGCCCATGTAAACTCCTGCTGCAGCATATTGGCACCATGTTTCCCCAATGCCTAACCAGCCAGTTCTGAGTTTTCAGTATTCTCTTCCTGATGGCTTTATAAAAGTTCAGGACATTTTTATTTACCCTTCCCTCAGCTGAGCTTACTTAAGTGACTGTTCTCTTGACAAGTCTTGAGCTTGTTGCAGAGATTTTGTATGTATTGTAGCATATCAGTCCCACTTCCCAGAGACTTTTTAAATATAAACTTGCATTCTGAAAAGATTTCCCTAGACTGTTGTTCTCAGCAAATGTATGTTTTCATTGCTAGTGTCTGATTTCGGGCATTGCGTAGTATTTGGTTCTCTAATTTATAAATACTAGTATTGTTTTGTGATTTTTCTTCTCGAATCTCTTTTACTCCTTCTCTTAACACATAACACACACACACACACACACACACACACACACACACACACACACACACACACACACGATCTAAGAAATGAAGCAATAATATTGTTAGGTTTATGAAGACCAAGTGGTCTGTTCTCTAATTTTTGAATAACATCAGACAAGCAACTTTATCCTCTCCATGTTTCTATTTATCTGCATAGGGCATGTTCTTACCTAAGATTACCAGAAAGCTCATTAGTCTCACAACCTTTAAGATCCTAAGAACTGTCTTTTGGCCTCTAGACATGTGTGCCCTGTGACTCCAGTACACTGAAGAAACCATGTAACATGTAATGTGGAGGGAAAGGGTATTGATAATTTTCAGTCTGATAGCCTTGGGTTCCATTATGTTATTACTTGAATACTAACAAGCTATTTAATTCCATTAACATCAGTGTCTGAAATTGTAGAATAAGATTGATAATAATACCTTCAAGGACTTCTGTAAAGAGTAAATAAAACAGGAGATGCCAAGTATCTTAAAAGTATTATGCCAAAGCAGGATGCTATATTTTGGGGTGGAGGGGGGATCCTCTCGACTTCCTATGGGCAAAGGGTTTACTTCTGGCTTTGGTCTTTGCTCTACTTGTTTTGCCTCTCTCCCTGTCTTCAGATTAGTGGAAATGGGCATTTAAACAGGGAGCCAGGATTCCACAAAAAATATTCTTGAATGAGCTCCAAAACCTCAGGGTACCCCTAGAGCTTCTTTTCACACTCTTTGATTTGGAAGCTTGCCTGAGACTATAACACTTCCAACTTCTTTTGCAAGCATTGGTTTGGGCACTGCAAAGAGACTCAGGATCCACCCAAATCTCTTCATAATCCTGGCATCCACAAAGTTTCTCTGGAAGTTAATGTGCTGTTCTAGTGGGCTGTAGCTCTCAAGAGAAACAGTTAAATGGTTACTAGTTAAGCCCTCAAGTTTGAGTTCTAACAGTATGAACCTTAAGAATTCTAAGTGCTCAAAGGCTGGGAATTTCCGTTAATGAAACTGTCTGATCATTTACTAAGCAACTATTCTATAAGACATTCCACAGTGAGAAGAAGGAAAGTAGACAACTCATGCCTAGCGTTTTAGAAAAGGTGACCTGTTAGTTGTTTTTGGTTAACTATTTTGTGATATCACTTAAAGAGAGAACCATCTTTTTAGTCAAAACTGTGGTATAGGAAGGATATAGTAAATAAAAGAGTGAGTGATAAGGTATATTGTTGTTGTTTTTTCTCCTCTTCAGAAATCAGAGGACCACCCAAAAGCCTTACTATGTGAAAGTTAGGGCTTTGCAGTATTTTTTTTTCCTGCTTGCCATATGAAGGGTTTGAACCTGCTTGGAGAATCTTAATTATATATGCTTATTTTATATGGCAATTGCCATTATTCTTAAGGAAGAAATGTATATGACTCTTTGTCTAAATATTTTTTGTTCTAAATGAATTAGAGGAAATGAGAAGAAAGGCTAAAGATTTAAAAAAGCAATTGAAAGGAAGAGCGAAAAACACAGTAAGACAAAGGTTTATTAGAAAAATGTGTGGGGGGGTGAATAAAGGGAGGTAACACAGAGTCATCAAAGAGATGGTCCTGTGGTGATTAGCATAGAGTTATGATAATTCTCTTCTAAGATCTTTGATCCTTGACAACCTACCAACTTGTGGCGCCATCTTTAGGATGTTACTCTACTTAGAAAAATACCTTGTCAGAAAAAAAAGCCTATGCTGCAGAAATATAGACTTCTCACAGCAACCACGATGTCCCGGGCTTAAAATCAGATTTGTAAATCATATTTTTATTCTCCTCTGGGGTTTTATGCTAGTTGTTGGATTGTAGACCATAGGGAGAAAGCTCTGAATGCATGTACTCTAGATGGAAAAGACAGTGGCTTGCTTAATGTCAAAAGATCAGGGCCAAAATAATAAACAGCACATTCAGATGACTATGCAGATGTTTGCTTGCTTTGAAGTGAAAAATCCACATGTTTCCAAAGATGGAACTGCCTAGTGATGAGTACACAGCATGCCTGAATGACAGACAGCTCAGTATGGTGTTCACTTTGAATCTGGAGCTTGTCTTGCTTCAGGTACATGTGGTAAGGATGCCACACAGAAAAGTGGGTAAAAAAATTGCTGACAATGGGAGAACTGAGACTTTCTGAGCTAAAATGAATGCTTATATCCTACTGACCAATGGATATTTTTAGAAAAAGTGGCTATTACATGGTTAAGAATTTTTATATTTTCAATAAGGGCAAAGGCACAGAGGAGACCTTCTGGCTTGTTGGAAAAAAGGGTTTCACCAAACCTCTTTCTGTACCCCCGCCAGTGGGCAAAGATGGGTAAGAGGAATTCATACTTAATAACTGGATCCCTTTTTCTATACTCCACTTTGGCATACTCTCTTTATACCTATTTTGGTGTCTCCTGTCCCTGTAGGCAAGTGGGCCATGGCTTGCCACCAGCAGAGATTGCAGCATTCCAAAGGAGAAAAGCAGAAAGGCAGTTGGTGAGAAACAAGCCATAAGGTAATGGCCAGTGGGGAAATAGATTTCCCAAGCTGGGACTCCCTTTGGCATGTGTGCCTGTCCTAGACTTCACTTTTTTGGCAGAAGGTAGCATAGCTGGTTAACTTCCAAGCTGAACTGAGTTGGGTAAAAGCCTTATTACTGTTGTAGAGTGAATTATACTTGAGGGATATTGGCTGCCATGGCCTGAGAGAGTCCTTTGCCTTCTACATTGATAACATGTTTGAACACTAACAGCTATGGCCTTTTTATCCAGTTATCAGGCAAGTGCACCTGTCTCTCATTCTTGAGCACCTAGACCATGTGGTTAGTCAGTCCAGGTCTCTAGAGATTTACATTTTTCTAGATAATACATCAATATGGAGCCATGAAAGGGTGTGATTATATTGACTGGGATACTTACATCATTTCTTCTGAAGACACGGCTTGATTTTCTTCTATGGGTGGAATCTGTTCAATGGCTTGAATTCAGGATAAGTTTCATTCCTGATAGGATGAGATGAGTTTGTAGGAGCAACAGCAAAGCAATTATGACCACAAAATTATATCTGATTAATCCACTGCTTTCTTATATTCCTTTTGGTATTTTTTTCTTTTTACTGTTTTTGTGTATGTGTTTATGCACACATATGCATGCGGAGGCCAGTGGTTGATGGTTCATGTTGGCTGTCTTCTTCAGTTGCTTTTCACTTTCTGTTTTGTGACAGGATCTCTCACTGAAGCTCGAGCTTGCCAACTCAGCCAGGCTGGCTGGCCAGCGAGCACCAGAAAATTTCCTGTCTCTGTTTTTCCAGCATTGTGTTTAGAGGGGCAAACTACTGCACTCAGCTTCTTACACAAGTGATAGAGGTCTGAACTCAGATCCCCCTGCTTGGATGAGAAGAACTTTACTGAAAAAGCCATCCCCCACACGCCTTCTTTTCTGTGTATTGATTTCTTATTCTCTTTCTCTTATGGGAAGAAACTTTGCCCCTAAAGCCACTGTCTTCTCCACATGTCTTTAGGAAGTCACAAAAGTTTAAAGATACCAAAGATTCTAAGGAAAACATTAGAGGATCTCTATATGCTCCTGATCCTTTGCTTTCTACCATGTTCCCGAATAATCACAATTATAGTAAAATCTACAAAAGGCACCCACATAACACCTATTCTCATACTAGCATCTAGAGTGTGTCAACTTTCTGTGTTTCTGTCAAAAGAAAACCACAGCATATCTTAATTTTTGCAACAATCACAAGTACTATGTACTAGTCAAAAATGTTCTGTTTCCCAAGCGTCTGATCTTGGCCTTTCAGTACCACCTCCTGATTCTCAACCACCTGGGGTCTGGCTTTGTTCTTTCCTGCTGACCAACATAAGCAGTTAAGCAGCTGGGACACACAGTCATCCAACTTCTGCAACATTCTTTCCTATGGGTTGGGAAACAAGGATACCACCAGTCACAAATTCAGTCTCTCCCTCCTCGCTTCCTCTTTTCTGCTCCCCTTCCCCTTTCCCCCCTCACACTGCAGCAAAGAGTTTGGAAAGTCTTGAAAGACTTTCTCCCTGAAAAAGTGCTGCGAGACATTGAAGGCATTATAGAAGAACCTGCCTATTCCTTAAAATGTGTTGGATTTTGCAGCAGAACATAGTGCAGCGGACTCAGCACCATTGGCTGTGTGCTTGGTGGTGCTGTTCTGGCCTTAGATAGACGTAGCTTAGGCTATATACAAAACGTACTCATCTGGACCCTTGGCAACTAGCCAGGACTGTGGCTATATGAAACACTGAAACCACAGGCCCAGGAAGGGATCCAACCTCTGATCCAAGCTTTATTTTTATTCGTACTTTAACTACAATTAATGTTAATTGGGCATTCTGACCTCAGTTGCCCGTGAAATTCATAAAAAGTCTCTAGAAAGGACAAATTTCGGAAGGCTTCAAGAATTCCCAGGTACCACATTTATTTCTCATTAAATGTCCTATATTAACGCCACCCAATGAGATCACTTACTTATGTGGTTTGTAAATTTCTGTGAATTTACAGGCTGATTCTTATCAAAAGGGACCCAATGTACAAAAGACCTATAATACCTATGAATGTTCTGACCTGCTACCAACATCACTTCTACTATGGAGGGAAAAATTTTTATGAAGCCTTATGTGATCAGTCAATCACTAAAGAAGGAAAGAAGTTATGAAGGAGAACACAGCTTCGGTAGACTGGTTCCAGGGGCTGCCTGGCAGGCAGGACCATGTTGCTGACTCAATAGCTTTCATCTTGTATCCCTGAATGTTCATAACTTCCAGAACCAGCTTTTTCATCTCACTTCCTTACAATTCCTTAGTTTCGCCAACTGTGGTGAATTTGAGGCTGACAAGCCACTTCTTTTATTCTTGGGTATGCCTTTTGCTGAGTAAAAAGAAATTAATTGCCCATATCTATAATAATAGAGGTAAACTGAACTCTGTGTTTACAAGGACCGGACAGCTTCATTTTGACTGGGACAGGGAAATTGAGGAAGTTCATAATTTTGAAGAACAGAGTCACAGAAGCAGGTTTGGGATAATAGGGGAAACATGAATCTCTGGGAGATGGGTGGAATGAGTATAGGGGTGGGAAAAATCACTTTAGACTCCGCCTTTTAAACCTTTTCCTTTCCTTTCCGAGAAATCTTCTTTTTTTGTTTGTTTGTTTGTTTGTTTGTTTGTTTGTTTTTTTCGAGACAGGGTTTCTCTGTGTAGCCCTGGCTGTCCTGGAATTCACTTAGTAGACCAGGCTGTCCTGGAACTCAGAAATCTGCCTGCCTCTGCCTCCCAAGTGCTGGGATTAAAGGAGTGCGCCACCACCGGCCAGCCCCAAGAAATTAGCCTTTTCAGACTGGCTAAAAGCTAAGCAATGTGTGTGTGTGTGTGTGTGTGTGTGTGTGTGTGTGTGTGTGTGTTTCTGTCTGTCTGTCTGTCTGTCTGTCTGTCTGTCTGTGTACCACAGTGCCTATAGAAGAAATCATTCAAATTATTCATTAGCAAATTAAAAACTATCTGTATATTTGTCTTCTGCTTTTGTTCAATATTTGTGAAAAGCAAATCCTGTATTCATGCATATTCGACAAATATGATAATGTTTATTCACTTGAGGATTCAGGAAAGTTTAGCAATTGACTACTTGCTCATAAGATAAGGGTATGTGGAGGATAGAATTGGTCATATTAAAATCCCATGGAAGGGGCTAGATAGAGAAAGTATGCTTACTGTGTTCTCTTTCTTCTACCTAGATGGGAAGAACTCCAACATTTGAATCTCCTCTTGAGAAAGCAACATGGAAGGAAGCTCATTACAGACCAAGATATTGTTCTGCCCGAGCAAGATACTAGGATTGTTCCTACTAAGTTGCCTAATCTCCAGGGATAAATCAAGCCCAATCCCAGTGTATGGAGTCTTCTGAGAAGGAACATTGCCCATATGTTTTGTTCATTACCAAGCTATCACCCAAACCAAACCAAAGCGAAACGAAAACCCACAAACTATTGAAATACAAACTGAAATGAATGTAAACACCCAGAAGGGATATACACCCATCTCCAAGTTTATTCATTCCAAAGTAGCATGGTCAACTTGGATGAAGAAAAGAAGGTTTCTATTTTCACAAAAGTAGGCACTACTTTGTTTTCCTTTTAATTTTATTTGAATTTCTAGAAAGTTGTCAGTGAGCATAACTGATAACTCAGATACTATGAGATTAGTTCCAGGGAAACGGACAGCTAACTTCTAGTCTATGTCTATAATGCTATGACATTAGATGACTGGAGTACATGGAGAATGGAGAAAAAGAACAAAGCCTAGCTAACTGTGTCATCTGGATAACTGAAGGCTAAGAAGAAATTTCTTTTTACTGCTTATTGTTCAAATTCTTTCCAAAATTGTTATTGTCTTTTCTCTTATCTAAGTACAGAGAATCTAGACAGTATAATTGAATTGTCTTTGCTAGGTGAGAATCTTTCTGGGCCTCAGGGACATACACTGAACATAACAGAATAAATGTAAGGGGCACTGTCAGGATAAAAGACAGAAGTCACAGAAGCAAGGGAGCAATTTCTTCGAAGTCTTATATTTCCCCTTCCTTCTGACTGCTCTGCCTTCAGGCCTTTATCCATGTTCCTAAGAGGGATCCTTTTCAATATGTGTTGTGATTTTACAATTTTAGTTTTCAAGGTTGTATTTTCAAGAGGCTATTGGCAGTGGCTTGCCATAGTCACATGGACTAAAGCAGTAAGGCTTAAGACACAGGCATGTTCAAAATGGATAAGCAAGCTTTTCTTCTCTTTTATTATAAAAATAATCTCTTTATTAAAACCTAACCCAAACATGTAAGCCAGTAAAGAAGTTAATTCTTTTAGAACAGCCCCTTTAAAAGGAAGAAATGCCTAAGGTATAATTTGATACCTTTGTCACTGTTTAATTTTTCCATAACTAACTTACCCAAAATCTGAGTTTGGAATCAAGAGCCAACCCCAGCAGTTCTTTTTCCTCCAGTGCTGAATCAAAGTGCCCTACATTGCTAGCTATCACAGCCTCAGGCGGTTGACTTACTATGCAGGAGGATGCAGAAAGACTGATATTGACTTTACTTTCTTCTGATGAGTTTCTTATTCCTTGTCTGGATGTTGTAGAGAAGAAGGAGACACAAACATATCATCATCTCTTTGTGACCGGCAAAAGCTGAGCTTTTAAGACTTTATTTCTAGAGTAAGAGATGATTCCAAGCAGTGTTTCTCTTTCAGAAGAGGTAACACAGCTCTTTACTATGAAAAGGAATGGAGGACTAGATGCAAAAGATGGGGACTAGTGCTAGGTAACCCATAGAACGCTGGGTATAGCCTTCTATAGATCAGGATCATCCCAGACATATTCCCATTTTGGGCTTCTCCATGTGTAGGCCTTCAAAAATAATTATAGTCTAACCCGGTGTTTCTCAACCTGTGGATCACAACCTCTTTGGCAAGTTCAATGAACCTTTTCACAGGGGTTGCCTAAGATGATTGGAAAACAGATATTTACATTATGACTGATAACACTAGCAACATTACATTCATGAAGTAGCAACAAAGCTAATTTAATGGCTAGAGTCACCACAACATGAGGAACAGCATTAAAGGGTTATAGTATTAAGAAGGTTGACCTCCACTGGTTTGGCCAAAATATTTCATTGGAAAACAAGACCTTATGAGAATGCTCCCTTGCTGTCTGCCTGACCCTGCACCCTACTTCCTTTCTTTCTCTTTAGCTGTTCAGTATGTCAACCAAATTTACCTTTCTAGCCTGTTTTCTTTCTCATCACATGCTACTTTCCTTGATGTAATCAAAAGTGAGTTCCTAGGTAAAGCTGTTCCACTCATCTTGGTTTCTTTTGCATGAATGCCTTTACCATTAACCGAAACTAAGCTTTCTTCTATTTGCCTTGGTATTTATTTATATAAGAAGAAACACATTTCCCATTCCCATTTGATTGACTTAGTGAGGTATATAGTCTGATTCCTATATTCAGTTGATTATCAGACTGTTGCTTGATGGCACAGTGGATGGAACTGGTAGAAACCTGAATGACTTTTTTCAAAGCACTTTTTTGGTTTGTTTGTTTTGTGTCGGTGGTGGGTTTTTTTTCCTTTTAGATTTTTCTTTTTATTTATTTTTCTCTCATATATTACACCCTGACTGCAGTTTCCCCTTCTTTCTCTCCACCTAGTCTCTCCCTCCCCCACTTCCTCTTTTCCCTGGGCCTATCATTCCAACTTTGTCTCCTCTCAGAAAAGTACAGTTCTTCCAGGGACATCAACCAAGTGCAGCATAACAAACTATAATAAAACTAGGCCCATATTCTCACACCAAAGCTGGATGAGCCAACCCAGTAGCAGAAGGGTCCCAAAGGCAGGCACAAGAATCAGAGACAGCCCCCAACCCCACTATTAGGAATAGCACAAAATACTGAGCTACACGACCATAACATATATGCAGAGGCCTAGGTCAGACCCATACAAGCTCCCTGATCTCTGTGAGCCCACTTGAGTCCCAGTCAGTTACACTCTTCTTTAAATAACTTATATTTTCTGTATGAGTCAAAATATTCAGAAAAGTAATGATTTTCCTATAGAGATTTAAGTCGATTTTATTCTAATCATTTTATCTTCTTGTTTTCTGTTGATTCGTCTCTTTTGAAAATGGATTACTGCAAAAAGGAAAGGAAAATGTTAATGAGGTACAAGTTAACTTTTACTTGAAGTTTTACTGTGCATTGCAAGCATGTCTTACTGCGATGATCATCCATTGGGGATATATAGATTTGGTTTTCTTTTGTTCCTTTATAGATCACAATCACAGTATATGTTCTTTGTAGAAAATGTAGAAAACATAGAAAGCCACACGCGAAGTTAGAATTGCTCAAAATCACGTTAGATTATTTATTCTATTTTGCGATTCCTATTTGGGATGGCGTAATAGATTATGACCTAATAGATTATGACCTAATAGATTAGGACATGCTATAATAGCATCTATTCAGCCCAACTCAGCTGATTCTTAGTTTTATTCGAAACATTTTATCTTCTAAGCTGTTTTGCTTTTATTTTCTTGTCAACAACGTTTCTAATATTTTGATGGTACAAGTTGATTCTTGGATATTGTTGGCAGATTTCAGTGATCCATTTGTTCTTTATCTCACTTGGCATAGCAGAGTAGGAGATAGCTGATGACTATCTCTTCAAAGCTCTATAACTTGAAGTTACTCCATCAAAATATATTAGTCTAAGGACTCCCATGACTGCCTTGTCTTACAACTTACTATTATTATACAAACAACTTGATTAGTGCGAATCTTGTCTCATCATATCAATCGGATTGTCCTCAATCCAAATGAAATCAGCTGGCAAGGAGTAGGAAGTGGCAAAGAGCCAAGCAGCAATCCAGGATGCTCACATCTATGTGATAATCAGGCAATAGAATATACCTTGAACCCTCAGTTGAATCAAGTCAGTATTAATTAGCTGAAAGAGCACAGTGGTTCAACCATTTACGTTAACTTCTTTAGGCAACCATGGGTGGTCTAATCAAGAATATTTACCACCTGGTTGTTTGTTAGATCATTAAATAATGGATTCTGGCATGGGATGTAGCTTAGTTGGTAGAGTGCTCACCTAGCATGCACATAGCCCTAGCGAGGTCCTACCTCCTGTACTCCAGTCCGGTACATGACTATAAACCTAGCCCTAAGAAGATGGAGGTAAGAATCAGAAGTTCAAGGTCACCATCATCTACTTAGTTAGTTTGAGACCAGCTTGTGTGATACATGAAGATTTATTTAAAAAAATAGAAATAAAGTAATAGAGTCTGCACAATAAAATTTGTTGTCTTTCTGTCTCATGTCTTCTTGCCAGGTCAAGATAGTTTATAGATGTAGCACAGGCATAGATATAAACTACCTTTTATAAAACATTTATGTCAGTTCATTATACTTTGTTTGGTTTTCTCCTGGAATGGTTTGTAGAAACCCCGACATCTTCCTTATTTTTCAGTTTGAATTTGCTATAAGCTAACCAATAATGAGTTGGATTCAAAAGAAAAACCTAGAGCGGAAGTAATCACTAATCTGTATACTCACTTTGGCTTCCTATAAATTAGACTGGCTAGAAATGTCCTTAAGTATTTTCTCTTTTTTATCATTTTTTATTGGATATTTTATTTATATTTCAGATGTCATCCCCTTTCCCCATTTCCCCTCCCTAGAAAACCCCTATTCCTAATTAAATTGGATATATGATCAGACTTGGTAGAGCTTTTGGAGGTGTCAAGTCCATCATACTACAGAGGAAATCAATGGAGTTCAGGAAGGAGCAGCCATCTCCCTGAATTCACCATTTAGTTAGCAGGTAATCAGCCATTTTTACCAAAATGAAGATATTATAACTTATCTAGGACAACCACTGATATTCTAGGCTACTTGACAGAGGTCCTAAGGATAGTATTTCTCACTTTATATATAGACATGAGTTTGACAGTAATGATTTAGCCTGGGATGGTGTAACTGTTGACACCATCACAAGTCAGCAAGAAAGAAAAGATCAAGAAGTCCTTGGAAATAAATTAAATTGCCTTTAACATACACATGGAATCTCATGCACGACCATACAATTACCAAGCTGATGTG
>JANHMN010000005.1:37964890-38041720 GCA_030674055.1 Rhabdomys pumilio
GAAGGAGGAGGAGGAGGAGGAGGAGGAGGAGGAGGACAAAGAGAGGAGGAGTAAGGATTGTATGAAATAGTAATAGAAACTTCAGACATATCTTCTGACAAAATATTTTATTTGGTCACTAAATTTCACCCTGAGTTTTTTATCAGCAAATGAAGTAAGTGAGAAAATGGAACTCCTTCTCAAGAGGGTTGTGTAGTTTTCTACTGAAACTCCTGAACCTGAAGAGACCACCTCCAGTAGTTAGACAGATCCCCCAGTGGAGGGATGGGGACACCAACCCACCTTCAAAATTCTTTTACTTAAAATTTTCTGTTTAAAAGAAAAATCAGGGACAAAAGTGGAGCAGAGACTGAAGGAATGGCCAGTCAGTGACTGGCTCAACTTGGGATCTGGCCCATGGGTGGGCACCAATCACTGACACTCTTACTGTATCAACATGCTTGTAGACAGGAGCCTAGCATGGCTGTCCTCTGAGAGACTCTACCGACTACAGCTGACTGAGACAGATGCAGATACATACAGCCAAGCATTGGATGGAGGGGAGGTTGGGAATCCCTATAGAAAAGTCAGGGGAAAGATTGAAGGAACTAAAGGGGATGCCAACCCCATAGGAAGTGTCAACTAATCTGGACCCCTGGAAGCTCCCAGAGACTAATCCACCAATCAAAGAGCACATATAGGCTGGTCTGAAGCCCTAGGAACATATGTAGCAGAGGACTGCCTTGTTTGTTTGGCTTCAGTGGGAGAGGATGTGACTAATCTAACAGAGACTTGATGCCTCAGGGAAGGGGGAAGTAGGGTGGGCACCTCTCAGGTGCAAAAGGGAAGGAGGATGGGGTGAAGAACTCTGGGAGGGTGGACTGGGAGGGGCAACATTTGGGATGTAAATAAATAAAAAATGAAAAAAATCAAATCAATTCAAACTCAAAATAAACAAATAAATAAAATAAGTGGGAAGACACAACTCCTTCCCCAGTAAGCTTAGTTTTCTGCTGAGTAAAATGATGCATGTGTGCTTCTCTGTGCAGACAGATCTTTTACTTGCTGAGTAATTTAAGATGGAATTGGTCATGTGACTCTATTTAATTGATACGTTCTTCATGAAAGTGTAGTTTTCTTTACATTCCAGTCTTCTTCCCCCTCCTGGCCTGCCTCCTGACGACTGACTACCTATTCCATACCTCCCCCCACTCCAAGAGGATGTCTCCACCCTCCTACCCCACCAGACCTCCCCACTCCCTGGG
This sequence comes from Rhabdomys pumilio, assembly GCA_030674055.1. Classification (NCBI taxonomy): domain Eukaryota; kingdom Metazoa; phylum Chordata; class Mammalia; order Rodentia; family Muridae; genus Rhabdomys; species Rhabdomys pumilio. Next base: position 37,966,135 of record JANHMN010000005.1, read on the forward strand.
GCCTCAAGTCTCTCGAGGGTTAGGTACAACTTCTCTCACTGAGGTCAGACTGGGCAGTCTTCTGTTGGATATGTGTCAAGGACCTCATAATAGCTAATGTATGCTGCCTGGTTGGTGTCTCAGTGTCTGAGAGATCTCAGGGTTTCAGGTTAGTTGAGACTGCTGGTCTTCCCATAGGGTCACTTTCCTCCTCAACATCTTCCAGCTTTTCCCTAATTCAATCACATGGATCCACGGCTTCTTTTTCAGCTGCTTGTTGGGCCTCTTGGACGGAAGGCAGTCATGCTAAGCCCCTGTTTGTAAGCACTCCATAGCATCACTAATAGTGTCAGGCCTTGGGGCCTCCCCTTGAGCTGGATTCCAATTTGGGCCGGTCACTGGACCTCCTTTCCCTCAGGCTCTTCTCCATTTTGTCCTTGCAGTTCCCCTAGACAGAAACAATTCTGGGTCTGAGTTTTTGACTGTGGAATGGCAAGCCAATTCCTCCACTTGATGTCCTGCCTGTCTACTGGAGGTAGACTCTACCAGTTCCCTCTCCCCCCTGTAGAGCACTTCATCCAAGGTCCCTCCCTTTGAGTCCTGAGAGTCTCTCATCTCCCAGGTCTCTGGTACATTCTAGAGGGTTCCCCTACCTCCTACTTCCGGAAATTGCCTGTTTCCGTTCTTTCTGTTGTCCCTCAGGGCTTCAGTCCTGTTCCCCCCAATACCCGATCATGTTCCTACTTCCTCTCCTTCTCCCCTCTTCCACCCAAGTCCCTCCCTCCCTCTATTCCCACCCCACCGTGATTGCTTTCTTCTCCCTCCCAGGTGGAATTGAGGCATCCTCACTTGGGCCCTTCTGCTTGTTAACCTTCTTGAGTTCTGTGGATTATCTCCTGGGTATTCTGTACTTTTTTGGCTAATATCCACTTATTACATACCACACATGTCCTTTTGGGTCTGAGTTACCTCATTCAGGATGATATTTTCTAGTTCCATCCATTTACCTGCAAAACTCATGATGTCCTCGTTTTTAATAGTTGAATAGTGTTCCACTGTGTAAATGTACCACATTTTTTGTATCTATTTTTCCATTGGGGGATATCTGGGTTCTTTCCAGCTTCTGGCTGTCACAAATAAGGCCGCTATGAACATAGTGGAGCATGTGCCTCTGTGGCATAGTGTAGCATCTTTTGGGTATATGCCCAAGAGTGGTACAGCTGGGTAGATCTATTTTCTGAGGAACCTCCAGATTGATTTCTAGAGTGGTTGTACCAATTTGCAATCTCCACATCCTTGCCAGCATAATTTTGCTGCGTAGACATAATTTTGAATGGGAATTCTATTTCCTCTTCAAAAAGACAGAAAGGAGTATAGAAATTACATCTTAAATCAGTATGAATCTTCTCTTCATCACCCTCCAAGGAGCAAAATTATTTAGGTTTAGATAAGTCACTTTCTATTCATCTATAACAGTATTATCTGATTTAAGGGAATCTAGAATAGCCAGTTAACATGACCTCTATCTACTTGCAAGCATCTTTTATATCATGTTATCCTTTAGGAGACAACTTGCAGACAAATTCTGTGCAGCTTATCTCAATGAGTACTGAGATTAAGAGTCAAGTATTTGTGATCTCTGTCAATTACTTGTTGGCAAAAAACAATAAAAATGCATATGTTGATTTTACATCTTAGGACCATAGAGCAATCCCACAGAGTTTCCATGAGGATGGATGAAAAGAAAATTGATTCCAAAGCATTATGGGAGAAGTTACAATTTTTAACCAAATGTCAGAGATGAGGAATAGTGCTACTGCCACCAGACTGCTAAGGCCCCAGGGAGGGCTTTGGTGCTTAGCTACTGGGAAAAGCCAATTTGTCAGGTCTGTTATGAAATGTCATTGCATATCTACAGGGCCAAGGCACACAACCTAAGAGAAAGATGATCTTATGAAATTACTGAAACTTTTATGAGTTGAAGATTTCTATGAGAAGTGTAAGAGCATCTAGTAATTGAAAATAATTCAAAAAATGTATTAATAATAATTAATAATAATTAAAATAAAATTTAATAATAAGCCACATTAAATAGCTCACCAAAGCTACAATGGTTTTCATGCTTTGTTTTGTTTTGTTTTGTTTTGTTTTGTTTTGTTTTGTTTTGTTTTGTTTTGTTTAAGACAGGGTTTCTCTGTGTAACAGTCCTGGCTGTCCTGGAACTCACTATGTAGACCAGGCTGGCCTCAAACTCACAGAAATCTTGCCTCAGCCTCATGAGTGTTGGGATTTAAGGCATGTCCCATCACTGCCGACATTTCTTGCTTTTTATAAAACATCTCCAATTCCACAGGTTTCAGGTGCCTCTTCCTTTAATATACTACCACTCCACAATCTACCCTAGACATCCACATAGATATTTCACTTTTCTCAATATTCTCCTTTCCCTGAAAACTTTGTTTTATGTCATTGTCATAAATTGTAATGTAACCCCTTCTCCTTTCCCCCTTCCCTCTCATGTACTCTTGTTGCTACTTTTGTATTCTATAGCACTATATATTATTCTTCTCTATTGGTGGCAACTCTGGTTAAGAGACAAACAATTATATTGAAAGCACTGAAAGGATGTAAGGATAACACCTACATTTTCTCATTTGTGGTTCCAAAATGTGAGCTGTTGAGTAAAATTAATACAGCTTCTTTATAAACTAGAAAAAAATAAAGAAGTGTATGTCTCCAAATTTCTTGGTGTCTTCCCAGACTAACAATCACTTCAGTGCTTACCAGTACTTTATTATTCCATGTAGTTTATGGAGCATTGAAACCAGTTAAGGTACACTTTGATTCTAGGTATGATGAGTAGTAGTTGGCATAAACACAGCAATGAAAATAACTCAGTGACTCATAGCAATATTGGGACAATGTATCAACTGTTTGGCAATGGCTCTGCATGTATTAAGAAATCAGGTCAAGCATAATAGCTGATGACAATGATAGACATTATTGTTATGTACCCAAATGTCCATTGACTCCCCCTAATATTATTTTGTTTCTGTTCCTTGTTCCTTTTTATGGTTTCAATAAATACGTTTGTAGAATTTCAACACAGGGAGTGTCTTACATGTCTGTGGCTTCATAATTTTAATTTCACAGACTAGGGGAATAATTATCAAGAAGAAAGTAACTTCTCTGATTTTGCTCAGCTGGTAATTGGCAGGGCTTAGATTAGAATTTCATTACCCCCTGTTTCAGGTACATAGTAGCTATTAAATTCAAAATCTGTCAGCAGGGAAACCACTAATGAAGCCATACCATGTCCTTAATTCTGTAATGTCTACACTTATATTCAATATAGTATCACTCCTTTCCATTATGAAGCCAATAAATTATTGGTGATTAATTGCATCTTGTGTATGGCACTGCCATTTTTTATTGATTATTTTCTTTATTTACATTTCGAATGCTGTCTTTTCTGACCTCTCCTGTGATGCTGCATATACTCCCTTTGTCTTTAGTGTCAATTTTTGGACAAACTCAGTTGGATAGTTATATCACATCAGTAGAGGAAGGACCATACATTTTCATTTAGTCTATGATTTAAGAATTTCCTTACTTATACTTTCTAAATGGGTTTAGTCTTTAGACTTTACAGTGATATATCACACTTAAGTGAATAACATATTTATTCATCTTTCTTCTCTTCCAGAAGAGAGAGACTTGAAATTACTAATCTATAGGTCAATTTATAATCTCATATTAACCAGATATTTTTCAGGTACTTTAGTCCAAATTTTACTAACTAAAAATTTACAACTATGATGACTATCAACTGAAAAATTACCAGATCCTCTCTCTTGTCAGATTCATTCCTTAAAAGATCAGATGAGACAAGATGTGTTGGGATGGTATAGCTGTAGATTCAGATGAACCTCATAAAATTATATTTCTTGATATTAAGTAATCAAAATTCCATATGGTATTTATAATAGTGTATGCTAATTCACTGAATACTTGCAGCAATGTCTTCTGTTTTTGGAAGAGGAAATTCAATGTATTCCAAGTGAACTATAGGCAATGGAAACACTGTTCAGTGGATCTACAGTCCTGAGTGGTCTCAAATCCTTCTCTGCTCAGTTACATAGAGATAAGCTTATCTTCAAAGTCTTGGATCTCTATGGAAAACACTGAAACAGATGGCTATAAACTATTGTAAACAGGCAGCTTTTGTGGAAATCTACCAGCCTGAGTAGTCATAGACCTTGTAAATAGGCAGCTTTGGCGGATAGTACCAAATTAGATAAGGACAAGTGAATCATAGGCAGAGTCATAGTGACCTGACCCCTGAACCTTCACCCAGCTGATACCATGTTCTGAAAGAAATCTGTACTCCCCCTGAACACCTATGTTCCTGTGTCATCCCCTTCACCACATCCTGCATTTTCGTGTTTATAACCCCTGTGTTAAAAAGTAAAAATTATGATTTGATAATAAAAAAAAGTAAAAAAGAAAAAAAAAGAAAAAAAATAAATTAATAAAAAAAAAGTTTAAAATCAAGGTGCTGGCTCTTTCAGATGCCCCCAGGGAAAGATCTTTCCCTGTATCTTAGCTTCTGGAGGATCATGGAAACCTCTAGTGTCTAAAAGGGTTAGTCAATGTATTGAATGCTTATCAGTGGGATAGTCAATCAACAGAAAGCCAAAACACCATTCATATAACTAACTGCAACAACTCATTTTGCAACAAAGTTTTCTCTACATTCTCTCCAAGGTGTTACTCATCTAAGTAACTCCGTTGGTAAGTCCTCCTGCTATGAAACCAGAAGAGTCTTATGCTGCCTGAAAAATCCTTGTTATGGGCCTAGGAAATTTTCTAGTGTTTGATTTTAAGTCACAGTGTCAAAGAGGTTGTAACAAAAGGGCAAGTGTTCGATTTCTTTTCTGAATCTCACGCTGGTCCATCACAGGAGAAACCAAACCAGATAAACTATCTGCCAAGTGCAGTTTGTTTGCTGGAGGGGTGTTGAAATGATCTGGACTGTCTATGGGAAACCAAGCAACTGTGGAATTTCTAAATATTTATTTCGTTTTAGCTCACTCATCATTGCCGGAAAAAAATTAACCGTGGCTGTCAATTCCAAGCATCATTAATTTTCGGAAGAGTCAATAAATGTCAGTTTCAAACAAGAACACTACTAAATCTGTTACTTTTCACAGAAAAGCATCATCCTCATCCTCATCATTACCATTGTGGTTGTTGTCCTCCTCATCATGATTGTATGATGCAATATCTAGAAGACAATTTGTTACAAAATGTACTTCTGCACTTAGTTAGATGGATGGCATCTTAGGCTTGTTGTTGATTGACTATTCCACTGATTAACATTCAGTACATTAACTAGTTTGCCTAACAGAAACTATATACATGTGATATCTTCTGATTGACACATTGGTGTAGGAGGTTGTGATCTCTTGTGAATGACAAATTGCAAACGAAGAAACTGAGGCTCATAGGAGCTAAGCAAATTGTTCAAGGCTATAAAGGTGATGTAGGGCAAGTAAAATCAAAGGCAGATTCATCTTCATCCTGAATCCCACCTTATTCAACTATACGCACATGATGTGACTATTGCCCAGGGGGACTAACATAGCATGTTCACTGCAGATGCTGTAATGGTATGGGGATATTTCTAATTCTGGATTCTAAAAATTTATTGCCCACCTGAGAGAACAGTTTCCTAATTCTAAAGCTTGGCCCAATAGATGCCTGATGGCTGTGTCAGCTACTGAAGAACGAGGAAGAGCTGGGATAAGCCTATTCAACAACTCAACTCAGAACTTACATTCTCTGTGCTTTGTGTACCTGGTAGGTAGAAATAAGTTTTCTCACATTTTGAAATGAAATACGTGATGGGAAACTGTTTTAGCTAGTTGATGTAAGCTTATGTTTCAATCTCTTAAAGTAGTTTTGTTTTATAAATACTTGACAGAAGAAAAACAATATACCAAATTAAGTTTTATGATTTAAGTGCCATATCACTGACACCACCTATGCTTCAAGAAGGTCTACCTCTGCTTCAGAAAGGATTTCTAATGAACACTGAACACTGGAATTTGACTGGAACCAAACCAGGAACCAAGCATTAGGACTTGCCACACAAATCTGCTGAACTTCAAACCAATTGAAGCAAAATATTCTCACTGAACTGTGGCCTTAGTGAACGTGTGTTGTTATTGGGCTTTCCCCTTAGTACAGCACAATGATTCAAACTGGAGCCAATGCCATCTATTTTCTGTAGTGAGTGAATCCAAACTAACATAGAGCTTCTCAAAATAATCTCAATATTGAATATGAATTGAATTGAGATTCACGTAGTCTTTGCTGTCAGTTCTTGATTGAGGATTTTGCTGCAGTCACAAAGTTAGAGCTTTCCTGTTTGGAAAGCCTGCCTCTGCCTTGACACAGTGACTCAATCTCATGCTCAGAAAATCTCTGGATCATACAAGCTATAAGCCTACTTATGTTATGTGAGAGCATGAACATTAAACAAAGATGAAATTATTATTATCCTTTAAAATATATAGGTTATATTAGGTTATATGTATATATAGAAAACAGTTAATTGCTATTTTTCTCAAATATGTTATACACATCCCTGCCTCTGTTCATGTATGTACAGTTCCCTCTGTCACTGTATTATTTTATAATTATTTTCTTGCAGTCGTTGCTCAAATGTCATCTAAATGATGGATACTCTAATTACTTACCAAGAAAAGCACTTCCCATGCATTTTGTTTCTTTTTGTGGTGCCCAAATGACACTTGAACAATGATATCTTTATGTTTAGTAGTTTATTGATTGTCCCCTCACACCGGAACATAAGCTGTCTGGGAACAAATATATATTGCTTTCTGTCCTAGCTTCAGTTCTTACAATAATCTCTGTTATGTGGGAGATACTCAATCAATATTTAGCAAAAAAAGACTGGAAACTATCACATGAAACAAAATAGCATATGGTTAACAGAATGCAGCTTTGGGAGCCAGGATATCTCAGTTGCACTGTAAGACCTGGCATTAACTTGCTCGGGTTTGGGATAAATTATCTTCCTTCTCTAGGAGTAAGTTTCTTCACTGGTCAAGTGAGAACATTTGCTCCTTCTTTACCTGACTCTGAGGAAGTTTGTAAGGTTCAGAAGAAATAACATATGAGGAAACCTTAGGAAAAGAAGACAGTAGTAGGTTTGTGTTTCCCACCAGCCTGTTGAGATCAGTTGTTCTTAGAGAAACCCTTCTCCCTGGATTAGGCCATTTAAACATCATGTCTTCTCATCTTCCTAAACTGAGGTAAGTCCCAGGAGACCAGTAACAAATGAACTTCTAATTAACACTCCTGGCCAGTTTCAGTCTCTTGGTAGAAGGTACTTAAAGCTCAAAAGCTAACATAGCTAAATCCAAAATCTTAGCTGATTATTTCTTGCCAATTTTTTCACTATTCTTGAGATTAAACTGCACATTTGAGACAGGAACTTAGACAAAAGATCCATTCAGATATCTCACAAACTACATTAGAAGCCTTGTACTTCTGCAATCAGTATCTCAAGTGGCTTAAGATCTTTATACCCAAGGGAGCAAGGAAGTGACATCTTTCTTGGCATCCTACTGGAGCCTCTACATACTTATTACAGATACACATTGAACAAGTCATCAAAAATCCTAAGGTATTTCATTGTCCTGGCAAATGTCCACAAGCCCCAACCCCAAATCCAATACTGTAGAACAACAAGCTGGTGATAAGTATCTGAAGGAAACTTACGTAAATAATGCTTAGTTTGTACATACAAAGATTCTAATTCAAAGACTCTATCACCTGGGCATGCCTGTAGGGATTACAGGCTGGCATAGTCTCTTTAACACATATGAAAACCAATCTACTTTACCACCAGATTTCAAACCAATAGACTGCACAGCCATTGGCTAATGCCCCAAGTATGACTGTTTACTCTATGATGCAAAAAGTAGACAAAAAGATGTTGGAGCAGTAGCCGAAAATGTAGCTGCCTTTCGAATAGAGAAAATAAAGGAACCCATAGAATTTTCTGTTACTTAAGGCCTATGAACCAAGGTAATTTGAGTAGATTCTGTGAGTGAAATGGAAGCAGGAAATGGACTTCTTCATTGTCTCTACTCAGAACCCACTCCATTCAAAATGTAATGTGGCCACCTAGTACTTTAATCTGTTGTTGCTAGGAGCGGTGACTGTGACACAGTCATGGTAAAAGCAAACATCTTAGTGACTCCAGAAGTCAACTGCAAGTTCTACCTTTTTTTCTACCTTGAAAACACCAGGACGGACTTGCATCAGGCTAGCCCTACCAACTTTTTTTTTTATTGGATATTTTATTTACATTTCAGATGTTATCTCTTTCTATATCCCCCCCACCCAATAGCCCCCCATCCCATCCCTCCTCCTCCTTTTTGCTTTTATACAATTTTAGTTACGAGCAAGTATTAAGGTCAGTTCTAGGTTGAGGAACTAGCAATACAATAGATATTAATAGGCAAGGAACAAGCAAGACAATAAACACAAATAGTTAAAGAACAAGCAAGGCAATAAACAATCCCTTGATCACTATTTCTATGCGCTTATCAGGATGAGCCAAATATCTGAGCCTACTTCCCTGTCCTAGCCCAAAATCATTTTCATGCCTGAAGCCTACTTCTTTGTTCTAGCCTAAGATTTAGATTCCTGCTTACAATTACTTCTTTGTTCTAGCCTAATGTCAGATTCCTGCATGAAGCCCACTTCCTTGTCCTTGACTAATGTCAGATTCCTGCCAAGAAGCCCCAAAAGCTCTCAACATATCCCCCTTTTTTTATTACATAAGCAAGACTGAGCCTGTCTTAGGTCATTCTGAAAAGAATGCCTTCCTTACCCATTGTGAAATATGCATTATCAAAAGCAATGAACTTGGGTTTGTAAGGCTCTATGCAGAATCTTGGCTTGCCAGCCAAGATTAATAACTGTGTCTGGAGGTCCATTTTCAGTTTCAAGTCATGTGCTTTGGTTGGCAATATGTTGATATTGTTAAAGACAAGCTTTAACACGATGGACAGGAATAAAATTATTTCCAGGACAAAAAGAGCTTGCATGATCAAGCTATATATGCCACTCTTGAAGCTTGACCAAAATGCTGACCTCAAGCCGTAGATAATTTTATTAACATTATCTGCAGCATCAAAGCTCAGCAGAGCAGCATTCTTTAAGTTAATAAGCTCACCTATGCAATGTTAAAACATCCAGAGAGGTGTTAGAATACTCCAAATGCTCTACAAGTGTCTTTAAACTTTTTCCTAATTCTAATGACTATCATTCTAAATTTTAGAAGTAACATTACTCCATTAGTATTTGTAATGACAATATGGCTCCTTACTCTTAAACTCTGAACCTCCTTCCAATAATTTGAATAGGATAAAGAGCATCAATACGATGTTCCGAATGCCTATCTAAATTCTCTTGTATACTCAACACATTAGTAACATTTTTTTGCTAGATGATTAACAAAAGTAGCTGTCTTAACTTCTTGTGTCAAAGCAATTGCAGAAGTAGTGGTGCTAGCAATTAATGTAATTAAAACTGTTATATCAGCAATAATCAAGCACACTACCCTCTTGCTTCTGCTTAGAGCCTATCTCATTTCTTCCAGAACTTGCAAACTTTTTTCAGAAAACCAAGGTTCTGTAATACTCAGGGCAGTAAGACAAAACACTTGTATTTTTCTTAAAGGTGACCAGTTATTCGAACTCAATCATGTACTGGTCTAGAAATCAATCCAATATTGGAAATAACTTTTTTATTGGATATTTTCTTTATTTACATTTCAATTGTTTTCCCCTTTCCAAGTTTCCCCTTCAGAAACCCCATCTCCCATTCTCCCTCCCCCTCCCTTTATGAGGAATGCTCCTCCACCTACCCACTCCTGTCTTCCTGACCTGGCATTCCCCTACACTGGGGCATTGAACACCCTCAGGCTCCTCCCACAGATGTCCAACAAGGCCATCCTCTGCCTCATGTGCAGCCAAAGCCATGGGTTCCGCCATGTGTACTCTTTGGTTTGTGGCCCAGTCCCTGGGAGCTCTGAGGGTTCTGGCCAGTTGACGTTGTCGCTTCCCCCATGGGGCTGCAAACCCCCTCAGCCCCTTCAGTCCCTTCTCCTACTCCTGCATCTTGGAGCCCGTGCTCAGTCCAATGGTTGGCTGCCACATTAATGTTTAATTCAGGAGTTTAAGTGCCTCTAGCTTAACTATTTCTCAGATACTTTGTGGCCTTATTTCTTGCTCCCTCTGCAATCAGTTCAAACAGGAGCTAAGTCTACATTCAGAAGATAATTTATCTTAAATATTTGAAGGTATAAACATCATGCATACTCATTGACAAATTTTAATAATACATGTATGAACTACAAAAAAATTTATGATCTTTAATATTGATTCCAGGTGTTGGGTTTGAATAAGGATGATCATCTAAGCTCATATGTTTGACTGCTTGTTCCTACTTGATGGACTGTTGGGAGGGATTAAGAGGTGTAGCCTTGTTGGAGGAGGTGTGTACCTGTGGGTGGACTTTGAGGTTTCAAAAGACTGGTGTGGTTCCTCCTGATTTTGGATCATGATATGATCTCTAGACTGTTCCTGCCACCATACCTTTATTCTTTCATCATGGACTCTAACTCTCTGAAACTACAAGTCCATTTATATATTTTATGTAAGTTTCCCTAGTTGTGGGGTTTTATTTACAACAATAGAAATTAAGATACAAGGGATTATAATGTTTTCTGTAGATTTGGTGTTCATAGTTACAATTTTCTATGTAGTTTACATTCAGGGAATTCAACTGTATTGTTAAAAATTCTTTTTTTTAATTGGATATTTTATTTACATTTCAGATGCCAATCCCTTTCCCCATTTCCCCTCCCCAGAAAACCCCTATCCCGTGCCCCCCTTTTCCATTTGGCTTTTATATAATTTTTTTAAAAAATGTTAATCATGGGCTTTGTAAGTATGGTACTGCTCAATCAGAAGTGTAACCTAATACCCAACCTAGCTATGTAAACTATCTTTGACTAGTCGAGACACGTGAACTTCTGCCTCCATGCCCCCTCTCTCTTTCTCTCTCTTTTTCTCTCTCATTACCAAGCTTCTCATCTATTTCATCTTCTCCTCTCCTTACTCCATCTTTTCCTCTTGGTGCTCCTTTCCCCTTAGCTCCTCCTACATTTTACCCTTCCTGTTAAAATAAAGCTTTTCTCTCAGAATACAATTAGAGCATAATTATTCCTATTTGTACCAGTGAGCTACAAGATAGTCTTAATACCCAGTCCATCCTTTTGTTAACTAGCCAGAACCTCTGCCGTCTCTCTTGACTAGAACACTTAGTTTTGAACCTGGCTTTTTCTTGGCTTTAGAATGAATGTCAGCTGAGAACCTTCCACTCAGATCTTTTCTCTCAAGGTAAATAGCCTGGATTGGCTATGAGTCTATAGGTCTTCAATGCCGTCAGAAATCCAGAATGACTTAATTAACTGAATTTATGGGAAGCACTAAGCATAGCTTCTAAAACTTAGCCAATTTATAGAGACCGCTGAACACCTGGACAACCCCTATACTACCGAACATTGGAGCATCAAATCTTCAGCCTTCTGGCCCAAACTCATCTGACAGACTTTAGTGCTGCAGAATTATTAAGGGCTGGTTACTCTGTCTAGGCAGATATAATCAGTCGACTATTCTGCAAGTGTATCCTTTTCTGGACAGTAATTTGTCTGTAGATGGAGAGAGGCAATTCTTGCCTGGTGGATGTCTCACCACAACTGGAGTAACTCCAAGGATGCTCAGTTTCTTCTTAGAATCCAAGACAGGAAGCTGTCAGGAGCAGACAGGTTTCTAATCAAAATGAACATTAATATAGAAATATTTGTGATGTCAATTCTATGGATTTCTGACGTTTTGAAATCCAACTATCCATGTAAGGTAACCTGGACAGCTGTCTGTTATCTCCTCTCAGCTATTTCTATATAAAATATAGAAAACACCCTAACAATAAAATTCAAAGTTGGGAATGTAGCAGAATTGGTAGAGTCCTTGCCTAGCATGCGTGAAGCCCTGGGTCCAATTCTATGGTTGCATAAACCACACTTGGTACGTAAAGGAAGGAAGATTAAGAGTTCAAAAATCATACTTAACTACATGGTGAGTTAAAGGCCAGCCTGATATACAGAAAGCCCTGTCTCAAAGAAAAAGTCCAGTAAAGTTAATTTAGATTCCTGATGATGGCAGATGCTACAGATGATCACACATTTACAAAGCATGAAAAACTCTCAGGCAACATAGCACTTTTTTGATACATACTGATGGATTGCAATGCATTCGTTGATCAAATAGTTGGATGTTAATGAATAGAGTGTTGGGTAAAACATACATGGCATATCTGTACTTCAGGCTGCTTTCCTGAAGCATCATTTATCTTATGATGGACATTTTTTGCTCCACTGTTAATCTCTAGGTTGTGAGTAAAGGTAAAAATACATGTCAGATGATAGATAAGATGTCCTATTGAGGGGCTGTAGAGATGGCTCAGTGGTTAAGAGCACTGGATGATCTTCCAGAGGACCCAGGTTCAATTCCCAGCACCTATGTGGCCACTTATTCAGCATTGTCTGTAACACCAGTTCTAGGGGATCTAATGCCTTCTTCTTGTCTCTATAGACACCAGGACATGCACAGACTTCATGCAGGCAAATCACTCATACATAAAAATAAATAATTTTTTTAAAAGATGTTCTGTTGAAAGTAAATGACCAGTGTCCCTAATTAAGTATTGATATTTTCTAGACACCTTTCTATATGGCTGCTTGTTTTACTCTGGACTCTCTCACTGAAAGAAGAGCCCCAATCCAATATGTCAGCTTAGTCAATAACAGCTCCTTAGCAAAAGATCTGCAGACACAGCCAAGTAAGATTATACAAGCATGATGGTTTTATAAGGATAGATGAAGACCATGTAAATGAAGATGTAAATCAAGGATCCATGCAACACGTAGTATTTTGCTCTTACTTCTTCATCAGTCACACCCTCTAGCTTCATATCCCTGAGCACTATTCTTGCAATTTCCTCATAGGTGCTCCCAAACTACAGTACTTTCTTAGTCACTGGTGAAGGAGGAACACAAAGATGTACGGAAGGCTTTCCTATGAGAAAGAAAAGAAAAACCATAGAAATCTGAGACAGAATTGCAAAACCAGTGGAAGCCAGAAATTTCACTTTCAGATATCTATTACAAAGCACAGAGTAAAAACCATAGGAACAAGTCTGCGTACCAACAGTCAATTGACTCCAGACAATGGTGCAAAAAGCATACTTTGGCATAAGGAGAGCCTCTTTAATAATGAATGGGTCTGGGGAAACTCCACATTCACGCTCAGATGATGACTGGATTTTTAAAAATATTTCCTTTCTTTTTGCTTCTTTTTAAAATCAAGAATTCACATATACATACAATGTGTTTTGATTAAATTCACCCCCAGTTTCCTCCCTATCCAATTTCTATCTTACCTTCCTACTTTTCCCTCTAAACTTTCTTCTCATTTTGCCCTCATGCTGACCCACTGAGTATACTTACTACTTAATGTATGTTTAAAGGTATAGAACCACCTGCTAAAGCATGGGTACCCTTATAGGAGTTTTATCTCTGAAGAGAACTTATTTTCCTTTTCTCAGCCATCAGTTGCCAATAGCTCCTTAGGTATGGTCTCTCCTATTTCTTATCCTTTACAGAAAAACAAAGCAAAACAAAGCAAAAACCCAAATAAGCCAAAAACTATTAGAGAAAAACATAATGGAAACACTTCAAGGTATTGACACAGGTAATGATTTCTGGATAGAACCCCCAAAGCACAAGGGATAAAGGCAAAAAGTGACAAATGAGATTCCATCAAGCTTAAATCTTCTGCACAACAAAGAAAATAATCAATAGAATGAAAAGATAGCTCACAGAATGGGAAGATGTTTGCTAGCATTTATCTGACAGAAGATTAATACCATGAATATGTTAAAACTCAAATAACTTAGCAATAAAACCAATCAAACTAAAAAAAATGGCAAAGGATTTTAATAGACATTTCTCAAAAGAAATACAAATAACCAGTAAATACATGAAAAAAATGCTTGACATTGTTAGCCACAAAGGAAATGAAAACCAAAATTGTAGTGATATATCCTATCATCCCAGTTAGAATAATATTATTAAAAAACAAAAATAACCACACCACCTGGGTATCCATCCCATGTACAGTCACCTAAGCTAGACACTGATGTGGATGGCTGGAAGTGCATGCTGACAAGAACCTGATATAGCTGTCTCCTTAGAGGTCTGCCAGAGACTAACACATTCAGAGGACTTTGCTCACAGTTAACCACTGATATGATCAAGGGTTTCGCAATGGAGAACTTAGAGAGAAGACTGAAGGAGCAGAAAGGGTTTGTGACCCCATGAGGAGAGCAACAATACCAAGCAACCAGAGCACCCCAGGGTCTAAACCACCGGTCTGGGAGCACATAGAGAGGGACCCGTGACTCCAGCTGTATATGAAGGGGAGGATGACCTTGTCGGGCATAGGTGGGAGAGGAGATTCTTGGTCCCATGAAGGACGAACACCGAGTGGGGAGGAATGTGAGGGTGGGGAGGTGGGAGTGGGGGGATAGGTGGGGGCACAGCCTCATAGAAGCATGAGGAGGGGGGATGGGCTAGGAGGCTTCTGGGTGGTGGGGGGAAATGGGGTAAGGGGATAAAATGTGAAATGTAAATATAATACTCAATTAAAAAATAAAATAAAATAAAATAAAAAATAAAATAAAAATAAAATAATAAAAAAACAAAAATAAAAAACAAAAATATCAAATTCTCTAAGCATATGAAAAAGGAACTCTTAGACACTGTTCCTGTGAATGAATACTAGTTCACCCATTATGGATAACACTGAAAATTACTATAAATAAATAAGTCAATAAATAGAACTACCTATCCTTACTTATACATTCAAAGAAAATGAAGAGTACACAGCACATATACATGTGTGCTCATGATTATTCTGGCACTACTTAAAATAGTGAAGATATGGAATCATGTATGTGTCCATTAATAAATTAATAACTAAAGATAATGGACTATTTTTTAGAGAGAAAGAGAATGAAATGACCTTTGCAGCAAAATTGATGGAATTAATCAATTGTTTGATTATATCAAGGTATCATATTCAACAAAATTAACCATACACTTATAGACAAGTACTGTATGTTTCTTTTCATTTGTTGAAACTTGATACAAGTCTATTTGAAAGTAAAATAGATTATGCTCTGGGAAGGGCACTAGAGGAGCCCTTAGAAAGAACGCTGGTTGGATATGACCAACGTATGCTTTCTGTATAAAGGAAGGTGAGTCACTAAATCCCATTAATATGTACAAATAACATATGTTAATGAAATAGTTATTTGACTGGTTGTGAAATGTTTTCAGGGACTGGAGAAGTGGCCTAGTAGCTAAGAGTATATTTTGCTCTTGTACTCGACACAAGTTTATTTCTCAGCACCCTTGTTGGGGGGGGGGTGTATGTCACAGCTACTTTTAACTCCAGCTCCAGGGAATCTAATGCCATATTCTGATCTCCATAGCCACTATGGAAATTAACATGGAGGTTTCTCAAGATATCAAAATTATAATCTGCCATACCACTTTTGGGCATGTAGACAAAAGCATGCTAAGACATAGATGCACACTAGGTAACTGTCAACTAAAGGATGGATTAAAAATATACCATATACACAGTGGAGTTTGAGTTGAGTATTTATATAATTTGCATGGGTATAGATGGAACTGGGAATCATTGTGTTAAGTGAAATAAATCACACTGGGAGAATACCATATATCTTCTCTCATATGTGGAATCACAATAAAACAAAGAACATTATATTAAAATGTCATAATGAAACCCATTGCTCTGTATAATTAAGACATGTGAATAGGAACAAAATAGGCTGCCTTGTTCAAGGAAACTGTAGGTTAATCAGAAAACTTGAAGTGAAGTAGTTTAAGTAATGGCTGCATAAAAGATACAGATCCATAGAGTAGCAGAACTGGAAGAGAATAAAAGTCACATGTTCAACTCCCAAATTTTACTCTAGCTCATAACATATACTACTGTTTCTATGTCGTCAGACCATTGACATCTTATTGATGAATACTGCAAAGATCAGATGACTCTGGGACACAGGACTGGTCTTTTATATCTTGCTACTTCCTTGTTTCTAGTTCAGTAGGGACTTCATATATTTTGTCCAAGGACTAGAATGAAATGACATTACATTTACACAGATCGTAACATTGCAACAGGAACAACATAATGCTTAATAACCTCCAAAGAAACATTGCTTTTGTTAAAGATATTGAATATATATATATATGGCACACAGTGTGGTGTTCTGATATATGTGAACAACTTTATAATGCCTTCTTTTACATGTTCCTATTCCATTGTCAAATTCCCTTGGAGTGTCCCTAATGGAACAAATTATTTCTTTTAATTTTGCCAATAGATAAGCAGGTGAGTTTGAGGACTATGTGAAGTTCATAACAGGAGGCAATTCATTTATTAACGATACTAGAGCTACCCACAGTTTCATTAACAAGCAAGCACAATGTGTGTGCCTTCCCCTAGACACCTCATTAAGCACTCAATAGAGCAGTGATTAGCATTTAGCATCACGATTATCTGACACTGCTGCTTCTGAAGATTTACCTTCCACGGCAGGAAACAGTTGTATTTTTTTTGTTTTTGTTTTTGTTTTTTTAAAGCAAGCAGCAAGTAGAGATAAAGCCCAAGAAGGGGAAGATAAATTGTTGAAAATAGGGTAGATAGATGACTGCAGTATTCTTTAGTGTTTAAAGCTTCAGAGAAAAGAAAAGTCATTTAGTCTGTGAATGATCTAGGATTGTCAGTTTCTATTTTATGAAACAATAAAAGTCTCTACAGATAAAAATATCCATAATTTTGTTTAAAAGTTATTATTTTATTCCCCTCCCAGTAGAAAGAATGCATTCAGAATAAATTTAATTTATTAAAAGTTACTTCATTCTCCTAATTAATATACTTTCAACAAGATCAGTGTAAACCTGGTTGCAGTCAATATATACATACATATATTGACTTTTGGAATACTCTGGGTTGCATGAGGGTTGCCATTATCATTGAAACACGTATGGGCTGGTATAATACAACACTAGTCAGTATTCTGGAAGAATAGCCCAATATTATGATACAGTATAGGAAGGTGCTGCATTAAAAGGGAAAGAAGCTGGAAAGCATGGACAATATGTTAAAGTCTGTAGTGTCCTATTAATAGGAAGGTGTTTTAAAAACAAGATTGGCATAGCTTGTAGATAGAACAATGTAGTATTAGAAGACTTTCTGTAATTTTGTCTTTACAAATGTTCATACACACTTTTTCTTTTCCTAAAACTTCTCTAATTAAAGACTGATAAAATGAAAAAGAGTCTTTTCCTTAGAGTTCAAATACCCTAGTCCCAGTCTTGGTTCATACTTTGTTACTAGTATAGTTTCTTATAATACTTCACTCATCTTTGAGGCTTGGTATTGATTTGAATATGTAGTACTTCCATCTCCCCCACCCCTAAGGCTCATGTATTGAAGGTTTGGTTCAAATGTAAACAGGGATCAGAGATAGTACATTGGGGAAATAAATGGGTTCTGCATTTATGGGTGTATTAATCCAAGGATGAATGATAATGAGCAAAGAAACTCTTATAAAGAAATTCACTTTACTGGGGGCTTTCTTATAGTTTCAGAGGCTTAGTCATTGTCATCATGGTGGGGAGCATGGTGGCACATGGTGTCCTCAAGCAGCAGAGAGACAGACAGAGAGAGAGAGAGAGAGAAAGAGAGAGAGAGAGAGAGAGAGAGAGAGAGAGAGAGAGAGAGAAACAGAGACAGAGAGAGACAGAGAGAGACAGAGAGAGAGAGAGAGAGAGAGAGAGAGAGAGAGAGAGAGAGAGCACGAGCACCTGGAGTGGGGTTTTGAAACCTCAAAGCCAAGCCCACTCTTAGTGATACATCCTCTCCAACAATGCTCCAACTAATCCTCTGATGGCTCATTAACTGGGGACTAAGAATGGAAATATATGAGTCTATGGGGGTTGATATTATTCAAATCACCACACCTTTGCTTCATTTGAACTTTCTGTGGTGACACATTCCTTGTTTAGTGGCATGTAAATAGTTTTCATTTCAAGTCTTTTTCTTGAAATATTTCCTAGTAGAAAGGAATCCTGTTTTCTAGACTATGGGAAGATAAAAAAGTCTCTTTTAGCTGGGCATCTCTGCCCCACCGAGGTTCCTGTCTTGATCAGAAGCACAAAGTGTTACATTGAAATGTGATAGCCTTTGTTCTTTGCACAAAATATGGTTCACCTGCTCCCAATTTGCTCCAGATCTACCCCAGAGCAGCCATTCCTTCCTTCCTCTAAATTATGGGCATTGCCTGCCAGAAAACTGGACTTTCCCTTAAAGTTTGCCTTAAATCTATAAGCAGAAGTTCAAGAGAACTTCCGTTCATGTTGTTATCCAGTTGAAATGGGAATGCCTTTATCCATCCTGGCAAACTGCCTCTGCCCAGCTTTGCTTCTTTCTTAAGCTGCTGAGCTAACTGCTTTTCATTAATTAGGAACTATTCCCTTTTTGGAAGCATCCCGTGGTGAGGATTCTAGGCCTGACAGCAGCTGTATTCCTTCCAATCTTGAAGGAAGTCATCGAGCATTTTACAACTTTATGATGAAGTCTTAAGAGGAAATTAATTCTCAGCTAGGTTGAGCTGTCCACAGTCTCCCAGGAGACTGTACAGTGGGTTGAAGAAAATCTCATTCTGGCTTGTTACTACTCCTTGGCCTTGCCAAAGTAGACAGTGTGAGCCACTGAGCTCTGCCATGAACTTAGCCAGAGCAATGGAGGCCAAAGTAGAAGAGCAGCAGGGGTTCCCTGACCTGACAAGTCAGGCCTGGCCAGGCCACAAGGCCAGTAAGCTCTGTGCCATGGTGGAGTCTTTGCAGCCAAGTTAGCATACTTGTCTCCACCCAACCATGCTGAATACAGCACAGATTTCCAGGAACTGCCTTAAGTTTCTCTCTGATCCTAAGAAGGGTGTTGAAAAGAAATAAAGAGAGAAAAGAAGGATGAAAGAAATGCAAAGTAGAAGGGAAGAAAGGGAATGGAAGAGAGAATGGAAGCCAGAAAAAGAGGATGAGAAATAAAAGGAGGATCAAACTTTGTCTCTAAGTGTTCTGGGGCCATGGAAATAAGCTTAATTGTAATCACATTTGCATATGGCTAGACAACCAGAATGTGAGTGCCTGACAAATCCAGGTCTCAAAGATGATGCCACAGCCTTAAGAACCAGGGGTAATCCCTGCCCTGGTATGCCTCTTGCTGTTATGGAAACTTACTCAAAAGGATTTGAGCATGGTTCCAAAACAGCACAGCAGAAGTAATCACTACACATGAATTTATGGAAGTGCTTAGGTACTTTCCCTCATGCAACTTAGTGTCCCCAAACAAAGACACATCACTGGATTTCCTAAATCTCATCGTGTTATCTACTAGACAAACCTGCTATCTTACTGTGTCTGACACAGAGCCAGCTGTGGTCTCCCTCTGACAGTGATTTTTGGGCATTCTGGTAATCCATTAGGATTTTAGATAAACTACAGAGAGCGGTGTTTCCTAAAAGATACAAGAGATATGTATGTTCAGTGGACAGAAAGGAAATAAACAGGCTCTCTCAATTTCAGGGGACAGTGCCAGAACACCCTTTCCCCCTTTATTATTAGGAAGTACAAGGTTGCCCCCGCCTGGTCCTTTTTGCTGGGGCAGACACCTAGCTGGTCTGCTCCTGTGGAAACACCATATCCTAAGCCATCCTAGAGGAGCCACTGCACTCAGATCATCAAGTAAGAACCCTCTCCCACTACTCTACGCCCCAGAGTTACAACTGGGAGCCAGGGGTGCTCAGGACCCATCAGCCACCCAAACCCCTCCCCTTCTGAATACCACTTCCCTTTCGCCCCACACCTGGTCCTTTTGGCAGGGGCAGACACCTAGCTGGTCTGCTCCTGTGAAGACACCATATCCTGAGTCATCCTAGAGGAGCCACTGTACACAGAGCAACGGATACCGTACAATGAGCCATTCTAGAGGAGTCACTCCACTCAGACCAATGAACACCTAGCTGGTCTGCTCCTGTGAATACACCATATCCCTAACCATCCTAGAGGAACCACTGCACTCAGAGCAGCAAGATTTCAGGATCCCAGAGGCGGCCTGAGTCCCAGGAGTTCTTCCACCCAGGAGCTTAGAATCACAGGATCACAGAGATATCTGGACTCTGAGGAGTTCTGACACAAGCAAGATAACTGGAAAGACAGACTCCAATCAGACACAGTGAGTGCAGGTAACACTAGAATTAACCAGATGGCAAAAGGCAAGCAGAAGAACATAAGCAACAGAAACCAAAGTTACTTGGCATCATCAGAACCCAGTTCTCCCACCATAGCAAGTCCTGGACACTCCATCACACCAGAAAAGCAGGATTCAGAATTAAAATCACTTCTCATGATGTTGATAAAGAATTTTAAGAAGGAAATAAGTAACTCCCTTAAAGAAGTACAGGAGAACACAGGAAAACAGGTAGAAGCCCTTAAGGAGGACACACAAAAATCCCTTAAAGAATTGCAGGAAATACAAGATTATTTAATCAGTATTTATTTATTTATTTATTTATTTATTTATTTATTTTCTGCTGATGTAGCCCATAGTGATCTCAAACTCACATTTCTTGAGCCCCAGTCTCCCAAGTGGTGGGATTGCAGACATATATATACTACTATGCTTGAGTTGATACTGACTCTTGAAACTACTTTTCTTGGAAAACACTAAACCTAATAATCTTGACTTTTTGCCATTAGTGATAAGGGTAGTTCTGTAACTCAGCTTGTTTGTAGAAGTTTTTTTGGGAAGACGCTCAAATTCTTGTATGTGTGTGTGTTTTCTGTTTCTTTCTAAAGGAGAAAAGATAATTTCCTGGCCATTCTGGGCATACTTAAAATTCATCTGAAATGGAAGATCTTGAGTTCTAAGCCAGGAAAGCTGATCTACAGAGGAAAACTGCTTAAGAGAGCAGAAAGGACTAACTGGAGAAGGAAAAGGAGAGAAAAGAAAAAGGCGGATGGAGACACATGGTGAAGCATGGACAAAGCACCTTATACACTAGTATGAAAATGTCCTTATGAAACTCAGTACTATTCAAATGAGTATGTGGCAATCAAAAACACAACAGTGTAAATGACAGAGAAGAAGCAAAGAGGATCCAGGTCTCCGTCCTTGGCTTGATGTTAATTTTCTTCTGGGTCATTAAAGAGGAAGACTTAAAATGGCAAAATGCTTTAACTACCCCAGAGAGAGTCCAAAGCACTCTCATTGGAACAGTTTATTGAGAAGCACATTGCTTATTGTTTGTAAGTACTTTTTTTGGTCTGTTTTCTCTTTGAATTAGCTGATACAAGCTGATTGCTGTTTATAGGAGATGTTAAGTCTTTAGTGGGCCATCCTGTGGTGGTACCATGGGAGGTACCATACAAAGGAGGAAAAGAATCAGGCTTCCAGACATGATCATCACTTCTAATAAGGCTTTATAGAGAATCTGAATAGAGTTTGAACAGCTCAGGGCACTGGCCTAAGGGGACAGCATAACACAGTTTGGTGGCTTTGATGAGCTTGCAAAGGGAATTCCACTGATACTTGCCTAGAAGATATTCAGAACCACCTTTGTTCTAATTGTTTTTGTATAATCCCTTAAAACTTCACAAAACAACACTTCTAAATTCCTTTGATAATTCAGAGATTCAAGCAAACTGCAAAACAAAACAAAACAAAATACAAACCAGAAATCAGCTCTTGCCTAAGACATGGAGCAGTTACTCCCATTCATTGTCATGTAGCGCAGGCTCTTTTTATTTGAGGAAGACATTATTCCACTTTGATTGATAGATTGTGTATTTTCACTTAGCATGTGTGGCAGTCAGCCTATTATTCATTTGCCATCTAATTGGTGGCAGGAACTGTGTGGATTGAGACATGTTATTAACATGTCAGAGGAGGAGTGACAGAGGTATTAATAAATCTATGTAGTAGCATCTAAACTGGGACATAGTCTATAAAACAAGAGGAGGTGTACACACACACACACACACACACACACACACACACACACACACACTTCTATAAGGCTTCTAGCTTTTCTAAAGTCTTTTACTGTTGTACCCCACCACCGACAGGCAAATAGCCACAACATTAAAGTTTGGCCTTCTAGATAAACCCAAGTTTGAGTTACAGCTATCAAATCTGGAATTAGTTTGTACCAGGATGAAAAATGTTAGAGTTGTTAGAGTCTTCTTAATTCCTTCCTCTCATACAGATGGATATTTATTCCCACAATGTATTTCTCTGTACCCTGTGCCCAACTAGCCTGGCTATATCCTACTAAGCTACTCACATTCAACCTTCCTTCCTTCTAGTGACTTGTTCACAGCTTGGCTGCTCCTGTACTTCTTCCTATACAGAATGACTACATATAATCAGAAAGACTTGAAACTCTAGCAAACATTGAGAACCCCATTTGTGGTTCTATGACCTGTCTAAACTATTTTTTTTTGTAGGTGATCACCTGAAAAAAAATATCCCCAAATGGTCGTTACAAATTGTATGAAGGAAGAGATAAGCTCCAATGTGGCAAACATTATGATGTAACTAAGAAAAAGGAAATGTAGTATAGTCACTAAGAAGGTATCCTTGCATTAGTAAATGACCACTTACTCGCAGATAAGAAATTTTAATTAAATTCACCCAACAATGCAGAAACATGACAGAGTATATGGTAATGTAAAAGATCCATTATGGCATGAAACTGTTAAGCCAAAAAAGAAGATAAAGAAATAAATAAGTAAAAGTCACATGCACACTGGAGACTAAAACATTGCATATAATAATGGAGAGATGTATGTAAGTATAATCTACCATATTCTTGCCTCCATACCAAGAGGTGATGGAGGAATTCTGATGAGCTAGAGTTGTCTAGAAAGACTTTGTACAGAGACCGTAGGAACTGACCTATTGTCTAATGAATCTTACCCGGGAACTTCATAATGAGGTGGGTTGACAATCAGCTGTGATAAGATATGTTGGGGTTTAGAATTGGGGCAGAGAGGAAGTCAGGGTAAGTTTTAACAACCGCTTCTTTAACTGTAGTCCTTCTAGGTTTCTCTCCCAGATTGGATTTCTGCACCTCTTACCTACCTCTGCAGGTGTCATCTCCTTGATCTTTGGATTTTAACCAGGCAGCAGTTGGAAGCCAGCCTTTGGCTGCTGGAACAATATTGGCTAAATTTCAACTTGCTTTCAGACCTTCACAGGGGGAAATCTTTGCTCTTGCTCATTCTAATCAAGACCATGTGCTCTGGGCCCCATGGAAACATAGTTGGTGGAATATTTTCTCCAATCGTTTATCTTGAGCATTCAATAACAAATACAAACTTGAGTCTTTGTGGAAGAAGTGCTGGCTGCCTGGACTCAAAAGCAAAGCTCGTGGGTCTCCAAGGGGATTGTTTATCCTCAAGAGAGAAGCTGCTGGGTCTCTGGAAATGGTGCAAGACTCTGCTATTATTCTCTTTTTTTCCCCAGAGAAAGCCAAGAGTTTCTATCGGGAGCAAAAGGAAACTAGCGTGGGAACTGTGGCCTACTTCAGATAGCCCTTGAGCTGGGCATTTCTACAACTAACTGACAGCCTGGATGAAGAGACCAGTGAGATGGCAAATCCAGGGCCTGGGCTAGCCCAGCAGGCTCATTCACTGTTAAGCCAAAAAAGAAGATAAATAAATAAGATAAATAAAGAAGTTAACATTTCAGACAAACAGCTGATTCTGGCTGGGGATAACTACAAAGAAGTGGTTGCTGTTCCCTATTTTTGGTGATTAGAAATACACTAAGTTTGCCTGAAGGTATCTCTTTATTGATACATCAAAGGTTCATGGTATTCTTTTTATTGTTTGGGGGAGTTAATTGCATCTCCAATGCCCCTTTTCTAAAATACAGATCATATTTTAACTATCTAATGTGAGGGCACTGGTGACACACTCTTTTTAACTGGAAAATACAGAAGTAGGGACAAGGTGACAACAGAGGCTGAGAGTTCAGATCCATAAAAGCACAGTTGCCAGCAATATGCTTTTCTGAGCCTTCACCATTTTGCTCAGGGGTAGTACTAACTTTACTATGGCCTTCTTGTTTGGTTTCCAGAATGAACAAAGATCAGAGTTCATATCTCTAACTTACAATTTGAAAAGTCTTTTTTTTTTCAGATATTTTTTAGCTATACCCTGTTGGATGCATTTGCTAAGAAGTACCAAGCCAAGCCATAGGGCATTTCTGCTGTGCTGACATTAAGAAGTGAAGTACTGACCACACAGGGCTGAAACTCAGATCAGTGCCTTGCTTAGCTATCATCAGAGAAGCTTCTTCTGGTATTAGATAAGAACTAACACAGAGACTCACAACTGGACAATATGCAGAATGTGAGAAATTTTGGAGCACTCAATCCCTAACTGGGGATGTCTCCATCAAGCCTCTTCCTCAAGAATGAGGGAGCTATGCGGGAGCAGAGGCTGAAAATTTTAAGAGAAGTAGAGGATGAATGTCTCCCAGGAAACAGTGCGGTCCAGACACAACAGGACTGATACATGTATAAATTCACAAAGATTGTGGTAGCATGCACAAGGCCTGCACAGGTTCAAGCTGAATGGGGTTCCAGAACTGAGAAGGCAAAGTAGACATGGGCTCCAACCCCTAATCAAGAAGCCATTTGCAATTGACACCCATATTTAAACGTTTTTCTCCAGTGGAGTTTCATGACTATATTAACCACACATCAGAGTAGGCCCCATGCTCAGCAGGAGATGAGCAACACAAAAGAAACTCAGTGGTATTTTTGTAGACTTGTCTCATATTGCTTTGCTTGGACCCAGTTTTTGACCTATTGGTCCTTTACTTGTATATTTTGTTTTCTGTTTTTGTGAGTGTGTGTTTCTTAGTGGTTTTGTTTGTTTATTTTTTAAAGAGAGAATAAAGTGCATGGAGTTTGCTGGGTAGATATCTGGGAGAAGCTGGGGGAAAGGGATAAGCATGATCAGAATGTCTTGAATGAATTTTTTTCAATAAAAAAGCTGTATTAAAATTATGACTTCTGTGAGGGATAAGGTAAAACCCCCATAGATTTTTTTTTTAAGAATCCATAGTTTTTGCTTTTCTGTTTCCTTTATTTAAGGTCCTTTAATATCCTGAAGCTTCTGCTATGTGGAGTTTCTTATCCCGTGCTTTTATTGTATAGTCCTACTTATCTCTTGCTTAGTCTTGGAACTTTAGACAGTAGTGTCGGTTCAACACAGGGTTATTAATTACATATGTAAATCAATCTTATTGGCTTATAGTCATACATATAATAGGAGAGTGGGAAGAAGGACATGGGTAGAATAAGATAGGATGGAGAATAGAATGGAGAAGAGCTTTCTTTCTCTTAAAAAAAAAAACTCCGTTACTGAACTTGATTGTCCACCTTATTCTTTGACATGATTTTGAAGGACTTTGGCTATTTGCTAAAATCAAATCCACCCTCAAAGGTCAAAGGTTTATTACCACTGAGGATATTAAAGAGAATGTAACATACATAGGCTCTGAAGTCAATTACTAAAGAAGACAAGTTCCAAAAACGTTTTGAGCAATGGCAACATCGTTGCAATATGTGTAGAGGGATTTAGTCTCCCAAGGTGCTAGTCTGAAGGGGACACCAATCCTTTGGATGTGCACGTTGTATTCTGATTGTGCAAAAGCAGCAGTCATGTTACATTATAGTCACAGTTCATATTATTGCCTGTTTTGTCCCATTCCTTCACCATGGGAATTGGTAACATCTGATTGCCAAGTTTTGCAGGGAGCAGCTGAAAGCCATGTGTACTTTTTACCCTAACTTGTTCTGTATCTATGGCTGGTATTTTCCTTCACTGTGCATGTAATAGAAGAGTACCATAGGAAACAGGCGCTTGTATAATGCTTCATGCTCTTTAAGGCAGCTTCACAGAGGGAGAGAGTTCAAGGCACGTTGTCTACATGGAAATCTTCTTGAGGGAAGGAATTCACTTTTACCTATCTTTGCACACCTCAACTCTAGAACAATACCTCGCCAATATTGTTCTGTGAATGTTTGTGGAATGGAATAGGTATCCTTCCATTTGAAACATCCAGTAAAGAAATTAGACTTGGCATTTTTTCAAGATAATTTTCCTATTTTACAAAGACTTGGGACACCATAAGTATAAAATGTATACACAAAGACAGTTCACAGTCATGTTTCAGGCCATGGCTTTGAAGACAGCTTTAGATTCCAATATTGAACTTATTTATCACTGACTCGATTTACTATGACTTAAAGGATGACACCAGTACATGCGCTAACATGAAAGTAGGAAATCTCAACCCAAGACAAAGAACTGCAGGCAACTAAGGAATGTTCGGAGCAGGAGAAACAGTCTTCCCCCAGGAAGATCTCCTAAACTGATTCTCCAATACCAAGTGGTCAGCCCTGAAGTCATATTCATACAAGTCATTTTATGTGGACTGAGAAGCTTAGATTTATATATTTAAAAACATATACCTCAACAAGTAAGGTAATAGAGGCCATGAATCTGAGACAGAGCAAAAGAGGGTGCACAGAAACGGCTGGGTGGAAGAAAGGGAAGGAGGAAGATGATGAAACTATATTTAATACTTATAAAGGAAACATAGGTTCTTCTTGACCAAGGAACAGTATATTCTTCAACTGAGGATAATTGTAGTCTTCACCTCCCAGGGTTGTATAAGAATGAAGTGTGATTGTTCAGGGACTGTGTATAGGGGAGAAATAGTAAGTAATGTCTCAATCCATATGTCTATTGTGGTTTAGTAAAGTGTTCACCTATACTACTAATTTAGCAAAGCCTAAACCAGATTCCAGGACTGTCAAGTTCTGTGCAAAAGACAGAATAGAATGGAATACTCTAGTGATCTAGACTCCACAGGCTTGTGGAACTTCCGAATGAATTTTCTGAAATGAATTCAAGAACATTTTGCCGATAACTCAGTACACTTTACAGCCATCAGAGATGAAGGAGTCTCAAATTGAGAAAATACCTACATAAAATCAGGCTGTAGACAAGCCTATAGGAAGGATATTTTATTAATTAGTGATTGATGTGGAAGGCCCCAGTCATTGTGGGGGGTGTCATCCCTGGGCTGGTGGTCCTGGGTTCTATGAGAAAGCGAGCAGAGCAAGCCACATTGAGAAAGCCAGCAAGTAGTATTCATTTATGGCGCCTGCCTTCAGGTTCTTTCGCTGTTTGATTTCCTGTCCTGGCTTCTTTCGATGATAAACAGTGATGTGGGACTATATGCTGAATAGGACAACAATATAATCCAAACCTTGAATCTACCAAGAATACTGTCCCAGAATTGGAGGAAATCCTTTTGTGACTCATTCCAACCATGGAAACCAGACACTCTTTTAGCATTTAGTTTCTCTAAGTATGGAGGCAGTTTTAAATATACATTTATGCATGCACATACACATGCCCAAATATACAGATATATTAATATACACGTATTCATGTTTATTTATGCCCAGGTTTTATCTTCATATATACTCATATATGTATGAGCCCTCTACAGCTTCTCTACAGCCTGATTTTATGTAGGTATTTTCTCAATTTGAGACTCCTTCATCTCTGATGACTGTAACTTGTGCCAAGTTGTTTTATATATATGCATTGACTTCTATTTCATCTACTTCATATTTTCATATAATATATATATATATATATATACTTCATATATTTATGAAGTAGATGAAATAAAAGCCGATGAGTGGTCACTGGCCACTGATTACAGGATGAAATTTGAGGCAGCACCTCCTTGCATTCCAACTTCTAATCCCGTGGAACAGAGCTAAACAGAGGCCCATGTTGCCTGTTTCCTGATTTCAGGAACATAAATCCAATCAACTGAAATGCCTTCTGTTTATACTGGCTACCCAAGGCTCCTCAAAGATGTTACACAGGAAATCATTAAAATTCCTTCTGTTCTCTCTAGGCAAAGGCATAACCAGCAAAACATCCCCATTTTCCTTCTAGCCAGAGGAGACCTAAGTATCTATCTAGAAGGCTCTCATCTAAGGAATGCACCTTCTCCCTATTTATGGAATTACAAATTGTCCCATTTAGGATCCTCAAGTCCCAGGTTCAGGGGAATATCCAAGGATCCTTGGCAGACCAGGAGGTGGTACCATCTCTGCCATTGTCCCTGAGGAATCCCACATCCTCCCTTTACATCATTGATTGTTCTTTTGTTTTTCCCTCCTGTAGTCACACCTGAAAAAACAGGACTCCTGCTTAGAGTGAAAAATACAGCCCCAGAGACCCACAAACCCTTCAATCTTCATTGACTGAAAGACCAAAGGACCAGACCTCTACTTCCATTTGGCCCTTTGAAACTCAAAGCCTAAAACATCCTGTTCTTTTGCCACATCTGCTTCTTTAACCATGCACTGGAGCTGCTCAGAGGGACAGAGGACGAGTTCAAAAATATGCATCTTAAACTTTACATGTGGCTTGTCGTCAACCTAGAAAGAGTTTAAGCTATAGCTTAGCATTCTTCTCATTCCATCGTTCCTAATTGACAGCACATGAGCCTCACTCCCTTCCTCAGTCTCTTCTTAGGAGTTCCCCTCTGTTCACAGTGTAAAATTTCAACAATACTTAAAATCACAAGCCCGTGCATCCGTAGGTCTTGCCTTTTCCTTCAGTGATGTTCCATACCATTTCCTTCTATATGTAAACTTGCTTCACGCTCAGATAATAGCTAAATGAGTTCTAAAATAACAAATGTAACAGAACATGTAGTTCCATGCCTTCTCGGGTCTGACACATGTTCCCTGGCCCAAGCCCTTGCATTGAGTACAAAATGCAAGTAAGCAAGCCAGCTCCGAGACAGCCCTTCTTGTACCAAGGAACTTCAATCTCATCAGCCTAAACTTACACTTTTCAAGTGCCCAGGACCACACCCTTGTCCTCTATGCCTTTCTTTTTCCAACTGTATATTTTTAAACAGAAAATTTTGTAGTAGGCTCCTATAGCAGAAGAGAGTCTAGCTTAATAAATAGAATGGACCTCAATGGCCCAGTTCAAAGGTGCACAATTTGGGGATTTAAGGAACTTCCTTAAGATCCACAGGGTACATGGCCAGGGCGACAACTCAAAAGCATGTAGGGGAGACCCACACTTTTTCAAGGTTCCATCTTATTCCCACAGAGTCCCCTAAACCTCATCTTAGGAAATAGTTTCTGTGCCCCACTAGAGACCTCCCACAAAGCTGAATGTTGAATGCTGAGGCTATATTAAGATCTGTTCTTAATGGGTACACAAATAAAAGCATGGGCAGAAATATAGCCTGAAGGTTCCCTGACTTAAAGACCGCCCCTGCAGTCCACAGGAAACCTCCTGCTACTAGACATGCATAGAACACATAGGCTTGTGTATCACATAAAGAAGTCCCATGGGAAATATCCTGCTTTTGTCTGAGTGGGCCGATTGGTCCATTACATGGGTTAGAGAAACTAGGGTTTGTAGTTTCTTTTTTGACATATACTCTGGTTAAAGGTTGAAAGATGACTTGGAGCGGAACAACATCTGCAGAAATGCTAGTGGCTTAAATGATGTACGCAAGCAGTCTGAACCCCTATGAGTTGGTCAGTAGAGGAAAAAAAATAACAGCACAGAGTGACACAAAGAGATAATCTTAATGGGAGTTTTTTTTTTCTTGGACTAGAATACCATGCTCCACCTTTTGTACTATAGTTCCTAACCCTTTCTTAAGTTGTAGCCACCATTTACAGTCTAATAAAACTGTCTTCTCCCTAATACAATGATGCATACACAGTGACCTCATGAACTCAAATTTCTCAAATGAGTAAATGCATTACTTAACAATTAGTAGCATCTACGGACTAGTTAATATAAGTTTGTTCTAGTATGACAATTCCAGCCTATTAGTGAGCCTTCATGTGGGGGTCACTACATTAAGAAAAAACAGAAGTGAAAACTTAGATCTCAAAGTTGTTGCCAGAACAGGGCCATGAGTAGGATTTCTTGCATGAGTAGGATTCTTGCATTGTACCTACCCATTGCTCCTTAAAGCAGAATGAGCAACGGGTAGGTGCCCTATATAAAGCCGGGACAACAAAGAGGAACTAAAGGACAAGGAAGGAAATGTGCTATTCTCATAATTCAGTCAATATCAAGTACTTTGTGATGGGGTTTTATCATGTACTTCTGTCTACGATGTCATTCCTGTTGTCATGAGATACAGGGGATTCTATTTTTCTATATTTTGTATCTTCACCATCACCCAAAGGTCCATGTGCTAAAGGCTAAGGGCTCAATATCCATCTTGTTACCATTAGGAGGTGGTAAGAATTTTAACAAGAGGACTTTAGGTCATTGGGATTGTGTACTTGAGAGGATTGTGGAAACCTGGCTCCACATATAACAGACTACTTCTCTACTGCGGCTTGAATGCTTGTGTCCCCTCTGCATAAGAGGCATCGGTTTTGTTTCTGCTTTGCTTAAAGCAACAAAGATGTGAACTCGAGTCTCTGACTCATTAGCCACAATGATAAGTACATAATTTCAGGAATTATTATAGCAAGCAAGTTATAAACTATAAACAATAAAAATACAAGTTTTTATTTTAATAATCATAATTGATATTACTAATAAACTATGAAACAAGTATAAGGTGACATAAATTCCCAGTCAACTATCAATTTTCATGTCTACTTCACTAGATGTGGGGTGCTATTAGATTTTCCTTCTGTGTTTACATATCTATCTTGTTTATTCTGATAAAAATTATACCCAGACATGTTGGTATATGTCCTTTTTTTATTGGATATTTTATTTACATTTCAGATGCCATCCCCTTTCCCCAATTCCCCTCCCTAGAAAACCCCTATCCCATGCCCCCTTTTCTTTTTTGCTTTTATACAATTTTTTAAAAATGTTAATCAAAGACTTTATAAGTTTGGTAATACTCAATCAGAAGTGTAACCCAATACCCAACCTAGATATATCAACTATATTTGACTGGTGGAGACACGTGAACATCTGCCTCCATGTCCCCCTCTCTCTTTCTCTCTCTCATCACCTAGCTTCTCCTCTCCTTCTTCTCCTCCTCTCCTTACTCCTTGTCTTCCTCTTACTTTAGCTTCTCCTACATATCACCCTTCCTGTTAAAATAAACTTTTCTCCCAAAACACAGAGCATAATTATACCAATTTGTACCAGTGAGGTACAAGATAGTCCTAATATCCAGTCCATCATTTTGTTGACTAACCAGAACCTCTGTCATCTCTCCTAACTAAAACACTTAGTTCTGAACCTGGTTTTTTTCTTGACTTTAGAATGAATGTCAGCTGAAAACCATCCACTCAAATCTTTTCTCTCAAAGTAAATAGCCAGGATTGGCTATGAGACTTTATGTCCTTAATCCAAGCATTTGAGGGAGAACAGTCAGGAAAGGCTTTCTGAGTTCAAGGCTAGCCACATGATAAGTTATACAATGAGCTCTAAGCCAGCCAGGGCTACATAGTGAAATCATGGATCAAAAATTTTATATTAAACCACATGTTATGGTGGTTAATTTTATGTGTCAACCTGTCTGGGCTACTGGGTGCCAATATAGTTTGTTAAACATTATTCTTCTCAGTGTCACTTTAATAGTGGTAGGGGATAATTAAATTAATTGAAATTGGATGAGTCAGTGATTAGAAGCATGTATTGATCTTGCAGAGAACCTAAGTTTGGTTCCCAGCACTAATGTCAGGCACCTCACAACTACCTGCAAATGGAGCCTTAAGGATTACTACAATTCTGGACTCTTTAGATACCTACATTCATGTCCACATATCACACCCCAATGCACATAATTAACAATAATAAAACTTTAAACATTTGGTAGACTTTGTAAAGCCAACTGCATCCTGCTGTAGATGGTTTTCAACTCATTGGATGAATAGAACAAACCTGTCTGCTTCAGATTGAATGTGTGTGTGTCATTTCCAAAATTCATGTTAAAATGTAATGCCCAGTTCAACAGTGACAGGAGTCTAGGTCTTCAGTGATTAGTCCATAAAGATTCTACCTTCACAAGTTGATCATTTCCTTATAAAATGGCAGCAGTGCATTCAGTCATGCAAGTCTGCCTCCTTTGTTCTTTCTACCATGTCAAGATACTTCTTCAGTCTCTAGGAAGGATGCAATTGCAAAAGTGCTATGTTAGAAACAGCCCTCATTGGGTATTGCCTCTGCTAAGACCTTCATCTTTGATGTCCTAGCCTCAACAGCTATAAGACATAAGCTTTGGTTCATTATAAATAACCTAGTCATGTAACAATAAAAGCAGATACTTGTGTAACAACACAGAACACTTTTCTTCAAGCTAAAAGGTTGCATCTTCCTTGTTATTTTCTATTTGGTATTTTGTTGTTGTTGTTGTTTTAACTTTTATCGTTAGTATTGTTTTAGACGCTTACAAAATAGAACTTTCTTTTCTCCTAATATCAAAAGTAATATTCTTCTGGAATTCCTACTCACAACACATTCTAGCAAAGCACAAGATAAATTGCAACAGTAAAAGTGTAAACAGTAAACAGAATTTTTAACAGTCTCAAAAGTAATAGAAAAGGCACAATTTGAGTGTCAGGTTATACCTTTGTAAAAAAATAATAGCAATTTTATTTTTCCAGTATTTCATAGAAACTATGTAAGGACAAACTATTAAGATTTACTATATATAAAAATCAGTATAGCTATAAATACAATGAATACATATTGTATCTTACTCATTTCCAATCTTTTTTATACATTTAGCAAATGATAATGCATAGAGTTCAGGTTTACAGAATGACAAATACACACACACACACACACACACACACACACACACAGACACACACACACACACAGAGAGAGAGAGAGAGAGAGAGAGAGAGAGAGAGAGAGAGAGAGAAATGCTTGCCATGATCAATTTACTTAACATGTGCAAAATCTTGCAGAGTTAACCTTTGTTCCCTTCTTACATTAATTTATTAGTTGTTTACTTTACAATATGATCACAGCCCCCTCCCTCCTCTCTTTCCATTCCCACCTTCACATCTCTTTTCCCCATACCCCTTCCCCTATGAAGAGAACGGTAGGTCCCCTATGGGTACCAACCAACCTTGGCACATCAAGTTGCAGCAGAACTAAGTATATCTCTCCAACTGAGGCCAAATAAGGCAGCTGAGATATGAGAAAGGGATCCAAAGGCAGAAAACAGAGTCAGAGACAGCCCCCTTCTGCAATTGTTAGGGGACCCATATGAAGAACAAGCTGCACATCTGCTACATATGTGTACAGGGCATAGGTCCATCCTACGTTTGTTCTTTGGTTTATGATTTAGTATCTGTGAGCCCCCATGGGCCCAGGTGAGTTGGTTCTGTAGGTCTTCTTGTGGTGTCCTTCACCGCCCTGGCCCCTTCAATCCTTTCCCCAACTATTCCAAGAGACACCCTGAGCTCCACCTATCATTTGGCTGTGGATCTCTGCATCTGTTCCTATCAGCTGCTGGATGAAGCCTCTCAGGAGACAGTTATGCTAGGCTTCTGAATACAAGCATAGCAGAGTATCATTAATAGTGTCAGGGACTGGCTTTCTCCCATGAGGTGGGAATCAAGTCTGGGCAATCCTTGGTTGGCTATTCCCTCAATCTCTGCTCTATCTTTATCCCTGTACTTCTGGTAGGCAGGATAAACTAGGTTGAAGGTTTTGTTGTTCGGTTGCTGTCCTCCTCTCTCCACTGATGTGACCACTTTAGGCTCCATATCCCCTGCTGCTAAAGTTTTAGCTAGGGTCACCTCCCTTTTCCCAGAGATGTCTCTCCAACAATATTTGTTCTTTCTGTCAAGCCTCTCTTCCCACCTTTCCGGATACCTTATGTCCACCCCTAATCATCTCCCTACCTCCTCTTCCACCCATCTATGTTCCCTCCCTTCATCTATGTCCAATGTCTGTTTTATTTCTCCTTCTGAGTGAGAACCAAGCATCCTCTCTTGGGTCATCCTTGTTTTTCTTTGTGTCTGTGGATTATAGCACGAATATCCTGTACTTTATGGCTACTATCCACTTATAAGTGAGCACACACCATGCATGTCCTTTTGAATCTGGGTTACCTGACTCAGGACGACATTTTCTAGTTCCATCCGTTTGTCTGTAAATTTTGTGATGTTCTTCTTTTTAATAGCTGAGTAGTATTCCATTGTGTGAGTTCCATTTGAGATTCCATTTCACAGCTCTCTTCCCCATCTTCTGGTTCTTCCATTTGCTCTGTCCATTATTTTATGAAACTTCCTGAGCCTTTATTCATTCTTTATTCATTCTTCAGTTGAGGATCATCTGGGTCATGTCCAGTTTCTGGTTACTATGAATAAATTTGCTATGAGCCTAGTGGAGCAACTGGTATTGTGAAGCATCTTTTTGGGTGTATGGCCAGGAGTAGAATAGCTGGGTCTTCAGGTAGAGCTATCCCCAGTTTTCTGAGAAACTGCCAGATAAGTATAAACATTAACATCTAGGAGGAAGTTTGACAACATGACCATGTAATAAAGCAGCAGTATGTTCCCTTCTAGGGCCTATTACATCCCTCGCCATGGACACTTGATCAGATTCAAAGAATTCACACAAGATATTTTGATCATATGGTTTGATAAAAATATGATTTTGATGTTAAAAATAATGCTGGTCTCATAAAATAAAGAGGAAATTTTTTTGTGTTCTATTTTAAAGAAGGTTTTATGTATAGTTGACATTGATTCTTTAACGACTACTAGAATTCATATGAAAAGCCGTGTGGTCCTGAATTTCCAATCACTGGGGTATGTTTATTGAGATACAATTCCTGTATTACAGACACCCAGACTGATAGTGTATCACTGGGAACTGGTGGATCCGTAGCATTATGAAGTCACCACCACAATCAATTTTAGAACATATTTGTCACATCTTAAAGAAAATCCATTCCATCTGGCAGCTGTTCTTTGGATCATCTCACTCAGCACAGTATTTTCCAGATCCATTCATGTTCCTACAAATTTCACAATTTTATTCTTTTTTGCTGCTGAAAATCTCATTGTGTATAGCTACCATATTGTCATCATCAATTGGTGAACACCTAGCCTGGTTCTGTCTTCTTGTTACTGTGAATAGATTCACAATGAACATGAAAATACAAGTGTCTCTGCTGCAGGTGATGGGCTCCTTTGGGTATATGCCCAGGAGTGGCAAAGCTGGGTCACACGGCAGTTTTATTTTTAGCTTTTGAGAAACCTCCACAGTGATTTTCATAGTGACTGCACCAGTTTACAATTCCACCAATAATGGAGAAATGTTCCCATTTTCTGACATCCTTGCCAGCATCTGTAGTCATTTTTGTTATAATTGACATTATAATTGAAGCAAAATGACATTTCAAAGTAGTTTTAATTTGTATTTCTGTAATGACTAAGAATGTTGAACATTTTAAAAAGTATTTATTAGACATTTGTTTTTCTTCTTTTGAGAATTCTCTGTTCCGTTACAAAGAGCATTTTAAAAATATTTTATTTATTTTTTGTAACTTTTACACATGTATACAATGTATTTTGATTTTATTCACCCCAGTACCACACTCTACCTTCCCCAGGACCCAGTAACTGTCTCCCTCTAGACTTTAGACCATTAAAAATTAGTATTAATAATTATTATCTGAGCCCAGTTAGCATTGACCATATGTATATGGTTATGAATATGGTCACTAGAGCATGGACAGTCTACCATTAGCCATATTCATAAAAAAGTAATATTTCATTATGCTGCAGTCATTAACTGTCATAGCTTCTCAAGTAGGGGTGGAGCCTAGGGAGCTCCTCCATCATCCATGTTGTATATTTGACTTGCACGGTCTTGTTCAGGCAGCTACAGCATCCGTGGATTCACCAGTGCATCCATCATGTACTATCCAGAAGACAGTATTTCACAGCTAGTCCCCATCTTCTGGTTCTTCCATTTGTTCTGTTCATTATTTTATGAAACTTCCTGAGCCTTGGTTTGGGGGAGGTTGATACAGATGGCCCATTTATTTTATTCTTATAAATGAGTTTATTTCATATAGTTGGGTTTTCTTAAATAATAGCCAGGTAAAGTACACATTTCATTAGGTTGATGCTCTTCTAAAATCAATCTTACTAAATTTTATTTCTTTCCTTCTATTATTTTTTTTGAAAATTTTTATTAGATATTTTCTTTATTTGCATTTCAAATATTATCCTCTTTCCTGGTTTTCCCCCTGAAATGCCTTTATCCTACCCCCGTTTGCTTCTATGAGGTTGTTCCCCCACCCACCCACCCACTCCTACTTCACTGTTCCAGCATTCCCTTACACTGGGACATTGAGCCTTCACAGGACCAAGAGCCTCCCCTCCCATAGATGTCTGATAAGGCCCAGATGGTCCATTTATGGCTGAATAGTCACAGTCACTGGATTCTCACCACTTTGACCAGTTATGTGTCTCAATTCTAATTTTTATCCACTGCTAAGGGAAACATATCTGTATAGACTGAGAGTGAACAAGTCTGTCATTGGGTATTCATTAGACAGAAAATGTTGGAATTTAATGATACCAAATAAACAAATGGACCTACCAGACTTCTATAGAATATACCTTCCAAACACTACAGGCTTCACATTCTTCTCGGCAGCCCATGGAACTTTCACCAAATAGATCATATATTAGGACACAAAGAAAATCTCAACAAGTACAGTATTCAGTCTGGAGTCACTGCCTTTATTTGTGTTGTGATTAATCTATGACTTTATATGTGGTAGCACTGTTTTTATAAAATTGGGTGAGCCTGTGTTTGGTGTATATATATTCTGAGAATCCTAATTTCTTCTTGAGGGACTGTTCTTTGATCAATACAAAGTGACCCTCTTTGGACTTCTCACAAGATTTTCTTTGAAGTCTGTTTTGTTATATATTAGAATAACAATGTCTGCCTATTTTTCAACTTTGGTTTTCTTTCTCAAGATTAACTATTTGTGATATCTCATGTTTCAACAAATTTTAGAATTATTTTTTTCTATTTCTATGAGAATCAAAAATGCCATTGGAATTTTGGTAGATATTATGCTGAGGCTGCAGATCTCTGAGGGGGAATATCAACATTTTAGTGGTATTAATTATACCAATTCGTAAAATGTCATTTCTGTTTATTTATTTTTCATAACTGTTTAATAGTTTTCTGTGTATATCTTTCATCTCATTAGTCAATTTATTCCTATATATTGTTTTCTTTTTAAATTTTATTTATTCTTTCATATGATATATCCCATCTCAACCACAGTTTTCCCATTCTTCACTCTTCCCATCTCCCTACACCTTCCTTATCCCCCACATCCATTGTCCATCCATTTGTTCTTCAGAAAACATCAGGCCTCCAAGAAAGAACAGCCCAGCCAAACAGGAAAAACCAAGATCCAAGAAGACAAGGCAAAAGCCCTCATATTGAAGTTAGATAAGGCAATCCATTGTTTCATTGTCTGTACACCATATTCAAATGGTTTATTGTTATGTGCAGGGATGCAATTGATTTCTGAACTCTGATTTTGTATTTTGGAACTTTTCTGAATTAATTTTCACTATTTTTATTTTGTTGGGGTTTCTTATGTATGATCATGTTGAATGTAAACAAAGATTGCTTTTCTTTTCTAAGTTAGACACCAATTATTTCTTCTAGGTTCGAAATTGCTCTGAATAGGATTTTTAACACAACATTGGATGGAAATGGAAATAATTGAAGTTCTTACCCTGTTCCTGCTGTTAAAGAAAAAAGTTTTAAAATATTAACTTTCCCCATTGACTATAACAAAAGACATAAACTTGCCATATGCACATTTCCTTGTTTGGATGTATATGTGTATATATATATTTTTCTCTCTCTCTCTCCATCTTTTCCTCTTCCTCTCTGTGGTGTGTGTGTGTGTGTGTCTGTCTGTCTGTCTGTCTTTCAAGACTCTTACATTTACATTAATTTGAGATATAGGCATCCAACTTCCTTCTTGCTTCCTTGTTTAATTTTCATATGAAGACAATATGTAGGCTTCTTCAAATGGATGTGGAAATGTTGAACCTCTTCAATTATAAGGAAGAGTTTGAGAAGACTTGGCCTTTTCTAAATACTTGCTTGAATTCATCAGTTACTGGAACTGCAGGTATTGGTGTTTTGTTTTGTTTTGTTTTGTTTTGGTGTGGGGGGGCCAGGAAGGGTTTTGATTGCCAATTCAAATTTCTTACTAATTATTGCTTTGTTAAGGCTCATTTCTTTAGGATTATGTCTCGGTATATAAGATGTTTCTTAAAATATATTAATCCCTTTTAGGTTTTCTAATTTATTGCTACATTGTTGTTTGTAGAATTAATCTAATGATCTTTCATATTCTTGAGTTATCAATTATAATGATTCATGTCTCTTAAATTTATTAATTTGCATATTATATATATCTATTCTAGATCAACAATTCTAAAAATCAATTCTCAGTTAGACTGTTTTTCTATATGCTCTACATCATATATTTTTGATCTGTTCTATAGGATCTACTTTAATCTATCATCTTTGTCTTATTTTGTTCCCTAGGTCTTTGAGGTATAAATTAAAGACATTTGATATATTTGTTTTTCATAATATTTATTTATACAAACTTTGTTCTTAGAACTTCTTTTGTTTTAGCCTATGAGTTTTAGAATGTTTTGTTTAAAGTTTTAATCATTTCAAGATATTTTATCTACTCTGAATTCATTGGTCTAAATAGGAATGTGATTTTAATTTCTACCTATTTGTCAATTTTTCAATTTTCTTTCTGTTATTTTCTAGCTTCATTTATTGTGGTTTGGGAGAATGCTTGGTAAGATTTTAATCTTGGTGAATTCTTCAAGACATATTTTATGAACTGATATTCTGTGTTCTGGAGAATTGTCTGTATGACCTTGATAAGTATGATATTACTGGATAGAATGCTTTGCATATATCTGTTAGGTCTATTTAGTTTATAATGCTGCACATGTCTACTCTTTTCTTACTAATATTCTGTCTGAATTATCTACCTAGTTTTAAAAGTGGGCTGTCAAACTCTCCCACCACAACCATATATCTGTTTTATTTCCCTTGGCCACATATTTACTTTATTTATATGCTCTAACATGCTTTCCATAAATATCTGTAATTTTTACATCATCTTGATGAATTGAACCCTTTATGATTGTATGATGACTTACTTGATCTCTTGTGGCATGTGTAGATTTTATTTTGTCTGTTTTAAATACATCCTCTGCTCGATTTGGGGGGCATGTGACTTTCATGGGATAACATCTTTTTTTGTTTATCTTTTTTTCCATTTTTTATTGGATATTTTGTTTACATTTCAGATGCCATCCCCTTTCCCCATTTCTCCTCCCTAGAAAACCCCTATCCCTTGCCCCCTTTTCCTTTTTGCTGTTATACAACTTTTTAAAATGTTAATCAAAGGCTTTATAAGTTTGGTAATGCTCAATCAGAAGTGTAACCCAATACCCAACCTAGATATATAAACTATCTTTGACTGGTAGAGACACGTGAACATCTGCCTCCATGCCCCCCTCTCTCTTTCTCTCATCACCTAGCTTCTCCTCTACTTCATCTTCTCCTCTCCTTACTCCATCTCTTCCTCTTGGTGCTCCTTCCGAACCCTGAGCTCCTCCTATATATCACCCTTCCTGTTAAAATAAAACTTTTCTCTCAAAATACAATTAGAGCATAATTATTTCTATTTGTACCAGTGAGGTACAAGATAGTCTTAATAATGAGATAACATCTTAACATGCTTAGTTTTTAGTTTGTGTCAGACCTCAAAACTAAAGCAAGCAGCACAGAATTGACTGGGCTTTGGCTTTTATTCAGGTTATCACTTTTTTGATTGGAATATTCAAGTCATATACATTTTATTAATTACTGTAAGGTAATAATTTGCTACTTTGTTTTCTTTTCTAATTGTTTTAAAATTCATTTGTTTCTGTTTTCCTGCCTTGCTATCTTTCTTAGATTTGACATTTTTTATTAGCACATGCCTTGAATTATTTTTCTAAAAAATATTTCAGTTCCAACATCATATATTAGTGTCATAACAATTTACCTTTGGTTGTATACGAACAAAAGTAATTATATCTTTTCCTCACATTTTAGTTTGTTTTGGCTATCATTTGTTTTTAAATATTGTGTATCAAATTAATGTTGTTTTGCTATTTTAGTTCAGTTTTCATTTTTACTACTGTAAAAAATTGAATGGTTTTAATACACCTATTATGATTTGGGAAGATTTTGAATCAAAGTATATACTTATGTTTACTAATAAGGCTTTTACATTTTTACTTTGATTATTAGTGTCTGTTCTTTCCAATTTAGAGACCCCCCCTTTGATTATCTCTAGTAAGGCAGATTATGTGATAACCAAAGTTTTCTAAGCTTTTGTGTGTTTCCATTTTATTTTCCTTTTCCCTTTTTATTGAAAATAGATCTCTCTCTCTCTCTCTCTATATATATATATATATATATATATACACACACACACACACACACACACACACACACACACACATATGCTCTGGGCTGCACACTCCAGGCTCCTTCAGAGGGAGGCCACGCTTCTCTGTCCTGCACTCTTCTCAGGCATGGTATCTTTCCTTTCCTTCACACTCTACAGGTTCCCCTTTCTGAGTTCTAAGCTCAAAAAATCTAAAGTCTTGCCACTGCCCTTCCCAGTTATTGGTTGTTGGCATCTTTATTTACCAGTCCAACCAACTAGAGGCAGGTTTCCAGAAGCTCCTTGCAGATATGGTCTTAGAAACTCAAATTAACATTAGAATGCAAGCAGCATACTAAACTTGAAGCTATAATATATGTCCAAGGGACCTGGTACAGACCTGTGCAGGCCCTGTGCATACTGTCTCAGTCACTGTGAATTCGTATGTGTTTGCATAATGTTGATTTAGTGGGCCTTGTTTTCTTTGTGTTCTCCATTCCGTCTGGCTCGTATATTCTTTCCATCTCCTCTTCTTTAGGCTACCCTAATCCCTGATGGGAGAGATTTGATTGGAGACATCTCATTTAGGGCTGAGTGTTTCAAGGTTTCTTACTTTCTGCCTAATGTCTGGCTGTGGATCTCTGAGCTTGGTCCTATCTGACGAAGCTTCTCTGATGATGATTGAGCAAAGCACTGCTCTATGTGTGAGTATAGCAGAATGACATTAGACGTCATTTTATTGCCATGGTTTTTTCTTTTTAAACAGTAGCATTTTGTTTTACTCTGGGTCCTTATGTCAAGTATGGATGGATTCCATCTCGTGGAGTGGGCTTTAAGTCAATTATACAATATTAATTGGTTATTCCTACATTTCTCCTTTGGTAGCATGCAGTCCTTTCCTGTACAAGAGATGCTAGATCATAGGGATGAAAGCTGTTTGTAGGCACCAGCTCAACTTTTCCACGTTCAATGAATTATGTAGGTGTTGTCTTCAGCAATGGGGCCTTGCTGTCAGTTTGTGGAGAGAAACCTATAGTCTTGTTGATAGCCTGAGTTGTTTGGGGTTCCAATCCCTTTGGTCAACAACTCAATTAGATGTAACCCAATCCCAGGACTGGAAGCTTCCTTTGATGGTTCTGTTGCCCCCATTATTTGGCAATGTCAGTTAGATTACCTTCACATATGTACATGTCTTAGGGAACTTCTACTGTATTACCTTTCCATTCTATCTATCCCTCATATGAACTTAAGGAGACCTTTATTGTATATAGAATTCCTAACTGTTAGTTTTGTTTTCTTTAGTACTTTCCCCTATGTGCTGGTATGTAAGGCTTCTACTGAGAAACCCCGTTAGAATTTATGGGGACCTTCTTGTATGCAATGTATGTCTGTCTTTTTATTTATCTCAGAACTTTTAAAACTTGACCATTTAATTATTATCTTTCTCATTATAGAACTACGTATGTTTGACATGTGTAGTATATGAGATCCAGTTGGCATTTCTATTCTCAAATTCAAGCTTTTATCTACTGTTTCTTTAAGCAGAGTTTATTCCTGTTCTCCCCCTTTTCTCTCTGTGCTCCCAGACTTCCATAATGAATAAGTGTTGCACTACACAGCTCTTTATAAATCCAGTACTATTTTGCAAGCTTCCTTTTTCTCCTCTGTTTGCTCTAATTGAATAATTTTAAATCAAGTCTCTGAGTATACGAGTTTTTCTAATTTGCTTGATACAGTGTGGTTTATGCATGCTAATGAATTTTACTTCAGTGCTTACTTATTTAATGTCAAGATTTCTGATGTTTTTTTTTAAAATAAGATTTTTTTTATTTCTTTGTTAAGTCTTTTATTTTGCTGTGTGTTATCTTTCTAACTGTGCTTAGTCCTGAATCTGAAATTCACTAAATTTCTGAAAAAGAAGTATTCTGAATTATTTGTCAATCACTTCATATATTCCTATTTCCTTATAGCTCCATATTAGAACATTACTTTCCTTTGGTAGTGTCTTACTGTGAAAAGACACCATATCATGACCATAGCAACTTTCAGTAAAGAAAGCATTTAATTGCGAGATCAGCCAAATAGAAGTTTAGTCTATTATTGTCATGGCAGAAGTATATTGGCATGCAGGCAGACATGATGCTGAAGAAGTAGCTAAGAGTTTTACATCCAGATCTGCAGGCAGCAGGAAGAAAAGAAGCCACTGGGATTGACTTGGGTCCTTGAAACCTGAAAGCCCTCCTCCACAGACACACTTTCTCTATCAAAGCCACACCCTTTCAAATAGTACCAGTGTTTGGTAACCAAGCATTCAAATCTATGAGCCTATGAGAACATTCTTTTTCAAACCACCACAGGTGGTATCATATGTCCCTAGTTCTTCACAATTCCTGTGTTGGTCATTGTCCATGTGGGGAAGTGATGAATTGTTTTAACCTTTACAAGTTTGCTTTGGCAACTAAAACCTTTATCATGTAGTCTATTTTAGAGTTCTGGGTAAGCGTGCTTTCAACATTTGCTGGCAAGTTGAACTTGCTAATAGGTTCCTTTTCCAATTTGGATTAACTTCCCATGTATTGAGGTTCAGCAGGTCTTTTAGCTGACTGATGGTTAGCTCTTGGAGTTGAGCTTCTTGTTGGGCTCTGAGGTCAGCAGGAGCCACTTGGCTCATCTCCTGTGGTTGTATGAAACTGTAGACTGCTTTCTGATTGGAAGATGTAGCTGATTTGACTGCATTTATACAAGGTTTCACACTAGGTTTTATAATTATCAGGACATTGAGCCGTGTTTTGTAGTCAGAAGAAGGTGCTTGCTGGTTAGCTTGCAGGGTCAGTGAGGGCCACTGGCTGGGCTCCAAAGCCCATGTTGTTCCCCTGATCAGGTGGTACAACTAATTGAATTGCACGATCAGAAAGGGTTGAAGTAAATATTGTAAAAAGTAGGCAAGTTTGTAGGCTGTATTCTATTGTTAAGCAAGAACAGAGGTTAGCTCCATGTTTAGATCAGACTTCCAAGGAGGCACAACTACTTTGTGCCTGTTCTACTTTGCCAACTAGAGCCATGGGTTTGGTGGTCCTCAAGGTAAGAAAAACTGCAAGCTGGGTCCTCTGATTAGGTGAGGTCTCCAGCAGACACAATTTATCCACCAGGATTCACAAGCTGATTTCCTTAAGCTTTTTGCATTTCCATTTTACTAGATGATTATTGATTAAATACCCTTTCAATTCTAGAAGTGTCTTCTGTAAGATGAAATAGAAATGGGTCTCCTAAAAAATGCTCTAGATGTTACTAGGGAAGTCAGATTTCTGCAATGGCTTTATTTATGCTACTCAAGAAACTGTGGGCTTGGGGAATCCCTTATGATATAATGTATAGCCTGGGGAAGAAAATACAATCAAAAGAAAACTGTTCTCCTTGTCGTTTTAATACAGCTTTCTCAGTTTTGTGCACAAATAGAAGTATTTGAGTCTCATTGCTGGGGTCTGAGACTTTCACAAACACAACTTGGCCCATGAGAAATTGATATGCATAATTTCTGTAAGGCGAACTGGAGATGGGGACCTCCTGTTCTATTGTTGCTGGTATCCATCTTGTTGTTGCTTGTAGATCTTGAATACGTTGGATTTTAGACTTGGGTTTACATCATCCTAGATCTCAGGCCTTTGGGTCTGGACTAGAATGAACTTTCAGTTCTCT
Source organism: Rhabdomys pumilio (assembly GCA_030674055.1). Classification (NCBI taxonomy): domain Eukaryota; kingdom Metazoa; phylum Chordata; class Mammalia; order Rodentia; family Muridae; genus Rhabdomys; species Rhabdomys pumilio. The sequence continues at coordinate 38,010,744 of JANHMN010000005.1, forward strand.
TGGGCCTTCAATTTCTGACTCCATAGTGTAATATATCTCAGAGATATTTCAGCATAGAGCAGACAAACTTTACCCTATCATTTATCATAGTGCTAGAACATTTGATATTATGGGTGTACTGTTACTTGTTTTCTTGTTAATGGAAACTAAGCAGTTTTAAATTTTTGAATAAATGTCATAGTATTTTTACCTATGTATTTGCTAAATTGTACATGTTTATCTATAGTCAGAATGCCAGAAGAAGTGTTACAGTTTCAAAGGGCACATAGATTTATCCCTCTTATTCATATTTTCAAATTGTTCTCCAAATGGTAATACATCCTCTAGTCAATGATATCTGATAGTGTTTAGTGCCACCACCCCCAAATATAATAATACTGATTTTTATTGCTCTTCAAAAATTTTACCATTGTGATAGGCTAAAGATAGCACTGTATTATCACTTATTTGGTATACATAAAAATTTTTAATAACTTACACTTTTCATAAATAGTCCTCCTATATCTAGAACTACTAGAAATTTCTTGGAAAAATTCTACTTTGAATTTATTCAAGAAGATTGTGACTGCATGTAACTATCACAAACCTTGGTTATTTTTTCTGATACCCTAATTAAATCCAGTGAGTCTTTTATTGGGTTCTGTTTTGCCAGATGCATTGGGAAAATGTTTTCTGCACACATGTTAAAGCACTGTCCCACTTTTTAAGGGCGAAAAAACTAACATGCTTTCAACAGCAAAAACCAGATAAGATTGCTAGCGGAATAAGTAGTTGTCTTTGACAACAAAGCAGACCAGCCTGAAAACTTCAAAACATCCTTGCAAATAGCACTTGCCACAGGTTCCAATGGTTAGAGTCATTGCATTTACCAGAGGTTTGCTCAGAAACTATGGGTAAGGATCCTTTAAGAGTCTAAGATGTTCAAATTAACTCTCAGGGCTAACAGTTAATTAGCAACTACCTACTAAGTTACCAGATTGTAATGAAATAAAAGCATTAGTAAATGCACAAACAGACTGATATGTTTAGTACATTATAAAAGAGCATGACCATGTTAACTGAATCATTCCTCAGATACATGGGTGCAATATCATGGTTGTATTTTAAAGGTCATGATGAACAAGCTTCTGATAAATCACACCTGACAGCCCCACAACAAAATCAATGATAACTAAGCAGCCCTGAATTTCAAACAAGTAAACAGAATAATAAAAGAAGAGTCATTAAATTCATCCCCTTTACTAGTTAACACTGGGTGAGACATTGGTAACTTAAGAAGAGACACATGTACTGTTGGCCTTTTGTTTTAGTGCTGACAAAAGTGTCAGTGCTGTACCAGAAATGTTAACATATGCCTTACCTCCTTAGCCGAAAGCATATCAGTTTCCTAATGTGTTCTTGCAAAACATCTTCTGTATCGGTCCCTTTAATTTTATACCCTCTCCCATCAATCTAGTTAAAGTGATTCTTCATTCATGATTAATAGTACTATTTCAGATGTCTAAGTAATTTTAGACACTTTGCCAAATAGTCAGGTATAACATATCCTGGTGTAAAGATGAGGCATTCAAATACTTGTTTCAGACATATGGCTCTGCATTCCCCCTAAAGAGAGAAACTGTTATGTCTCTGCAGTGATGCATGCAAAAGAAGACTTTGTTTTCTGGGCTACAGATAGAAGCAGGAAGCATGGCATAGAGTGATTCAGTTCCTGTCCAGGAACTTGCTCTTGTTTATGCCAGTCATTCCTCTTATTCCATGTACTGAAGCTAGAACAGAGCACATCACATTGCTAAGTGAATTTACCAACAAAGGACTTGAAGGAACAGCTTCTGTAGTGCTGGGTCTCCTATACAAGCTTACCTCAACCAGTGTCTATATTTAGTTGATCACCAAGCAAGTATTTGGTTGGTCACTAAGCAAGTATTTATAGAGGGGCCTAGAGGCAAGACAGTATGGTAGGTATGTAGAGGAGAACAAAGTATAACACACAGTTCCCATTTCTGAATAGTTAATAGTCAATTGAAGAGGCAGATATTGCATGAAGTTGTCTTATCAGATTTGATGAACTTGTATTTGGCACAGAGAGGAGCAGGATAGGTGGAGCAAAAAGCATTTAAATCAATTTAAATTTTTATTGTTTTTGGTCTGAAGCCTCCATAAGGTTTACAGGAGAAAGTAGATATAATGTGCTCTTAAAAATAAACTAACAAGATCAAAACAGAATTTCAGAAGTTTTTTTCTGAGGTTAAACTCAGGAAAGATTTCCCAGTTGTTTTCATAAAAAAGGAATGATCAGAACACTAACACAGTTGGATTAACTGTAGTGTTTAAAATAGTTTCACTCTGCACTTTGGTGGTTGGTAGAAATCGAGTCCAGTGGTTATGAAACTCTTTGGGCCCAAACAAAGCCATTAACTTCTATTGTTGCTCGGAATTCAACACTAATTAAGTCATCACCCAACTCCCTCCAAAATAGTCCCTGACAACTACAGGCTTCTCAGCTCCAAAGAGTGCTAGAGAAATATTTTAGCTTACAAGCAGGTTCACTAGACTAAAGGAGTGGAATGGAATCTATCTTCTCTCATGGCAACAGGTATAGTTTGGGAGCAAGGTGTTAGTTACAAAGGTTTGCTGAAGCCCATGCAAGGCAAGGTTGTCTTGGAAAACAAGTCTATATCTCCAGATATGTACCTGGCCCCATCCCTCACTTGACTGAATTCTCAACTCACTTTCTCACCACTTTCTCCTCTCATCCTGTTTTCTACATGCATAGATCTGTGATTTTCATATTTCTTCAGTGAAAATATATTCATCCTAAAGGCAGGGACTTACTCTCCTGTCTTGTTTAAGGGCATAGATTTTGGTCCTAGAACAAGACCTGACACATAATAGGGGCTTAAGTAACTGTTTAGTGGATAAATGCCACATTTGAGAAAAGGCTGTGTCCATCCCAAACACATGGGTGGCCATTGGTTTTATAGCAACCGTGTTAAAGAGCCTACTGCTGCTTACTTTAGCAATGACTTATGCTTTAAGATATAAAAACACCACTTTCTGAGCATTGCCACTCAAGTTCTATCTATGCCCTAAGTCCATTAGACCAGTTGTTTTCAAGCACCTTCATCCTTGCCCGGATTCCAAATGGTATGCGGCTTAATATGTAAGTGTCCTTGCTCTACCATTGTCTTTAATTATTTGAGAGTGAAGATGATACACTATCACATTCCAGGTTTCCAGTCATGCTTCTCTTTTATCTGCAGAGCACATAGTAGGCTCTCAAAAATTTTGTTCTCCACTTTCTGATTAATCACAGATGGAGGAATTGGCATGCATAAGCTCTTACAGGTGAGTTATTTTTTCTCACACAGCCTAATCAAGTGGTGTTAAAGAAATTACTCGTAAATCTTAACAAATACTTGTAGCTATAAAGGTGAAGTTGATTCAGCAATATCCCTTGGGCACACTTCACACTTGCTAATGAATAACGTGGGGGTGTCTAGAAAAAAAAAATAAAAGCACAAATGATTGGATCTAGCCTTTGAAAGAGGTTGTCAAATGAACACATTAATATTTCCATCTGCTTCTACCCCAGGCTGTATGGGGTTGGGAGCCTACAAAAAAAAGTGCTTTATGTTTTGTTTCCCCTTTCTAGATTTTGCATTTTTGTGGTAGATATTGCATTCTTTCTAGAATATGAACAACTTATAATTTGAGGTGATGTCTGGAGGCAGAAAATTCTCTCCAGTGTGACCTTGAGAAAACAATTGGTCCTCCTCCCCAACATCAGCAGTTTCAACAGTTTCTTTTGGGCACACCGAACTCCTGCTGTGGCTGCTTCATCCCAGAGTATGCTAATGCAGCTTGAAAAATTCCATTTTTACTAAATTGAAAGAAATTTTATTTCCAATGGTATCTTGCATTATACTCTCTTGTCCTGCCCAGAAGATTTAGCACACAATTTGTGATACAGAGGCCCGCCTACTGAGGGATGATGCTCTGCTGGCTAGCCGCATGTTTTGTTTTGTTAAATTTCTTTTTTCATTCACTATATTTTGATCATACTCATTCCTCTTCCCTAATACATTACAGATATCCTCAGTTCCCAGTCTACTCAACTTCATGTTCTTTCTATATCTCTGAAGAAGAAGAAAAAGAAGGAGAAGAAGGAAGAGGAAGAGGAAGAGGAGGAGGAGGAGGGGGGGGAAGGAGAAGGAGAAGGAGGAGAAAACCAACCCTAAAATCCAGAGAAACCAAGAAAAGGAAGGGTTGGGTTGATGTATTAAATGTCCTATTGAAAAGTTAATTTTACTAAAAGTATTATTACTGAGATAAAATTGAAAATCCAAACCATAAAACAAACTAAAACCTCAGTAAGATAAAAAGTACTAAAGCAAAACAAAATGCTCACACAAACCATAAAGTTCATTTTGCATTGGCCAACTTCTGGGCAAGAGGCCTGACTTAGAGTATGATTAGAGTGTTACTTCATTGGAGAAAACTGATTTCCCCTTTTCTAGTAGGTATCAATTACAAACAGCATCTTAGCAAAAGATGAACTTTGTGCCCACTTCCCCTTCTCTGTGCTGGGATTTTGACTGTTTTCAATTTGAGCAAGTCCTGTGCATACTGTCACAGTCTCTTTGAGTTCATATGTGGATCAGGCTTGTGTCTAGAAGATGCTGTTTCCTTGAAGTCACCCACCACTCCTGCTTCTACAGTCCTTCCACCTCCTTTTCCACTTAGGTCCCCAAATCTTGATGTCAGAGATTGAAAAGACAGATCATTTAAGACTGAGTGCTCCAAAATCTCTCTATGCACATTTTTCATTTGTGATTCTCCTTATTAATTAGCATCTACTGCTAGATGAAACCTCTCTAGTTAGGGCTAATCAGTATACTGATATATAGGAATAGCAATATGTCATTAGGAGTCATTTTATTGCTATGATCCTTTAAAAGAATAGTTTTTCCCTAGTAGCTATTTTCCAGTTCTTGGCCACTTTAGCAGTGTCAAGTATGGGATCTGCCTTATGCAGACAGTCTTAAATCTCATAAAAACAAGTAGCTAGTTCCTCCCATTATTTTGGTGTCATGATTGCACCAGTATGTCTTGCAGGTACTACCCCACTGTGCATAATAGTGTTTGTGTTATTGATGAATGTTAAACTAAAAAAAAAACAATTCTTAGCGTAGTCTAGATACTAACTATATGACAGATGAATAATTGGTGAAGTTTTCTTCCCCCTGTTCTATAAGCTGGTTCTTTGCCTGAATTATTTTGGCCTTTGCTGCGAAGAAGCATCTTCATTTCACAAGGTCCCATTTATTAGCTGTTTGTCTTAGTGCCTGTGCTTTCGGTGTCCTGTTCAGAAAGTTCTTTCCTGTGCCAAAGGGTTAAGATTATTCACACTGTATTTACTATTAGATTCAGGGTATCTTGTCTTATGCTGGGGACCTGGAACCAGCTATGGGAGTTTCTTTCCTGGTCTTGTCTGTTTGGTGTTCTGTATTCCTCTTTTACCCTTATAGACATATCTTATATCTTTTTTTTGGTTGGGAAATTTTCATTCTGATTTTGCTAAATATATATATATATTCTGTGTCTTTATATATATATATATATATATATATATATATATATATATATATATATATTCTGTGTCTTTAACCTATTATCAATGGCTTTGATATTTTTCATAGCGTCCTAGATTTCCTTGATGATTTGTGCCTCTACATTTTTAGATTTAACATTTTCTTTCAGCTACCCACTTCTATTTTGTTTTAAAGACCTTAAGTTCTGCCTTCTGTGTCTATTAATCCGTGAGTCTCACTTCTGAGCTTTTTTACTTCCTGACCTTTTCATTTCCAATTTTACTTGCATTTTACTTTTCCTTAGCAATTCCATTTTTCTATTAGATTCTACTTTCATGTGGTGAATAGTTGTCAATACTTCATACAACTGTTTGTTTGTCTTTTCATTGTCTTCCTGAAGTCATTTATTAATATTCTCTTAAAGGCCCTTGAACAGTTGCATAATTGCTATTTTGAAATCATTGTCTTGTGCTTCAGGTAAAATGCTCTTCTCAGGGCCTATTACAATAGAGTTGCTGGCTTCTGGAGGATGCATATTGTCTCAATTGTTCATGTTTTTGTTCTTGTGATTTTGTGTTTTGTGTGTGAGGATTTAGGTATCTGGAGTTATGATGTTTGTGGTGCTTTTGACATAACTACCTGGTCTCACCAGCTAAGTGTTCTATTCTTTGGTTGCTGCTGCTTCAGTCAGGGTACTAACCAAGTGTGGCACACTGTGGTCCTTGGTAGAGACGGTTCTGAGTATCAGTAGAGTATCACTAAGGTATGGAGATATGATAAAAGGAATGGGTGGTGGGTCTAGCCAAATGTGGTGGCTATGGGGTCCTGGTAGAGAATGATTCTTCAGGTCATCAGAGAGTCACAAAAGACTATAAAAGACCTGGAAGGAAAGGGTAAAATGGGTAGTAGTAGAATTGAGTGGGCCTTTATCTACACCTGTAGGCTGAGTCTCAGGGTATGGAGGTGGTCTGCTGTGAAGGGCTCAAGTAGGCAGGTAGCCTCGGGCCTTGGGGTAGTCTGCAAAGACAGGAATGGAGGAGTGGAAGGAGGCTAAGGATAGCCTACCTGGGTCCCAGCCAGCTGAGGCAGCTGTGGATCCGTGGTAGAGTGCTGTCCTGTAGGGAAGAATTCCAGGGACCTTGGATCCACCCCAAGAGTCTGACTCCCAAGGGGATGGAGGTGGACTGGGAGGAGGAACTCCTGCTGGCAGACAGAGGTAGGTCTAAGAGTAATGTAGAGAGACAAGGGCTGACGAGAAGCAGGGCTCTTGCCACATGGTTATCCAGTGTCGCTGCTGGCACAAGGTATGCAAACAGGTCCACTGCCTTATTGCTTAGAATGTTCTCTACATACTCTTCATTTTCTTCCAAATTGTAATTGAATTAATTAGTTTCTTGCTCTTTTGCCTGCAATATTCCCTGCTGAATTGATTTGAGATATGGATTTCCCTTAGGTCAGCCTGTCTTTAATTGCAACATTGCTTATAATGGATGGTAGGGAACAGAATCAGCGATCTTCTCAGGGTGCTATCCATCTTCAGTGTCAGAGACTTGTAATATTTTTGAGTCCCTTTGATTTTGTAACGTCTCTGCTCCCTTTACTGTCTCAGGAGGCAGAAACTTTTGGCAGACAGCTTTAATGACAACAGCAGAAGCAGTGGAAAGTAACAAATATTGGGTAAGTCTGGGACCGGGGTCTTCTTCTGAGGTTTAACTATTAGGCTTACTTCCAATTGAGACTTTGTGACTGAAACAGATCATTTGCCTCATGGGGAATGTAGTGGGTATTTTGGTTTTCTTTATGAAGAAAATGTGGAGTTTATCAGTGTTTGTAAGCCTTATTTCAGCTCAGAATCACTAAGCAAAGAGAAAGAATTAAAAATACTGCTTTGAAAATGATGTTACTAATTATACATTCTTACTCAAAGACCTGTGGAATCATTAATATTTCTAATATACCAACAAGAGTAAGACTGAATCAGAGCTGGACAGCTTCCATTGTGGCTAAAAATCACCTGAGACTATTGTTTAAATGTTAGCCTTTTTCTGATCCAGGAAGTCTAGTTTGGAACCTGGGATCTTGTTTATCTAGTAAATTCCAAGCAATGCCTATTCTGAACTTTGAGAGAAGAGAGACGGGGGGGGGGGGGGGGGGGGGGGGGGGCAGATGAGATTAGTGGTTCTCTACTAGGGGTGCTCCACCTATAAAGTTGAAAGATAAGATAGAGAAGATTCATTTACTAAATATGTCAATACCATCCCTGATAGACATTTAGCAATGTCTGCTGATATTTTGGTTCTCGAAAAGCAGGGGAGGTACTACTGGTACCTAGTGTGCTACCATTCTACAGTGCAAAGGAGAAAAAGCCTCACATCCCCTCAAACAAGGGAAAATTTGGATCAACATGTCCATGCTGGCACTTGAGGGACACTGTAATATACAATCCAATTTCAGATCTCACCAGAGGTTTACACGGCTTTATGCTATCCTAGAAAAGAATTAAAATAAAGTTATATGTAGTGACTACCAGTCACCAAACCGACATTTTATTTCCTGGTTCTGACAAAACTTGTCCAAAGACCCTTCAAGATTTTGTTCAATTTACTTCTCTGAAAATAACACCTGAGAACTGAGAATAGAATAGAACAGTCAGGGTCAGAACCTAAAAGGGCCGTTAGTAATCAAGTCAGTCCAAGCTTTCATCCCACAGCTGGAGATATTAAGGCTGATAGAGGCGAACTTGTCAGCCAAGGTGTGTTGTTTTAAGGAAATTCCTTACATAGTTGAAGTTGTTAAGTTAAGCAATTGTTTATAAGACAGCAGTGGTACTATCTGCTTCTAATTGGCACACATTCTCTAAAAACCTAGATAAGGTAACACATTCTTTCCTCATTTGGACACCACTACATTGAGATTCTATTTCTATTCACATATTAAGAATGATATTCTAAAGAACTAAATTACCTCATTATTTGTAGCAATTCTAATAGGGCATGTTTTGGAAGAATTCACTTTGGCTTGTAGTAAAGATAGCACATAAATATCTATATGCAGGTTTTTATGTGCTTACCTGATCTAAATATATCATCAATTATGTTTCATAGGTCAGGAAACTAAATAACACAAAAGTTAGTACACATGTTCATGGTCATACAACTGCTAAGTGGTAGAATCTCAATTTGAGTCCTGCAATTGGATTCTAGTTAAGATTTGGCCGTTTTCGCGAAGGAAAAAAAAACAGATTAGATAATATACTTGCTTCCTTTTCCCCAGACATTATCTGCAGTTGTCTCTATCCCTGACAATTCACTCTGTAGCGTAAGTAATCTAAATTTTCTCTTTCCCAAGGTGAATGATGTTTGTGTTGAAGAGTTAAAGCCAGGACAGACAAATCTATGAAATAAAGCATGTGGCCCAAGCAAGAGACCTACAGGTTAAAATGCTTCAAAGGTCTTGGGCTCAATCTTGGCTCTGCAGCCTCCCTCACCTTTCACTGTCCCTGATTTCATTTCTGAGCAGTGACAGCCACACATTTCCAAAGTGATGTTTATAAGGAGACCCTTTGGTGTTGGACCAGGAACATCTTCAAGATTTAAGGAAGACCAAGAATAGCAGTGGACAATTCATTGATAATGGGGTGGGTGGGAGGGACAACATATTGAGTTTGTTAGAAAGAAATTGTAGGTCAGGGTAGTTGAAATGACCCTAATTATCTAGAGAACTTTCTGTAGATACGTTTGTACAGGAATATTTGGTGTCTTGAGTTAATTGCATCGTGAGACACCTTGAGTATAGATAAACTCTCTTCCAAATACTCATCTCATTTCAAGCCAGTGTTGTTTCTGACAATAAGTAAAGTGCCAACAGAAGGTACAGGCCTGTTGATTATGAATACCATGAAGCCACTAGCCGTGATCTTCTCTCTACACATGGTAGATGGTAGAATATATATATAATATATATAATATATATTATATATATATTCCTTTAATTATCATATGTGGTGGTGTTAGATACAGAAATAGAGTTTGACCTGATACTAGGAAAGCAACTTGGGGTCTTGCATTTTTTTTAATCTAACAGAGGAAGAGTACCAAGAAATATTTCTCTCTTGTTTCAGTATTATCAGGATATGACCCACCACCTTCATGGGAAAACGTATGAGTATGGGAAAGACAAAGAACAGTATCTATGCTCTGAGATCTGGCCATGCGTTTTGTGTTTGCCTGGATTTATACATGCCCTGTGCCTGTATTGTCTCAACTTTCATCATTTCATTGGTTCTGTAAATTGGCTTTAACCCAGTTCTTTCTGGTTTAGTCATTAAAGTTCAAATTGACTCCTGGCTTTGTCTACAATCTTCTTCTTTCAAGAAGAAGGATCTTCTCTTCTTGGGTAGATCTCACTATCTAAAACGAAGATTAGAAACTTGAAAGCAGACTAATTGTTGCTCCTTACACTGTATTTAGTTTCCTCCGATTTACCCTCTTTGGAATTTATACTCTACACCAGCATCTAACATCTTGGGCCTCAGATTCCTCTTGGATGAGGTGAGACCTTTCTCTGTGAGAATGCTAGACAATCTAATACCCTTGGAACAACAAACATTCCTGAAATGAAGAACCGAACAAAGGTTCTTGGAAACTCTCCAGCTGACAAAATACTTTCAATATTTGACAAAAGTCTATAAGGTCTTGATGGTCCTCACCTGGTGACATGAGGGTGCTCTATCTGACACAATGCCGATGGGGATGTGTTGGTAAATGTTTAGCAGCACGATAGCGATAAAAGCCCTGAGTTGTAGAATTTGCCAATTTCCATGGTGAAAGCATGCCCACTGTGGTTAATTATAAGCTAACAGCATGATGTTCCAAAATATGGGGCTGAAAAGACAGAATACAAATTGTCATTAAGAGATAGTGCAGGCAAACTCCAATACACATCTGCTCAACTGACCCACACCTAAGTCTTCAGACCTGGGGCCTCTCGGGATAGTAAGGATTGGTGAAAGGTTAGCATAGTACTTACATGGCTCTGCCTCTTCCACCTGCTCCTTGGAAAAGACATATAAGAAAATTTCAAAACTGTGGCCATGGGAATAGCACCGCCCATTGAACTGAATCTCTGAAGGTTTTTTTAGGTGTTTATCTAGTGACCTGACATAGCAAAAAAACTTCATATCCTATCTTGCTGAAAGAGAACTGTGTTTAGAGTTTATATGAGTGGATATAGAAAGAGGATATTTAACTGATGTTTCTTTTCTATTTTAAAATATTATATATACTGAGCACTGCAAGAGGAAAGAGGGAAATAAATTTTAACAATGAAGAAGTAATTGCTTCCTGCTTCATTCAATGCCAGGTTTTAATTCCAATCCAATACTCAGCCTGAGTAAAGGATGGTCTACTTGGCAGTGTTGGAGGCTATCATAAAATGAAAGTGCAACTCTGATCTAAGGGCTTTCCTCTAGACTCTGCTTCTCTTGTTTTGGCTGAAACAAAGGTGAGTGCTCAATGTTCACTTGGCTTTAAAATGAAGATATTTTTCATTATCTGTGAAATGATATTCAAATGAACAACTCTATGTTTAGAACATTAAACTTTAGAGCTCAGCAGACCATGGAAAACAAAACTTTAATGCCAAGAGACAGTATCATTCGCATTGGGTCTGAATCATAACCTCCCTCTAAATAAACATGAAAAATGGCAGCCTCGTGGAAAGAAGTTTAGTATGTTGCAAAGTGTATACTGTATATATAAGTTGGTATATTTTCTTGGACAGTTGGCCTTGTAGATATTGTTAGTTTCTGCTCTTTCTTGCTGTTCCCAGTAAAGAAAAAAGGCAACTGTGACAGATAAAATTATATGTATTGGAGAATGTAACTATTTGCCACTATACTTGGGACCAAAATGATAAATGGAGAAAGCTTGTGTTAAGGTTGTTGCAACGCTCGACAGAAATAACAACTAATGATTATAGCATTAGAAATGAGTGCAAAATATCATTTATTTAAAGATCTCCAGGAAGAAAGCTCACTAATACCATATTCCCCTTCAGCATGCTTTTCCTTACAATTTAGCTCAAGGTAAGTTTGGTTCTCCAATCTTTCAAATGCATTTTAAAGAAAAACATCCTAATAGATAGAGAAATGCCATTCTGAGAACCCAATGTGCACATACATTGGTAGGTCAGCAGAACTCCCTAAAATGTGGTTGTGTCCGTGAGAACAATTACCATATTGATGACCTCATAGTTAAGGCAATTCTTTTCTTTAGTTTATTCCATATATGATAATATAATGCTATAATAGGTATTGTGAATATTATTGATAGATACAGTAGCATTTATTTAGCAATTCAAATATGTCTTCCTATCCAACTTATCAGCAAGTGCTCAAAGACACTTTACAGTAGGGTAGGGAAATGACTACGTGGCTAAAATGTTTGCTGTGCAAGCATGAGGAGCTGAGTTCAGATTCTTAGCACCCAAGCAAAGCCTCATACCTCTGAAGATATGTCTGCTACCTAAACACTGGGGAGAAGGTCGAGGAGTGTGTGTAAAGACATGGGAATCCTAGTGCTTTACTAGCCAGTTACTTTAGCTGAAAGAGTGAGTGAGCAGTGTTCTTCAGTGGGCAACCCTGTGTCAAACGTGATGATGATGATAGTGATGATGATGATGATGATGATGATGATGATGATGATGATGATGATGAAAGCAATACTAGAAGACACCTAATGTGAATCTCTGCTTTCCACAGTCACATGCATGAGCAAGGACACTTACATACATGAATAACCCCACACACAAACAAGGTTATATAGATTATACCTAATGTGTTGTACCCTGAATACTCACTACATGCTTTAGCCAAAAATGTTCTAAACATAATGTCCAATCTAATTTTTCCTAAAAATTCCTCTGAAGGGGGTATTATTTTATCTCATTTTATAGTTGAATAAACCGAGAAGGGTTAAAGTTCTTGCTCAGTAGCACACAGCTGGGAAGTAATAGAGTCTGGATTCAAATTCTGGCAATCAAGTTCAACAGTCTTTGTGTTTTACCACAATAAGTGCCATAAACACAGAATTGAATGAGAAATAAAACAAAACACTGGTCTTAAATCTGTAGTTTGGGGAAGGCTGAGTTCTGATTCTGACTTTGCCATTGGCCCGTGAGCTCTAAATTCCCTGTGTTTCTGCATTCCTACAACACACAGATGTCAGGAGAGCTATGATAAAAGTTGTGGAAGAACCATTAGCTTTTCAGAGGAAAGCTGAAGGGATTCTAGGTGTTACAGTGTTCTCTGCTATCTTTCACGGATCCCATGGGGAAGAAAAAGACTTGCTTTCACTGGCTGTGCGTTTTGCAGTTTGACCCCTATTGTTCTTCTTTCAGTCTCTTCAGGAGAAAAATCCTTAGAAGATATACTTGAAAAATGTTCAATGGGGCCATCAGCCCCTTGCTTGTTCAGGCAAGATGGCTCGGTATGATGTACCCCATGTGTTTTGGTTTAGTGGTTCCAACATTCTAAACAAAGCATGCCTCTTCCCTCAAATACTTCGCTGGGCGTTTTGTCCAAACCTTTTTCCTCTTCTGTAAAGTCGATATGCTAACAACAAGTTGGCATCTTCCTTGCAACTGTAAAGCATTTGAGAAACTGCTTTTTGTTTGTTTGTTTATTTTTGACATCTCTATCAGTGAATATTCCTTAGCCAATGAATATTCCTTATACCATCACCATGATTGCAAGATGCTGGATTTTGTTTGTACCAGAAAGGCACTAGTTCCTAAGAAGTACTATCATGTGTCAGGGGGTGGGAAAAAACCCTTGGCACTTGCATCTGGGTCTCGTCATTACTGTAGAAACTAGAGCACCATTACAAGTACTGTGACTCAAACACCACTGCTCCCAGAACAACATCAACATTCTGTCCTTTTCTTTTACATCGGCCTCTTTCCCTGACAGAGTAATAGCTCCCTGAATAGTCTAAAGTAGGATAACCAGGCAAATTAGCATGAAATCAATATCCTCTTAAAATAGGCATAATGACTAAATCAAGACAACAGAAGTGAGCTGAATTGTCTTCAGCAAACCAATGGACTTGGATCCTTATCCTAGGAGTAACTGAAACACATCAGATCTCCAGGATGTGGGTTTGCAGTAGCAAGCCCTATTCTATGTCTACATGTGACAACACTGGGATGCTGAACAGAGTTGCCCAGGACAAGACAATAAAGTAAAGAAGCCTACTAGCTAGTATTCTCATTTAGATGGCTCTGCAGCATATACTTGGGTGAAATTGCTTTGCTGAATGCAAGAGGGCAGAACAATTAGCACATTAATTAATTAGAATTTTGTTTTTATTCTGCTGTGAAAGACATTTTTTATTAAGGTGAATAAAATTCTAAACTTACTCCAAGCTTTAATTATAGAGTTATTATTTTAAAATATTGGCTGGCCTTGTTCCAAGACATAGAACTGTTTATATTTCAATACTCTAAATGTAATTCAAACACATTATAATTTACTGATAGATACTAATGACCTAAAAGAATTATAGATTGTTTTGTTCAAACAGTTATTAAGATGACAACAGACCCAAATGACACTAATTCTATCTCAAAATTCCCTGGGCTAGGGAGCATGGAAATCCAAAAATGCCTATTCCTCTGATTATAGATCCGGGAATTGTCATGAAGAAGTACAGCAGAAGGGAAATGGAGAGTGGAGCCTTTTTCAAGACACTGGCCTGGTTTGGCATTTCTGTTCTACTGTAACCAAAGGAGCTTCCAGACTCATGGCGAGTACCTAGCTCTTCTACATTTAAGTGCACATTTGTAAATGTGGAATGATAACCCTCCCAGAGCAGTGTTTGCTAGAGTTAATAAGTCAATATATGCAAAATGATTAGCATTCAGTAGGGTCTATGTCCTCTGCAATACATAAAAGCAACTACAATTTGCATAATTGTCTTACTTGTGATTGAGTTTCCTCATGCATACTTCCCGGGTATTCACATCTGAGTCTGCGTGCATGTGCTCATGTGGAGTCGGTATTTGGCAATGTGTACCTTGGTTTGCATCTGTGTGAGTCACAGAAATGTTGGCATCCAGCTACATCCGTATATTGAGTCAGAGTATATGTGTATGAAGAAGAGATGTTCTATCTCCACAGCTGCACAGGTGTCTGTTCTTTCTATACTTCATAATCTCAAACTGACATAGAAGGTTACTTGAAGCACAGTTCCTTTATTTGTAGTATGCCTTCTCTTGACCTTGATTTTACCTTCATAGGGGTGACCCAGGTCATAGAGACAGGTCAATAAAAGGTCTCATGATTAATTGGTGTACTTCTTTTCTCTTCCTTTGATTCCCCAAACTCTCAAGTTCTCTTGTTTTGTTTTCCTTTTGTTATTTACCATCATTTTTTATTTCTATTAAAGCATCGGTGAGGGGTGGGGGGCATCTAACGTGGGTAGAACACCTTCTGAAACAAGTTGTAAGTCCCTGGATAATTTGCCCTAAGTGACTTCCTCCACTCAGGTACAATTCAAATCTCAGGAGAATGTTCCTGATAGCTCCCAGAATTCTTTAGAGCTTGGAAATATAGCTTTACCAAGTAGGACAAAAGCAAATTACACAGATCAACATGGAATGTATTTGGTTGTCTTTTCTTTTTCATTTTTTATTTTTTATTTTATTTTATTTTATTTTATTTTATTTTATTTTATTTTATTTTATTTTTTGGCATTTAAGAGCAGGTCTACCAACAGCTTCCTGTATTTCTGCCTACACTTAAATAAGCAGGAGCTATGTCTTCTCAAATTCATCCTCTCTTTGTCCCTTGCTCAGTTCAACCTCCCATTTTTTCTTAGTAGAATCTGTCTGTTAGGAAAGGAACATTTTCAATCAAATTAATTTGAATGACAACATGAGAGGTAACTATATTCATATGGTTATTTTACTTAAAATTAAATATAATACTACAATCTCAAAAATAAATGTGCATTTTGAAGTGGAACTTAAGCCTAATAGTTGGAGATGGTAGTGGTACCTGTTTCATAGGATACTGGAGTTTACTGCATGAAAAAAGTTAAAGCAAATGGCTGATACCTGTAAGTGCCATATATTATTAATAACTCTGTATATGCCATATATTAATATTAATTATTCACTGTAATATACTGTAGAGACTATTATTATATTACCTTTAAAGATTAGGAAACAAGGCTAGAGAGATGGCTCAGTATGGTTAAGAGTTTGTACTGCAGTTCCCAGCACCCACATTAGGTAACGGCTCACCACTACCTGTAGCTCCAGTTCCTAGGCATCCAACACCCTATTCTGTACTCCATGAGCACCAGTACCCACATGCACCTACTCACAGACAGATTAATGATCAAGAACTAGAGGCTGGGTAGCACAGAGTCCTATGATACAAAAAAAAATTAATAAATGATGCCTAATGAAATTCTTATATACTCATAGATTAGTGCCTACCCTAATTGTCATCAGAGAGGCTTCAGACAAACATTAGGCAGAGAGAGAGAGCCCAAATTGTAGATCTCTATCTGAACCCTGTGGAAGAGGGAAAGGAAGAATTGTAGGAGATAGAGGCATCAAATATAGGAGAACAACATGGCTCACAGACATTAACTAAGGAGGGCTTATAAGGGCACACAAAGACTGAAGCCACAATCAGGAGCCTGCATTGGTCAGCACTGGGTCTTCTGCTTGTATGTTATGGCCATTAGCTTTGTGTCTTTGTGGGACTCCAAACAGTGAGAGTGGGGTTGTCTCTGACTCTTTTGCATGCTCTTGGGACCCTTTGATTCCTATTGGGTTGCCGTGTCCAGCCTTGATCTGAGTGTTTTTTCCCAGTGTTGTTGTAACTTGTTACGCTGTGTTTGTTTCATGTCCCTGGGAGGCTTGCTCTTTACTAAGTAGAAATGGAGGAAGAAAAAAATAAAATGATTTTTAAAAAAGTTTATAACACCAAGGCTCAGAGAAGATAATTCACCAAGATCAAACATATAGTATGTTTACAGCTAGTGCTAAATGCAAGTCCATATGGCTTTAGTAATTCAGAACCACATTGGCCCTCTATTTTCTAGTGCATTGTCTGTTTTGTCATATTTGTAGTGTGTATGACAGACAAAAACAGTGATTGATGTGTCAGTTCTACTCACACGCATTTTATTTAGTAGAATACTTACTACCTTTCCACACAATCCTACCTTTATCAAACTTATTATTAAACAGTAGTAAATTGCTGAGTTGTAAGTCATCCCCATGCATCTAAATTTTGCATTTGTATTTTATAGTAGGCACACTGGCTGTGCACACTTTCATACTCTGGCACCTGTAGCCAAAACCTAATATTTTACTTAGCCTATTAAATCTGCGCACTGTACATTAGCATTACCAGTAGAAATTCTGAGTCCTGCATTTACTAAACCATTGTTTTTTTACAGAAGTGGTTACTTTCCTTTCAATTTGTGACTGACACAAATTCTCCCACAGTAAATGAACACTAAACACGCTTTGGTAGAAGTAAGAGAATGAGGGTTAATGCCTGTTTATGGAGAGGAAAATAGCTGTGTGTGTCTTGTGTTTTGGATGAATCTGCCTCCACCAAAACCAACCAAACAAACAAATCAAATAACCTTTGTCATGGATGAGCCTGCCTCCACTAAAAACAAACAAACAAACATTTGTCAGTTGTTCAATCACCTGAGACGATTGAAGGATGGGTAGGGCTCCCTAGACTGTTAAAATGATGGGAAAGATCATCTGGCTGCCTGAAGGGAAAGTACTCAAAGTACAATTACTTTGGCAAAGGTTCAGAGGTGGACATGGGATGTGCCTTTGGAGAACCTGAAGCAGGTATGCCTTCACACATGAGGTATAGCTTCAAAGTGATGAATGAGATTTCAATACAAACATATCTGAATTGCATATTCCAGTAACTGTTTGTCATCTCTAAAGCAGAATCTATCTTAACATTAGCTTTTAAGACATACTTGTGAAAATTCTTTTCTGATGCATAAACTGTGTCCACTTACTCCAGAAAATGGAAATGGCGAGCTAGAAAGTGACAGGGTTTTTGAAACCTGGAAAATAGCTCCTATCTTCTAAGCCAGTACTGAAGATGATTACTTTGCAAGTTAACGGAGCACTGTGTAAAGTATTATGGTAAATGGAGTCACTGTATGTGATTAAAGGGAGTGATATTTGTAAGGCCCGGAAAATTCTTTTTGATCTAACTCTCTGTCTCTCTTCCTTTTCATATTTAACTTGAGTTGATGCTAATTCACCATATAGGCATTCATTTTCATGTAGAGAATTAATGAGGTTAAGTGAAAATATTTTATGAAATGGACCCCATGAGGCCAGTTAATAAATACAGACAAAAGCAAGAGTTCTGTCTGAGGAAGCTATGATGATACAAATCTAAACCAATTTTATGGTGTGGGCAGTCCAAGATGTTTGATGTCATTGGTTTAAAACTGTTGTCCTGAAAGCTCTTTAGAAGAGCCTGATAGTGTACGTGTGGTTTGTTCTAGCAGAAGCTTCAGAGAGAGTCATCAGTTTAAAGGAATACAACTACCTTTTAACAATTAAAAATGCATGAGAAATAGCCGGGCAGTGGTGGCACACACCTTTAATCCCAGCACTTGGGAGGCAGAAGCAGGCAGATTTCTGAGTTCGAGGCCAGCCTGGTCTACAGAGTGAGTTCCAGGACAGCCAAGGCTATACAGAGAAACTCTGTCTTGGAAAACCAAAAAAAAAAAAAAAAAAAAAAAAGCATGAGAAAAATTCAACAATGTGAAGAAGTTACAGAGCACTAAGTGACACTGGACATGGTTCAGAGAAATGTCTTGGTTTATGCATTTCATGCCTTGTATAAAAACAATGCAACTGCAGTGTTGCAAAAGCAGAACAGAGATGGATGGAGTTAAGAGATGCAGCACATTCAGTGTTAGACAGCCTGGGTGAAAAAGTGAGAATGGACGATAATATTTATGCTAGTTTTATTTCTGTTGATACGATAAAATACCCTGAAAACAAGAAACTTAAGGGAGAAATGGATTATGTTTCTTTCTCAATTCCACTAATATTCTATTCCAGTTTTAACCCAAATTTCATTATAGTCCATCACTGTGGGAAAGTCACATTGGTAGGAGCTTGAGGGAGTTGATCACACCATATCCACAGTTAAGGGGAGGGAGAAATAAATGTGTGTAAGTTTACTTATGCCCATCCCCTTGTCTATACTTACATAGCCCTTAGCTAAGGAATGGTTCTGCCCACAATGCTCTGTGCTCTCCCATATAAGTTAACAGTCAAGACAATCTCTCACAGATATGCCCACAGGCCAATACGACCCATACAATCCCTCAGTTGAGATACCCTTCTCAGGTGACTCTAGGTTATGTCAATTTGTTAATTAAAACTAACCATCACATATATGGTTAATAACCAGCACTTATTATGTAATAGTGTTCTTAAATACATTCCTTCAAAAACATGCCGGGAGGCACAGGTCTGTGATCTTAGTTGTTTAAGAAACTGAGACTAAAAATAAAGAGTTTAAAGCCTACCTGGGCTACAGTAAATTTTAGACCAACCTAGGCAAGTTACTAAAATCACCTCTCAAACTTACAAAACAGAAAAAAAATGGCTATGGCTACAACTCACTGGTAGGACATTTGTCTACCATTCGTGAAACTCTGAGTTCAGTGTCCCAGTACTGAACTGAATTTTGAAGAAGTGTGTGATCTAGGGCTTATTTTTCTTATTTGAAGAGACTAAGTCTAAGAGAAAAAAAGAAAGCTGCACAATGATGCAGATATTGTAATTGGTACAGCTAGTGTTGAGCACAGACTCCTCATTTCATGCTCCTTTTTTTGATATATTAAGTCACTCTTCAAAGACAGGTGCACCTGGGGTTTGCTCATGGAAAAGAAAAAGCTAGAATCGAACAGCCTTTTGAAAAATGCTAACAGTCTGAGGAGGAAGACTAAACAGGTGACTAGCTAATAATGGTGAATACAGGAGAAAGAATTAAGTAGTATTTTGAACAGATTGTAAACTGCTAAACATACCCATCAGCTTCAGCCAGCACAGATTTTGTTTGGACTAGATAATACATTCAAAAATCGCAAAACATCTTGCCAGTATCTAAAATGAGAAAATTTCACATAAAAATTCTGGCTTTATCCCCTGTCTCCTGGAAGACTAAAAAGCCTAGAACCATAGAGCCTCTAAGATCCTGCAGGGGGAGATTAGCTGGAACCAAGTTGTGTATCCACTGGATATTCACTTCCAGTCTCCAGAGTTTCTACTACATCCCAAACACAGGCTGCTTCACATATTACCTCACCTGGCCAACTCTAAAACATCTTGGTTTATAAGTGATAACTTAGATGCTTACTATGGATGTTTCTTTGAAGAAAATACCATCTCAAAGGAAGAACAACAATATCAACCAATCAGACCCCCAGAGCTCCCAGGGACTAAACCACCAACCAAAAAGTACACATGGAGCGACCCATGGCTCCAGCTGCATATGTTGCAGAGAATTAACTTATCTGGCATCAATGGGAGGAGAGACCCTTGGTCCTGTGAAGGCTTGATGCCCCAGTGTAGGGGAATGCTAAGGCGCCGATGTGGGAGTGGGTGGGTGGATAGGGTAGCACCCTCATAGAGGTAGGGGTAGAGGGTAGGGGGTAGGGGATAGGGGGTTTATGGAGGGGAAACTAGGAAGGGGATAACATTTGAAATGTAAATAAATAAAATTTAAAAATGCCATATTCTGAGAGTAGAACAAAAGAAAATAGGGTGTGAAATCCTTCACGAGGTTCCTCAAATGTCTACATGGCTCACTGACTAGTGATTGCAAGAAATTTGAATCATCAGTGATTGATGTCATCTCTGACAGAGCTGAAGGTTAAAACTCTCGAATGTTGTCAGTTTCTTAGATGCAGGAGTAGGGGATACTGAAAATCTTTGTCATGTCATTCAAGTTTTACTAGTAAGCAGGTTTAGTTTGCAACTGATGGGAACAGATGCAGAGACCTACAATCAAACAGCAGGCAGAGCTCAAGTAACCTGTAGAAGAAAGGAAAGTAGCTAGAGAACATCATACTATGAGAACATGGCCCACAGGATCAACTAAGGAGGGCTCCTAGGGGCTCACAGAGACTGAAGTAGCAATCACGGAGCCTGTATGGGTAGCAGCTAGGTCCTCTGAATATATGTTGTGGTTGTGGTTGTGTAAATTGGTGTTCTTAGAAGACTCCTAACAGAAGAAGCAGGGACTGTCCCAGATTCTTTTGCCTACTGTGGGACCCCTTTCCTCCTACTGGGCTGTCTCATCCAGCTGTGAGATGATGGTATATGCTTTGTCTTACTGTGAATTGTTATGGCATGTTCGGTTGATATCCTTGGGAGGCATGCTATTTTCTGAAGGAACACAGAGGAGCAATGGATCTGGGGAAGAGGGAAGGCACAGCAGGAAAAACTGGAAGGAGTTGGGGGAGAGGAAACTGCGGAGGGATGTAATGTATGACAGAATTAATAATAATAATAACAATAACAACAACAGCAACAACAACAGCAGCAACAACAAAAGGCAGTGCCAGTGTCCATTGTCTTGGTAAAGGAGATGTCATGATTCTGAGAGTATGCCTTGTCACCTATTACAAGGAGTCAGATGTGGCTAGTGGCATTATAGCCCCCTTAAAGTGGGGACAGTAGTTTTGAAATAATAAATTAATAGGAAGACCATTCTACTCTGATTGTTACACTTAGATTTAGAAGGAGTAAGTTATGAGTGTTAATGGACATGGTGCTTCTTTTTGGAATTATTACTAAAACATTCCAAAATTAAATAATGTGACTGATTGCAAATCTTAGGAAAATATTGAAAAGCACCAAACTGTACACATTCGAGTAAATTTCATAGTATATGGATTATGTTTATAGAACAGCCATGCTGAATTCCTAAAAACCACAGCTGCCTGCATTGCATCGCTCCATAAATTTGAAGAGATTTTTCTTTTTTACTAGGGTTTCCATTCCTGCTAAACTTCCCAAAAGGCCTTTAAGACCAAGTCACTCAGGAATGTACTTTAGGTCTTTAAGTTAATTAAGCAAGCTGAAGATGGTTTCTCCGGACAAAGGTCCCGCTCACATCCTTGTTCATTTTCCCATTGATATGTTTACCCCGACCTCTAGGCTGCTCTCTTTGGTGTTATCACTTCCCTCTTTGAGTACAGATGAAAATCACCACTGAAGAAGAAAAGCAACTCACTATAATACTACAGAGAATGGAACGGACCTGAGTCTGGAAGAATATACATTAAACAGACTGCGACAGGTAGACAAATTTTCTGTCTTGACATATCTACAATGGTGTTATTCAGAAAGTCACTTTGCCTTCTCTAGCAGTTTCTTCTATTCTGAAACCTGAACACATAGTTGAAAAGCAGCAGAGAACGTCCAAAAAATAAATTCCTAGACCTCTGGAAGAGCCATAATAATAATAATAATAATAATAATAATAATAATAATAATAATAACAATAAAGAAAGAAGAGTGAAGAAACATGGTTGTTGGAGGAACTACTCTTCACAAAAGACTTTGTAATCTAACCAGGGAGACAGTATTTCAGCTCTTGGAGCACAAATAAATTACACAAGGGGTGATAAAACGCTTTTTAATTGGTGTGGAAAACAACACCTTTAAAGTGGAAACTCCCAAGCAATTCCTAGGTTTTTTTTTTTTATATATATCTGAGAACTCTGCTTTCTCAATTTAAAACTCAATGATTTCCTTCTGTGGTTTTTTATCAATGGGCCAGAAGTCTGATAAGATAGTTTCCTTCCTGCACTTGGAACTCAGCCATTTAACTTGGAAGACATAATCTATTTGCCTTTCTGGTCTGGCTCTGAGCTTAGTGGGATAAGAGGCACAGTGAGATGTGGATTCAGAATGAAGAGAGGGACGAACAGGGCTAGCCCAGGGGAGCCTTTGACTCAAGTTGTCTACCTCTATTTCTGAGAACGTGGACTTTTCTACAAATTGCCATGCTTTGCTAAGGTAGTTCACAAGTTGAGTAAAGGTCACAGTTTTTCTCTTCATCCATTTGTGTTTCATTAGGTGTTAACTATAAACAGTCGATAGTTAATCTCTACAGTTCAGGAGTTTAGAAGTCCAAGATCAAGAGTCTACAGGTTTGCTTTTCTTCTGACCTGCAAGAAATATGTCTAGGCTCATCTAGTTTTCAGTCTTTGTTGAAAAACTCAAGTGTAATTCTGATAGGTCTGCCTTTGTATGTTACTTGGCCGTTTTCCCTTGTAGCTTTTAATATTTTTTATGTGTTTTGTACATTTAGTATTTTGTTTATTATGTAGCAGGAAGATTTTCTTTTCTGGTCCAATCTGTTTGGTGCTGTAAGCTTCTTGTATGTTTATAAGCATCTCTTTCTTTAGGTTGGGAAATTTTTCTTTTATGATTTTGTTGAAAATATTTTCTGGTCCTTGGAGCTGGGACTCTACACCTTCTTTTATTGCTAATATTCTTAGGTTAGGCCTTTTCATGGTATCCCAGATTTCCTGGGATATTTTCTGTCAGGAATTTTTTAGATTTAACTTTTTTTTGACTGCTGTATCAATTTCTTCTATTGTATCTTTGCCTGAGATTCTCTCTTCCATCTCCTGTATTCTGCATCTGCTGTTCCTGTTCTCTTCCCTAGGTCTTTTATTTCCAGGATTACTTCAGTTTGTGTTTTCTTCATTGCTTCTATTTTCGATTTCAGGTCTTGAATAGTTTTATTCATTTTTTTCACCTGTTTAATTGTATTTTCCTGTATTTCTTTAAGGAATTTATTTTTTTTCTTTAAAGAATTTTGACATATTGATAAGATTGAATTTAAGATCATTTTCTCTTGCTCCATTTGTGTTAGGATATCCAGGGCTTGCTGTAGTAGGAGAGTTGTTCTGAAGGTGCCATGATGCCCTGGGTTTTGTTGATTGTGTGCTTAAGCTGGCTTTTAGCTATCTAGCTGTCCATAAATGTTCCTGGTGTAGCAGGTATTGGGAAGGCAGGCTTAACCTCAGTGCTCCTGGCACAACAGGCCTTCTGTGGTCAGACAATGCAACTGGGGGTGTGTGGACAGCAAGTAGCTCAGGGCAGCTGGGTGGCTTGCAGGGTAATAGATATGTGAAGGGATCTAACCTGGATGTTCCTGGTGTTGTGTGCCTGGTGAAGGCAAGTGAAGAAGTATACAGACAACGGAGTTGGTTAGGAGTAGGGTACAGCAAGCAGCTCAGGGCAGCTGGGTATTCTGAAGTAGTTTTGGTTTGCATTTAGTTGAATTTATGCATACCAACCCCACAGACATGAAGAGTCAACTCTAGTTTTTATAGTAACACCTCTACTTGGCTGGCAACAAATTATGTCTTAGTCAATTCATACTATTCTAAAACAGACCTGAAATTAACAAAATTGTATATAATAGAAATGTATTGCTCATAATTCTGGAGGTAGGACGTTTAGGCTAGCGTGCTAACAGATTTTGGCTTCAAACGTAGGCCTTGTCTCCACTCCTAGTATATGAGTTATCACTACATCCTCTGGAGTAGAAGAATGCTGTGTCCTTACATTGCAGAAGATAAATGGCAAAACAGCAATGACTTCTCTTTACTAAACCCCTTAGAATATCTTTTACTAATACACATTAATTACACATTAATAAGATTTATTTTTCTATATTTATACATGAATACAATGTCTATTGATGATGTTAATCCATCCTTCTTTAGCTGCACCATTAGGACACCTATTACCGTTAATAGAGTCTGCCTTCACCAAGCCTCCTTCCAAAGGCCACCTCTACCAATTCTGTTGCATTGGAGATTTGATTTCAGCTTCAATTCTGATGAAGACAACAACAATTCATAAGCCACAGTACCACAGTGTTTCTCAAATTTACCATGCATTGAAATTATTCATAGAATTTTCAAAATGTTGAGTGGACACTGTGTTAGAGTTTTCCTGGACCTCTTACAAGGCACTAATCTATGTGTGAGGTTAACTGACAGAATCACTTCCCCACCTACCTCCTAGTTCCCTGTATACTCAACACTAGAGCTGGTAACCAATTCCAACAAAGAAATTTTGTGAGCCATTCAGAACATAGCAGCTTGGAAGCACCCATGCGTTATGTATGATTCTTGGGAGTATCCCAGGGTTCAAAAGAGTATCTTTTTTGTTGACATTATGGCTAATATAAGTTTCAAAGAATTTGTTCATCTGTACAAATACCATGACCCAAGAAAGTCATTGTATGGATCTTCTAAAGGTAAGAGCTCTTGAGAATTTGAACAATAAGGCAGAAAGTTAAAATCACTACAGTGCCTCTGGTGCTCCTTTACTCCAACCAATTTTTAAAAATAACAAAGCAACCTTTGTACTTTGGCAAACATCCCTGGTGACCCACCAGTACTATCCTCATTCCTACAATTGCCTTTTCAAAAGAAGAATAGACAGATCTCTGGTATTCACATTTTTCTTGTTTATAGGCATGCTTGTTATTCTATCTTTTGAGGGCTATTCCGTTGGGTTTGCCCCTATGCAAATGCAAGGATATGAAAGAACAGTGGCCATCAAGTACTTTTCTTTTTAACAGCTCTGAAAGAGTCATTTTTTGCAGGAAAAGGAAATCAACTTCTTGATCAATACAATCAGATGTTACAGTAAAATCTTGAGCAGGATGCTGAATAGAGGGCAGCTGAGGTAAAGAGGATAGTTGTGCTGGAAGGACAGTCAAGATATCAGAACTCAGAGGAGAATCTTTAAAAAGGGAGCCTTTGTGCTCCCACCCCAGATTACCCCAGATAACTGACTGATGTGACTTAGAGCAGCATAGCAGCAAGAGATTCTGCAAAAAAGGAAGCCGCCTGGCAAAGCAGCATCCTTGGCAGATGCAGGAAGATGGATGGCAGCTTTTAAGCAAGAAAGAATGAGACAAATATTTATATTTGTAGATGTGTGACTTTGGTGCCACGTCAATGAATATAGGGAGAGAGTTGAGACAGAGAAAATGAATAAAGGTTCATTGAGTGTCATTGGGGAGAGGTGGAAGAAATACAGTAAGTATGATGTGCAGAATCTAAAGCCCTTGTTTGTGGCCACTGTAAAAACGTGGTGCTTGTTTCCATCCCTGCTTGCTGCTTATTCATCTAGGAATTCTTGCTTCTCTCTAACTTCTTCCAGGCTTGGGTTTCTGAGATGCTAGAGGGCCTCTTTACTTTGTCTTTGTCTCCACTCCATTGCCATCTTAGTTGGTGTCTCTCATGACTCATGAGGCAGTTAAAAGTCATCATATTCACAGAATCAAATCACATATCAGTCCAAAAGGCTTCATGAATTATGTTAATGATCAGTTTATCAATGTTTTATAAATATCTGCATGTTCTATGTTTTTTTTCCAGAGCTGCACAGGGAGCTCTCGCAGCTGTCACTGACTTAGTCACTAGGTAGGACTGGAAGGAACAATTTGTAGGGCTATGGGTTACCTGTGAGAATTTCTTTCTCTTTGGTATCCATAATGTTCACTTTAATCACATCTGGTGATCCTTCCTCACTGAGCATAAGGTCTCAATACTCCACACCCCAACACAGGAGATGGTGAATTAGAGAGACTCTTACCTTACCCAGCAGTGTTTTCCTTGTCCACACCATCAATTTTACTCCAGACCCTGTAGCCCTAGGCTGAGAGAATAAAAGCATAACATTTGCTATATGGAGGTCCCCTGGGGGTGTTAAATAGAGCTGGAAGTCACACTTGGCACTCAACTCTCTGACTGTACCAATTTCGGTAAGTATGAGAAAGGTAGGGATGGTTGTAAGTCGGGAGTAAAAGAAATGGAACTTTTGTCCTGATTGCATATGAGGCTGGTGTGTGGGAGGATTGGTGAGATGCCATTTTCATGCCATGTACCACTTCCTGTGGATTATGGGATCATAGAAGTCCTCATGATGTCTTTGCTTTTACCCAAAAGGTACTGGGAAGAGGGTGTGGGTCACAGGACTCATGGCTTCTAAGTTTTCTGTTCTCCTAGACATTGAAGCAATCTGGAGAAAACCCTTTTCCATAGATGTTTTAAAAGTCAACATTATCCCTGAGCTTCAAAGGTAGTCTATGCTTAATTGGCTTCTTTCACCCAAGAGTTTAGCTGCTACTGAAACTCAGAGCTAGCATTACCAGTAAGTAAGAGGTCAGAGAGATTGTTGGCACTCCTGAGAGTGAAGAGTAGGAGGCTCTTCTGAAAGTTCTCCAGGAAATGGCAGGGGTCTTTGAAGTCTACATTGGCAATTTCCATTTTATATAAGGCAATGAACAACATTGGTTATATTTACTGAGCTGAAAGAGAGAATGAAGTCATGTATTTGAAACCTGTTGTCAAGTTTCCTTTTATCCATATGGATGCCTTGTAGGAAAGGGCTAAGAACACACACACACACACACACACACACACACACACACAACCCCCCCAAACACACTGTATCTTGGTTATAGCCAATATACACATAGGGATAAAATTTCCTCTTTGGAATATATTAAACGTTAACTGACCTAGAGCTTATTAGAAACACAAAAAGGTGAACTAACTCTCTTGTTGAGAGCTTCTATGGTGAGAAATGGAATAGACCATTATGTCTACACTGGAATTCCAGTTTGAATATTAGAATAACTTTTCATCATTTTAGCTGTAATAGCAAAAATGAAAGTTCTGTATTTTTGAGAACTTTACACTAATTTTTATTACTAATCTAAAGATGGTCAATTTACTATAAGCAAGAATAGTGAGGGTGAACTTAGTGGTTAATCATCACATATAAAATCCGGATCCCCAAGCAAGTTGTATTTCTATGATCTTCCTACAGAACTGTAAGAATGTTAAAACTATTAATACTTTTCACATGTTAACAATTAAGATCCTGCAATGCCACATGTCTGGTGTGTCTCTGTGGCATAATTCCTTTTAAATACAAGAATCATTTTCATTTTAGGAATTGCTAAGTCATACAATGGTTCTGTTTGCACATTCATTTTCTTGAAAACATTTTTTTCAAAACCTTGCATCCTTTGGTTTAGAGAAACAAGCATTAGCATTAACAACACTGTATCCAAGATGTTGCTAGCCAACTTTTAATTATGCTCCTGTGCTTTTCTTTTTTTGCCACTCCTCCTTTTTATAAAAAAAATCTTATAATTATAAATAGTATAATGTCCAATGTGACAGGCCTGCTTTTAAGATGTGCTGCTAGCCAAGGTCTTGGGGATTAGGCAGTGGTTTTCAAGTTTGGATTGAACACATACCCCAGAGTTTCCCCAAGTCTCCAGTCTGCCAAACTTGCTTAGCAATCTCCTAAAACTCACTTGTCCTGCTGTTCTCTATCACTTTGACTTCCAGAGAATCTAATCAGTTGACTCTTTGTCTTCTAAGAGGCACAGGTATGCTGGTGTCTGAGTCCTATCTACCTAAACAAACTCAGCAGGCTGGTGAGCTGCCTGGGTTGTCCCCATCAGAAGACAGCTTTCCCCTTTATTCATCTTTCATCACATTTTCCAACAAACACAAAGACACATTTCCTGGACTCCTGGGCTCTTGTTCTGTGAGAGCCAGTAGACACACAATCAATAGACACACAGATAACAAGTGCCTAGTTGGAAAATGCCAAAGTTGACAGAATTGAACAGTACATCATGTGCACTCCAGCGAGTGTTAAAACTACATAAATGGGCTAGGCAGATGGCCAAGTGGGTAAAGTGTTCTCTAGCACCTAAGTAAAAGCCAGGTGTGGCAGCACATGTCAGTAGCCTCAGCACTACCTGAATGGGAAGGTTGTGGGGACAAACAGATCCCAGAAAATTGTTGAGTAGCTAGTGAAGCTGGACTGGAGCCTTAGCTCAGTGAGAGACACTGTCTTAAAAATAAGGTAGAAAGCAATTGAGGTAGAGACACCCAGTGTTGATGTCTAGTTGCCATGCATGCACATGTGGATGCCACACTCTCAAACAGCGTGCAGCCCCATACACATACAAACAAATCTAATCATAACATGGAGGCATTTCTTTTCCTAAGGCTTTTGTCCTTTCCAGAAAATTTGGACCTGGAAAGAACATAACCTAAAAAGGACTGTTAGCCAATACCATTCTAGGTTAGAGTTCTCCATCTCTCTCTTTTATAAATTTTATTTTATCAATTTTACAGTTCAGATTTTATCCCCCTCCCAGTCCACACTCTGACTGGCCCTCAGGGCTTCAGTCTTGTTCCCCCAGCACAATGCCTGATTATGTTCCCCTCTTCCCTTCCCTGTCCCCTTTCCCACCCAGGTCCCTCCCTCACTATCCCCTCCTGCGATTGCTTTCTTCTTCCTCCCAAGTGGGAATGAGATGTCCTCACTTCGGCCCTTAGGCTTGTTAACCTTTTTGAGATCTGTGGATTGTATCCTGGGTATTCTGTACAATTTTTGGCTAATATCCACTTGTTAGTGAATACATACAATGCGTGTCCTCTTGGGTCTGAGTTACTTCACTCAGGATGATATTTTCTAGTTCCATCCATTTACCTGCAAAACTCATGATGTCCTCGTTTTAAATACTTTACTGTGTAAATGTACCACATTTTCTGTACCCATTCTTCTGTTGTGAGACATCTGGGTTGTCCTGCAAAAATACATCTATATTTTAATTTTATTTAATAGGGACACACAGGTGTTCTTATTCTGCATGTATTGTCCCATTCTTTCCTCCCTTACATCTTTTCTTAATACCTAAAAAAATCTGAAGAAGGATGCTGAAGAGAAGGGGAGAGGTAGAGAGGGAGAGACAAAGGGACAAAAAGAAGAAGGGGAACAGAAGGAGGATGAGAAGGAACTAAATGACATTGGGCATGTTGATTATTTTGCTGTGTCCCAACTATCCATAAGTATTCTGCTCTACACAGGAATATAGTCTGTGCCACCATTATGAAAACTCATCATTTATTTATCTGTTTAACCCCTAGTTACCAATTTGCTGTTAATAAGAAACCAATCCAGATACATGCTAGGATATTCCTCTTCCCAGGGATTCCTTGTATTTAGCTAAATTTCTTTGAAATGTTTAGTTGGTAGTCATTTTTAGCCATCCATTATAAACAACTTAAACAAATGAACATGACACCTCTGTACTTGGCATAGACTATGCTAGATATTACACAGACAGTAGTAATATGGCATAGATATAGCTTTATGGTTTTTTGTAATGATGGAAGTAGAAACAAAAATTGTAGGCAAAAAATGTAATCTGAACAAATGGTACAATGAACCCAATCCAAAACCATGTTACTATGAATGAAAAAGTCATGGATGCATACTTTAAAAAGTACAAAATCTGAAACATACCCATCTAAAATATAAGGGAACTGTTTTGTAGTGTGAACAAAAAGAGCAAATATGAAGAACTGAAGGCAGAGACTATGCCCAGGGGATAGAGAAAAATAGTAGGGTGTTGTCAATACACCAGGTTACTGCATATTTTCTCAGTATACAGACATGTAAGGCATCCTTTCATCAAGTTATATAATATAAGCCTGATGATGCTACTGCAGTGATTTTCAGGGCAGTCATAAATTCAGATATTCCATTGCTCCTGCCAATATCACATTTGTAGAATAAGTATACATGCTGTAATTTACAGTTTACAGAATATGGTAGTTGAATATAGTCTCAAGTATATGGTCGATTTTTTTTTTGTAGGACTGACAGATGAGCTACAGAACATTTCTAAATTATGAAGACTAGGTTCTAGTACATTGTTGGCTGCTTATGTGATTGGTGTGTCAGTTATCTTTGCACCGCTCTAACCATAATTTCTAACAGAAACAAAGGAGGATATTCCCCTTCTTCTTGAAATTTTAGAGGGTTTCAGTCTATCCTAATAGTCACATATCAGATCTCTTTTGCATATCAAATATTTACATTATAATTCACAATACTAGCAAAATTACAGTTATGTAGTAGCAACAAAAATAATGTTGTGGTGTGGGTCACCACAACATGAGGAACTGTGTTGTGTTAAAGAGTCACAGCCTCAATAAGGTTGAGAACAACTGATTTAGAGCACAAACCTGAAGGTGTAGGGAGTAACTCAGCTAGTAGAATGCATAAGAGTACATAAATACCATGTGTCAGGTCTTGGGTTCAGTTCTCAGAACTCAATGCGCACACACACAGACACACACACACACACACACACACACACACACACACACATACACACACACACACACACACACACACACACACACACACACACACACA
>JANHMN010000005.1:38042829-38066455 GCA_030674055.1 Rhabdomys pumilio
CACACACACACACACACACACACACACACACACACACACACACACACCACAGTGGGGGAAGAGAGATTTTCATAAATAAAAATAATTTAATAAATAAAGAGATATTTTTAATGTCAGTGAATAGCAAGGTCAGGAATGAAATTCAAGTGTTTAGGGCATTTGTGTCAAATGAGTCCCTGAGGAAGTTTTTTCGTTGGTCACCTGCCATGTAGTGTATGGGTGAGTTGGCTCCGTATAATGGCATGGGGTTGAAATGTCCCTAGTTTTCTTAGGAAGTATTTGTAGCTTCTTTAGGTGCTTTCTTCAATTAGAAGGCTGGTTCCCACAAGTACCCTGGCACCTTACCAGCTTCTGCCACTGCCCCTCCTCTTCCTCCAAGCACACAGGTGACATGGTTCCAGAGAGAGGAATATGGGTGACATGGTGCCAGAGAGAGGAATATGGGAAGTCTGGGCTTAGTCAAAGGCAGAAAAGGCCACTTACTTACCGTGTAGGTAGGGTTAATAGGAAATACAAAGCAACAATGTCAATCGTTCTTGAGCTATTAATAGTCACAGCAAGATCTGTGACCTCTTAGTGGAGGCAATAGTGCTCAATGATGAAACGTTGGAAGATTTAAAGCGTACAGATTGAATTCTGACTTCATAGCTACCATTACTCTACCTTTATGTACTTCAGTCACCACAGATAGAGAACAAAGTTAATCAATCATTGTTGGCCAGCTTCAACGAGGTAATATATAAATTACTTAGCACTGAAATAGGCATAAAGTAAATGTCTATCAGTGGTGATTTTTACTTGGGATAAAAATCTGGGTAGAGTCTCCCATCTGAATTATCTCCTCAGGTTCTCACAATCTTTAGGGATTGGGATGGTGCTTAGTAATGCAGAAACATTGTGAGATAGAAATAACCATTACAGTGATTGTGTTCAGGGTACATTATTGATTTGAGAGAGTCCTGAGGTGAACTCAGCAACGGACAGTATTCATGTCGTTGTATAACGAGTTCTAGGATAAGTCTAATAGATCCGGGCTGGATTATTCAGAAGTAGGTCTAGGATTTGGCTGCCCAGAGTAGACAGAGCAGGCCACACACACACACACACACACACACACACACACACACACACACACAGAGGCAAAAGCAGAGTGTAAATGCAAACCTTTTCCTAGAACGTACTGAAGATCCAGATTAAGAGTACAGATAAACAGAAGAGTCTCAGAGAGCTGTGGGAAGACAGAAAAAAAGTTCATCACTGAAACCAAGACGTGGGTGCTTACAAGGATGCATTTGGAGGTAGTGAGAATCCAGAGCAGCAGCACTGTTGAGGGGATTCTGGTGGATTGACATAAAGAGGACTTGCAGACTAACATTTGGTTTTATAGACTGCCTGCTAAGTAGTGGCTTGGGTTGGTATAGGCTATGGATGACAGTTTTAATAATTCCATTAAGTGGATGTCATTTCTCCGATGAGAGGAAAGATAGAACAAAAGATATGAAGCAATTTGTCTTATGTCACTCAACTGATCACTTGAAAAGATAGGAAGGTGGAAATGAATCAGTGAACATCATAGGTAAGATGAATCACCATAAGTAAGAGAACATGAGTGGTTTTATTATTATCTCAGAGACGTTATAGATTAAAACTTCCATGATAAGGAACACATTCTAATTTCAAGGCTAAAAAAAATGTATATTGGAATCAGACAACTTATCACCTGTGTGGTCTGGAGAAAATGACTTAACCATCCATCCAGTGCTGCGGTTTTCTCATCTGTGAACTGAGCCAACAATAGTTCCTTTACCCCTCAATATCTTCAGTGAGATTTGTTCCAGGCTACCTTGCAAAAATTCCAATCCACAGATGTTCAAATTTCTTATTTAGTATAGTAGAGTGTTTGCAAAGAACATATACACAGGTTCCTATATACTTTAGAACATACACAGAACTTCTCATATAGTTTGCTGGAGGGAGGAAAGAAACAAGGAAATTGATATACTGATATTGTAACTTAAAAAATAATCTAAAAGTTATCTCTAAAACAGTTATTAGTAATACAATGTAAAAGCTATTACTTAGTATGTTGTATTATTTAAGGAATAGTGACAATAAAAATATACATATTAAATCCAGTTGCATATTATTCATTAAAAGTCATTTCAGTCCACACTTGATTGAATCCATAGATTCAGAACCTGGGGAACCAGTGCTGGCTGTACCTACTGCTTAAGGATATTATATGACTTAGTTAATACAAATAAAGTACTTATCAAAGTGTCTGGCTAATCATGCATACTATCTAAGTTGTAGCTAAGTAGTAGCTGTTAATAACATTAGCATTACTAATTAGAATTATGAGAATGATTAATTTATGTAATATTATATATCATGTTATATATATATCATATTATGTATATATACATATATATCATATTATATATATCATATTATGATATATACCGTATATATCATATTATGAACGCCTGCACATAATAAATGTTCAATATATTAATATTTTCTTTATAAAGAAAACAATTTTAATTAAATTAACATTGGCCTCAGAAGAAACGCACAAGCCGTACAAACCCATGATAGACTACCTTCCTTCTAGAAATCTGAGAAACACCTTTCCGTTAAAACTGTTCTTTCCTTCTGAAACATTTTCTTTTATTTTTAAAAAGCTATTTTAAACATAATTTAATGTTACTTTTTTAGTGTTGGGATTCAATCTAAGGGCTTTGTTCAAGCTAGGCACGCAAATTCTCTGAGTGACATCACCATCTAATAATATATCCTTTTAGTTGCAAAATTAATGGAACATCCCAGGATGCACAGTATTTTCATCACTGAAACTACTAAAGGACCTAGTGCTAGTTAATTGCTAGGCAAGATGGATCTACAGAGGACTAACGGATAATCATGATGCTACCTAATACAAATAATCTTCAATGTCCATTTTATAGATAAGGAAATTGAGGTGTCTAAGATAACATAGCCACTAAAGTAGCAGAGATTTTATTCAACTCTGCCATCTTCTCATTAAGTATACTAGATTCAGTGCCTCATACTATAATGTGTGATCGCTGGACTCTGCTTTATTCAAGTAAGAATAGGGGGAAAGGATGTTGAGTACTAGATTTTGAGCTATGGAACTGAAAAGCAGGAAAATATATAAAAGAATAGAGTGAGTTCAATGGAACCACTTAAGTTAAACTTTAAGACTGTGTGTGTGTGTGTGTGTATGTGTGTGTGTGTGTTTTGCAGGACAGACTTAAAACATTGAACTATGACTCATGAGTTCCATACTGCATGAGTTCATATTTTCTTGAGATTTCAAGGAACTTCAGGATCAGAGCTGACCCCAAAGCTCCCAATTTGTGATGGCTTTGCCAATATGGGATAGTGCTACTTGATTTTGCTTGTTACTATGGGCACTATTTATGTCATGTGTTCAATTTATCATCAAACGTGTTTAAATGGGAGTGGAAATGGAAGAGAAGAGACTATTGGCATGTTGAGTCATTTGGGGACAAGTGTGAACAAATCACATTTACTAACTCAGGAAATAACATTAGTTGCTTGGAAGAAAGAATTTAAGATAGTAACAGGAACTGATGGAAATTCAATGAGGAGAGGTTGTTTTAAAGAGGGATTTGATACATAACAATGGATTATCTGTAAGAAGTGACTGAATATCTGAACAGGACAACTGTATGCAAATATTCAAGGAATATTTTGTTTACTTGAATGCCCTGACCTGGAGGAAAGTAAGACAGAAGTTCAAGAATGTTTGACATTAAGGAGTTTCCTGAAAGACTGTGAAGCACTCCCTTTTGAATATAACTGTATGGTAAGAAGATCAAAGCCACAGGAAAAAGGACCAGAAAGAAGGTGTAATAAGAAAGTAAGTGGTTGACACCGAGGAGGCTGCTGTTCTATTTAACCATATTACTGTTTGTCCTAGTTAGGGTTTTACTGCTGTGAGCAGACACCATGATCAAGGTACCTCTTAAAGGAACAACATTTAATTGGGGCTGGCATACAGTTTCAGAGGTTCAGAGGTTCAGAGGTTCAGAGGTTCAGAGGTTCAGTTCAGTATTATCAAGGTGGGAGAATGGCATTTTCTAGGCAGGCATGGTACAGGAGGAGCTGAGAGTTCTACATATTCATGTGAAGGTTACAAGGAGGAGACTAACTTCCAGGCAGATAGGATGAGGGTATTAAAGCTCACACCCACAGTGACACATCTGCTTCAACAAGGCCATGCCCACTCCAACAAGACCACACCTCCAAATACTGCCACTCCCTGCGTCAAGCATATTCAAACCATATATAAACCATAATATGAGATCTCTGCCTGGAACCAAACTTTTACTTTCCTTCATTTACCCCATACTCATCCTTTTATCCATCTAGACATAATCCATTCTCCATGAAGGTTCCATGGTCTCTCAGATCATGTTAAAGTGATTGGTTCATTCATCTATTTTCTGTCCAATAGTGAGAATTTCCTCCCTTCCCCTGAATTCCCATCCCTTTTCTTCTTCCTCATTCTCATCTTCTTCATCCCCCCTCCTCTACTTCTTCTCCTCTCTCATTTTTTTCTAAATATTTTTGAAGATTTAATATAGTCTAAGGAAAATCAAGGAATAAATGTAGACAAGCATTTCCTCTCCCTGGCTTCACCATGTCAGGAAAGTGATTCAGTTTCTTATGTGATGTTATTTTAAAGGCCATCAGAGAAAATGAAAATCTTCCAGTGTTGCTGGCATAGAGAGTATGGTATAATAAATAATTCATTTGGGCTTGGAATTCCCTGAGTTATAGGACTGTCTTTGCTATGCTAATTAAAGAGTCAAAGTTTAAGGATAAAGGGTCGTTGCCAAAAAACCTAGCAACATAATTAGAAGATTAGAGCTAAAAGGAAACCTTTTATAAAAGTTGAAGAGGCTATAGACTGAATACAATTGTGTGGCCAAAGATTTAACCAACCATGTTTGTGTAATGAAGCTTGATACTGGACATATTAATGTGTTGCAAAGATGAAATGTCTGGATTCCACAAAGATATAGTTGGAGGCTTTGTACCATTCCCATCACCAAGACCCTGGGTTACGTATCTCTTCATGTGGTTGTTCATTTATGTCATTCCTAATAAAGTGGTAAGGATTAGCATAGCACATTATGAAACATTAAACTTTAAAAGGATTATGTGATCCCTTGACTTTATAGCTGACCAGGGAGAAGTGTAACTTTGTTTTACTTCCACTGATGGCTAGCATCTGAACTGGGAGTAGTTTTGTGGGATCCAGCCCTCAACATGTGAAACTCCACACTGACTACAGGTATTTAGTATCTAAACAAAACCAAACAACTTTGTCCTTATCTTGCAGTGGTAGCAGTAATTCTACACAGCTAGTTTTGAGATGGAATGGATAATCACAGTAAACCCAGTTGATACCAGATAAATGACATAAGAACATAATAGTATATTATGAAACATTGACTTGGTAGCAACAGAGCAAGAACTAAAGATAAATACCAACAGTTTATGAAATGGAGATTAACCTGGTCTATAATGTATTCTAACCAGTGTAATTTTAAGGATCTTTAAATGTGTGAGAGATAAGTAGAGGGGAAGCTGAAGTACAGTATGATATGAGAATTACTTGATTGGTCATTGCTGCATTTGAAGGTGGGATAGAAGAAGCTATTAGCTAAGGTACACAGGTAACTTTGAAGTATAGGGAAAAAAATACAGCTCCCTAACACTGTAAGTTCCACTTGAGATTGATATTAAAATTATATAGACTCTTAAGGAAAATGATATGGACATATCTTCTTTGCTGTCCACCAATAGAGATACGTTGGCCTCTATTGTATTCTGATAGGATACAGAATGTTATTTTGTGCTTTCTACATTTGTTGAGACTTGCCTTACATGTGAACAGTTTTGGAGAAGAATGTGTACTCTTTAGTGTTTGAATGGAATGTTCTATATATCTGTTAGGTCCATTTGGTTTATGATATCATTAAATTCTAATGTTTCTCTGTTAACTTTTTGTTCAGATGATCTGGAACCAACTTCAATAAGCTGTCCTCTCACTTCCAGGAGCATGAGATGGCATACATATCTATGTAAGCACACACTACAGGCAGAGACATACATGCACGGTGTAAATGTAATCTTTTGTGATTTATAATTTTAAATATTTCCAATCAAAACTACAAACTTGGTCATCTTCACTAGTAAATACTATCATATATTCAAAAATATGAGTGAAAATTCTTTATAATTTTTTTAAACATCAAGATATAGGAACCTACTTCAATTAATTTTATGGGTTCAATGTAACATTGATATATGGATCTGTTAAAGACATAACAATGAAACTAAAAATCAATATTCTTTATAAATATGGGTGTAAACATTTGCTGTGTAACAGTTTCCTCAAGAATTGAAACATTCTATCTTGTAGGGAAGCTCTTGAAACAGGAAGGTAAACAATTCAAAACAGCTTCAGAAAACCCCTAAAACTGACCAGATTCACTAAGCCCTTCCCTGCAAAAGTAAACAGAGCCAAGCTTGATAGAAGACTCTTAGAGGAGTGAAACTGCCAAGAAAACTCAAGCAAGTTGACTTGTAAAGAAAACTTTGAGACCAGATCAGCTTACTAGAAGAATCAGAAAGCAGCTAGTCTTCCTAGAACAGGTACAAACCATCTATCTGAGCCATCTGGAAGGGGCACTCCGACAACCTGTTGAGCTGCCTGCAGACTGTGGAGTGTGCTCCAAGTTCCCAGCTGTGTGAGTTGCCATACATATTGGGGTAGGCATTGGTGATATAGCTGTCTTGCAGTCATTTCTGCTCCTGTAAGCAATACTTTAGTGATATTCCTGTAAGTAACCCCAATAAAACCCATTAGTTCACCAAGTTAGATTTTGGTGTTATCTGTACTTTGTTCTGTCTTGGTTTTGATATCTGGAATAAATAAATATGTGTGTTGCATCTCCCCAGGAAAAGTTCTGTCACACAACAAAGTCTTCATCAAAACTCCATCAAAACAGGGAAATCCAACACCTTCACATAGACACACATTCAGAAAAAACAGCAAGGCCAAAAATAATCTCAGCAAAACAGATCCATTATTACTTGAGTTTTCCCATATACTATGACAAGAGGGATTTATCTTAGCAACACAATGCTGGGACAACATAACAAAGTCAATGCAACACAACAGAATAGTAGAATATAGGAGAAAAATTCACATGAAAATCGAAAGACAGGTAAAAAGGATTTGACAAAGCACATATTCATAGTTAAAATTCTCAAGAGATTTATCAAATTCAGTAATTTTCTGAAGAAGTTCTGTTTTAAAACCTATAGCTAAGAGCACCCCTTCCTAGTCCACCTTCATCTCCTGTAGCATGAACCCAAGGTCCCTGAGACTTTCAGCTGTATTTTCTAGCCAGTTTGCATGCCTTTGTGACTCTCTGAGAAATTGTAGATCAGCTCTCTACTAGGATACCACAACTGCTACCACAATTGGGTAGGAACCAGGTAGACTGCCTGTGACTTCCTTTGTTGCTGCTTCATTCTGGCCTGAAGCACCCATTTCAGCACAAAAAAATATATGATTCTGTTTGTTGCTGAATGATCAGACTGTATATCTGCATGTAGAAGAATGGATATAGATACATATCTACCATTCTGAGCAAAACTGAACTCCAAACAAACCAAGGAGCTTAACATAAGACCAGGTACTCTGAATCTGTTAGAGGAGAAGGTCAAGAATACATTTGAACTCATTGGTACAGGAAAGGACTTACTGAACAGGATCCAACTGTTCAAGCATTAAGAATAACAATTAATAAATGGAATCTCATGTATCCAGAAATCTCTGTACAGCAAAGAACACCATCATTCAAGCAAAGCAGCAGCCTACAGAATGGGAAAAAACATTACCAAGTATATATTTGATAGAGGGTTAGTATTTATACTGATAAAGAACAAAATAACAAAACAAAAATACAACCTGAACATCAAGAAATCAAATTAACCAAATTAGAATGGGATATAGGTCTAAACAGAGATTTCTCAAAAGAAGAAGAAAATGACTAGGAACCACTTAAAAGAATGGTCAACATCCTTAGTTGTCAAGGAAATATGAAATAAAACTACCTTGAGATTTCATATTCCGCCAGTCAGAATAGCCAAGATTAATAAATGACATCAGGTGCTAGTAAGGGTGGGGAGAAAGAAGACAGTTATTCCTTGCTAGTGAAGGTGTACACAGTTAGAGCCACAATGGAAGTCATCATGTAGAAACAATAGTTGAAAACAGATTTACTACAAAATCAAATTTTGTAACGCATGGGCACATACTTAAAGAACTCTATCGCTCCTTACAGAGGTACGTCCCATTCATATTAATTGCTGCTCAGTTCATAATAGCTTGAACTGGAAACATCCTCGGTGTATAGTGACAGTATGTTACATTTGTAATGGAATATTATTCAAATGCTAAAAAAAAATAAAATTAGGAAATTTGAATGTAACAGGGTGCATCTAGAAGCAACAATAATAAATAAAGTAACATAGATTATTTTATTTTAGTTCTTTTATTTTTATTTACATTTCAGATACCAGCCCCTTTCCCCATTTCTCCTCCTTAGAAAACCCCTATCCTATCTCCCCTCCTTCTTTTTGCTTTTATACCATTTTAATTTCATGCACGTATTAAGTTCTAGGTTGAGGGTCTAGCAATACAGTAGATGCAAATAGTCATGGAACAAGCAAGACAATAAACACAAAGAGTCAAAGAACAAGCAAGGCAATAAACAAAGATCTGTGAACACTCCATGATCACTGTTTTTAAGGGATTATCAGGATGACCGAAATATCTGAGCCAACTTCCCTGTCCTAACCCAAAGTCATTTCAATGTCTGAAGCCTACTTCCTTGTTCTAGCCTAAGATTTAGATTCCTGTCTGAGATTACTTCTTTGTTCTAGCCTAAGATTTAGATTTCTACCTGAAATGTGAGACATGCTGATGTTGGGACAAAGAATGATACTGACCTGTGAACTTGCTGAGTGCCCTGACAATGGTGACTGGGAAGCTGTATTGGACATTGAACATATGTTCCTGACCCACCTTTGCTTTCCTATATCCCAGAGGAGACAAGCTGCCTTGCCTCAAGTATTTAGACCTTGTGGAACATAGAATCAAAAAGAGAAGTTAGAATGACTCTTGTATTTTTCTTAAATGTGACCAGTTATTCAGACTCAATCATGGACTGGTCTAGATATTAATCCAATACTGGAAATAACAGTCTTCATTTGGAAGGCTGGATCTAGACATTCTTAGAGATATATTTGGAAATTAGCTGCATGTTATGTTATGTTAGCAAGAGATAAAGTTGGGATGGGACAGGATCTGAATTTCAAACATGTGTTAGTACATGTGTTAAGCCTCTTTTAATTGTCAAGTTAAAAATACTTTTGTTTCTTCTACAGTATTTAATGTAAGTTGCATTGATTGTACACCTTCTAATTCTGTTAGGGTGTT
This sequence comes from Rhabdomys pumilio, assembly GCA_030674055.1. Lineage (NCBI taxonomy): Eukaryota > Metazoa > Chordata > Mammalia > Rodentia > Muridae > Rhabdomys > Rhabdomys pumilio. The sequence goes on from JANHMN010000005.1 coordinate 38,052,401, forward strand.
GAAATCCCGAATGTCAGTAATGGAGGTCTAATAACAAGCTTTTGTTTTATTAAGTATCACAGAACCTTGGTCTTCTGAAAAAAGCTTGCAAGTACTGGAAAAAGTGAGTTAGGCTTTAAGCAGAAGCAAGAGGGTAGTGGACTTGATTATTGCTGATATAACAGCTTTAATTACAATAATTGCTAGCACCACTGCTTCTGCAATTGCTTTGACACAAGAAGTTAAGACAGCTACTTTTGTTAATCATTTAGCAAAAAAAGTTACTAATGTGTTGAGTATACAAGAGGATTTAGATAGGCATTTGGAACAACGAATTGATGCTCTTTATCCTATTCAAATTATTGGAAGGAGGTTCAGAGTTTAAGAGTAAGGAGCCATCTCGAGTGTCATGCAAAATACCATCAAATTCATGTTGGTTCTAAAATTTACAGTGGTAGTCATTATAATTAGGAAGAAGTTTAAAGACACTTGCAGTGTATTTGGCATAATTCTAATACCTCTCTGGATGTTTTAACGTTGCATAGGTGAGCTTTTGAATTTAAAGAATGCTATTCTGCTGAGAATTGATGCAGTAACCTAGATTTAAAAAGACAATTAGTGCATGCTTTCTCTTATATGTGAATGTTAGCTTTTAAGTGTTTTATATGTGTGCTATAATCTGAATAACCACAGATGTTATGTTAGGTACCTAATAAGGTACCAGTGGGTAGGAGAGAATATCCCAAGTAAGAAGCAATAGAATATAGTATTTTTGAGAAATGGGGAGAAAACTTGAATCAGAAGAATAAGTGGGGAGAATGAGAAAGCAAGATAAAGGAGGAACTATGGGGAGGAATAACTAATACTAATGGCCTCTTGAAAAATCATATGGAAACAAATGACTATGAAAGCTTCCTAATATATATACACATATAAAATGAATTTAAATGGAGTCATAATATAATGGAACTGACAATCCCCATCTTGGTATCTTATGTGACCAAATAAAAGCCCTAGGAATGGGTTGAGTCATTGGACAAAGAAGTCTTATAGAATGTTCTCCCAAATCACAAGCTTATGCAAGGATTTCTGGTTGCTTTCTACAGGCTGATTATAGGGCTGTATTGCTGAAGTCAACATTTACCTGTGTTATCAAACATGGAGAATTTGAGCTGGTACCTAACTGGAGGCTTCACAATAACTAGATTGTATTCATAGTGCTGGAAGGTACTCTGCATTGTACAGGAGGAGAAAAGTAATCATCAATGCCACCCAGATAAAAACTCTGTGACTTACAATAGCACAGCATATTGATGCAATAGTGTATCAATGTTATGGGAGTAATCAACCATTTTGAAGTTAGATTTAAAGTCTCATAAATGAGATGAAACCCATACATGACACTAGTAAGATGGCCAACAACCTGAGACTAGATAGATCATGGGCCTATATGAAAACCTAATATTATTTTGCTAAAAGAACATAGCAATAAAATGACTCCTAATGAATTATTGCTGTATCCATATATCAAGGTCTCACTCAACTCTAATTACAGAAGATTTTTCTTGTAGTAGATGGTAATTAACATCAATTTGAGAAAGAACGACATCTTCCTGTGCAGATTTCTGAACAAAGCATAATTCTTGATTCATTCAAGTCCGTACTTTCAGCAATATTTTAGATTCATGCGTGAAGTTTAATGAATATTTTGTTAGCTTTGTCACAAAGAAAGTACTTAATATTTTATCTTATTGGTAAATATATTTTTATATTTTAAATTACTATATATGATGGACAATATGTAGATGATAAAGTTTAAAGTATGGCCCTGATAGTTTGCATCCTAGATGAACTCATTTGTGTGCCAGTAGGTTTTCTGCTTGCTGTTATGGAATCTGTGAACAAAAAGAAAGTTATTTGTCTGGATAGCTTTTATAATTTTATTCTTATTCCATCACGCTGGTCAGAATTTCTTGTCTATGTTATCTAATGATAATATCAAATTTTCATTTATTTTTCCTTATCTTAGGGGAAAAGTTATTATCTTCACCATTAATGATGGTATCAGCTGTAGTTTTATTTAATGTCCTTTCTCATACAACATATTTGGATCGCATTCTTTCCTTTCCCACAACTACTCCAAGGTCCTTCCCACATCCCTATCTATCCAACTTCAAGTTTTTTCTTTCTCTGAGGGATAAAAACAGTAAATGAAAACAAACAAATATATATATGCTCATTCGCTATACAACTTTAAATATTGAAAACATAAAAGATACAGGAATGGAATTTATTGGTCTTGGATAGTAATAATAATAATACATATTATTATATTATTATAATTATTATATTATTATGATAATATAATATATATTATACATCAAGAAAGGAAGCCAAGAGTTGTGAGAGAATGTGGTTAAGGACTGAAAATGGCAAATGGCTCAACAGAGTGCTTGGGAAACAAAAGAAAATCTAAGGATTATAACTAGCTTTGATTCACTGGTTGAAGATATAGTAATTTATTTTGATTTCCTAATACATAACTGCTTTTAAGCATAAAGCTGTCTTTTCTATGAACAATACACACACACAAACACACACACACACACACACACACACACACACATATATATATATATATATATATATATATATTTCACATTGTTAAAACACTGCTTGGCAAATTCTTCATGGAAATAGTTTTGTTATGTTATCCCTAGGTTGACAAATGGCTGCTAAGGTTTAATATACTTAGGCTAAATAACATCCTTGCCCTACAAATCTATTTATTATTATTGCTGTTGTTGTTGTTACATGTAAAATGTAGACTAATTTCCAAATCTAACTGTTGTTTTGTTTTGGAGAAGATAGCATATGACTCCTTTGTGTTAGGATAAGCATCTCTTGATTGAAAACTAGAGGTCAAATTTTCCTTTTATATTTGATGTGGGATATTCACAGGGCTGGAAATTCTAGAAAAACTATGCAAGCATGAGGTTTCTGCGCCTGTAATTTTTAGCTATTATTTTGCTCATTTTGTACCTGTTCCTTTTTGTTTCATAAAATTCTGTAAGTAGATTTGGAAAATGGCTCTGGGCTTTTAACATACTTTACAAAGAAGGGAATAGATGCCTTTTTCTTTAATACCATACTGTTCCAAGTTATAGCATTTTCTAGCATTATCCAAGACCAATGAATTCCACTTCTGTCCCTTTCATGCTTTCTATATTTAAAGTTGTTTAGAGAATGAGTGTTTCATTCCATTTTGGAAGACCAATTTTTGAATATGCCAAAGTTCATTTCTTCATGGCATTGAAATGAACACTGACTTGGGGCTAAACTCTTTGAACCTCATTTTACTAATCTATAAATCAATAAGACTGAACAATGTTTCCAAATCTACAATTTCTAAAATTTTATTTGGGACATTAAATTATTCACAAATCACTTACATATTCATTCAGTCATCAAGTATTTGCTGAGCAGGTAGCATGCATCAAACATCAAGTAAGGGTATGATAGGGTATCAGATAAAAGAAAAATACTCTCAGTTTTTTACAAATCTCAAATAGGGCTCCTTTTCTTTAGGGCATGAGACACAATCGATGGTTTTTATTTTGGATGAAGAGTCAGATTTTACTTGCATTTAGAAAGTCAGGTCTGCTTTAATGGAAATTAATGAAGAATACTTGCAAAGTTTACAAACAGAATAGAAGGGTTTGAAGTAAGGAGATGCATGGACAGATCACGTATTCATCAAGGTAAAAGAATAAAATCTGAGGGCCTCTAAAGTGTTTGATATTGTAACTAGTGTACAGCATGCAAAATAATATTAGGTTCAACCTCTCCTAGCATAGTTTGAGAAGAGAGTGTATACTTCCTTTAGAAAGGTCCAAACACATACACCTTCACCCACATTGTGATGAGGAAGACAACTGTGTGGAGTTCATTATGATGATTAATTCCTTGATGTGGATGCAAATCGTTACAAGAGTGAAAAGAAAGAAAAAAATGCTCCCTATCTAAAGTAGTTAATTAAAACTTCACATAGAGAGCCGGAATTCTGAAATCAAAACATTTACGCAAAAAAGAAATATGAATAAACCCTTTCTTAAAGATCAAGCACCAGTGATTGACTGCCTGTGGGAGACTCAGGTTTGCTTTAAGAAAACATAGGTTGCTGCAGTAAAGATAGGGACACACAACTGTAATTCCAGCACTTAGGCAACTTACACAGGAGGAGCACAAACTCATGAAATGTCTGGGATATATAGTGAATCCCTGTGTCACTAAAGTCAAGGATGCATGAATGAAATGCAAAAAAAAAAAAGAAAGAAAGAAGGAAGGGAAGAAGACGAACGAAAGAAAAAATCAGGCTGAAAGCAAAAAATGAAAAAAAATCAAAGAAGGTATTTTATGATAATGAAAACTTTAGAAGCAAGGCAACTATACTTATAATATTTTTTTAAAAATGCATTTTAACTAAATATACCTTGGCAAAGATCAAGACAGTCCTTACACAATAATAAAGCTGTCAATTCAATGCTGCATTTATAAACATCTATGCACCCAACTACAAAAATACATAAGCAAATATTTATAGATGTGAATACAAGCAAACGTACACAGTTGTGGGTAAAGCAATGATTTTTTCCTTTACTTTTTGTTTGTCTCTGCTGTATCATTGAGTTCATTTCCATAAGTCTATTGCATACTGACTATTGGTGGTTTTGCAAAGGGTTTCTCACCCTGTAGCATATGGTCTGACCACCCAGGGTTTCCTTTGCAATCTTGGTGCAAGCTGACATGACCCCATTTCTCCAAAGTATTCTATTCTGCATGCCTCAAAGACCACCATTACATAGGTTATATCAAGCACAAACTGTACTTGGATGTCTTTAATCCGCAACTATAGAATTTTCTACATGTTTTGGTGCCCAAACTTGATCAAACGAAGCAACAAAAAGCAAACTCTGATGTGGTCCTAGTTGTAGAAAGCATCCTGGAGCTCTTTTATGAAAAAAATTATGTCCAGGAATGTCATTAAAATCAATGTGCATTTCTGTACCTTTGAAACTGTGGTAATGCTGTGAGGTAGTAAAAATTTTAATGATCTTAATTGGGTAATCATTTAAGAGTTTATGCCAAATATACTATGAAGATGTATAGATATATAATTATATCCCACCAATCCTTCCCAATACCCTTTTTTTTTTTCTCTCCCTCAGAAAGATCACTATAATGGGCAATGGGCTTCAGTAAATAAATGGGATGGTAATGTAGAAGTTATTTTAAAGAAGGGATTCGAGGGGATGTCAATCAGGCTGTTACAGTATATTATGCTTGAAATTCTAACTTATTAATCACTCTCTCCTCTCTTCTCTTCTCATATTCTTCCCTCATTTCCCTCTCCATCTCCATTCTCTTCTCCCCTCCTGCCTGCCTCCTTTCCTCTACTTTCTTTTCTTTTCCTTATTTAAACCCTCAGCTGCTGGTTACATATTATCTTTATGTCTGGAACTTACTCAATAGGTATGTTTTAATCAGTCTTAGCAAACAGATAGTTTTCTTTCTATGCTGGTGTGAACCACTTAGACTCCTTCCAGGCGCCACTGAGTTGAGTTATGTATCGGAACTGCCTGAGTTGTAGATTCAACCACCTTTTTGCCTGGCGTGAACTACTCATCACACTCCACTGCCTTTCCTAGGTTGTCAATTTCCCAAACATTTACACAAACCACTTATCTGCCACTTCCATTCCACTGTTCCAGCATACAGAAGACCCTGAAACCACAGTGACTCCTTCAGAGTAAGCAATCATTACACATAGCTAAGAAGTGGAATGGCATTCATAAACCCTGTCCAATTAACTCAGGGTGAGGAAGATTCTCGTCCCTAGGGCAGCCTGTGTTTTATTTCCTAGAATGTCATAGCTAACGGCTTCCTCAGAAATTATTGTCTTATGACGAAGTTGTTGTGGAGAATAAGTAGATTTTCCTAGATGTCTCTACTAATTAGTAAAAACTGGGATTAGGTACATTTTCTTAAGCCTAGGTCTGCCTTCTTTTCATTATATTAAGCTCTCAAAAGAATATTGTTCTGGTCCCTGTTGCTACATCTCAGGAAAAAAAAATTGTTCTCATGTGGCTATTTTTCAGGAACTTGAAGAGGTGAAGATAAGGAGATTTAGAGACCTGTTACAGTGATTAATCAGCTACTGAGAATTACAAAAGAAATAAGTAACACATGAGGCTCACGCAGCACCCAAGAGCACAGCAGCTGTATTTTTTTACTGAACCTGTTGTGTTTATGAAATTCATTTTTAACTTATTTTTTGTTTGAATAAATGGTCTCAAAAATATGCTTAAAAGCTATTTTTTGAAATTAAAATATAAGTGCAACTTTTCCATTTTCTCTTCCTCTTTGTTTAAGATGGAGGCCTAGAGAGGTTTACCCATTCTTGTTAGCATGTCAGTGCGTGCTAGCCTTGTTCTTGTCCAAATTTAAATTTTAGTTACTAGAAACATAGCATGTATTTGCTGAGAACTATGAAATTATACATAGTAGTATAACATGTAATTGATGTTCAATACATTCAAATATTTATTATTTCTTTATAGTGAATAGTGGCAAAATCTTAGTTTTTTTTTTTGGTTTTTTTTTTTTTTTTTTTTGGTTTTTTAAGACAGGGTTTCTCTGTATAGTCCTGGCTGTCCTGGAACTCACTCTGTAGACCAGGCTGGCCTCAAACTCAGAAATCCGCCTGTCTCTGTCTCCCAAGTGCTGGGATTAAAGGCGTGCACCACCACCGCCAGGCAAAATCTTAGTTTTTAAAGAACTTCACAACCTGCTATTATAATTTAGTGTAGTTACTGTGCAATATTGCAGCTTAGCTTCATACTCCTATCTAACTATGATGGTAATGAATGTTTTCTCCAATGCTGCTCTCCATGGTTTCTGATTATACCTTTTTCTTCCATTGTTTTGTCTCATTTCCTTTGCTTCCTCCTTCCCTCCCCTCTCCTTTCCTACAAATGAAACTGAAATGCATCTTAAACTTCACTGGCTTTACATTCGTTCCTTTATGTTAAAGCACTGTACTTGGTTTTAGCAGGTTGATTTTACATCCTATGTTCTTGCTGAATTAACATTCATTTTATAAGATTTAGTTCTAGCCATCTTAGGAAATTCCATGCAGATAATCATATCATCTTCATGAAGGAAAGTATTTATTTCTTTTGGTACATAAACCTTTATTTTCTTGCTTTTTTTTTTACATTGCATAAAACCTCATTTATTGCTTAAAAGGCAGTTATTTTTCATCATTTGCTGTAATGTTAGCTTTAGGTAGTTTTCAAATGTTCTTTATGCTGAGGAAATTCCCTTCTGCTCCTTTTTTTTTTCCTAAGAGAAATTATTGTGAATGAATGTTGAATTTAATCCAATTGCTTTCCTGAATATGTTGTTATTACCATACATTTTTCTTTTGTAGGCCGCTAATATGCTGAATAGCACGGATTTTCAGACTTGGGTTATGGTATATAATTCTCTCTCTCTCTCTCTCTCTCTCTCTCTATATATATATATATATATATATATATATATATATATATATATATATCATGTATATCTGAATTCCATTCTTCATATTATGCTAAGGATTTTTGCACCAATGTCTGTGAGGTATGCTGTCTGTAGCATTTAATTTTATGCTAGCTTTGGTTTGAGTAAGAGGGTAATAGTAGTTTCAGAATTCTCACACTATTTTCTCCTCAAGAGATTGTGAAGAAGTTAATTGGTCTTTAAATGTTAGACTGAATTATCTGGTGAAAACTATTGTGGTCTGGAGCTGTCTTGTGGGAAGCTTAAAACCAGGAAATCCATGCAATAAATAGACTCCATCTTTTCAAGTTTTTAGTCAGTGGGGTATCATTGACCCATTCCTAAACATTATAGGCCATTGTTTCTACTTTTAGGTACCCTCCAGAACTTCATAGTAAGACCCAGTTGTTGACAATGCGACATACTTGAGTCATGGGACATGGAGAAATCAAGTTGGTACTGATCTGGAAGCTTCATTCCTACTTGGTAGCTTTGCTAGTTCTGGAAGGCTATATGCATTCTGCCAAGGGAGAAAAGAATTCAGCACTCTTACTGAGCTGTGAACTCTATGATCTACAGTAATGAAAAGGCTGTCAAGATATGTGTACTGGGACAATAGTGGTGTAAGTTTTATGGAAGCAACTAACCACATTCTGGTTAAAGTCTACTCCAAAAGACTGAACTCACACCTGATGTCAATCACTGGGTCAAAAACCTGTGCCTAAGGGAGAATATAATAATATTATTTATTATTTTGCTAAACGGCATACTATTAAACTTCCCCCTAAGTTATTGTCTTTATATCCTTAGATTGATGCCTCTCACAGCCCTTATCCAAGAAGCATTTTTGTTTTTCAATAGCTAGAAATGAATACAGAGATCCACCACTGGTCAATATGTGGAGAATAAGACTGTGGGTGAGTTCAAAATGAGCCCCCTTAATGCTCAGGTATCATCTCAGAAGAGAGGGTTGACAGACTGCAAAAAGCTAGAGAAAGGAGACAGCTGCAGCAAAATATTTGCAGACGTAACAGTGTTGCTGCACATATGAAATCCCAGAAGCTGTGACTGCATGCAAAAGATCAAGCCTGCCAACATTCCAGCATGCACAGAGGAGGGTGCCATCAAGTTCCACTGCTAGCTTAGAAGCTATAAGCAACTGATGGTGTCTGCGAGAGGGATAATCAGTTTTGTTCAAGGATATGCTCCCTGAAATGGCACATAATGCTCCAGTAGATGATTCCATACCCATGAACATATAGGTAGCACTAAGTGCATTCAGTGTTTTTTTTTTTAAAGTACATATGAAGTTAGGAAGGAACGTGGTGAAGGAGTTAGGAGAAAAATAGGAGGGGAAAAGATGGGGGGGTTAATACACTATGTGCATGTATGAAGTACTTGGATCTGATGTGTTTTTTTTTAAATCATGTAAAAGGTTACAGTATTGAACTTTCTATTCCTTATTGAGTCATGACAGTTTTATTTCCTCTTTATTTGTATTATTTCCTCTGTTTACTTTGTGTTTCTGTTGTTTTTTTTTTTTATTCTAAGGGTTGAAGTCATTGATTACATATTCTATTTTCTTACAAGTATACGAGTGTAGTGCTGTGTTTTTATATTCTTGGTATTATTTTAGCATGCCCTAAATATTTTGGTATGTTTTTATCTGCAATTACATTCAGTACAACCCATTTTTAAAAATTAACTTACTGATTCGTTGATTATTATTTGAGCTGTCCACATGATTCTGAGTGTTAGACTATTGGATAGAGCATTATCTACCTATCAGGAACCATATCCTTAAAAAAATATGACCCTCCTTCCTCCAGAAGCCATCAATTGTCCAGTTCTTATGGGTGTCGGGGGGGAAGGTAATGAACCCATTCCTAGTCCATGCTAGAATATAAACTGGCTTGACCATTTTTACACGTCATGTAGACAACTACGGCTGTTGAAGTTCATGAGTGAGGCAGTCCCGTCATGCCTGTAGGACACTGTTTTGCTTGGATGCTTCCTGGCCTCTGGTTCTTACAATCTTCTTGCTCCGCTTCTGTGGTGGTCCTTGAGCCTTGGGATGGACACATGATATAGATGTTCCATTTGTGTGCATGTACTTCATAGTCACTTATTTCCTGCACTTTGACAAGTTGTGAGTTTCTGCAATAACCCCCATCCACAGTACAAAAGTTGTTCTGATGAAGCCTGAGAGTTGCAGTATAGTATGAATATAGAGAGAAATTTGGAGGGCAGTTTTATACTATTTCCATTTAGCAAAATAATGGTAATATGCTTAGCCTTAAGGCTCCAACGATGGTTTTTGTTTGTTTGTTTGTTTGTGTTTGTTTTTGTTTTTTGTTTTGCTTAGATTGTCAGTATTAGGCATGGGCTTCTTCTTGTTAAGTGGGCCTTACTAGAAAACAGTGTACTGTACCTGTAATATTTACACCACCGTTGCACTCATGAGCATGCCTTGCCATGACAGTCATTTTTGCATTTTACACGGTTTGCAACTGAGTGAAACTGATTATGACTTTTTCTCCCAGCAGCCTCATAGCCAACTTCAGTATGTGAGAGATATTCAGATGGAGGAAAAGTCCTCGTCAGTATTGACTTAATTCCTCCATGTCCTGTGATGAGTGTCTGTTGCGTGTGGGCAATACTATCAAATTCTACTGAGCAAGCAATAGCAATAGCAATGGCAATTAGTTTGTACTGTTTTAAGGATCTCTGAAACACCTGTGACCAACAACTTGAAATGAATTGTCACACATCTAGCCCTGGGTTTTTTACTTGGCAAACTATAGCCTCTGGGATGGGCATAGTCCCTTGTGTAGGACAACCCCAATTATATGCTTTTATATGAAAAATATGTATCTAATAAATAGTAGGGTTTCATATGGCTTTTCAAAGGGCCTGAGAGTTAGTTATCCCTCTCCCAACCTCTTCCTCTGCTCTTCCCTTCCATTCCTCTACCCACTTCAGTCTCTCTCTTCATTATTCCCCTTTCCCACTCATATAGCCTGTCCAACCTTTTGTAAGATACTTCCCTCTAGCCACCAGTGGTCCTCTAGTTTTCTGGATTCTACAGGTACTCTAGATGAAGCAGAGAAATTGAATGATTTGATTCTAAGCTCCACATAGGAGTGAGAATGCCACTCTCTGGGTCTGGTTCGCCTCACTCAGGATTTTGTCTTTAAGCTCTATCCATTTACCTACAAATTTAAATTTTCTTTACAGATGAAAAAATTCCATTGTATATACATTCCGCATTTTCATTATTCACTCAGGAGACACAGACTACTTTCTTGTTCTAGCTGTTGTGAACAGAATAGTGATGAATCTCTGTAGTAGGATGTAGAGTCCTTTGGGTATACGCCCATTGTTATAGCTGTGTTATATATTAGATCCATTTCTAGGCTTTTTGAGGAGTACCCACACAAATTACCAGAGTACAAGAGAAATCCCCTTTCTCCACATCCTCACCAGCATGTGCTGTCACCTCCTTTCTTAATCTTAGCTATTCTGATTGGAGTAAGATGAAAGTCTCACCTGTTTGGTATATATATATTGAGAATACTAATTTCTTCTTATAAAGAATAGTGTGAAATTTTTATTGAATCTGCACACTACTTTCAGTAGGATGGTCATTTTCAAATTATTAATCCTACTAATCCATGAAAATAGGAAGTTTTTTTTCATCTTCTGATATCTTCTTCAATTTCTTTCTGAAGAGTTTCAAAGTTTTCATTGTATATGTCTTTCCCTTCTTTGGTTAGGTTTATTTTATTTCTTTAGGTTACTGTGAAAGGGATTATTTCCCTGATTTCTATTTTTTTCTATATTGTTTGTTTTCAATATGTAGGAAGTGACTGATTTTTATATTTTAATTTTGTATCCTGATGCTTTGATGGATTTATTTATCAGGCCTAAGAATTTTCTGGTGGAAATATTAAGATGTTTTTTATATAGAATCATATAATGTGTAAATTAGGATACTTTGCCTTTTTTCTTTCATATAAGTATTCCTTTTATTTCCTTCTCTTTTCTTACTGTTCTAGCTAAGGCTTCAAGTGTGATATTGAACATAAGAAGAGAGAATGAACATCTTTGCCTTGTTCTTGGTTTTAGTGGAAATGTTTCAAGTTTTTCTCCATTAAGTATCATTATCTCAATATATTTTTAAATTTCTATTTATATTTTTCCTTGATACATGGATTTAGAAGTATGTCATTTAGTTTTCAAATGCTTGAAAATGTCTCTGTTCATTTTCTAAATAGAGTTAATTGTGACTGAAAAGCATAGTCAGTATGACTCTATTGCTTTCAGGTTTGTAAGGGTTTATTTTATGGTCATGAGTATAATCTAGTTTGGTTACTTTCTCCTAATACTTTGCAGATAATATTCACTTAGTGCATAATATATTTAAGTATCAATATATTTATATCTATTATGCTGTTGTTGTGTACATTATATATCATAAAGACTTCCTTAATTAATTGCATAGCTAAATTCTTCAATAGGTTTTCTAATTTTTGTATAATTCTCCCAATTATTGTTTAGAAGAATGTTGTAATCTCATCCATAGTTGTGGAATTGACCATTTTAGTTCTGTCAAGTTTGTATTCAGTATTCTGTAACACTATTTTTTAATCCTCCTATATTTACAAACCTACGTTTTTCTGGTGGGTGATACATTTGCTATTATGTATTTCTTTCTCTCTCCTTGGTAAATTTGTATGTCTGAAGTCTAACCTGTATGATATTAACACACTACTCTTCCTTATTTAATGTTAATATGACACATGTTAATTCCATTCTTCTACTTTCTTATTAATAATTTTATTTGTTTACATTTCAAATGATGTTCCCTTTTCTGGTTTTCCCTTTGCAAAGCCCCTTTTTCTTCCCCCTCCCCTTTGTGTCTAAGAGGGTGCTCCTTCACCCACTCACCCACTCCCATCTGGCATTGCCCTACATTGGGGCATCAAGCCTTCACAGGGCCAAGGGCCTCCCCTCTCATTGATACCAGATAAGGTCATCTTCTGCTACATATGCAGCTGGAGCCATTGACCTTCCATGTGTACTCTCTGGTTGGTGGTTTAGTCCCTGGGAGCTCTGGGGGTCTGGTTGGTTGATATTGTTGTTCTTCCTTTGGGGTTGCAATCCCCTTCAGCTCCTTCAGTCCTTGCCCTTGGGGTCCCCACGCTCAGTCTGATGGTTGTCTTCAAGCATCCACATCTGTATTTGTCAGGTTCTGGCAGAGCCTCTCAGGAAACAGCCATACCAGACTCCTGTCAGCAAGTGCTTCCTGGCATCAGCAAGAGTGTATGAATATAATGGTAACTAGCCTATGATTAGGTTATATTTTTTCTTCCAGCCTTCCAATCTTTTAATTGCTAGACTTAGATCTTTTAATGCAATTTTAATTTTGGTATGTTAGTTGCTTTCTGCTTGATTCTTTGTTCTTTATCCCCTCTTTGTATTCTCTTTTCTCTACCTTAGTATAGCTTACTTTAGAGTCATTTAGAGTCACACCAGGAAATGTTATACATTTTTCTTCAAAAATTGAGAATAATAAGAACACTAAATGTGAGGTAAAAAAATAATGTATTTACAAGCTTTTTTTTTTTTTTTTAGTTTTTTTCTTGTTTTTTTTTTTCCTTCCTGGAGTTTAATTATTCCTTCTTTTATTGCTTTTCTGCCATTTAGAAAACATTATTTAGGAAAGAACATTTTTCTTTGTTTGGGAATGACTTAATTTCCCCCACAATCATGAAGTATGTTTTCACTAGGTATAATAATGTGGGTTGGCAGTTTTATTGGTAGTTTAAAAGCTTCTGTAGTACTAGGTTTTGGTCTCTATATTTTATGTGTGCGAAAATTACTGGTATTGAATTTGTTTGGGCTCAGAACATAAGGTGCCATGCCTCATTATAGCAATATATCTGTTACTACACTTCCAGAACTTTAGTTATATGGCTTGGTATAAATTTCTTTGCGTTTTGTCATTTGGATTTGCTCAAATTCTTGAACACTTGGTTTCTTCTCGTTTGAAGCTTCCTGTTTCTTTGCTAAGCATCTGTTTTTATTTGGTTCCAATTTATAAGTATATGTACCACATTTTATTTAAACATTGATCCATTCATTGGCATATTCTATAGCTTATCTACTGTGGATAGTGCAGCAGTAACATGTACATGAAGATGTCTTTCATGTACAGAAACAATCTGCCCTGAATATTCTTATAAATAACCAGAAGAAAAGTATCAGAGGCTCCAGCCATATTGTAATGAAAAAAAAGATTGAAATATTAAATATTCTGCTTTGCTCAGTATTAAAATATCACCTATGCCTTATAAATATAGATAATTAAAAGTAATCATTAGAGCTTATTTTATAAAGTAAGTAACTGTATATTCGAGTTATATAACCCTAACCCTAACCCTAACCCTAACCCTAACCCTAACCCTAACC
>JANHMN010000005.1:38066465-38127582 GCA_030674055.1 Rhabdomys pumilio
ACCCTAACCCTAACCCTAACCCTAACCCTAACCCTAACCCTAACCCTGATTTTAAAGCATTTGTAAGAAAATTCTAATATCACTGTCATCTTGGTGTCATGTATCCATTGTCTTTAACCTGAGTTTGAGATCTTCTTAGTTGTAGGTACAATGATCGAATTTACTGAAACCTGGACATACTGTGTGTACTATATCAGACTCTGATATCTTATTTACAACTTCTAATTTGATTGCTTCTCAAACCCGCTTTGGGAGAGGGCATTTCCCTTATTACTTCCAGGTGAGGGTGGAGGTCCAGTTTTATCATCCACCTTCTTTTGATACTGAAGTTTTGTAAGTTCCTTATTCTTGCAAAGGGATGGGGCTTCCAGTGCCTTAAGCTTTTGCACAGATACTTCCCAGCTGAGAAGGATAAGGCAATTCTTACTTTTTTACACATGGCATTGTATCTATTGTGGGTAGTGGAGGGAAAATACAAATAGACTGTGCAGGTATCGCTTTGATAGTGGACACAATGTGCCTTGGGTTCAGGGTGAACTTAGTATTGCTGATTTGTAAGGAAGGTTCTTAGCTTTGCTGTTTCCTGAGAACCCACTGCAGAAGGGAGGGGGAAGGGTACCTCATTACTACAGGATGCTGGTAGAAGTCCAAGTCTCCACTGACATGTGGATATTCAAGGCCGTGTCTTTATTTCCAGCTTGCAATGATAAAAATCCCAGTTCCCTACTTGGGCTTCTCTCACCACAGCCTGTTGATATTTAGCTGCCTGGTTATAGCCCTGAGAGGACTGAAGGCAGCCTACATGTTCTTTACTGGCATGTGTGGGATGGTGTCACAAATTTTTTAGTGGTGCTTGGCTAGAGTAGAATAATAGTTATTATCTAAAAGTTTTCTGGCTCACTAAGCTGTCCCCTTTTCTTGTCCTTTGGCTAAGGAGTATAGGCATTTATTGGGAACTTTTTGTTTCTACTCATTGGTATTTCTTAGTCAAAAACCCCTTCAGTTTCATGTCTGGGATATATAAGGCAAACAAAAATTACAGGGAACTCACTATTGTGTTATGCCATGGGTCCCAAGGTTACCATTTGTCCTGCTCTCTCTTTGTCTTCTGTAGTCTTCTACTTGTTTCATACATAATGTTCAGTGTCTCTAACCTCTAATTAAGTGAAATTAGCAAAGAACAGTGAATGTATTCTTTGGTTTTCAGGATCAGAAATAATCACTTGTCTTTTAACGTAGAATTAATGTGTGTATGTATGTGTATTTTACTCGTGTATCTTTTTCCCCCTCGATCAATTTTCTTTCATCTGACTATTTCATGTAGTGCTTTACTTACTTAAGCCAAGAAGGTACATTACATTGGTGTAAGTCAGTACTCCAGTGTTTAGGAGCATAAGCTCTGGAGATAGTTATCTTGGGACTGAGTCCCAGTTCTGTTGCTCTGAAATCATTGGAAGTGTTACTTAACTCTTCCTGCCTGCCTTATTTTTGTTTTATTCTTGGAGTGGGTATAATGAATGCACTGATCTCAGAAGACAAGACTAAGAATTAAATGAGCTAATATGTATAAAGTGCACATAGCTATATTCAATTTATTTTTGCTTGTACTTTGCGCAATTAAGAAGGATATCTTGTTTACGTCTTCTAAGGGAAATTCTGAATCAGTCCCATCTCTCCAGCTACAATACCACTATTCTCCAGTTCCCTATAAAACAGTTACTCTCAATTTTATGCACTTCCATAAGTTCATAATGCTGTCCTTCGGCTCTCAGCCTCCACACTTTATCTCCTTCATCCGTAACATGTCATAGGTGTCTTCTTTTCTGAAGCAAACCAGTGCTTTGTTTTCCTGTAAAACTCTGTTGAGTCACTGTTTTCAGCTTTGGATTCAGTAGAGAGCTATCTCTAGTCCCTTTCGTTCATGTCATCGAGTTTTTTTTGAGTCCAATAATCCTGCAAGACTAAGCTTGGGATACAGATATTTTGAGATAGGATTTTAGACAATGTTGAAAGTACAAAAGTGTATAGGACTTGTAAGAGCATAACAAGTTAGCCTGAAAAGTGAAAAGGAATCATTATTAAATCTTCTCTATAACTTCACTTAAAAATACAGCTACAAACAAAAGATCCTGAACAGCCAAATGGATTCTGAACAAGAAGAAGAATACGTAAAGTATAACAACACCTAATTTCAAAGTCTACTACAGATCCATAGTACCTAAAACAGTACATCACCAAAACAGTCACCTAGATCAATGGAATAGCATACAGGAAACGGAGACAAACCTCTTCAGTTATAGCCACCAGATTCTTGGCCAAGGTGCCAATAAAAAGACATTGGTGAAAGCATGACCTCTTTCATCAATGGTACTGAGGAAACTGGACATCCATCATGATTCTTTTCAGAACATGAAAGAAAAATTTTCATCTTTATATAACACATTAAAAAAAAACAGGAGTGTTTTGAGTGATCTTGTATAATAAAAGTACTGTTGGGGGTGCTGCCATTCCAGTTCTCAAGTGTACTACAAAACAGCATTATTTTGCCACAAAACAGACATGCTGATTAAGGGAATAGAATAGAAGACCCATAAATAAATCCATACACTCATGGATACCTGATTGTTGATAAACTGCAAAGCCACACTGAAAAAGAGACAGCATCTTCAGCAATTGGTGTTGGCCAAATTGGATGGATGCATGTAGAGGAGTTAAAATAGATCCATACTTGTCACCCTGGACAAAACTTAAGAGCAAATGGATCAGAGACCTCATCATAAAACAAGGTACACTGAATCTGGTAGAAGAGAAAGTGGAGAATGGCCTTGAACTATTGGCACAGATATCTTTCTGAACAGAACATTGTTAGCATAGGCAACAAGATTAACAATTAATAAATGGAGTCTGGAATGAGAGGATTAAATGAGGGGGAAA
Source organism: Rhabdomys pumilio (assembly GCA_030674055.1). Classification (NCBI taxonomy): domain Eukaryota; kingdom Metazoa; phylum Chordata; class Mammalia; order Rodentia; family Muridae; genus Rhabdomys; species Rhabdomys pumilio. The sequence continues at coordinate 38,069,400 of JANHMN010000005.1, forward strand.
GGGAATGTAGGGAGGAACTGCTAACCTAAGGGTCATTTTAGGAGTCAAATGAAAACCTAATACAGTAGAAGCTTGTTATAAGTATACATATATGAAAGCAATCTAAATGAAACTGCTGAATAACAGGGAATGGTGCCCCCAATGGCCATCTCTTGTCACTAATGAAGATTCCATTACTGAGATTGAGTTACATCTAATTGAACTATTGCCCTAAGGTGACCCATGGGAACTCCTGAACAACCCATGCTATTGCCAAGGCTTTTGATGGCTGACCACAAACTGAAGATAAGGCTTCTTTCTATTGCTAAAGACAACACCTATCCAACTTACTGGACATGGAAAAGTCGTGAAGGTGCTTACTTAGAGTCTTCATCCTTATGGACTAGTATTCATGATACTGGATGATACTCTGCAGGCTACCAAGAAAGAAAGGCAAACATCATATGATCCATAAGAGTGACCTGATTGTAAGACATGTTGGTACAGTAGAAGCACAAAGCTTGTAGGGTAACAAACAAATATCTGATTTTAGTTAAACCCCACTCTGTGAGATGGAATTCATACTCAATGCTGCTTGAATGACCAAAAACCTGCGAGTACATAGGCCAAGGACTTAGGAGAAAACTAAATACTACTGTTCTGCTAAAGGAATCTAGCAAAAAATGATTTCTAATAACAATCTGTTTTACTTACAGATCAGCGCCTTGCTCATCCATTATCAGCGAAGCTTCCTCCTGCAGCAGATAGTAATAAATAGTCCACAGCCAGATATTACACTAAGAATGACAGACCTTGGAACACTTAGTCCTAAAAGGAAAGTCACCATCAAATCCTTCCTCCAAGGTTCAGGATTCTTCAGAAGACGAGGCAGAAAAAGTGTAACATCCAGAGAGGATGGAGAACACCAAAGAATTAAGGATTTTTTTGACAGAACAGGGCTGGAACACATATTAATTCACAGGGACTGTGGCATCATTTACAGGGCCTGAACAAATTTTCACCAAACCGGGTCCTATAGCTGAGAGAAGAAATGGACATATGCTGTCATTCTTAACCCGGAAGGTATTTCAAATTGATAGGCACATGCATATGAATGATTAGTTTATTCCAAGTGAGTCTCTTTGGAGAATCAAACCACTCTTATGGTTAGCTCTATGACCAACAGTAGATGGCCAAAACAAAATGAACTCATTGGCATCTTTGTCTCATGTAAAGTAAAGGCATTTTTTTAAAACTGTACAGTTCCTTTACTTATATATTATGGCTTCTTCCAGTTTGGGTTTTTATGCAGTTCCTGTGTGTGAGAATATGTATGTCTCTGTATCTATGTGCATTTCACGTGCTTTTTCTTTGGCTCTATTTTTCTTGTTTGGCTGTTTTGTCATAATCTGATTTGTATATATATTTGTATGTATCTTATTTTATTATTACCCCTTAGAAGTCTGTTTATTTTCTAAAAAGAGAAAAAAGGGGGGGTGGACTGGAAAGAGTAGGGGGAGGAGAAACCATAGTCAGAACATATTGTATGAAAAAAATCTATTTTCAATAAATGAAAAAAAAAACAGCTCTATACAGAGAAACACATTATTGGCAACGCCTACAATAAGAGTGAATACATCCTAACTTGGCATGGTAGTTCTCGAGTTTTCCAACTCTTAAGGGAAATGCCAGAAGAGGCAGTGTGTGGCCTTCAGCTGCAGTTAATTGCTGTTGCCTTTTACCTCCCAACTTAGAGATCATGAGTGCCTGAAGTCCATTTTATCCTTTCTGCAGGCTCTTTCCCCACGTTTCCCCTTTACCCTTAATTTTTCTGTCCATTAGTCTACCATTTTGAACTCTTCCATAAATATCTATCTTTCTCTTTTCTCCCATCCCTGTCTAAGGTCAAGCTGGTCCTTCTGCGGATTGTGCTGAAGGCAGATAAGATATGCAACAACTGTTATCAAAGTTTACTGATTTTACCTCCCTTAGTGTACCCTGATATTGTGTTGTATTTTGATATCGTATTCCCACCAAAACTACCCTTAGTCAGGATGCCATCAGCTCACAGTTTCTACTTATTTTTTAATTCTCCAATAACCATCACTCCTTCTATGGATTTTGAATACCATTGACAAAACAATGTTTCTATAGCACACTTTTGAAGAAGAAAAAGAAGAAGAAGAAGAAGAAGAAGAAGAAGAAGAAGAAGAAGAAGAAGAGGGAGGAGGAGGGGGTAAGGAAGGGGAGAGAGAGAGAGAGAGAGAAAGAAAGAAAGAAAGAAAGAAAGAAAGAAAGAAAGAAAGAAAGAAAGAAAGAAAGAAAGAAAACATGGCCCTTTATCAGTTTGCCTTCAGGGTAAAAGCCAACAACCTTAACATAGTTTCCATTTCTCCTATATTCTGATTCCAGTGCCTTTTCTTGTTCTAATTCCTGTTGTCTGACCTGAAGAAGATTGTCCAAATATTCTACAGGCTTCCTTATAGTTTGTAGTCATTCTTGTAATTTGAGTAGAGTCATTTGAACTCGAGTAACTAGTAAATGGTGAGCTAAAATAATGGATATTATTTTCAAACTTCATCCAAGTTTAGAATCAAAATACCCATTGATTTGTCTCTTTTCTTACCCTGTTGCATTAATTTTGGCAATAGGGTTGAGTTGCCAGGGTTCCAAAATGGAAGGAAATAGGTCCCTGAGGAACTAGATGGATGAGAGCCCTTACCAATCTGCACCAGCCTCTGCAGAAGTTCAACATTAGTTCTTTGATACGTGGATGTTCCCATGTTTGTCTGTGACTTTGACTCAACTTATTCATGATCATGTCATGATACATAATATTCATGTCACCATATTTAACTATTTGACTTCCAGAAAATGTATCTCAAAACTTTCATACTCTGATCAGAGCATCCTAATATCCCTCCATTCAAATGTTTTCACTTTCTCTGAACTTGTTCTTTAGCATCCCTGAGACACAGGAACATTTGCCATTTCCTAGTGTCAGTCTTTCTATCTACATCTTCATAGTTGGTATGCAGGTCAGGTGCTTTGATCACTTTGTTTGGTTTTCTATGTCTCACCTTTCATTCTCAAGCCTAGTAACTCATCTACCATACCTGCACTGCAAATGTCCTGCCAACAACTGAATTTGAAGATCTTGTTTTACTTTTAAGCCTAAGACATATGGAACCAGTGTCCAAACTGACCTAAGCACACTCATCGGAACCATGTTTTCAAGTTAACTTTTCCAACTTTATATATAACCTCAAAATTAATAATCATTTTTTTCTGATAAGTCACCTCTTTTCTTTTGCTACTAACACCTGTAACAAGAGGAAATGATACCTGGTACTGGGAACCTAGACAATTTCCCAAGGCTAATGAGATCATGAATCATAGAAAAGAATCTACTAGTGCCACTCTGCTAGACCAGCATAATTCCTAGCTGCATGCTAAATATTTATACTTATAGTTAGAGAGATGTATAGCTTTCACTCCTCATCAAAAGAACTTCAGTTTGCAGCATATGGAGACAATTACAGGAAACCACAACTAGTCCAGATGCAGGGAACACAGCCCCAGTGGGTATGTCTATGACACAACTTCTACAACAAAGGCTCAGAGAAAAATCTCAGAACAGGCAGAAAGGAGGTCAGAGTCAGAAGAACTGGGAGTCTGCTGTGAATGTTTCTTAGAAATTTCAGGCCGGGCAGTGGTGGCGCATGCCTTTAATCCCAGCACTTGGGAGGCAGAGGCAGGCGGATTTCTGAGTTCGAGGCCAGCCTAATCTACAGGGTGAGTTCCAGGACAGCCAGGACTGCACAGAAAAACCCTGTCTTGAACCCGCCCCCTCCCCCCAAAAAAAGAAATTTCAGGAAAGTCATTCCCATGATACCACAGCAATATGGCACAATATGGCTGCCTAAGCAAGACCTAGACAATGACAACAGCAATTTACATGCTAGTGTGGAAGGGAGAAATCTCACAGAGCAACTGAAGAATGCTGACAGCAGAATTAGTCTTCCTTGGGGATGAGCCTCCTAAGTGGTTATCCATTATCAAGAGGATCATAGTTTTGGTTTTGGTTTTGTGATGGCATCTGAAACGTAAGTAAAATATCCAATAAAAAGAAAAAAAAAAAGAAATTAAAAATTGTCTTCAAGATCTCACAACTAACCTTTTATCCTTGCCACTTTTGCTCTTATTTTTACAGGATCAAACATCTCACTCGTGATTTGCCTCCACAGTAATTTTCCATCAATACCCCTTACCTAGTTATATGCTTTAATTCTTCCTTTCACACTGGATGTACTTTGCTTAGAAGCACATTCTAGAATCCTGTATGTTACACAAATCGTTTACCTTAAACACTGTACCTCCTATTGTACCTTTAATGCTCTTTACAGCTAAACTTAAAAGAGGATCTGGCAGTCAGTGGCTCTGTCTTTTTCTCTGAGTCACTCTTCAATCCTCTGCAATATATGTCTGCTCTTATCTCTGCTGAAGCCTGTCTTGCTAGTGTATTGATTAAACCAGGTTCAAACAAACAAAAGAAAGCCTCTTTTCTTCCAGTCAGAAAAACCTACTTGGCCTCTCAGCAGTATGCAACTCTCCTCCACACTGCATCTTTCACAGCCTCTATAAGTACACTCTCTCCTAGTTCTGTGACTGACTCTGTTACTCTACTCACCATTACATGTTGCTATTGATCTTTTTCTCCTGCTACTGCTTCTTATATGAATCTACACATTACTGAGCCACCAACCAAGCAGCCTACACTGACTGTTCTGAGGCTGGCAACACATACACAACAGCGGACTGCCAGATCCGGCCTCAATGAATGATGATGCACCTAACCCTTGAGAGACTTGAGGCCCCAGGCAGTGGGGAGGCCTGTCAGGGTGGGGGTGGGGATTGGTGACATCCTCTTGGAGACAGGGGAAGGGAATGGGATGAGGGCAGACCAGGAGGAGGATAAAGACTGGACTATAAAAAAAGATTAAAGATAATTTTTAAATAAATTTTCCATGTGCTTATCTCTACTCAACCACTCTGTGGGAGCTGCTAACTGTATCTGATTTACAGTTTTTCCTTTCTGCTTGGATATTTCACAGCATCTTAAAATTGAGGACGCTCAGCTCCATGTCCTCTAGATAGTATTCGTTTTAGCATTCCCAGCCACAGTAGTTGGAGTGGTTTGAAAATTCTTGGCCCATGGGAAGTGGAACAATTAGGAGGTTTGGCCTTGTTTGTATAAGTGTGACCTTGTTGGAGGAAGTGTGTCACTGTGTAGGAGGGCTTTGAGAGACCCTAGTGCTCAAGCTCCTCCCAGTGCAGAAGTGGTAGTCTTCTGGCTGACACATGTCTGCCTGCAAGCTGCCATTCTTCCAGCAATAATGATGATGGACTGGCCTTCTGAAACTGTAAGCAAGCTGCAATTAAATGTTTTCCTCTGTAAGAGTTGCCTTGGTCATGTCTCTTCACAGCAGTAGCAACTCTAACTAAGAGAGTAGTCTCCTGTTTACTCACAGCAGAAACCTAGAAACCATTCTGCTCCTTTATCATACCAAGTCTCCCTCTTCCTAGATTGTCTAAAATCCTAGCACAAAATCATGAGTTCTGTTTGAAATTTACCGATTTGGGACTTAGGAGTTAGGTCAATGCATAAACTATGTGCCATTCTAATATGAGGACCAGATTCAAATCCCCAGAATCCAAGGAAATTCCCAGCAGGCATAGTATGGTGGCCCATTTAGAAGGCCTCCCATTTGGGAGGCAGATACAAGGAATTCCTGGAGCAAGCTGGCTAGTTAACTACATGAATTGTTTAGCTGTGGGTTCAAGAGATATCCTACCTGGATATTCTTGCACATGTGAAAACCAAACATATGCAAATATGCATACACACATGTTTGTATACATATATAGGCCCACATCCAAGAAAGATAAAATTTTACAAATTTTCTGTCTTCTTTTGCTTTGCTTATCTTTGAAGCTGTAATTTAGTTACATTACTTTCTTCCCTCTTCATTGTCCAAACCCTCTCATATATAGCTATAACTCCTTGTATATAGTCATATCCATATACATATATGTGTGTGTGTGTGTGTGTGTGTGTGTGTGTGTATCCTTCTCAGCTTGTAAAATGTTACTTGCATGTATGTTTTCAGTGCTGACCATTTGGTATTAGGCAGCTAATTGGTATGCTCTTGTTTTGCTCACTGCACAGGCTTTCCTGTCCCATCCTCCTTCTTGAAATCCTTCACAGAGTATCTCTTTGACACTGCAATCAAGTGTCTATAGCAATCCGCATTTACTTTAGAAGGCACCACTGATCACATCAAACACTCCACAGTCTTACATGCTTGTTCATTGTCTACAGCATAGCTTTTACTTTCTCGGCACAGCACGGAAGGTCTTTCTTTGTACACTTTACTCTAGCTTTATAATTTCATCATTCCACACTCCTACACACTCTGTGGTCTAGCCATATTGAGTTATTGTCATTTTCATAACATCTCATGCTTATAAGAACTATGTCATTTGCCTAGACATTCCCTCTGACATGATTATCTTTGAATTCTCTATTTACTCTGCTTCCGTCTTGAAAGCTCATGCTTGCTCTATCTTCAGGTGTCTTGGCTTTCTTCAGATGTACTTAATTTTGTGTCAACCTTGGACAATGAATTTTTTACATAAATATTTTGTTTTTTCTTACATAATTTCATTGTTATTATTTTTCTTCTTAAATATTTTTATTTACTTTCTCCTTATGTTCATGTGCTTTTAATACTTGAACATATTTATACCCATTTTGCCTCTCTTAATTAACTTCATCTCTTCTGGAATTCTGAATCTGTTCCTATGAGATTATTTTCCTTGAATGTATAAGTCATATTGTCCCACTGATATGAATGTCTAATTTTGCTTTTATTTGAGGTTTCAATTGTGAATACCATGCAGTTGAGTGTGGGATAGTCTTGTCTTCCTTTAAGCACTATTGGATGCTTCTCTGGAAGACTATTGACTTGCTTGTCTGGGGCTTTTAGTATTTGAGATGGTGTTTTATTTTTCATCTTTGCTGATGAGTGACTGACAAATAAGAATGTTTTAATATTAGTATACAATACGTAGTTATAACCACAGTCAAATTAACCGATATATATATATATCCACCATCATTTTGTGATGAGAAGTTTTAAGATTTACTTTTATTAGCACACACCCACAAACTATATATATGTATATGTATATATATATATATATATATATATATATATATACACACACACACACACACACATATATATATATGCATTAACTGTATACAACATACTGCACATTATGTCTGTAGAACTTAATTGTGTTAAAACATTAATGGTTTTATGCTTTAACCAATCTGTATAGAGTCTGTAACTTCTGGTAAATACCATTCTATTTTCTGTTTTTGTAGATCTAACTTTTCCTTTCCACGTAGAAGTGAGGTAATGCAATACTTGGTTTTCTGTGCCTAACTTTTTTTTCACTCTGCAGAATGTCTTCCAGGCTCATCCATGTTGTCACAAATGGGCAGATTTCATTCTTGTTATTGCTATTATTACTGGTTTCAAACACAAAATCTGACTAGATAGCCCAGAATAGCTTGAAGCTTTCTGTTTCCTTGCCTCAGCAATTCAAATGCTGGAATTACAAGTGTGTGTTACCATAGCAACATGATTTGCTTTAAAATGTTGAATATTATGCCATCATACATGCATGTGAATATATATGAATATGAAAACATGTATGTGTATATGATTTTTTGTTCATCATCAGACATTAATGGGTTCATTTCCTATCTCCTTTATTATGAGTAATGTTGGAATGAGCATGGAAGTACAGAGATGTCTGTGAATCAGAAGCTTCACTGTCTCTATATAATGATGTGATTGATAGATTATATATTGGTTTTTGTTTTAATTTTCTGAGGAAACTCTGCACTCTCTATAATTGCTACACTAATTTACATGCTCAGCACCATTGTCCAGGTAGATGTTCCCTATTGTCTCCATCACTAGTGAAATATTTTTGGACATCTGATAACAGTGATGAAGTGATAAAATAAGTTCAGAGGTGTATCCTTCCTTTTAATCTTTGGAAGAGCTTGAGAGGGATTGGTATTTATTCCTTTTTAAAGTTTTTGTAGAATTTACCAGTGAGGCAATCAGGTTCTGGGCTTTCTTTTAAGAAAAAAGGTTTTATCAATAACTTAATATAAATATCTTTTTACTTTGTCACAGTGCTGACATTTTCTGTTTTTAGGAACTGATCTTGGTAGGTGGTGTGTTTCTTGTAATCAACTCATTTCTTCGCATTTGCATGTAAGTGGACATAGTAGTTTTTTATGACCATTTTATTTTTGTGATATCAGTTGCAACAACTCCTTTTGCATTTCTTATGTCATCTATTTTGATGCAAAACACAGCTCTCATTCTAGGGAAACAGCTTATTAAGAATCAAATCTACATGACCATACAGCAGAAGCATAGATTCAGTTTGCCACAAATAACATGTCTATATTGAACTCTTGTAGGTACAAAGTAAAATCATAATTCAAAGCATTTACCAGATACAGTGCTGGGTACTGGCAGTGTGTAGCCAAGTAAGGAAAACTCTGTTATAGGACTTAAATGTTATCTTATGGCAGTTCAGTTTTGGGGCTGGTAGAAATTAGTGGTTGGCTAACAATACATTCCGAATGTTTTACCAGATTGTCAAAAAATGTTAGGTCATCGCGATCAACCATTTTGTTATATATATAAAATACATGCATATATGTACATATACATATATATTATTTTATATATGTAATTATTCATGTTATATTGATTATATGAAATATAAAATAAAATAGACATAACATTATATGTGTAGCATATTATAATATATTTATGTATATTATATATAACCTATATGCCTAATATATTTATGTATGTAATATAATATTACATATATTATATATATATATATGTAAAACATACTTGTGTCTAAGTTTCCTATGCAATACAATGCAACCTACAATGCAAATATACACTGTAAAAAGGTTTAATTTTTAAACATAATGTTAGGTCTGATACAGGGGAACAATAAATTTAAAGGTATTAAAGATAGACCAATATAATTTTGTCTCTGGATTTGCAACATTCTCATTTTCCAAGATCATGAAAGTCCAATCAGCTTATAAACTTTATACAATCTTCATCATAGACATGACCTTTTTCTCTTGGAACCTCAGTTTACATGTACTTTAGCTCAGCTAGCTAACGACTTGACAGTTTTGTTATTCTTAATCCCCACTCCCAACCCCAAACATGTTTTTTTGCTAATTTTCTTGTTTGTTTTTCTCATCTGTTTTACTTGTATTCTGTTTTCATTATTTACTTCCTCTGTTAACTTTGGGACTGGTTATGTTCTTTTATTTCCCAATTGGCTCACAAGAAGGTTTACTGAGTCCACAGAACAGAAAAGTCTTTTCCTGTGTTTTCTTGTCTTAGCCTCACACAAACCCTGAACCATGCCAATCACCTTAATATTCTAGGTAGAATGGGAAAAATCAGCCTCCTTGACAGCACCCTGAACCAATTCAGTAACCAGGTGCTCATTCACTGTGCTCTTGGTTTCACAATAAAAGAGCACACAGACTGTGTACGTCTCATTTGGTACTGAGCTGTATGGCCATGGGGATAGTTGACATAGGCAATGGAAATACTGCTGCTGCTACTACTACTACTACTACTACTACTAATAATAATAATAATAATGATGATGATGATAATTTTCTCTTGCTTTTTTATGTATTGCTTTTCAGAATTATTTGTTTGAAAGGTGTTGGAATTTCTCTGTGAGACTCCTGGATTTGCATAAAAATACTCTCATCTGGTGGCAGTTGTCAAAGTCAGTGTATCTCTGGGAAACATTGTTAGACACTTCCGTCATCTTGCTGATGCCACTCCTAAAACAGTCTGTATTCTTGACTTATTTAGTCCTTATTGGCAAGCTCCTTGGTGTCCAATGGAGTATTCTAAGTACTAGGGCTCCTTTGCTTGGCTAGTATTCCAGTCCCCTGTGCATTCTCAGAATTGTTTAACTTGTATCTTCCTGGCTATGCAGCAGCACTGATCTACAAGCATAGAGTACAGGGGAGTAAGCACTCTTTCTCTGGGTTACACACTCTTCACAATCTGTGTCACAAAATGGATACTTCTCTGTGTCTTCAGTTTGGTCCAAGCACTGCAGTTGTGCTTGGATTTTACCATCACTGCACTATGGCCCAGAAAATGGCTTGAGGTAGAAATTCAGGGTTCATTTCACTTGCGTCTTTCTATTTAGACCCAAAATACAGTGATTCATGTTGTTCATTGTCTGAAAAGAATTTCCTATTAATTTTCATGCTTTAATCTTTGAGAAAACAGACATTAATAGTTCAATTATCGGATGTACATTTCAACAAGGTCAGGAGGTCATCCACGCTGCTTGATTCTCATCTCTTTGTATCTAAAAAAAAAAAAAGTCAACATTGACACACTAGTTATGTAGATTTTTCCTGATGTCAAAAGTCTCTAAAGTTCAGGGAATTCAGCTCTGATATATCTGTACTATTGTTTCCTGATGTATGTTTGCAGCATAGCATTTTTAGTATACTCATTTACAAAATGGAAAGGACACACACACACAGAAAGAGAGAGAGAGAGAGAGACAGAGACAGAGACAGAGACAGAGACAGAGATACAGAGAGACAGAGAGACAGAGAGAGAGCCAGGGGTGGGAGGGATTGAGAAGGATGGTAGAAAAGGAAGAGAAGGGACTTTGTTTCCCTTTAGCAGATAACCAGCATTTAATTTCTATTATCTTTCCAAGATCCAATTAGATAATGCACATTGAGATGTACTCTCTCCCCACCCCCCACACACACCCCTCAGTAATTGCTTGCAAAAGAAAATAAGGCCAAGTAACAGCTTTTGCCATGGATGATTCTGGCTTGATTTATGTTGGTCTACTAGTTTACATCATTCAGTGATCATGAGACACACCTAAGTAAAAAGGATTTGGGGAATGTGTGATGCTTGAGATTATCTAAGCAGTAACATGTCATATGGGCTGCAACAGAACTCACCGAAAAAACATGTGCTGACTTGTGTGTGATATCGCTAATCAACAACTGAACCTGCCTCTTGCTAGCCTGACATTGTGCTCCAGTTGATAATGAGACTGCTCAACAACAAATTTTACAAGTGACACTTGGCATGTTGCTGTTATATTGAGTGATCTTATTCCCATGGAATTCTAGAGAAGTCTGCAGACACACCAATTCATTTCCTTCTAATAAGACATAACTGGAGAAACTGAAAATTGTACTCCTGACATTGGGAGCTGATTTAAAATTAGCATGTAAGATAAATCCTCTGCTTACAGTGCAGTTTCCATCAAGACAACATAGGTGCCTACTGATCTTTTTCATCTCTTTTTTTCCACCCATTTTCACCTCAATCTTTTTTTCAGGCCTGGACTTTACCTTCAGCCCTTTAAGTAAAGGCAGTCAGAAAGAGTTGTGGTATGTTTAGTCTTGAAATTAACTGAGCTTTCATCAAGTTGATGGATGACAGAGCCAGGAAACAGAATCATGGATGCCTTAGCTTGAAGGGGTAGAAAAATATACTTATCATTTATCTTGATTTGGCAGGTGAAGTAAGGATCAAAAAAAGAAAAAAAAAAAAAGAAAAACCAAACAAACAAAAATGGAGATGTTCCTGTTGCCCACTCATCCACTTCTGTTGGCTTCTTGTAAAGTTTCAGAATTTGTTGTTTCAGTAAGAGAAAAATTACAAGCATGCAAACAGACAATGAAATATACAAACTCATAAAACAAATTAAATATAAACTCAAATTGAAATAACCATACAAATACCCTATACATAATGCTGATAATGAAATGTTAAGAGATCACTTTATGTGCACTAACCAGAAGTACAACCCTTACCTAACATAGTTTGCTTTGTTTTCTGTTTTATAATGAATGGTATATATTGTATTTTGTGAGTTCTGACAATAGGGAATCATATATTATGCAGTTTGCGCTAAAGAAATGTTTTATTATGTTTGAAATTATTATTATAATTCTCTTGATATTTTATTTTATTCTGTCAATTATCCTGGAAAAGCAATGTTCCCCAGAATGTGATTCATATTAAGAGAAATGTCTTAATTCAAACTGTTTTATTTTGATTAAAATGTTGATTAAAATTAATTCAAAATGTCAAATTCAAAATGTTTTATTGAAGTAATTGATTGTTAAGTCCCACTGTTGTGGTTTATTAGACAAAAGTGACATTCTGCTGTAACCCATTTATTTACTGGGCACAGTGCTAGGCTTTTCTTCAGCCTCACTTTCTTGGGTCATGACCCCCATTTCTTTTTTATTAATTAATTAATTAATATCCCAAACGATGTTCCCCATCCCAGTCCCCCCCTCACAGAGTTCCTTCCCCTCATCCCACTTCCCTTCCCCTCTGAGACGGTGGGGACCTCTGGGTATCTTCCTACTCTGGCACCATCACCATCATCTAGTCTCAGCCAGATTATGTGCATCTCCTCCCAGTCAGGCCAGACAAGGCAGCAATGAAGACCGAGATGCCTGACTGCTACATATGTGCTGGGCTCCTTGCTCCAGCCCAGGTATATCCTTTGGTTGTTGGCTCAGACTCTGACATCTCCCAGGGTTTGAGGTTTGTTGACTCTTTTGGTCTTCCTGTGGGGTTCCCATCTACTCCAGGGCCAGTCCCTAACATCCATTTAATGTTTGGCTATGGATGTTTGCATCTATTTAAGTCCACTAGAAAGTAACCCAGACCCAAAAGGACATGCAAGTGGATATTAGGCAAAAGTTACAAAATACCCATGGTACACCCCACAGACTGAAAGAAGTTTAACAAGAAGGAAGGCCCAAATGAGGATGCTTCAATAATATTTAGAAGAGGGAACAAAATAGGCATGGTAGGCAGAGGGAGTGAGGGAAATGGATGAGAAAGGGGAGCTGAGAGGGGAATGAGGATGCTGGGTCAGGTGAGGCGGGGGTGAGGGCAGGGTTGGAGGAGAGACAGAAGACCCAGAGGGCCAGGAGAATGAATGGATATATGCAGTTGTAATGGGGTACGGGGTGGTGTCCCTAGGAAGTCCTAGAGACCTGGGATAGGAGACAGACAGGAGAGAGGCCCAGAAGGCCAGGAGAATAAATGGAAATCTGCAGCTGTAGGCTGGGGAGAGGTGTCTCTAGAATGTTCCCAAGACCTGGGATAGGGGAGGCTCCCAAGATTCAACGTGGGTTATCTCAGCTGAGTGGCCTCTATTTCTCCTCACTGCTGTCTCTGAGGGTAGTGGCTCCAAATGTTAATCTCCTGTTCTAAAGTCTCCAAGACCTCAGGCATTCAAATTTTATTTTCTTACAACAAAATAATAATAGTACTTAATTTACTTAATAATTTTCTTCATACCAATTTTTTAAAGTTTATTCCTTTAAACCGGTATACTAACACTCTCGATATATATAGATAAGTATGCATGCACATATTAATTCATAATTTCATTTACCAGGTTTTCTTCCACTTCTTTTTCATTACTCTTAATGACATTTCTCTTAATATGAATTACATTTTGGGGAGTATTGCTTTGCAAGGTAATTGACAGAATACAATAAAATATCATAATGCTTTTCTTCAGTCGTCCCAAGACTTAGGAGAACTGTGTCAAAAACAGCCAGTTTCTCACCAAATTCCATTTTTGTTCCTGTAACATTCAAGTGTGCCCTAAAAACAGCCTCCTGGCAAGGACTTCTTACATCTAAGTGTGTGTAGCTATGTAAGAAGTTTTGTCTAAAAATACAAATCAAAGTGATAAGCCCATTTCTAAACTACTTTCTTTTCTTTCTATTGAGTACATATTTGAATATGTGTCCCTTTTCTTTCTTGACAAAACCCCTTAATTTTGTCAAATGATTTTATAATTTATTCTTTTATTCACATTACATCCCAATCACAGTCCCCTCCTCCTCTCCCAGTCCTGCCCTTTAAAAATCCCTTCCCCTATCATGCATGCCTTCCCCTTCTCGTCAGAGATGGGGAACCTCAGCCCCTTGAGTTCCATCTTTCCCTGAGACATTTAGTCTCAGTAAGACTAATCATCTCCTCTCCCACTGAGGCAGAACAAGGTAAGGGAACCAGATGCCATGGCAGACAACAGAACCAGAGACAGCCCCCACTCCAATTGTTAGGTGACTCACATGAAGACCAAGCTATACCTTTACTACAAATGTGTGAGAGGCCTAGTCATTTCCTTCTAATAAGACAGAACTGAAGGAACTGAAAATTCTACACTTGACATTCGGTGACGGTTTAAAATTATCATGTAATATAAATCCCCTGCTTACAAAGCTGGTTTTATCAAGACAACATAGACAACATAGATGACAAACTACCTATCTATGTATCTCTCTATCTCCATCCCGATCTCGATATCAACTCAACTCCAACCCTTTCTCAATAGAAAAAGTACATTTTTTAATGATAGGCTTCAAATCATACCAAATGTAATAGTGTCCCAAAATATTACACCAGGATCTCTGGGGAAGGAGCATAGAAACCATCTCATTCATCAGTAGAAAATTTCAGGACTATTAAGATATAATTTATTGACTCCAATTTATAACCACTTGCAAATGAAAATTTCATTTCCTCCAATGGGGGAGGTCTCGTTTGGGAAACAAACTAAACTTAAGAGCAGGCCACATGCCCAGTACTAGAAGATAAACTCAGTGGGATCTTTAGAGGGTCATTGTCTCATAATGTTGTGTCAAGGATTTTACTGAATTTTTAAAACAATTATCTTATTTTTTTAATTTTTTAGATTTTATTTTACACACACACACACACACACACACACACACACACACACACACACATTTTTGTCCTATGAGTCTTTTATGTATATATCTTTCAATTTAGTTCTTTTATGGGATTCTTGAGAGTGAAAATGAATGGATCTCTGCTTCTTGTACCCTCTCTTAAGCCTTTTTCCTTCTGTTTGTTTTGTCCAATTCTGATGTATTAGTTTTATTTTATTATATTTTAATTATATTATATTTTATTATTATTATTACAAGTCTGTTCTTTTCTAATTAGAGACAGAAAGAGAATGGATCCAGATGGAAATGGAGATGGGGAGGAAGTAGAAGGAGTAGAGGGAGGGGAAACTCTGATCAGAATATATTATATGAGAAAAAATCTGTTTTCAATAAAAGGAAAATATTTTTAAAACACTAAAATGATAAAATTTATGGGGTAATATCAATAAAGTAACAGATTAGAATGTAATAATGACTGTCCTATTTCTATCAAAAATAATGAATAAAGAAATAAGTGTTAGTGGAAATACTTCTGAGATAATTCCAGAATCCACAATATGCTGGAGGAAAATCTACAAATCACAGAACCCAAGGGCGGACCATATAGGAAAGAGTGAAAGCATTTCACTTGTGTCATTTTCCTGCCTAGTCTCAAATAACTTATAACTCCAGCAGGGATCCCCTTGGGGACATTTCCCTTCAGTAAAAAGAGAAAGATGACCATAGTGATTTTGACAACCACTGTGCATCCCTGAGAACTCATATCGTTTTATTTACACTAAACCTAGTTGATAGGAAAACTCAAATTATATAACGTTATAACCAGCATGACTCTGAGTGCCACCATTGTACTCTCAACAAAGAAAAAGCCATCAATTTGACCTTTCTTCTAAGCTCCATGCTTAGCTGCACCTTCTTCTAAGGCCAGAATCATCACTGTGACCCACTGTTCTAGCTAGAGGTCTGGCAGTGCACCTAGTTTCCTTGTGGGGAGTCCCATATACCATACTCATACTAGAATTCAGTTCCAAGAACACTCAACAGATACCCATGCCTTGTACCCTGGTGACAACACCACAGCAAATGTGCCCATGTACCACATCTGGTGCCAGGAGAGGTTTTCTTAGCTGTGAATTCCTTCCGTAGATAAAAATAAGAATAGGATGACTCCAGCACCTTTTAACACTGAGAACCCTCGATGCTGATATAGGTATCCTTGGCTGCCAAGGATGCTGACAATCTTCAGTGATGTTGATTTTATTTTCCAGAATGCCATAAATATTATTCTGTTACAAGCTCTTCAAAGCTGGAAATTCTAATGTACATTTGTTCTGAAGCTGAAACTGACACAATCCACTCAGCCAGACCCCTAGGTTTACCTATAGAGGAAGATTTCATTTCCTAATGAAAACAAGTCCTTAAAATATGGAAGAGATGACTGTTCACTTAAATGTGAAGGCATCATTACAAGACTAAAAGAAATATGCAGGGGAGGGGGTGGTCAAAAACACGACTTCCCAAGAGGAACATGATTTTTTCAGTATCTGACCCTTAGAGAAGTGAAAATTCATTGTCTGACAAACACTTTAAAACTTACTTTGAATAAGCCACAAGAGAAGACAGATGAACAATTTAATGATATTAGAAAAAAAAAAACACTTCAGGAATAAAAGAAAAGGCTCAAAGAGAAGCGACCTGCATGAATTAAATAGAGATTCGAGAGGGGAAAAAGCAATATATGAAGCACAAATGAAATGAAATTTCAACTGTAGAAATAATTAAGCAGGGAAGAAAATCTATTAATTTTAAGACAGATAATGATTTGATTTGCAATATATTCTATTTATTTTGCAATATGAAAGCCAAAGCTAGTCAGTAGAAAATATAATCTGAATTTTAGATATATATCTTTTCCCCAAGCAAGATATATGTGGTATGATTTTATCCCTCCGTGCTGAGCAGCAGCAGTGAGCCGTAGTAACCAATCGAGCACGGACCATAAGGGCAAACCTGATACTCCACAGTGCACTCTGTGAACCTATGATAATTGGAGAGTTTAAATAGTAAATGAATTTTTAATTTACAATATTTTCAACATATTTTACGTTTGTTAGGAAAAAGTCCCTTGGGTAATTCTAAAGGGATAGGCATCTATACAGAAGATAAAAAAATAATAATGAGACAGAGTGGAGAAAAACTATAGCATTTATAGTACACTATAAAGCTAAAGAAGCCTAGATTGTGACATTCTTGTAAAGAACAGAGAGAAAGTGGCAAGACATTTATTTAAGAAATAATGATGCCAGGTCCAGAGGTAAACACCTGTAATTCCAGCATTCACAAACCTGAAGCAGGAAGAAATCACAAGTTTGAGGCCTAGACTGTAGATAAAGTTTGAGACCAACATGGATCACAGAACCATATCCCGTAATGGCCAAAAGCTCCTGAAGTATTATAGCCAAATTGGCATCCAGATTCATGAAGCTAACCCAGGTGCTGGGCACATGCTTGAAGTCCCAGCACACAGAAAATAAAGGCAGAAGGACAGGGAGTTCAAGTTCAAGCTCACCTACATACCAAGTTCGAAACCAGTATGGATTTGACCTATAAGACTGTCAAACAAAACAAAACAGAACAAAACGTAAATTCATGTAGCTAGAAACTCCTCAAATGATAGTATATCCCTATAAAGCTCACAAAGACATAATTGGTCAAAAGTTAAGTTAAAAAAATACTTGAAAGAAACTGGAGAAAAGCAACCATGACAAGTTATTTGTGCTCTATAGATTTGTGTCAATTTGATACAAGCTAGGGACCTTGTCTTGGTCATTTTTCTATTGCTGTGATAAAATATCATGACAAACACAACTTATGGAAGAAAGAGTTTATTTGGGGCTTTCAGTTTCAGAGGGATAGAGTCTATGACTATCATGATAGAGAAGATGGCCTCAGACAGGCAGGCATGGTACTGGAGCAACAACGAGAGTTCAAATCATGAGACACAATCACAAGGCAGATAGAGATACACTGGGAATTGCTGGAGTCTTTTGAAACCCAGTAGCACACCTCCTTCAAAACAAGGTCATGAGTTCTAATCCTTTCAAAACAGTCCCATCAATTGGGAGCAAAACATTCAAATATATGAGCCTACGAAGAATTCTAATCATTCATCTGGGAAGATGGAACCTAAATTGTGAAGGTGCCTCTATCAGATTGATCTGTAGGTAATTCTGTGGAATTTTTTCTTAATTAATGATTAATGTGGGAGGGTCCACACACCACTGTGGGTGGTGTCACACAAGGGCAGATGGTCCTGAGAGGTATTAAACAAAAGGTATCCTGAGAGGTATTAAACAAAAGGTAGCTGAACATGCGCATTGAGAACAAGCCAGTAAACAGCTTGGCATCTGTTAAAGCTCCAGCCTCTGAGTTTCTGTCTTCAATTACTGCTTTTGGATTCTCTCAATGATAGTGAATGGGGATCTGTAAATAAATCCCTTCTTCTCCAAGCTGTTATTGGTCAGTTTTTTTTTAATCACAACAAAAGAAAGCAAACTAGGATATAACAAATCCAACCTAAGACGAATACCAGAGTTCACCACAGAAACACAGCAAAAGAAAGTAAGAGACCATATTCCAAATGTCAGTAATAATAATAATCCAACTGTGAACACTATACCTGTTATAATTGTTCTTTAAAAATCTAAAAGAAAAATATCTTTCCAAGGGAAACAAAAACTGAGTGCGTTCATCAGTGGTAGACCTGGCTTACAAGATATGTCTAAGGGAGTTCTTTCAAATTAAAATGAAAATATGATAAAGAACAGTGTGGAGGCATAGAAGAATAAATCTCACAGGGAACAGTAAGCACATAGACATACAGATTATTGAAACACTGTAAAGGTCACAACTAAATTACTTTTACTCTAATATAAAAGTCAGGAAATAAAATTTGCTGCTGCAGACTGACTACACACATTTCAAACGGAATCATACTGAAAATGAGACAGAAAAGGAGTGGGGAGAGGAGGAAAATTAAAATGATTTTTTAAAACGCAATTGAAGGCATACTAATTTAAAGGAGAAGGCTGTAACTGTATAATATTGTAGAATTTGGAGTCAACCACAAACAAAAATCCTATAATGATACATAAAAGTTAAAGAGAACCAAAACAAAGAAAATGACTACAAAGTGCAAATAACAGAAAAAGACAGCCAGAAAGGAAAAGAAAAACCAAACTACATGATAATCAGGAAACTATTCTAAAATGGCAATCTTAGATTCTTGTTTATCAATAATGATTTCAAATATAAGTGGACAATGCTTCTCAATCAAAATGACTGAATGGAAACATATACATATATATATGTGTGTGTGTGTGTGTGTGTGTGTGTGTGTATGCATGTATATGTACATATATATGTTTCATCATAGTGTTGTCTACAAATGGTACATGTTTGAATTAAAGACACACATTGGATGAAAGTTAAGTAAAGGGTTGGGAACAATAATTGATGTAATTAGCAACAAAAAGAACAGGAGGCTCTACCACATAAGATGCACTTCAGAGGAAAACCTTTTGTGAGACAAAGAAGACCATTAGGTAGTAACAAAAGGACCAATTCAATGGGACTATGTAGCAGTCATAAATATATTCACTTACTAAGAACAACCATACACACAAAGCAAATTTTGTGAGTTTTGAAATTAAAAATTGACAACAACATTATACTACTAGGTAATTTCAAAAGAACGCTTACTTGCTCAAAACATCTGTGAACAGTCATATGGTGGGAAAGGGGGCTTTAGAAAATAAGGAACTCTAAAGTACGAGGAAAAGCTAGGTTCTAGGAAGCATTTGAAAGAAAAAACTGGAAAAAAGGTAAAGGAAAAGTTGCACCTTCCTGAGTCCTTCCTGAAAGTTGGGCCAGGAAGGAAAAGTACATTATCACATTAAAGGACTAATTGTTCCTCCTATGACTTTAGCACAACAGGGTAAACCTGCCTTCCTGAGAGGTGGTGCCTTTTCCAGGTCATTGACTTTGTCCAAATGAAATGAAATCCAGCCAGATGAGAGATATTATGCACTTTAATTGAAGGGAATATTTTTCCTTAAAGGGTCTTTACTGTTCTGTGTTATTCTCCCTCTTGGAGAGGGGAACTTTAAATCGTTTAGAAGATGGGCTGAAATTGTGGAACAGATAGAACCCACTTTCACTATGAAAATCTAGTGATCTAGTTCCAAAGCAGTATTCCAGAAGTAATAATAGTGTTTGGGCTGGAGTTTTGGTTCCAATCTTTAAGTATAACCTCTAGGCAGAGATGCTTATTTAAGAGGAGGTATGAAACTAGAGCTCTCTTCTGGCATTCCCAGCTAGAGAACCAAGGACATTTCTGGAGCTGCTACTTGTGAGGTCCCTGCCTTGGGCTGCCTGTCCAATTTCTATCTTGTGTTATCATAATTCTCCTCCTCAAAGAAGTAACACTAACTGCCATTAGGAAATTAGACAGCTAAATGGGAGCATTGGATGGGACAGTTTGGGTACTTACTCTTTTAGTGGGTCCCTTTTGAAAGAGTTTGAAAGTGCCACAGTGGTTTTATTTATGTAACTCCCAAGTGTAGGGAGGAAAGGAAGCTTTTGAGTGGCACCTGAACTGTATGCTAACAAACAAGGAGGTTCACTGAGTAATTAAAGGAAACCCTAGGATAGGTTGCTTCTCAGGAGCAGGCCACCAAATAGGCAGAGAGCAAATTAATTTCATTTTTTCTCCTCAAACTCTCTATGTGGTTGAAGATAAGCTTGCAGATCTGATCCTCTTTTCTTCTTTCTCCCAGCTGCTGGGGATGACAAGTTATATGCGATACTTTAGAGGGAAACAATGGCTTTGTGCGTAGTAAGCAGGCACCCTACCAACTAAGCAGCATCCCTTGCTCTCTAACTCATCACTATTACCTCTAGATGAAAGCGAGACAGAGGAGCCATTAGAAAAGGAAATTATAGACCAATATTCTAAATAAATATTCATGTAAAACTCTTCAAGAAAATGCTAGCAAAACAAATCCAACAGTACACTGAAAGGATCATATACCACTGTCTGTGAGTGTCATATTTTGAATATGAAGTGTCTCCCACAGGCTCATGTGCTGAATGTTAGTTCCCCAGCTGGTAGTCATACTTTACAAAATACTAGAAACTTTGGGAACTGGGGCTTAGATGAAGGAAGCAGATTAACAGGGATATGTTCTGAGAAGGTATACCTTGTTTGTGGCCCATTCTTAACCCACTTTCTCCTTCTTGGCCACTGGCTTCAATCAAAGCTTCTGTCCTGAATGTAGGATACTCTGCCTTTTGTCTGTGCCAAAGTCATAAATCTAGCTGTCCTTGTTCTCATGATTTACTATAATAATAATTACAGTGTAACAATGACAATGATCTACTTATAGATCAATGGAAAATAAACCACAGAAAAGGACTCATTAAATGTGAAAGGGAGTTTAATGATGAGATATTATCACAAGATGCTAGAGAAAAGAGATATCCAAATTGAAGTAATGAACCCTGATCCTTACCTCTCATCTCACACAAAGATTAACAAAGGTGGATTATTAACCCAAAACACAAAATCAAGACTATAGTAGTTTTAGAAGTATAATATAAAACCTTTACAATCAGAAAAGAGGCAAAGTTTTGTTACATAAAGGGTAACCATGGAACAATTTTGGAACTTTTAGAACTAGAAACTTCTGCTGTCTGAGGAAGTAGGGCATTAAAGCGCCTGCAATGCAAGTGTGAAGGTCCTCAGAACCCACAAGAATAATGGGTATGCATGGCAGGCTCCTTCCTGTAACTCCAGAATGTGGAAGTCAGAGACAAGAGATGCCAAGAGAAAGCTGGCTAGCCAGAGGCACGATGTGGCTGAGCTCTGTGTAACTGGGAGACCATGCGTAAATGATCAAGGAAGACTTCCAATATCAATCTCTTGTCTCCATACGTATGCATGCACGTGTCCTCACCATTCCACAACTACATACATTCATCCCCCCCACCCCACACACACAACGCACCTGCACACAAGAAAAATATGTTCAGTGTCACTGTAAATAAGCAAATGAAAATGAAATACTAGTACATGATAATTGAAAGTTAACACTTGATAATTTCCAAATGTTGGTGAGGATTTAGAGGTGCCATAGCTCTCCTATGTTACTAGTGGGAATAGAAAATGGTACGACTGTGTATATGACTTTTCCCCACCAAAACTTAGGTTGAGGTTTGACTCTTGATATAGCAGTGTTAAGAGGTAGAGGGCTGTTTGGCAGTGGAGCCCTAAGGAGTGATGTAATGTCATTCTTGTATGAGCATGCTATCAATGTCACAAGATATGGGTCAGTTATCACATGGGAAAATAAGGCTGCCCCTCATGTTTTACATCTTACACCTGCATTCATTGATTCTCCTACTTCCTCCTATGATTTGAAACAGTATCAGGTCCTCACTAGATGGGTTGTGAATTTTCTAGACTCAGAACCAACTTTCTAAATATTTTTTTTTAATTTCAAGTATTTTGTTATAGTATTGGAAAACAAGGTAAGAAAAGATACTTTGGGGAAAATATTTTACCTTTTAGTTAAACATACATGTGCCATATGGCCAAAAGGCTTACTTTTAGATAATTATTAAAGAAAACATACTCAACTCAACTATCATAAACCCACATTCAAAGAAGCATTACTTACATCACACAAAACTGTCAACAACCCAAATGTCTATTGTCAGTTGAATAGATAAATTGTGATACATTCATACAATTGATTATGATTCACTAATACAACAGAAAAAGTTACAGATGCATTCTATGGCATGGATAAATCTCATAGTGTTATCTATCCTTTTTGAGTGAAACCAGAAATGTTTGACTCAACTGATGTGAAATGCTAGAAAATCTGAGGTGAGAATAGGCTGGTTATCTGATTACCAAATTGGGATAAAAATGGTGGACATTGTCTATAAATGGACATGAGAACACTGATTGCAATTATGAAAATGACAAGAATCTTGACTATGTCAACCTACAGTATAATACAGTATTCAAAACTCATGTTCATATATATATTTCAAAGGTACAGTTTGTTGTGTTTAAATTTCAATGAGATTATTTTTTAATTTTAATTCTTAAAAGTTGAACGATTTCTCTTATATATGAATCTCTTATGTATCGGTGTTTACTTTTTAGGCTTTAGCTGTGCTTCATTTATAATATCCACTGAGATTAGGTCGTGAGTAAAGGAACAGGGAGAAGGAAAGAGCATTCCAAGGAGTGGGAAATGAGGTCTAGCGTTATAAAAAGGATAAAGGGGAAACTAGTAGAATAGGAGCCTTAAAGGGGATATGAGATGGAGGCAGTGTGGAGAAGGGGATGTGGGGAGGGGTAAATGACTACTAAAGACAATAAAGCCTTTGGAAAAGACATATAGAACCTACTACTGTAGAAGCTTCCTAAATATATACATATGTAAAAGAAGTTTAAATGGAGTCACCACATGTGAGAGACAATAACCTAACTAGATAACATATGCTACCAAATAAAACTCCAAGTACCATGAGTGGGTCATGTCTTTTGGCTTCACTGTCCTAAGGGGCTCCACAGACTCACCCAAACATCACAGACTTACTGAAGCCATTGGTTACCTTCCATGACTGGATGGTAAGGCCTTATTGTTAAATTTATCACTTAGTTATGTCATCAAACACGGAAAAATCAAGCTGGTGCCCACTCGAAGCTTCTCCCTTACTGACTAGCATTTGTGGTGCTGGAAGTATTCTGCATTCCACCATGGGAGAAAAGTAACCACCAATTTCAGCCAGCTATGAACTCTGCTAGCCACAGTATCAATCTGCCTACAACATGTGCACATTGGTATAATAATGGCATGGATAATATGGAAATAACCAACCATTTTTTTAATTGGATTTAAGGCCCATTCCCTAAAATGGAACCCATACCAGACAGTGCTAAAGTGAAGAACCCGACCGGATAAGTCATGGGCCTGGGGGAAACCCTACTACTATTATTCTGCTAAATGGACTCTGCAACAAAGTGACTCCTAATGCCGTGTTGCTGTAGCTCTAGATGGGGACCTCACTCAACACTCATTAGAGAAGCTTTGATTTGCCATCAATGAACACAAAGAGCCACAAGTGACACTCTGCAGTACTCAGCCCTGCCGGCGATGTCTTGATGACACCACTCCTATCGAGGTTCAGGAATCCATGTGGAAGAGGGGGCACAAAGAATATTATAAGAGTCAGAGGTTTCCAACAATTTTCCAGACACAGCAGGGCAGATGTACATATGAACCCCCAGACACTGTGACAGCACGTGCAAGATCTGCACAGACTCAAGCTGGTTAGAATTCTCAACAGGAAGGAAGGGAGGTGGGCACAGAGTCCCATTCCTAACTAGAAGCTATTTGCAATTGATAACTGCTGAGAGAGAGAGAGAGAAAAAAGGGTTTGCCAATAGACATTATATATCAACCACATGCCACTGAGGTCCTATGTTCAGAAGGAAATGACCAACACAAAGAAGTCCAGATTTTGTGTGCTTTTTATTGATTTCTCTTAGTGGGTGTTTTCTTTTGTTTTGTTGTTTGTTTTGAGAGAGAAAAATCATGAAGTTGTGTAGGGTGGGGGAAGAAATATAATTACTATATATTTTCTGACAAATCCCTTTTTCCTGGGATTGTATTCACTATTTAAGAATTGTGGAGCTTAGCTTGTGGCACAGATCTACCTACTCAGAAGCTGCAACAGGATGATTATATTTTCAAGGTCAATTTGAGCATCTTAATTGCTCCTGGTCTCAGAATAAACTTGGAAGGGCTGAGGGGGTAGCTTACTGCTAGAGTTCCTGCCTAGCATACCCAAGGCCTCACGTTCCATCCAAAGCTGTGGCGGAGCAGAGAAATAGAATGAAGGCAAATACCAAGTATATGGTATGAAACAGATAAATAAATATTTGTCTTGTTTCCAAAGGCAAGATGATCAGATCAGTAAGAAAACTCACCGGGAATGGTGTTATAGGCAATGAGAGTAGCCCACTAAGTGCAGGGCTTCAGAGACTTGACAAGAGGCAAAAAATTGGACATCTCCAACCATATCACAAAGAGATTAGATAACATTGCATAGAAAAGAGGCCCCAAATGGTTCTGTGTGTCTACAAAACTTAGTAAAGCACCCAAAAGGATATTATCAAACTCTTGCTATTATACGTGGCAGACTGTGCTAGGCACTTGCCTGCATATAACTTGGTTTGATACTAGCCACAACTTAAAGCATGAGAATTTTGCCCTTAACGTTGAACGTAGACAGTGAGGTAAAAAATCAGATCCCTTCTCAGACCTGGCAGTTAGCACAACACAAAACCGTGACTCTAATGCCATCCTGTGTTTGTTGTTGTTGTTATTGTTGTTGTTGTTGTTGTTGTTGGGGGGGTGGAGTTTGCAGAAGCACTGTGCCTTGAGCCACCTTTTATCTACTTCTTTGTCTTGATGCATTCCTACCATCCAGTGTGAAAGAAAAAGCCCTCTCCAGGAATGCCGGAGAGCCAGACAGTAAGTTGGAGCTCTGTTCCAGACACAATAAGAAGCAAGCGCCCCGTGAAAGCAGAGGATGCAGCCCCTTTACCAACCTTCCCATTTGGCCCCCATTCTGAGTTCAATGTTCCTCACACCTGGCCTTGCTCTTTCTTTCTTCATCCATTTTCAGCCTCAACACCCAGGCCCCTCTGCAATCCGTCGGCTTTTCTTCCTTGTCTCCAGGCCACCCAACTCTCATCTTTTTTCTCTTTCCTTTCCTTTGAGTCCTAACCAGTCTTGCCCCCTCCCTGCCCTCTGTCACCATCCTGTGAGCCTCCACCCCTCCCCCGCCCCCCCTTCCTTTACTCCTTCTGCTCTCTGTTCCTTTCTCTCCTGCTCAGCTTTCAAGGCCCCATTAGGGCCCCACTATGGACTCAGCCTTTACAAAGGCTCAGCGGTTTTGAGATGAAGTAAAACGTCACTAATTTGTTCTAATTGGGGGGAAAGGTCAGTCTGTCTTAAACGCAAAGTATGAGGGATAGGATATTGGGAAGGTGGGGGGACGCAATCTCATTACTTTCAAGTACATAAAGTAATCCCAATGACTGAGACAAGAGGATAAAAAGGCAAAGCTATATGTTTCGGAGATCTGTAAGTGCTCTGACAAACAGGCACAGCTCATTTGTAATTAGGACATTCACTTTCAGGCTATAAATTTGGTGCTGAGGTCTTTGCACTGAAGTAGGCTAATATTTCTCTTGTTTACACAATTAGTTTGCAAAGAGAGCTCTTTCATCATAGATACAGGTACAATCCCATTAGAAGGGTGCACCATTTCAGAGACCTACTTTCTCAGGCCACATGGCCCACAGGCAGTGGTTTTGTTCAGCCACTTTTGAAAAGGAGGAATGGCGACCAACAGCAGCAACAGCAACATTTGCCGGATTCACTTCATTGCAAGAGTTATTATCAATGAAATAAATACCCTGTTAGGGTCATATTATTTGGGGGAAGGGACACAGAGATATAAGAGAAGTATCATAAGGGACACAGGCTGAGCCCATCCTCAGCTAAGCAGCATGCCATTAAATGCTCTTAGTTTGATGTCACTAATTTAGAAGCCAATTTGTTGAGCTAATTGCTATGGTAAACAAAAATTTCCTGCAAAGATTTGTAAATTTTTTTTTAAAAAACTTTGCATGCTTTATCCAATACTTTAAAGTGTTTTCTTCATTTATGTACAATTATTAAACTAATTAGCTAAACTGCTACCAATTTCTGAAAGTGGTTACCTAGAGAAAGTCCTATTTGGAATGCCTTCTTTAGACTATTTTACCTTATAATGTATGAAAAAGAAATTAAATCCATTTTCTTTTCAAATTGCTTGTAATTAAGGTTTCCTACATGCTAGCCTCCCCTCAACTCATCCTTCTCATGGATCAAGAGTGTTTCTTCTCTGTACAGCTAGATAAGAAGGGACATGGATAGGAAGCTGAATTCTATCAACATCTTTCTGAATCAATTGGAGATCACAATTCCTGACTTTGCATGCATCCTAGCCCCCATCACTGATGATGTGGTGACATATATGTAACTGGAAGAAAGGTACATTCCAACATACTAACTTGTAATATTAGAGTCACTCAGAAGTGAGATATTTCTTGCTGTAGGAATGTAGTGTAAATTTGTGGCCACATTTCTTCAGTGACTGGGAGGAACATATTGATGTAAACTAGTTTTTCCCAAAATACATAAACTAGAGAGCACTTCCAATTATACAATCTTTAGCTTGAACATCAAGAAGTCACCAGAGGGGTCCTTGAAATTGTTCAGCCACCCAAACCTAGGTAGATAAGGGAGCAGCTTTTGTTTATAATTAAAAGTACAGATGAAAGGATTGGCTTAGTTTGAAAGCAACTGGAAATCCTGAAAAGGATACTAAGATTTGTGCTTTCATTGCATCAGAAGGGTTCTTCATTAGCAGGGTCTACTGAATGAGAGAGACGTGGTTACTAGATTCAAAAACATTGACCCATACTTGGCCACACCTTCAGTATTTTTGTTGTTCATTGTGGGTTATCTATGCTTTTGACACTGCAAGATAAAAAAATGGGAATGTGAAATTTTCTTTATACATTCCTGCCTCAAGCCCACAGGAATCAATCTGTCAAATGATCAGGACACTTTTTCAAAACACACCCCCACAAATAGTCAAATGCACATGTCATAGAAGTATAGCTAATAAAACCACAAAGCATCCTTGGCAGTATTAGTGTCTTTGAATTAAGCACACAGAATTTTTGGAGCTAGTTCTTCTAGAATCTTCCCATTAGGATCAGGGGTGTTCTGAGTGGAGAAGAAAACTTTGAAGATTACTCGATCTCATACTTCATTTTCCAAATGTATTGCGTTCAAATGTCCTCAGACTTCCCCTCCAATCACAACATAGGGAGCCATCCAGGGACCTGAGGACTCGTCCATTCCTTTGGCACGTCTCCCATTTTCAGACTGAGGAAGCTGCCACCTAAATGTCTATGAGAGACTTCACTATGAGATAAATCACTAAAAAGAACATGATAGTACAGTGGCAACTTCAGCTGTGTGTGGTCTTCTTCAAACCACACTCATAGCAATTCCTTATCTGTCCAATAATTAAAGCAATCTTCATTTTCTTTAAAGAGTGGCTTCAGGAGAACAAAACCCACATCAGAAATGTGCGTTTAGAACATTTTGATATAGAGAGTTGGACAAGCAGAATGAGGGTTAAAGAGGCTCCTACTCTTCCTTCAAAAGCTCCCATTTTACTCCTTTCTGAATAAGTTCAATGTCCCAGAATACTTGGCTTTGTTTTCTCTATGTCTAGGAGACAGGCCTGAGAATATGTGTTTGTGTGAATAAATGCGGTGTGAGAGACAGACAGGGACCCTCACAGAAAGAAACACATATACAAAGACACAAACAGTGACATAGACAAACTCACCAATAAAGGCACAAAGACATACAGAATTCGACAAAGAAGCACACGTACACAGATATGCGTGTTCACACACAGCAACAAAGAAGGGAACCGGAGTGGTGATAGCAGAGAGAGCAATAGCAAAGAACACAGAAACAGGGAGACTAATAAAGCAAGAAAGAAATGTGGGCAGGGAAATACTCACAAAGACCAGGAGAGAAAAATGCAACAGAAAAGAAAAACAGCGGCAGGAGCTGAGAATGATGGAGCTGAGACAGAAGGAGAAAATCCATAGTGGCAAAGAGAGACATCATTCTCATTCTTTTTGATTCTCTTATAGAATCCTCCAAAGTTTTGTTCCCTATAATTATTAAGGAAATTAAGGGGCACTACCTCTTACCCATGGCAAACTACTCCGAGGCAATTAGGAAAAACTGACCACTGCTAATGTGTTTTCTTCATTTTATATTTACCAACTTTAATTGTGAGTGAGTCACAATTAGGGAGCCACAAATAGGAGCCAAAGTGAAAGTAAAGAGTGACAGGGACTAACATGGTGAATCCACTGGTGTTTTCTCCAGACCTACAGTGTGAGACTTTCATCATACTTCTATACTCAGGCACTGTTGCATGCGTTTGGTGTTATGATTTATGTAAAATAGATACACTGGCTATCTGAAACCCATTTACAGCATGTCTGTGTACCTGATGCCCTTGCAGTCTTTAGATCCTTTTATACAATAATGGAATCAGGGGCAGTGCCTATCCCAGCAAAAAATTTTTCATCTTATCTCTTCTTCCAGGAACCTTCATTCTGCTAGTATAACAGTGGTCAGTTCCATGGAGGAGTTTATAAGCCAGATGTACTTGGTAAGGCCTGTAAATCCAGCACTCTGGAAGTCGAGGGAAGTGGAAGGAGCTCTATGTTTTAGGTCAGCCTGAGTTGCATAGTGAATACCAGCCTTGACTGAAAGGTGATATCTTGTTTCCCAGTACATAAAGAAAAATTATAAAAGTCGAGCTGAGGATGCTTTTGTTTTGTGTTTTGAATTTTGTTTTCAAACAGGCCATGTTTTGCCTACAAAACTACATGTTTTGCCATGGAGTCCAGACTAATTTAAACTGTCAAGCCTCCTGACTCAGCCTCCTTGGTTGGGATTACAGATATGTGTTGTTACTTGAAGCTATAGCAATATTATGTCTGTTTATAAGTCAGAGGTCAGAAAACTATAGCCTGAGACCAAATCAGACCATCTCTTATTTTTTGTGGCCTTAGGTCTAAGAATGATTTTTATATTTTAAATGGTTGAAAACAAAATAATGATATTTCATGATACATAAAAAGTACATGAAATTCAAAATCCAATGTCCACAAGTAAATTCGTATTGTGACACAGCCATGCTTCTTTGTCAGTGGCTCCTCTCATGGCACAATAGCAAATCTGAGCAGCCTGACAGACGCATATGGCTTGCAAAGCCTACAATATTTTAATTGCTAGCTTTTACATAAAAAAGTAATCCCGGAGCTAAGAGGTAGTTTTGTAGTTGTGACTACTTAGAAAAAGTTGCAGAGGTATTATGTGTTCATGTTTGATTGCAAAACATTTTTTCAAAGGATAAACAAAGGAAGATTAACTAGAACTCTTTCTCAGATGCTTGCTGCATATCAAGTATTGAAAAACTTCTGAATCAAGTCCCCTCTTAAAGATAAAAAGCACTTCTTTATAGACCTTTTTAAAACAGGGTCTTCCAGGAGGCCTTATTAGAAACAGCTGATTACTGTTCTTTCAAACCCCGAAATGCAAGATGACGTCTTGCAAGTAGAAAATAAACATGATTAGTATGTAATTTCCTATTCCCCTTTCAAAAGAAGAACAAAATGGTAAATTACAAACTACTTTATCACTAAGTCTCATCGGTGGTCTGTGTCTGAGTCATGCATTAAATCACTGTTAAAGGTCATCACGACTTCTCTGAACAGGCATTGGTATTATTAACTAAAGCTCTGCTAAAATAAAAATCCCCATGCTACTCTTTCTCAGGAAAATATCTGTCACTACCAAGAGACCAGTGTAAGCCAAATGACAGTTGATAAATGCACTATAAACATTTCTTGTGGGAAGCTTGTAACGATGCAATTTCTTTACATTGTCAAATTTGTTCCTAACTTTAGTTTCGTATTTTGCTGTTTCCAATACTTATAAATTGCATTGTATGTCAAGAAGAACATTCCAGGGTAGAAAAGAACAGTAGAGCTGGAAAAAATCTATCTACAATATGGCTTCAGGGTGAGAAACGCATTTGTTGCTGAAAGCCGGCATGCAAGTTTGAAATCACAGGTTGGCACTCAAGACAAGCCAATGACAGCCTTTTCATTACACAGTAGCTAAATTACATGGTCCTGTTGTTGTCACTACTGCTGTTGCTCCATCTACAATTGCAAACCAAACAATATGAGAGTGATTAAAATCTTTTGCTTCCTATTAGGGACACTTGACGCCTGTCTTGCAATTTGCATTCAGCCTTAAGGTATTCTAATCAAGCAAATTTCACCTGTGTTGACATAGCCGGCTGCTTTGAAAGGAGGATGGCTGGATACCTTCAGTGTGCCTCCAGGTCCTTTCTTATGAACTCTGATTACTTGAAGTCTTGAGAGGTTTGCCTGCAATTTGAAGGCGGCCCAGTAAACAAAAGAAATTCGGTTTTACATGGGGAAGTATTCTAGCATGGAGTGTTGCGGGGTTAAATGAGACAAGGGATGTAGAGCTCCAGGAGCACTGTAGCCGTGCAGTGACTGACACTGATGCCGCTTTGTAAGAATTACCTATGACTCAGGCTGACAGTATAGGCCAGTGGCACAGAGTGCTTACCTAAAATGTACAAAGCTCTTCAGTTCAGTCCCCAGAACTGCAAAGAACAAGAAAACAAATGGGTTTCTAACAAAACTCTCCTTTCTATTAGCAATTACTAAGATGTATGATGCCTATATTTCATTACCTACTAATTAATAATTATAATTATGATGACAAGTCGAAGTAAACCATTTCATACGCAAAGCCTTATGATCACACAAAAGTCAGAGGTTATTTTCAAGTTTTGTCTTGGAGCTGGAGAGGTGGCTCAGATGTTCAAAGAGCTTCTTGCCCTTCCAGAGGGCATAAGTTTAGTACCCAACACTCACAAGTGACTCACAGTTGCCTATAACTAACTCCAAGGGATCCGATGTCCTTGTCTTGGCCCCTTAGCACCTGCATGCACATAACTGTACACAGGCACACCAGACATGTATACAAAGAAGTTCAAGTTTTGTTTCAGAGCCGTGCTCATACTCACATACCACACACACACACATAAACACACACACACACACACACACACACGAGAGAGAGAGAGAGAGAGAGAGAGACAGAGACAGAGACAGAGACAGAGAGAGACAGAGAGAGAGAAAGAGAGAGAGAGAATATGCACCATTTTAGAGAAACAGTATCTGTATTGACTATCATAGCTGTCTATCTTAATGGAATTATTCCATATCTGTGTTCAGTTCAGTAGTCATTTAGTGGTTATTGAGAAAACCTAAGATCCTCTTGTCTCAGCTTCCTGAACACTAGGACAATACGCTAAGAATACAGGTATGTGCCATTATTCCTGGTTTGGGAGCTGAATTTCTAATTTGAGCCCAAGTTAATTTATTAATTTAAATAAACCATGAATATTCGTGTGAGTAGTGACTCCTGTGCTGAACAGAACAGTCTTTGAGAGACTTAAGTTTGCCTTGTTGAAGTAGTTTTACATTAATGTTCTTATCTTTCTTTGTGCCATGGGTTCCTTGAGAATCTGGAAAATACTTGGTACATAATTTCTTTAAAAATAATTCCTTAAAAGAAGACATTGTTGAGGACATTATACCACTCACTTTTTCCTTAAAGCATGCAGTTCAGAATACATTCACAAATAAGTTCCACTATCATCAAAATCAATTAAAAATTTATTTCTACCACCTCAAGATGAAACCTCATTTTCTTTGCCAAATCCAAGGCCAAGGATATCTATCTTTATGTTTTCTTCTAGGATTTTTACACTATTTACTCTCCTATTTAAGTCTGTGAGTTAAATCCTGAATGAAGTGCATAGTAGATACCTATTTTCATCATTTTTGCATATGCAAGTGCAATTGTTTTAGCACCATTTCTTGAAAATATATCTTTTCAAGAATAAATAATCTTGACACCCTAGCTTGAAATAAAACAGAACAAAACTCCAAATGAGTTGGCCATTGATGTTTCAGTGTCTAGACTCTCAAACCTTTTCCACTGATTTATATTTCTAGCCTTACATCACAGTGACTTGAATACTGATTTCAATATCAGGAAGTGTGAGTCCCTCTACTTTATTCTTCCTCAGATAAGTTTTGGTAGCTCTATGTCCATTCTTGGATTTTAGTATCAGCTTAGTTTCATAAAGTATTAATCCAGGATTACAATCAAAGTTGAATTGAATATGTGGGACCTGGTATATTTTTCCATTTGTTTAGATTTTCTATAACACTAAAAGAACATTTCAAAATTTAGTAATTTTCAGAGTGTATAAACTTAGAATTATATTTGTTGAATTTATTGCAAAATATTTTATTCTACTTGATATTATTATAAAATGAATTGTTTTGTTCATTCAGTGTTTAGATCACTCCTTACAAATATACAAATATATAGGAACACAGTTGATTTTTCTGTATTAACCTGATTTCTTGAAAGCACTCTAAATTAATTCATTAGTTCTAATAGTCTCTTAGTAGGCTCTTTAGAAATTTCTATACAAAGGAGTACGCCATTTGCAAACAGACATACTTTACCTACCCCTATCCAATTTGGAGGTCATTTATTTATTTTGTTCTTGCCGACTTACCCTAGCTATACCCTCTGATATGATATTTAATATAAATGGCAAGTGTGACCATCCTTGCATTTATACAGTTATTACAGAGAAAGAGTCCATTTTCTCACCATCTATATTAGCTGTGGACTTTCATAAATGGCCTTTCCAGGTAAAGAAATTTCCCGCCCATTAAGACATTACCAAAATGAGGAGGAAAGGTGGTTAAAGGTTCAGTTAAGAATATGTGGCAATGCAGTGATGAGGGGGGAGAGTTGGTGGTGATGGTGAATCTCGAGGAAGTCTCCTTTTGTTCATAGTCTATTGATGGATGACAGGATATTGGATTTTAAGTGTTTTCCTGTGTCTATTGAACTGTTATATTTAATTTATATTATGCATTTTTAATATTTTTTTCTTGTTTTCATTTAGTTATGTTTGAGATGGGACATCTTTCTATGCAGCTCAGGTTGCCCTTGAAGTCTTGCTATTTAGTCCAGGTTAGGCTCAAACCCCTTATATCCCTGTCTCTGGTTCTTCCTCATAAGTTTTTGGAGTACATGCTTACACCTCTGTACCTGAATATATGCAATTCATTTTGTTGGTTGATTTTTGGATGTTAGAGCAAGCTTGTGTACCTGGAATAGTATCTCACTGATTATCATGTATAATTCTTCTTAAAATTTTTTTGATACTAGATTTCAAAATTCAATAGTTTACATATGACAGCCCCAAATTCAATACTTGATTTTTTTCTTTCATTATACTTTTCAAGTCCAAGCCAACAG
The DNA here is from genome assembly GCA_030674055.1 of Rhabdomys pumilio. NCBI lineage: Eukaryota > Metazoa > Chordata > Mammalia > Rodentia > Muridae > Rhabdomys > Rhabdomys pumilio. The sequence goes on from JANHMN010000005.1 coordinate 38,103,507, forward strand.
AGGCAATCTATGAAGTTTAGCTAGCATATGGTTTATCTATATCAATAAACATCCCAGCTCTCCAGCACTGTTACCATAATTCTCCCATTGTAATGAGTCTATGTCTGATTATGCTGTTGCTATTCCATGGTTCTGCCAGGTATCCTTTTGCTTGGAGTGTAAAACAGGTTCTATGACATGGTCCAGCTCTAATTAGATATGCTAAAAGCTTCAGGTTGAGGGATTGGAGACTCTCTGTGCTTAGGTTCCATGATCCATTAGCAATGCCTGCCTTGACAGACATAAGGCCTTATTGAGGGCAGAAACTGAATATCAGCTATCAAACAGGAATCAAGGCCTGTGTTCTATCCATGAGTTTTATCATGCTACCCAGGTCTCATTGCCCAGATGGCTAAAAGGCAACTTGAAGGCCACAGAACTGCCAGTGGCTTCCCTGGACCATTGATGGAACGGTATACTAAATAAGCCCCATGCTGTAAAGAGCATCTCATGAAAAGTCTGGTGATGGTCAGCAAGTTGCAGTCCCCATCTGTGTAAGCATCTGACTCTCTAGTCAGTTATGTCACTCAGATGAAGATGGTTGGCCAGCCTCAGAATATGCCTTTTGGCACACATTGCATACATACAGAAATCATTTCAACCTTTGGATAAATCCAGAATTTTCTAGGTCAAACTAAAAAGAACTACATTCTAGTACTACTCAGAAACAAAGATAGTGTAAAAAAAATATTCTTCATTCAAAATTCAAACCAAGTTTCAAACAGAACTAACCTGGTACAGCATCGGGGGACTTATGCAGAAGAACAGTGTTTCTAGAAATATACCAAAGAGATCAGACGAAACCTCTACATACACCCAACAATAGGAACTCAAAGTGTACTTGACCTGGTTGACATTGGGAATGTCATAGCACTCACTATGTAAGTATGCCTGGCTATTTACTGAAGTCCTCCACTTTTTGCTTGGATGCTATCTCTAGGACCCTTTCCATTTGCTGTTCCTTCATCTTCTTGACCTTTGCCTGGGTCTGTTTCCTCTAGTCCAGAGAGTGCCATTACTCCTGGGTCTGTTTAGCTCATTCCCATGTGTTTTAGTTACTTTCCTTGGTGTTGTGACAAAATACTTGACAAAAACTACTTAAGGAAGAAGAGGCTTATTGTTCATAGTGTGAAGGTACAATCAGTCCATCATGACAAGGGAGACACTGAGGCAGGATGCATTCATCACATTGCATCCAAAGTCCAAAGCTAGACAGTGATGAATGACTTTGTCCTTTTCACTTAGCCTGTCACAGTAGCCCATGGGATGATGGCACCCACATTCAGGGTACTTCTCTCTTCATGTAAATCTTTTGGAAATACCATTATGGGCACACACAGTAGTGCATCTCTAAGTGATTCTAACCCAATCAAACTGACCTAAAGATTAACATCCCACATCATCTCTTCCAAAAAAAAATGCCTTATTGTGTTACTTCCTCTCTTAGGACACCTTGGCACCTAACTTCAGAGGCTTCCATGGCACCCAACTGAAGTTCAGTGAATACTTTATTCTTTCAAAATATCTTGAAAGTTTTAGATTGCTATTTTATTTTTAAGGATTTTTGTGTTTGTATTCATAAGATAAGTGGTTAGACTTATCTGTGATGGCTTTTCTTTCCTTGGAGTCAGGGTATTAGAAGATTTGTCAAAGTTATTTAGGGAAATTTTCCTTCTCTTCTATTTGTTTGAAGGAGTTTGTGAACTGTTAGTATTGGAGCAAGAGGATGTGGCGCGTTAGATGTGCAGCAAGAGGAACACTTGTCCATTGCTGGTGGAAGTGCAAACTTATATAGTCACTTTAGAGATCAATTTTGCTGCTTCTCAGAAAACTGGGTATAGTTCTACCTCAAGACCAGCTATAACACTCCTGGTCATATACCCAAAAGATGCTCCAATACTCCACAAAGACACTTGTTCAACTATGTTCATAGCAGCTTTATTCGTAATAACCAGAAACTGGAAGCAACCCAGATGCCCTTCAACTGATGAATGGATACAGAGAATTTGGTTCCTTTACACAACAGAATAGGGAAATCATGAAAGTTTCAGGCAAAAGAATGGAACTTGAGAATATCATCCTGAGTGAAGTATCCCAGTCCCAAAAGGACAAGCATGGTATGCACTCACTATTAAACGCATATTAACCACGAAATACAGGATACACATGTTACACTTCACAGACCCAAAGAAGCTAAACAAGAAGGAAGGCCCAAGTGAGGATGTTTGAATTTCATTCCAGAAGAGGGAATAAAATAATCATAGGAGGCAGATGGAAGGAGGGAACTGGATTGGGACAGGGAATGGGGAGAGGAATGTGGGGGTTGGGATCAGGTGTGGGAAGGGACAGGAGAAATGGTCAGCTGGACATGAAAATGAATAGAAATCTGCAACTTACAGCAGTGGAGAGGAGGGGGCCATCACTAGGACAAGATAGAGACCTGGGATAAGGGAGGTACCCAAGAATCAATGAGGGTGACCTTAACTGTGACTCACAACATTGGGCTTATGAAACCTGAAGAGGCCACCCCCTATAGCCAAATAGGAACCTCAGTGAAAGGACAGGAATACCAACCCACTCACAAAACTTTCAACCCCAAATTTATCCTGTCTACAAGAAATGCAGTGAGGGAGGATGGAGCAGAGACTGAGGGATTGACCAACCAATAACTGGTCCAACTTGAGACCCATCCCATGGGCAAACATCAATCCCTGACACTATTAATGATACTCTGTTATGCTTTCAGACAGGAGTCTAGCATGGCTGTCCTCTGAGAGGCTCCACCAGCAGCTGACTCAGACAGATGCAGACACCCACAGCCAAACAGTGGATGGAGCTTGGGGACTCTTATGGGAAAATAGGAGGAAGGATTGTGAACCCTGGAGGGGATAAGAACTCCATAGGAAGATCAACAGAATCAACTAACCTGGATCCTAGGAGTTCTCAGAGACTGAACCACCAACGAAAGACCTAGTCCTCCTGGCACATATGTAGCAGTTGTGTTGCTTGATCTTCATATGGGTACCAAACAACTAGAACACAGGCTATCCCAAAAGCTGTGGCCTACGTGAGGGATATTTTCTTCTTGCTGGGCTGCGTTATCTGGCCTCAGTGGGAGAGGAAGTACCTAGTCTCAAAGAGACTTGATGTGGCAAGGTGAGGAGATACCCAGGTGGGGGCCTTCACCCTCCCAGAGGAGAAGCAGATGAAGCAAAGGATTGTGGGAGGGTGTCACTTGGAGGAGGGGCAGTGAGAAGGATGTAAAGTGAATATAAAAATCCTTTGGATTTTTGGTACAATTTAGAGAAGTCCGTCTTTTACTTTGTGGGAAGTTTATTTGTTTGTGGTGTGTATGTGTGTGTGTTCGTTGTTGTTGTTTTGAGAAGATGGTCTTCCTATTTATTCAAGGCTGCCATCCAATGTGAGCACCACAACTTTTTTAGTGCTCAGAATCAAAGCTAATAACATTGTTCTCTCTGGGCACACTTTTGATGGAGTCTCTTCTCTAGGTAGAGATGTCCTCAGATTGTCTACCCTTTTCACATTAGGGTCAGTAGTTTATGTCACTCTAGGAATTTTCCCTTTTCTTCTGAGTTGTTCAAAGATATTGAAATAAAAGAGCTCGTGGTATTCCTTTATATAATCCATTTTATTTTTTATAAATTTCTCTAAAAATTTGACTCATCGTTTTAGTTTTTCTCAGTAAAGTCAGCTTAAAGTTTTATCAATTTGCTGAACTTTTCAAGAAACAAAGCCCTAGTTTGATTTAATGTTTTATTAATTTAGGCTCCAATCTTTGTGTCTCTTTTCTCCTGCTTCCTGAGATTTGCTCCTCCTCCCCAGTTACTCATTATTGTGTACTTTCTACTTCATTTTCTAACCATATTCCTTTTAAAATAACTGAAATGCTTCTGTTAAAATTTTCCGTTCTTGTTACCATGGCCACCTTACGCATCCCCTCTGCAGACCTCTTCACTGAGTCTCAAATTGCTTGCTATCAAGAATGGAACCTTATTATCCTTATCTGAGAAATTCACCATTACATCAGTTTTAACATTTGTCTCTCATTTCTTCTCTTTCCACAAAGGCTGGTCCAGAATGTGACATAATCTATGAGTTGAGGATGCTTGTTAGGTCTTCCTCACTCCCACCTCCTCACCACCATGAAATATCATAGCAATGTTATCCAAAGGTAAGCTGGTTTTGTTAAATACTCAAGGAGAAGTCACACTGAACAAACATTTCTGTTCTCTGTGGTTACTTTAAGATATCTCTGCTATTTGGGTGACCTTTAGTCTGTTCTTTTGCATAACTGCTATGCATTTATTTGATTTGTTTCTTCTTTCAATTTTTTTAAATGTCTGTTTTTTTTTAATATGGTCTCTCTTTTACTCTTGGAGAAAATCAGTGACTAACTCATAAATCCAGCTGTCACCACCTGTCCCCAGAATATTTTTCTAGTACATTCTTGTGCAACAGGAAATTTCAACATATAGGAGTGCACTCTGGCTCTTCAGAAAATTTCAAACTAAATAGAAGTCTATATAAATGTATTGCTTTCTTAGCCTTTTTGATTACATGCCAATCTCTTAGCCCTTATACTTATACTTTTTGGCCAAGCTGTGTGTCAGTACTATATAGGAGGTTGTCTTCAAATAGGAAAATAAATAGGCATAGGTAAGTGTTGGGAGAAAAGAATGAATGATTTTCTTTCCTTTTCAACAAATAATGTTATCCCTTTTTTTTGCTAAGTAAAACTTACTACAGGTAAAATATTTCTCTTGGGAATTGTTCAGTATAACATCTTCCAAGCCTAGGCAGATGGTCTATTTCAGTACTATTTAGTTTCTTATTTTCATATACACATTCCCTACAAGTATTACTCCACACAGAGACTCCTTGCCACACACTTGTATCTATCATACTCTGTTTCTACATTAGAAGTCTCTGATTCTGTGAAGTTATCACTATCTTCAGAATATAAGAATCACACTATACTGAGGTAGGCTCTTTAGTACTCCTTGGATCTACTACAAAGTGGAAATCTCAGTTCAAGAAATCTTAGCATTCTTAGCATATTTTTCAATCATCATCTACCTCTTAGAAATTTCTCTCCTTTCTCTCTCCCTCTCTCCTTCTCTCTTACACCCACTCCCCCCCACACACACATACACAGACACAGACACAGACCCTTAAGCCTAGATCTCAAACAAATGAAATAAAATCAAACAAAAGTAAAGTCAATGTTATAAGAAAAACTTTGTCTTCTGGCTTAAAAGTATTAATTTATACCTGCTAACTCAGTATATAAAGAAGCTTTTATCTATGGTTTCCTCTGGCTAGTGTAGCACAAACTTTAATAAAGCAAAATTCTCTTCTCACATACTAGTTGGAGATTTCCTAAAGTCAATAGAAAGTAAAATCAGTGGGTAGAAAGAGGGAGAGAGAAAGCATCAAACTGCTAACTTCTTCTTGGAAAATATTGAGCTTTCAGCTTGGCTGAATATTGCAGAGATGCCAAGCAGAATGTTAAAAAAAATCAAGTGTATCTGTACTTCACCAATTTTATGTTTAAACCAAAAATCCTAAAGTCATATTTTTATACATCTGCAGTGTTCACCAGAGTAAAAAGCTTTACTTGTCTAAAGTATTAGAAATAAAATGTGAAACTAATAAGCAAATAGATTTAGTATTACATGCGTGTATAGCGTTTTACACTTGGTTTACTTTTTGACCCTTAAGGCACGAGCTTCTAAAGCAGTTGGCTCTAAAGTACTTTTTTGGTCTCAATATGGTGTGACATAATAAAATATGAATTTACATCTACTTAATTATGACATCAGAGAAGTGCTTCATTTTGCACTCTAGAAGGAACAATGAGTGTCTCCATCCTTTTCCCCTCATGTAAATACTTCCTGAGCTCTAGAGCTCACTTACCTTTCCAGGAAGTTGAAATATGAAGCCTGGCCTCTGACAGATAAAAGATAAGGGTGTTTAATCCTATTTGAAAATTAAGGAAAATTTTTTTTTACACTAGAAACTTTTTACACTTAGAAAAGTCAATAAAATTGGATAATCGAACAGTCGCTGTCTCCCCCAAATCAATGAGCTCACTACTCTTTTTACATATTTACCATTACCCAGGTAATTTAGGCAAAAAGCATCTGCTTTTACATGAATATTTTTTGGATTGTCATCTGGTTGTTTTCAGCTAGAATTGTCTAGATTGATTCAGTGTGGGTTCATGAAAGAAAAGAAGGCTACCTTCAAATAGACGTGGGAGTAAATTTTTATGCATTAGATGCTCGCCATTCATCACTACTGCCTTTGATGTTTGCAAAGAGTACCTTTTTGGGAAAGCACAGAAGACATGGTACATAGAAGCACTTAGGAATCTTTATGCCCAAATCTAAATGACAATAATGGGATGCAGGTTACTTTACAAAGCTTTGAAGAAGTACATACCTCAGACAAAATATTGTAGTGATCCTACCTACACTCTTGCTTTCTGAAAACATATTGGCTATCTTTTCAAAAGACGTTATGTAAAATGTTAACATTTTATGGAAACTAAGCACAAAACTTATTTCCCGAGTGGATTGAAAAGAACATAATCTGATGTCCCATACTGCTTCATTCTAGACCATCTTGAAACAGGGAAGCTTAAATGAGTGGTTGAATAACCATGAAAAGTTCAATACAGAGGCCAAGGGCCACACCTAGTTGAAGAAAAGCCATGGAAGACTTTGAAAATTACAGTATCTAAATCAAGAAGTATCCTTTTCTGCACAACATGTAGAAAAGAATTCACAACTCTTTTCTATGGATTCTGAGCCCTCTTATCTTGCAGGTTTTAGTAAAGCATGGAGATTTAGGTAAAGGTTGGCATTTTGTCTTAGGACTTGACTTTAAAGGGAAAAATGTGCAGAATCTCTGGATGGGCTCATGTTGGCTACAGCAATGCCCCTATGGCTCTTCAGTACTTGCCAGACTCCATCAAAATGTCATGTCATAAAGATTGCTTTCCATGTGCCAGGTTGATAAAATAATAAACTAATAATTCTGTATGGCTATTAGGCAAAGTTTGGCAAGTATTGAAGAACTACAGTAGCATTGATAACCAATATTGGTCTTAACTCAAGAGCAATTTGTACTTTCCTTATCTGTTCATGTCACTAAGAATCCTACATGACAAATAATACTTTATAGAATGCAGTTTTCAAAGGCAGAAAAACATCCAAATAACACTGGACAAAAGAATGTTATAAGCAGTTCAATAGTGAATTTGAAGTACTTCAGAGACATATACTGACACCCAAGAAAAACAAAAAACCAAAAAAACACAATCAATATTGAAATTAGTGGTCAAATATAGCCCTGGATGTTAAAGGACTGCTGAAAGTAGTTATTTGTGACATAGAGAATAACATTTTAAAGACAAGCTAGTGGTTGAATAAAGTTGGAAAATATGGGAAAAAAATCTATCAATCCATTAAATCTTAGAGATTCTAAGACTGATTATAGCAAGTGTCAATCTATCACTGTAGCCACATGGTCTTCTAATTAATTTAGGTTTAAAACTAGTTACATTGGTTATAACCATCTACATATTCAAGAAATGTTCTAAAGTCCCACTGAGTTGGAAGCTTCACTGTGAAGAGATAAGAAAATTTGTTTGAACTGCATTTTTAAGAGCAAGCCTTTGCAAAGGCAAGAATAATAAATAAGGCCAGCCTAGGTGGGGGAAGGTTACTGGGGTTGTACAAAGGGAATATTTCTTCAGAATGGCATAAAAGAAGGTCCTAGTTTTGCTTGAAAATTACTTGCCTTGCTATTGCATTAATATATATATATATATCTCCATGGATACAGAGATATTTTGTCAAATATTATGCTGGTTGGATTAGTGATGATGTTTTCAGATGATGTCATCTTCTCCCTCTTCTCTTTTCCTTTCTTCTTAAGGAAATGTCTCACTGTGTAGCCTAGGCTGACGATGAACCCATAATCCTCCTATTTCTGCCTCCTGAGTGCTTAGATTTATAGATGTACACCACCACAGCCAATTGAAATTAACATTTGTCTCATAAACTAAATAAACAGATTATCCTACCCAATGTAGATTGACATTGTGCAATCAGTTGAAGTCCTGAATAAAACAAAATGATTAACCTTCTGCTCCCACCTGTCTGACTTCAAACTATGACATCAGCTTTTTAAGGCTTTTGGTCTCAAATTGAAAAATCACCTCTTTTTGGTTTGTCAGTATACAAACCTTTAGGCTGCATATATACTATCTACTTTCCTGTCTCCCCAGTGTGCTTATACTATAAGTGGTGTGTGTGTGTGTGTGTGTGTGTGTGTGTGTGTGTGTGTGTGTGTGTATCTTCAGTTCATAGAAAGAGATACCTTTTTCTAAATTCATATGTTCCCTTTAATCTCACTTTCTCTAACATATCCACTCTTCCCTCTCCTCCTGCATCTTTCCATGTGGCTGAAATCACATACAGAAAATATACAGAAGCTTTTTAAACAATTATGAAGGCCATTGCTTAAATCTTCTTCCCCACATTGCATTCCCATAAGCACCCATCTCAGCTGCAACTCTATTTTCTGTCGTTCATCCCCAAATTCTGCAGGAAGTGGTGGCTGTCTGTGCTTTCAATGCCTTGCTGCTCACTCTGTTTACTCTACAGTCAGTCTTCTGTCTCTATCAAATGAAAATGGTTTCTTGGGATTTTTTTTTGAAGTTCCAGTTTACCAGTATATGGGTCCTGAGACACAGTTCAGGCTATAAAGAATTAAGTATTATATAGAAAGCTGACTATGTGGCAAGCTATTCTCTTGAGAAGACTGTGCAACAAGGACAGGAGAAAGGAGAAATGAAATCTAATGTAGGTATCAAGGTAGATGTTGAGCTTGAGTAAAGTCTGCAGGTGGAAGAGAAAGAGCCTGTTTATGATAAAAGCAAAAACAATAAAAGGAGAGGCTAATTTATAGTGCAAGGACTCGAGGTCTTAAAGGGACAGATTCAATTCAAAATATACGAGAAGTGACTGTTTTACAAGCATAGAGTAAACAAGTTAATGGAATACCAGGAATATCTGTTACTACTGGTCCTCTGCCCAGAATATCTCATCTCTTTAGCTCTGTCATTCAGTTTCTGTCTCCAGTATTATGGAAGAACTTGAATACCAGCTGCATTTTCCTTCCCACCCAGGAAATAAACCTTTAAAACCTGACTAGGTATAGAGAAAAAAGTACAAGTCCCCACTTCAGCTGAGTTATGGGAATAAATACAATTTTGTGATTTGTTGTGGAGCTCAAATAAACCCTTAGAGTATTGTTTCTATGGAAAAAGAGTCCAAGTTCCCTAAAAGTCATAGTCCCCAGATGGTTAACTGCCTTTTAGTAAACAGAAGTCTCTGTACTTCTTGTAATGGCATCTCCTCTAGAAAAAATAATGGGTTTGGGAAGTCATATAGGCAAACTACTTTCAAAGTCAATTTCCAAACCACTTTTAAAAAAAGCCCAACCCTATTTATTTTTAGGCACATCTCAACTTAACCTCAAAGTAGCATCTCTCATGTCATTTGGCTTCCCTACACATCAGCTTTGGCTCAACATGATTTTTACCTGTTACGTGAGATCAATTCCATCTTCACAGGAGAAATGTTTTTGGCCTCTGAGGAAATTCCAAAGCATGCATCCCAGTCTCTGAAGACAATAGCCAAAGGTAGGTTTAGAAAGATTCTTTTGAATAACAGTGGTTGCTTCTTCAGAACACGTTTATGAACTCTGCTCAATATGGTGTGAGAAGCCATTTCTTGAAGTTCTAGTGTGTTCATTAAAATCATTAAGGCATAGGTTATTTTTGAATGCCCTTTTGATGTGTTTTTTTCCTTATCTGCCCAACTAAATTGTAAGTACTATGAGCTAAGAACTGTGACTTCTTTGTAGTAGTCCTATATATATAGTCCTCATTGATGCCTTCAAAAAGATTTTAGTTAAACCTGGGCCAATGGAGACTCACAGAGACTGAACCACAAACCAAAGAGTATGCACAGGCTGGACCTAGACCGCCTACAGATATGTAGCAGCTTGGTCTTCAAAGATGTTCCCTAATAACTGAAGCAGAGGCTGTCTCTGACTCTGTTATCTGCCTTTAGAGCCCTTTCGCCTAGCTGGGCTGCTTTGTCTGGCCTCAGTAGGAGAGGATGCACTTAGTCCTGATGCAGCTTGATGTATCAGGGTGGGATGGTACAGAAGTTGGGGCGGGGCTCCCCTTTTCTGAGGAGGGGTCTGGGATCAGGATTTAAAGTGAATAAATAAGTTAACGATAACAAGATGTTAGTTAATGAATGTTTCAGATTGGTAATCAATATGGATGAATGTTTTTATTCAATCTGGGTTTATGATCTAGGCATGTAAATAGTAGTAATGCTCACTGGGCTGTTTAAAATAAGACATAGTACATGTGACAGAAAAAAATAATTGAAGGGGCTGAAGAAATGGATCAGGGGTCAAGAGCACTGACTGCTCTTCCAGAGGTCCTGGGTTCATATTCCCAGCACCTACATGGCAGCTCAGAGATGTCTATAACTATAAAATCTGACACCTTCACACAAGACATATATGCAGGCAAAGCACCAATGAGCATAAAATAAAAATAAAAGTTTTAAATACAATTAATAGAAGTGACATGTAATATGGATGATGATGTCCTATCAAAATGAGCTTTTAAACACAAACCAAATGTGAGAAAATAAAGAGAGATCCTTAAAATGGAAAGATCAATCTTGTTTCTTTGAGGACAAGTATAGAGTGGCATACTGAATATTACAACTTAATCTGACAGTCTAGATGTAACTTGCATGTGACAAACTCCTCCACCTTCCTGCCTCAATTCTCAAGCTTTCCCAGAACCCTCAACCCCAAACACGCTGGCTCTCTTTACAAGTGACATATAATTTACCATCGGATACTCCAGAGACTCCAGTGCAGATCTTACAAGCAAATCTAACTATCTCATTGTCAATTTCTGCTGTTTCTTTCTAAACTATCCAGAATATAACCTGAAGAGTTACATTTCCTCAATTTGTGAAAGCACACCAACACTTAGGTCTGCATCCTAATGTAAAAATTTCCACAGATTGATATTTCAATACCGATGTCATAGTCTTTAAAACATGCAAATGAAATCTGGGTTGTTATTGAAGAGATAAAATGAAAAAAATGATGATGCTGGCAAGAACAAGATTACGAATATTCATGAAGAAGGACAAGCATATATTTCCCTAAAATCTAGTGCTCTCTTTCCCAGAGGAAGCCATCTGGCCTTTTTGATTGCTAGTTAAAACCAATTAACACAAAATGGTGATACTATCTTATTGGCTTTCACCACAAGCCTCCTGGTTTCATCCTTAATCTTATGGTTTCCTCTTAAATGTTTCCTGTTAATGGAACAAATTGAAAACAACAACAGTAACAACTCATATTCAAGCTGAACAGAGTTGAGCACAAGCAAGCATTCCTCATTAATATCTGTAATCATCACCTTGCCCCAAAGAGACAATGATGATAACAACTCAAGCCTGCTCATGCACATAGCCATTCCCAATGGCTTTTGAAGCAGCCAGCCAGCCAGATGACCTCTTACTTTTGGTCTACATTGCCAGCACCTGAGGTCCTGGGAGTCTCTTGAGTGAAATAGTAATGGTGTCAAAAAGACACTGATACTCCTGATTTCACACATATTTCTTCAAAGTGGATCATGATGACCCGAGAGTAAAAACATGCACACATTGCTTTACAAAAATGGTGACAAGAAAAACACAAATTCAACCTATTTATATGCTACAGTCCCTGGCACAAAACTCCAAGTCCCTCATTGATTATTTCCTCAATATTCTAGTCCAAGCTTTTTCCTCATAACTTGTAGTTAGTTAAGTCTGTGTCTATACTTATACTTATCTTCCTCCTCCTCCTCCTCTTCCTCCTCTTATTCTTAATTTTCAGTAGTACTGAATGAAAATTAGATCCAGATCTTTCTACATGCTGGATAATCCTTTACCCCTGAACTATATCCCAGCCCTGAGATTTGATCTTATTTTCCTTCCCCCCTCTCTCTGCCTCTCTCCCTCCCTCCCTCCCTCCCTCCCTCCCTCCCTCCCTCCCTCCCTTTCTTTGAGACAGGGTTTCTCTGTGTTGTCCTGGATGTCCTGGAACTCATTCCGTAGACCAGCCTGACCTCAAACTGTCTGGAATTAAAGGTGTGGACCACCACTGTCTGTCAAAATTTTCCTTTACTGTTGTTCCAGTAGTTACTTTTCATTTTCTCTCAGGCCTGAGACATAGCTATGCCTTTCCATAGTCTTCATTGTGTGTAAATTAACTAGATCTGAAGGATCTGAAGGTGATAAAGGAGGTGGCACATGACTGCACAAGCTTTAAACCAGATATATCACCTACCAATTTTATGTGCAATTGTGACAAAGTAACTAGATAAGTCACATAGTTTAGATATAGATTAGCACTGAGGTTCTAAATTATGGTATGCATAACATTTATGCTCTGAGATGGCTTTACATGGTACACAGAGTAATATTTCTATGTTAATAGTACTGTATTTATTTTGTTTTATTAGTCTACACACATATGAGAAAGACTTATTTTTATTTAATCTTATTTTTTATATTTTTTGATATAGTTTTAATTGAAATAGATTCATGTAACTTTCTCCCTTCCCTGTTGTTTCTCCATCCAACATTTTCCAGATACCTTCCCTGAACCCTTCCTATGTTCCTCTCCACATTCTCAAGTTGGCAGCCTTTTTTCTTTATTATTGTTATATACATACATACATACATACATACATACATACATACATACATATCCATATGTGAAAGGTAGAAATGGATCCATTTTTTTGTTTTTGTGTATATGATTTCAGGGGTGATCATATCGCATTGGACAACCAAAGGGGATCCAAAGGTTCATCCTTGGGAGAGGCTAATTTTCCTTCTTCAAGTAGTCATTAGTTGTGTATAGTACTTTGTACAGAGGTGGGATCTTTCAAAAAATGTCTCCTTCCTTGTTAACATGTCCATGAATATTGCCATTTTTTTGTGCAGTCATTTCTAGGAAAAAACTGTTTCACAATACACTTCCTAGGTTTTGGCTCTTACAATCGTTGTGCCCTCTTTCATGTTGTTCCCTGAGCCATAGAATGTAGGAGCTGTGATGTAGATATTTCCATTGATACTGGACACCCAACAATCTGTTCATCTCTGCATTGTGTCCATTTGTGGTTTTCTATGATGGTCTCCAATGGCTGTAAAGAGAGCATTCTTTGATGGGGGAGGGGTAACTACACTTATCTTTGAGTATAAGGTAAGATTTATAATTCTGGCCTAGCCACGCAGTGGCAGAAGATTCTTTTCTAAGATCCATTTTCTCACTAGCCCCTGATTTGCCTACTATTAACAGTTGTTGGCTATCACTGACATATGAGTGCCCCTTATTGCAACTTCATGCATATCTTACCATACTGGTCATTGTTGTTGTTCGTAAGTGTTGCAGCAGAGTAGGATGGTTTAATTGTTCACCTTCTTCGGTAGCTTGACTACTGTTCTCTGGAACCATGGCAGCTAGACCACAGGAAAGATGATTTCAGGTCAGACACAGCTTGAATCATCTGAGGCCTGTGTCCTAAGTCTGCGGTAATTTCAGCAATGGAGGCCCACGCTCAAGTTCTGAAGGCAGTCAAGGTTAATGGATAGACTTATAAATAATTATATTGAGTGAGGTAACCTAGACTCAGAAGGACAAGCACTACAAGTTGTTTCTCATTTGTGGTTCCTAGCTCCAAATCCTCAGATGTAAGTATACAACATACAGTAACCACATAAACAAAACAAAGCAAAACGAAAAGAATCAAGAGACCACTGAGAGGGGCTTTGTGAGGTAATGACAGGATTCAGGTGATATGAAGTGGGAAATGAAAAAAGGCAGGGAGGGGGCTCTAACTGGAAAGGAGGGGTGGAAGTCAATAGAGAAGGAAAAGGAGGGATGAGTGACAGAAAACATCAAAGTTATATTTACATAAAATTATATACAATACATACAGGTGTATGTATATATGTGTGGACATTTATACTTTCACAAATAGATTGCATATACTTGTATTACATATATTCATATACGTGAATATATGAGTGTATCCTCTATACATTCTGTATTTGTTTAGAAATTAATGTTTCCACGTCTATTTCCATTATCACTTTGTGGACATCTATAGGTCTGCTACCCTATTTAAAAAAACAACAACAAAATAACTAGCTGTGTTTAGTCTAATATGACTGTTCAACCAATCACTGTTGAATTGGAAATAAGGAAGATATGTACTGATTGTGATGGTTTTAATTGTGAGCTTGACACAATCTAGAATGACACGGGAGAAGAACCTCTATATCTTGAGCGCAATAATAGGAGCGGAGAGACTCACCCTGAATGTGGGCTCTGACTGGAAGGGAGAAGGAGTGAATGAGATGAGCACTGGTTGCTATGTATCAACCCTGCTGTCTGATTTTGACTGCTCTTAAATGTGACCAATGCTCTTGATCTCTTGCTTCTATGGCTTCCCTGCCATGAGGGATCCTATCCTCCAACAGTGCACTTGATAAACCTTTTCTCCCTTAAGTTAATTTTGTCAGGGGAAAGAAAGTTAAGACAACCCTTACTTTGGTAACATTTCTTTTTTTTTATTGGATATTTTATTTACATTTCAGATGCCATCCCCTTTCCCCATTTCCCCTCCCTAGAAAACCCCTATCCCGTGTCCCCATTTTGCTTTTATACAATTTTTTAAAATGTTAATCAAAGGCTTTATAAGTATGGTAATGCTCATTCAGAAGTGTAACCTAATACCCAACCTAGCTATGTAAACTATCTTTGACTGGTGGAGACACGTGAACGTCTGCCTCCATGGCCTCTCTCTCTTTCTCTCTCTTTTTTTCTCTTTTTCTCTCTCATTACCTAGCTTCTCTTCTACTTCATCTTCTCCTCTCCTTACTCCATCTTTTTCTCTCGGTGCTCCTTCCCCCTTAGCTCCTCCTACATATCACTCTTCCTGTTAAAATAAAACTTTTCTCTCAAAATACAATTAGAGCATAATTATTACTATTTGTACCAGTGAGGTACAAGATAGTCTTAATACCCAGTCCATCCTTTTGTGGACTAACCAGAACCTGTGTCGTCTCTCTTGACTAAAACACTTAGTTTTGAACCTGGCTTTTTTCTTAGCTTTAGAATGAATGTCAGCTGAAAACCCTACACTCAGATCTTTTCTCTCAAAGTAAATAGCCAGGATTGGCTATGAGACTATAGGTCTTCAACCCCGTCAGAAATCCAGAATGACTGAGTTTAACTGAAGTTATGGGAAGCACTAAGCATAGTTTCTAAAACTTAGCCAATTTATAGAGACCGCTGAACACCTGGACAGCCCCTATACAGTAATGTACTATAGATTGATTCACAAATTTATGAGAATTAGCAAGATACAGAATTGGAGAAATTTTCATCAGAATGAATTAAAGAGAGTCATTTCTTTACTTTAAGAAGTCCCACACTGTTAGAAGCATAGTGGGAGAGTTTGGATATTATTAAAATAGAAAGACCTCTAAGAGAAATATTTATATCAAGATAGCATAATGTAAGAAACAAACAACAAACAAACAAATATACTCACGTCACAAAAACACATTATTCCCCAAGCAGAGTGAATACCTTAAAAAATATTAGATAGGAACTCCAGAGGAAAACCAACAGAGTCAATTAACCTCGACCTTTGGGGCTCAAAGGAGACTGAACCACCAACCAAAGAACATACAATGAGCGGGACCTAGGCCTTCTGACACATATGTAGAACATGTGCACCTTTGCCTTCGTGTGAGTCCAAACAACTAGAGTGGGGGCTGTCTCAAAAGCTGTTGCCTGTCCCTGGGATATATTCTTCTAGCTGGGCTGCTTTGTCTGGCCTCAGTGGGAGAGGAAGCACATAGCCTTGCAGAGACTTAAAGTGCCAGGGTAGAGTGATACTCAGGGGGTCCCCACCTGCTCAGAGGAGAAGACGGATTGTGGGAAGAGTTGACTAGAAGGAGGCAGTGAACCAGGATATAAAGTGAATAAATAAATATTACAAAATTATAAATTATAAATCCTTCGAATTGAGTGAAAAATGCCACTTTCCACAAATGATAGGTTTCATAGCATCTTCCTATAATTTATTGATTAAAAAGTCCTATTATTTCCTTAATGAATATGATAATTGTGACATGACACCTAAAAAACAAATCAACTACTCTGCTTTCCTTTATGATCTAAGGAATGCAAAGGGGGAAATAATTAACAATGATAACTAATTTCTGGAACAAACTCAAGCCTTCTCACATGGAATCATTCTTTAATTTTTATTATGAGTAACAAGAGATCTTGAGAATAGCTCTGATAATTATTCTCCTGTAATAGAGGGCCTATACAAAAGATCATACTATCCACTTAAATAGCTACCAATCAAGCAGTAATTAAACTTAAAATGAGGCATTTTTTTTTAATCTTTGGGATTGTGAAAAATAGCCCCTTAATATTTTAGTCCTTTGACATAATTTCAGCAGATTTTCTGCTTGCTCTGTAAATGAGAGATGGAATTAACATCTAAGACTCCAAGATCACTTTTTAATATCAGGTTTCTTAGCATACTAGCCCACTAATTACTGAGAGGTCTAGCAAACAAAACCTAGTAATTATGGCTTGCTAGTGTGGGTATAACTTGATTAAAACTCTACTGAGACAGGACCACTAACATATTTTCCAAATGAAAATTAACCACCAAAGAAATATAATATAATATATGGGAAAACAAATATTTTAAATACTAGTTATTAATTTGTGGCTACATATAAATTCAAAGACAGGGATTTAGTTACTTGTTTAATATTTTTTTCCTTTACCTATGAACATTTTCTTTTATTTTGGAGAACTGTAATACATGAAAATGTCTTGTGCAACATACCTAGGGGACAATTATATTAAGTACATTCTGATAATCTTATGTATAGAAAAAAATCATAAAACCTTTTGAACACAGTTGTTGATTTTATGCTGTGGTAGACTGCAGACTCTCTACAAGCAAAAGCCCACAGTCCAGATATCCTCATCACTATCCAGTTTTTAACTTGATGCAGTTGAAAGAATATCTCTGACCTACGTTATCACCCCTGACATTTTCAAAAAAGCAATAAAATGAATCACGTGGGAGCAAGTAGGCACGTATTCTAATCCTCCGTGGTTATCTCTAACTGGCTTTACCCTGCCTTTTGACCTTTTAGAGACTTGTTTTTCCTATTAGTAAACCCAAAACAACATCTGCTTCACAGGATGGGCTTGGAAATTAAATAGACGATGTCTGAGAAGTGCTTGAATATCAGGTGCTCTGTCAATTCTGAGTATTGTTATTCACTATTAAAATTCATTACCCTTCTTAAACTCACCTAACCACCCTGCTTCATTTGTGATGGGATCACAACACGTAGGTGTAAACAAGAAATGTCCAACTGGCTGCCATGCTCTCCTTAGTTCCATCTATCAAAAACTAGCTAAGATTTTCTTCTTTGTTTTTTAATTCTGAATGTTTAAACAAGTAGAATTTATAGATTTCAAGCACATGGTTCCCTAACATAGATGTCTTTCAATTTGCTTATTCTCAAATGTGCATTTTTAGCAAAAATAAATTATGCCTACTGGCTTTTCGTAGAAAATTCAAACGTCTTCATTTTTTTCTCACCTGAGGAAAGTATATTTTAGTGCTAAAATACCAGGAATATCTAAACATTACAAAACTGAAACTGCAAATATTGAGATTAACACAATAAAGATTTCATAAAGAATCGCCTAGTACTCTGGATTTCTACTTGACAGTTACCAGAAGCATATATTTTTTGTTTTGATAAGTTAATAGCTTTGTCTTAAAATAAGAACAATGATCACGAAAGATCTGCAAACTTTTTAATATGATCACATTTGAATGTTGAAATGCTTCTGTGAAAATGTTATGGGCTTCATGTCTAAAAGTAGAAACTGAGGCTAAGAAAGATTTACCACTCTGCCCAAGCATAGAGAGATGGATAATACTTACCCCACATTATAGAACTTCATGTTTTCCTGGTTTCTATTATACTGCTTTAATGAAATAGGACCTTCTAAGATGTGAAAAAAAAAAAACCCTTACACTGAATTTGTAGCTTTTCTAATGATCTAGAAATTTATGCACATGGTTTCTCATTGATGATGTTTTGTAAAGTTACCAATCTGCCCCTCCAAGTCTGTCTTTGATTTCCTTCTTCAGAGCTAGTATGGCAGGAATCTAAGGAATATAATTTTCAAGACTGCTCGCCATAGCTCCACAGAAAACCAGCCTTCCACTGCTTTTATCACATTGCTTTCTTTGTACTTCTCTTTCTTGTCTCTGTATTGCTCTTGCTACCCCTGTTTTTACAGGCCCCTTTATGTTTTTTTTCTAGGACTCAGTCCCTAGCAAAGTTTCTACTTGGTGTAGAGCTATTTCCTTCAAGAAATTCCAGGATAGGAACCAAGGACCATATGCTCTAGCTCCAGCAAAAAGACTTCTTAGAAAATAGTTTGCTGTTCTAATAATGTCTCTCCTGCTTGAAAGCCTAATTTTTCCACCTCTCCCTGTCTCTCCGTTTCCCTGTCTCTCCCTCTCCCTCTCTCTTACTTTATCCCTTTAAAACACTTTGTCAATAGTCCCTTGTTTCATCCCATTTGAGGGAGAGTATGAGGCAAGAACCCCTGTGGGAAAAAAAAAAGGCAAAAACATCATCCAAGTCACTAAACTAGGGGAAAGTTGAAGGGGGAAGGCCTTTAAGAAAACATTCTTAGTATGGATGGTTAAATAGCAACAGGGGATAAATGTAGGACACAGGTGGCCAACATGTGTTTTCAGCAAAGGCAACGTTGTCCAACAGACAGCAGAATTCCTTTAGAATATTGGCATTTGCTACATAAGCTCAGAGAACTAACAAAGAGGTTTTCTTCTAGGCATTGTTTCTATTGTGTCAGGATGTTTTCCACAAAGGAAAATGTGATAGAAAATCCTGCCTTGTCTCTACCAAGACCTTACCCTAATTCTGCAGATGCCCTGATGAATCTCTACAGCCCTTAACCTAACAGAGTCCAGGGAACAAAAATATTGCCTTACACAGTACTGGTGCATGTAACCCACATTCTCCCTTATCTAAAAGAAGGTATTTAAACTGACAAAGGGACTCCATTGTGGTGATCAGCTGCTGTATTGAGAAAGTATACTTCATCTGTTTTAGGAACTGGAAAACCATTAGCGATTTCTTCATTTTATTGTTCTAACATGTCCTCCATAAGTGCAGCTAAAACTCATCAACAGATGGCTATGCCAGAGAAGAGTCCAGTAGTTTGGCTATTAAGGTAACGTCTGTGTTATAATCTTTACTATTGATCATTACTGAAATGCCACACCTGCCCATCTGCTTCTAAACTCATCTGACCCAGACACTGTCCCCTGAATTAAAGAACAGAAACCGCCATTGGTTCAGTGTCTAATGAATTAACAGAGACTAAGTGTTGTGGTATAAATAAATGAATGACATGAAGGTAGAGTCCAGACCTTCAGTCTTCTGCCATCTAGCAGCTACTCGTCAAATGCATCTATCTGTCAGTATGCTGTTCTAGAGTATATCACAGCAGCACATGGACAGACCAGTCTTCAACTATGTCTGAGTTGACATAACCAGGGAAAGACTAGAGATGCTATACTATGAATGAATATGCAAATTTAACACACTACATTGAAAAGGAAAAGCCAAAAGAACCAAGCAAGCAGCAGTCTCTCCTGACTAATCTACATCAGTGCATTACTGGCTCTCTCCATGACTCATTTGCTCATGAGTACTTGCTTAAGAGTGTTGAGGTATGGTGGTGACTTTGAAAGAAAAAAAAAAGCGCTTCTGTCCACGGATTTCTCATTGGGAAGGTGTTTTGGTATAAGATAGAGGACCAAGCACATGGATTTAACTTCTTTTCTTTTCCCTAGTCCCATTGAAATGATAGAAAACACATTTAAAAAAAAACCAATTAAACCATAACGGGGCCCCAAAATAGGAAAGGCATTCAGCAGTAGCTGGGAAAGTTTGAGATCCTCCTCAGTGATAGAAAGCAGATGGAATTGAACTAATGGGGGAAAGAGAGAGGAAAATGAAATCTAACTCTAACATAGTAAGGAGAGTTTCTTCTGAAGGAACTCCAGAGAAAGACTACACTATGCCACAGTAGAAGTGAGTCGTCTTGTCTTTTCTTTTTTCTTTTCTTCTCTTCCCTCCTTCCTTTCTTTTTCTCCTTCTATCTCTCTTTCTTCTTTTCTTCCTCTTTCTCTTCCTCTCCTCCTCCTCCTTTTTCTTTGTTTTTTTCAAAACAGGTTTTCTCTGTGTAACAGCCCTGGCTTTCCTGGAACTCACTCTGTAGACCAGGCTGGCCACAAACCCACAGAGATCTATCAGCTTCTGCCTCCCTGTTGTTGGAACTAAAGGCATGCATCAGCTCCTCCCACATGACTGGCAATGTCAATGCCCAAAGTTCTGAATTCAGAACTTCTCAGCCAAAACCACTCCTCTTTTTACTGACAGTCAGTATTTGGCAGCTTTGCTGCATTTCAAAGACCAAAAAAAAAAAAAAAAAAAAAAAAAACTGCTTGGAAGAGAGAGGCTATGGTCTGAGGTGGGGGTAATTTTAGGTGTTCATCAAAGGAGAGTTTGAGGCAGGCTTCAATACCATAACGGTTTTCTATGAGCCAAAGATCCTCATTTCTGCTTGCACATCAGAATCTCTTGTTGAGAATCACTGCTTAGAAGCATTCTTTTTTTTTCTTTTGAGGTTATACTTTAAGTATGTTTCTCCCTTCTTTTTCCTCCCTTCCAGCTTTCCTTCAAATCAATGGTCTTTTGCCTCCCACTAATTGTTATTGCACACATAAATGTATTATAAATGTATTTGTATATTACATATACCTAAAACATAACCTGTTGAGTCCATATGATGTTACATGTATTCTTGTTTTCAAGGTTGATCATTTGCCACTGGATAATAGATTGGTATGTTCTTCCCTGGGGAGGGCTGTCTCTTCTGATCTCAGCTTTCCTCAGTTACCTGTGGATCTTTGTGTAGGGAGAAGGCCTCATGGGCTTTTCCAGGTTCTGTTTAGCTTTGTCATTGGAGATCCCCTTAAAAATCTTCCTTTAGCAAGTGAGCTAGGACCAGATTCTTTTCTTCTGTGACTCCTAGGCTCACGGGATCCAAGAACCTAACAAAGCAAAATACAAAACGCTTTTAGTTTGAAGATAAAATATAAATATTAATCATACAACAGCACCGAAGTAAAGGTATAATTTCACAAGTTGGAAAGTGGGAAAATACTAGAAGTGTGAATGAAATTTTAAAATGCTGATTTCAACATCTTTCAAACCTCACACTTCAGATTGATACTGATTAGTTTATAGTTAATTAAGAAATGAAGATTTAATTTATTAAAATTGATAAATATTTTATACTCATTTTATAATATAAAAATATTAAAACTATTCTAAATATCTGATAAATATCAACTTATATAATCTCTTAGATAACCTCAAAGTAGGTAGTATTCTTATCCTTAATTTTACTTATGACAAAACTGAAACCTAGAGAGAGTAAGGAACTTTCAAAAAAGTCTCAAAACCGGAATATAACAGGAACAGAATTCAAATTCCTGCATCCTGCTTCAGAACCTCTCCTGTCAATCTCCAAATTATCGTAAATGGAAAAGCGTCAACAGATGCAATTAAAATACAAAGAAGGACTAAGGATACAGCTCAGTGATCGAATACTTACTTGTTCAGCATGTATAAGGAAGGCCCTGGGTTCAATCTTCAGTACTATAGAAAAGCAAAGAAGTACAACACCAAGAAACAGGAGGCATTATCTAGTTAAATGTGAAACCATCTGAAAAATAGAAGCCAGCAACTAGGGCAAGTGGTGTCTTTATTTACAGGACGTAAGCACAGCTGGGTGTGAATATAAGGATTGTAAGTTCACTTTTTACTCCAGGTATATGAGGAGCATGGAAGTGCTTTGCCATGTACAAAAGCTTTTGCTTAAAACCAAGCCAAACCAAACCACCAGCAAAAAAGCTCTAAAATGCATTCAAAAAGTAAAAAAACCACGCAGAAAATATTCATGATAATTACTTTCTATGGTGGCTTAAGGCAGGAAAATTATACATATGTTTTCCAACCTCTCTGTGTTTTTCAAATTTCCTGCAGTCGCCTTTGTCTTCTAAATTGTGGGAATCTCAATGAGCAGGCTACATTGTTAAAAAACAGTAGTGCTTGCTAATCCATGCATTGAAAAACAACTGCCTGGGATACCTTTGGGATGCTGTGACAGGAGGTCTAGCTCAGTGATTATCTTCCAGTGGTCCTCCAAATCAGCATCTATTCCAGCCTTCCTGAGCCCTTTGTTTTCTCTGTCCTCTAGCCACATGGCAAAGTAGATAGCTTTAAGCAGTTACATCAAGTGGTTTGTCACAGGTTGTACTCTTTTCCAGTCTTTTAAATATCAGAATCAACTCCAGAACATTAGAAATGGCTTCTATCTGAAGCTTTCATGCAAACAGATCCAAGATATGCTACATTTAGCGTGACCAAGATAACAAGAAAACTGCCTTCTTGAAAAACACGGCAATTCCTCCACACAAAGTATTATTTATGGACAGATAATTCATCTTGACAGCTTCAGAGGGATTGGATTTCTTTAAGAGTACTATTGTGGATACCCTCTGCTGGTCCAGTTCAAGGCCCAGGTTAATCTGAGACCCCTTACAGTTAATTGTGCATTTGATCAACCTAAAGAGGTGGATATGAACCATCTTTCAACATTAGAATTTCAAATTGGAAAGACTCAACATAACCTTGAGTCCATAGGGGCAGTGTAGCTCCCCTCAATGGCTATGTTGTTAGGAACTCAGCAAGAAACTTCAGTGCTGTCTACCTAGCAATGCCATTTAGACAGTGTCACCTCTTCATTCAGAAAGAAATTATCAGAGAGACTTGAAGATAGTGCAAACAGTAAAACTATGTATGGAAAGACTTATACATTTTCCTGATTTTTGTAACAATAGAGTTGCCTTGGCAGTTCACACAAACACCTTATGTACATATTATGTTGTTGTATTCTGAACAGATTGCAATTGTGGTATATTCTGACTTTTGTGATCTAAGAGGACAACCAAAGACAGTGTTGGTGTTTATGCCACATACTAGTATATACATAGTAGCTAGCAACCCCTTACCAATACAGAAAACATTCATGTACTGATAAACTGCAAAACAACATTTTTTATTCACTAGACCATAATGGGACTCAGAATTTTGTTTGTTTTTGTGAAGAAAAAAATGCAATAAATATTGAGTTTCTCCAGAGAAGTTATATAACACTCTTTTAAGGGAGGGGGAACTTCCTTGTATCTGTTGTGTTTTATAAAAAGAACCATAATATGCTTGATAGAGCCCTGTATGGTGAGGTAGAAGGGGTACTTTGGCAGGCCCATGCTGAGACATTCCTTTCCCCCAAGGTACCAGCCATACAACTGGTTTAGTATAGAATAGAGTTTATTTAGGGCATGAGAAGGGAGGTTGAGAAGGAAGAGAGGGGGGAGGGAGGGAGGGAGGGAGGGAGGGAGGGAGGGAGGGACAGACAGACAGACAGACAGACAGACAGACAGACAGAGACAGAGAGAGACAGAGGAGACAGAGAGAGAGAGGAAGAAGAAGAGGAGGAAAAGAAGAAGGGGGAGAGAAGAGGGGAGAGGAAGAGTGGGGAGAGAATAGGAGAGGCCAGCCAGAATCATGGAGAGAGAGAGAGAGAGAGAGAGAGAGAGAGAGAGAGAGAGAGAGAG
>JANHMN010000005.1:38127592-38143824 GCA_030674055.1 Rhabdomys pumilio
AGAGAGAGAGAGAGAGAGAGAGAGAGAGAGAGAGAGAGAGAGAGAGAAAGGGGTCAAGGAGAGAAGAAAGTCAGAGAAAGTGGAGAAGAACCTTGAGTACTTGTCCTGATCAGAACACCAATGGCTTATGTTCTAAGATCAAGAATTGACAAATGGGACCTCATAAAATTGCAAAGTTTCTGTAAGGCAAAGGACACTGTCAATAGGACAAAATGGCAACCAACAGACTGGGAAAAGATCTTTACCAATCCCACATTCGATAGAGGGTTAATATTCAAAGAACTGAAGACATTAGACTCCAGACAACCAAATAACCCTATTAAAAATGGGGTACAGAGCTAACCAAAAAAATTCTTAACTGAGGAAATTCGAATAGCCAAAAAGCACCTAAAGAAATGTTCAGCACCCTTAGTCATCAGAGAAATGCAAATCAAAACAACCCTGAGATACCACCTCACACCAGTCAGAATGGCTAAGATCAAAAACTCAGGTGATAGTAGATGCTGTCGAGGATGTGGAGAAAGAGGAACACTCCTCCATTGTTGGTGGGATTGCAAGCTGGTACAACCACTCTGGAAATCAGTCTGGCGGTTCCTCAGAAAACTGGACATAGCATTACCTGAGGATTCAGCTATACCACTCCTGGGCATATACCCAGAAGATGCCCCAACATATAACAAGGACATATGCTCCACTATGTTCATAGCAGTCTTATTTCTAATAGCCAGAAGCTGAAAACAACCCAGATGTTCTTCAACAGAGGAATGGATACAAAAAATGTGGTTCATTTACACAAAGGAGTACTACTCAGCTATTAAAAACAATGAATTCGAGGGCAGGGAGGGGGAGGGGGTAGTTGGGTGGGAGCACATCCTCATAGAAGTAGCAGGAGGGGGATGGTATAAGGGGTTTTGGGGGGAATGGGGAAAAGGAATAATATCTGAAATGTAAATAAATAAAATATCCAGTTAAAAAAATCTAGTTGCCAAAAATTGTAATCTAGAAATGTATATTTGATGTAATTAATCAAGACTTAATATGATGCCTTCAGATATTATTGGATATAGCAGATTTAGAATTAACGGATGCAAAGGCTTCAAGGAATATTGAAAATAACTAAGGAAGATAATTTCAATCCATATACATTCTTAATTCAGAAAATGTCTTAGAATATTCTCATGAATATTTGCAGTAATAATCTGTTGTTTAAAAAAAATAATGTTTAGGTGAACATTCAAAGAAAAGGCTCTTGTGCTATTCTTCCCGTATGTATGTGTCATTATTCTTCGTTCACAGTCATTCTTCCTAAGACATCTTCTCCTGCTCCTCCTTCCTGTCCAATTCACTTACTTTCTTTATCCCTTTTTGCTTTCTTATAACATGTTTTCTGTTGCCTTCTTTTTCTTTCCTCTCATGATCCTATGAATAGTGTTGTGACCTACAAACACATAAACACACACAAATATTGACACAGATATTTAAATTTAAATCTAGGTTTCTCATCTGGGAAAAAGGACACATTTTTGTCTTTTAAACTTCCAACTTACTTTGCTTAGCATAATGATTTCCAATGACATTACTGTTCTGCAACTGACACAATTTCATTTTTCTTCAAGGCTGTAAACAAGTCCGCTGTAAATATTTACCACTTTTTCCTTAACAATGGATGCATCTATTGCTGGATCTGTAGTCGAGTTACTGAGACTGTTATGCAAGTAAGAGTTTCGTATGCATCAGGGAGTTTCTTAAAGCTGGCTGCAGGTGTAAGTATGGTACTACTACTTAGTTGACACTTCACTAGTAATGTCTATACAATTTACCAAAGTGTACATGTATTTCATGTGTTTGGTGAAGTTCTCATGTTCTCTCTTTTTTTCCACATAGGGTAAAAGGCATAAGGAATTGGTACAGCAGCTAGAAGAACTACATTGAGTAACATTGGATTCTTCTTGAAAGTCTCAAGGTCCTCAGAGAATATGTTGAGAAATCTGTTTTATAGATTACTCAAGTTTAAATGTCCTAATTTTATAAATATCTATGATTGATTCCTGTGGGTACAGTTCAGTTCTTCTTAAATGAGCCTTTGTATCACTAAGACAAAGGAAATGAAACAACGGTGTTCCAAGAATATGATAGTGAACTGGCACATCTGAAATACTCAGGAGTGGAGAAACACACAGTGTGTGTTTCATGACTCCTGGCTTTCTGCCTGTGGACAATGTTCAAACTCTAGGACAGGGGAATAAGAAGCCAAAAAAAAAAGCAGAAAAGAGAAATCAGAATTATGCATTGCTGTTGTCATTGAAATCTGTTGGGGGCTGTGGTCTAGAATTCTGGATTCCTTATCCAAATCTTTAGGTCTTTGAGTTCAGTGCAGGACTCCATGAGTCCTTACAGAAAGCATTGTTTAGGAGACTTGAGAGTTGGTCAGAGACTTCAGAATATATATAGTGCTGAAGATATGTTAGAGTGCTGACCCTTCAGAATAAAAAGACCTTAAAGATATGCCATATATGCTCTTGGGATCTGAGAAAGACTCCATTTTGGGATTAAAAACCACAATCTGAGAGTGGGGGCTATTTGTCACAAACTAAACCTAAAACCAGGCCTTGACACTATCCAAGGGAAACTTAATAATGTTTCCCTTTTAGGGCCTATGATCTCCTTGATGTGTTCTTGTTTGTTAGATTTTTGTTTGTCACTTCCTGGTGTGACAAGAAAAAATTTAAACACTTATTACAAGTAAGTTTGAGAAATTAGAAGGAAAGGGGGGAATTCTGTAAAGAGATACAAGACTTCTATAGAAGAGGAAAATAATTCTTAAAAGAACCAGATGAAATTTTAGAGTTGAAAATTATAACTAAAATATAATAAAGTCATTAAAGTAGAAGGTGAAAGAACACAGAATAAGGCTCAGTAAGCTTAAAGAAACATATTATTATGACTCAAAGATAGAAATTATTCAAACTGACTCACTGATGGATAATAATGCTGAAGACCTATGAGACTATTAAATGGCCTACCATGAATATAAATGGAGTCTCAGGATGAAAGTAGAGAGACAATAGAGCAGAAAAGGATATTTCAAGACATAATTACCAAGTTTTGTAGAGCTCTGATAAAAAATGACAATCCATGAAAACCAAAACTCTCAGTCCACCGTAAGCATTATAAATATGTAGTACATAACTTTGGATGCAAAGTGACGTTCTGAAGACCAACAGTAAAGAGAAAACCTTGAAAGAAGCCAGAGAATAATAATTTGTCATAACACGTAGACTTTAAGATTGTCTTATTTTTAATTGTGTGTTTGTTTGTTTGTTTGTTTGTTTGTGTAGCCTGCAGAGGTCAGAGTTCATGGGTCTTCTGGAGCTGGACAGTTTTGAGCCACCTGACCTAGGTATTGGGAATCAACAGAACATGCTTTTAACCACTGAGATGTCACTCCAGTCCAATGGTTAGCTTCTTAGCAGAAATAATAACATCAAAAATACTGTAAAAATATTCTCTTAAAATGAAGTGGAAATATAAACATTTTAAATAAGGCAGAAACTAATTCATCTCCACAGATTTGTACTATTAAAAAGCACTAAGAGAAATTAAATAGACTACAAAGAATAAAATCAGGTAGAAATCTATATGGGAAGAAATAAAATGAATAGAAAGATAATTATTTTTCTATATCTGCAGTAACGATTTTCTTTAAACTAATTAGTTATTTAGTTTAAACAGCAATAAAGAGCTGTGTGATTTAAGACATATCCAAAAATAAAATATATTACAGAAACCCAAAGTAGTAACAAAATGTAGTATCATAAAATTATTAGTTTGTGAACAATAACCATACTTTAGGTCATAAAACAAACATCAATATATTTCTGAAGTTCTATGGGTGCCTTAAACTGACATCATACAGAAACCAGTGATGATATAAGCAGTTCCAAAATAATTTGAAATTATAAAGCATGTCTTATTTTTGAAAGAAATCACAAAAAGATTAGAGAAAGATTATATATATGTATATAATATATTATATATACATATATATAATACATATAGAATACATGAATATATATATAACAAATATATATATATATATAATACAAATACATATTTGTACAATGTGGTTTAAATCTATCTTAGAAGGAAATTTTTAACTTTAAATGCTTTTCTTGGAAAATCTTTCAATTCAAGAAATTAGAAAACCACAATCTGGACAAAGTGTTTCACACCTATAATCCCAATATGCAGAAAGCTAAGACAGGGAAATTGCTGTCCAATTGAGGCCAACTAGGGCTACACAATGAGTTCCAGGTCAGCTTGAGCTACAAAATAATAGCCTGTGTCAAAGAAAAAAAAAACTGAACCAAGGCAAACCAAACCCCCACCAAAAAAAAAAAAAGAACTAAAACAGAAAAATTCATCAATTTCACATATCTCAGCAGAAGAAGGAAATAATAAAAACAAAAGCTATAACATTTTATACACAAATCTGCATCAGTCATCATAGATACAATTTTGATTGCTTAAAAACCAAACAAGTAGTCAGTCAATGTCTACCCTGTTGGTTAATACATAACAAAAATCTTGACCATTATACAAAATTCTATAGGACAACATTGATTCAATGCAATTGTATAAACATCCTTAATATGTATGTATGTGTTTTGGGTAGAAATTGACAGCAAATTTTGAAAGTTATTTAGGAAATCAGAAAACTTCCAAATGATGAGAGCAGTCATGAAAAAGATGGACAAATTGAAGGCATCCCAACCACTAACTTTAAGACTTTATATTGAACATCAATGAATACAATGTGACCCTGATCACAGGAATAAAAACCTATGGAACACTGGGAAAGATAGTGTTCATATATAAACTCATATAAGAAATTTTAAGAAGAGTACAAAACAATTTACTGCAACAAAGGAAAATTTACTCACCAAATGACATTAGAATGATTGAATTCCCACACGGAAGAAAATCTCAAACTACTGCATGTACCTCATATAGCAAGCAAAACCAATACTGAGCATGTTTCATAGGCGTATAAAGCTACTAGAAGAATATGTAGCACACTTTCTTTTCAAACCTATGGGAAACAGTGTTTTCCTGCAGAGAATATAGAAACCATGTGCCATAACAGAAAAAAAAAAGAGTTACTACTCATTTAATCAAAATAAAAAGCTTCTGTTTATCAATTGAAAAAAAAAAGAAAAGCAAGCAGAAATTTGGATGACAATATTTGCAATTTCTAACAACAATATATAGAATAGAAATAATTTGTGTGTGAATTGTAAACAAGATCTACCCAGTAAAACTGAGCAAAACACCTAAAAAATTATAATTCACAAAAAATAGCTGATTAGACAAAAAGAAAATGAAAGAATACTAAATCATGGCATTCTCAAGAAAATGCCAATGAAATTCATATTGAGACAATGTTGACCTACTCGAATTGCTAAGGAGATATAAATGACAATATTTGTAATGTTGGAAAGCATATAGAGCAACCAGAATCCTCATATCTTAACTAGTGGGAGGAGAAATTGCCATAAATTTGGAAAGTTATTCAGCAATTTCTTATATAATAGTTAAATGTACCTCCCCTATAACAAATAATTCCATCTGTATGCAGTTATCCAAGATTTGAACATATATATTCACAAAGACTTCTTTAAGAATTGTATAATGTCTTCATTGATAATAGCCAAAATGTAAAAACAAGACAGAAGTCTATCAATAGGATGATAATAAGCAGCTGTGTGTTCATAAAATAAAATATTACTGAGCAATAAAATTGTATGAATTATTACACATTTTTAAATAAAATACCTGCCTATAATTACAAAAATCAGATCACATTTACTCAGTGGTGTTAAGATTAGCTTGGAGAGTATTCAAGAAATTTTCTGGGGCCAGAGAACTATCTGTACCTTGATAGGAATATGGGAAAGTAGGCATATGCTTTTTATGGAATGGCATACTGAAGGTGTTAGATTTTTTTTCACTAAATGTAAAATTATAATTTGTCTTATTCTTGTAACTCACTAAAATTGATTTTTAAAACATATAGCTAAAAGCCAATAGTTAATTTAATTAACAATGAATTCTTAGGGCAAAGAAGACAGGAAAGGAGATAAATACCAATGAGAAATTGCAGGTAGAAATTGCAAAAACAGTTAACTTTGTCACTTATTTTAATAATAATACTAAACATGTGTAGATTAAGTATTTCAATTAAAAGACAGATTGTACAGATGTGTTTTTAAATAATTAACAACATGGTACTTAAGGCACATATTTTTAACATAAGAAGACATACATATTCCAATATAGTTTTTAAAAATATACAAATGCAGTCAACATTACAAGAACACAAATATCAGACAATGTAGTCTTTAAACACACACACACACACACACACACACACACACCACAGACACACACACACACACACACACACACAGAGAGAGAGAGAGAGAGAGTGAGAGAGAGAGAGAGAGAGAGAGAGAGAGAGAGAGAGAGAGAGAGAGAGAGAGAAACAGTATTCATCATGTCATGGGTGAGGATGGTATGTCCTGTGTCTTATCCCAGGCCTGAGAGTAAACAAGATTATATTATAACAAAGTGTTCAATTCATCAGAAGGACAAGGACACCTCAAGGCTTTGTTAATCCAGTAACATAGCTTGCAAATACACAAGAAAACATTTATACAAAGTAAACTTTGGAAATGTTTACATAGTTGGAGACATTTTTGGTTTGTTTCTTGGTGAAGTAGGTTGCTTTTAATGTCTTAATCACATTTTTTATGTGCATATGTGGCTGAGCAGCACAAGCAGTGAGGTCAGTGGCGAGCTTGTCCTGGGTATGTAGTTCAGGTGGTCGGTCACCTTGGCATTAAGAATCCTTATCCCCTGAACCATTATGCCAGCCCAACACCCCGGGGGGTGGTTGATTACCCTTTTTGTTCTGAGAATAGAACCCAGGGCCTTGAGAATGCTAAGCCTCTGCTATGTACCATTGAGCTTGAATCTCTGCACCTTAGTGGTGGTAAATGCTTATCTCTCTTCTGATAGTAATTATCAGAACAAGATGTTAATAAGATTTTGGAAGGTTTAAATAACTTGATCTAATTTATATTATGGAACGCAGCATCTAAGTACTGTTAAATACACAGTCTCTAAATGTGAAAATTAACACCAATGAAAACAGACCAGAGGTTAGGTCTTAAAACAATTATCAGTGGAGTTCAAAAAGCTGAAACACTAAAATAGAGAAAGAAGAACCAGTTAAATTAGGGAGAGAGAGAGAGAGAGAGAGAGAGAGAGAGAGAGAGAGAGAGAGAGAAAGAGAGGTGAAGAACAGAAATTACAGAAATTGCAGGAGAGAATTATGTAATAAATCATATAGAAAAACGTCCAAGAACTACAGAATACCCATCCTTAGACAATTTGCAACATTTTCCCAGCATAGTTAATGAAAAGTAAACCCACTCTCTCTGGATGTCTTCCTGTCTCTTCTCTAAGCTCTTACAAACATGAACAGACATGGATAAATGCACACAAAGGCAGTTAAATTATTGTAAAATTTCACTGTTTTCAGGATTTAAAAAAGTTCCTAAAATTGTACAAATTTAAAGAAACTAAGTCTCAAAAAACAAATGAGAGTGTAGCTGACTCAGTTTTTGCCATAGCTCTGACTATTTGGGAAATGACAGTGTTTCCATGGAAAGGAAGTTTATTTTGCTACCAAGAATCCTGTATGCAGCCAAGGGAGGAATCCTACTTCCCACCCCCATGCCCCTCTTCACAGGAGGTTGTTTAAAAATGAGGTTTAGTAAAAGAAAGGAGTAAACAAAGAACAATAAGTCACACTATTCAGGAAATGTATCTAACCTAGTCAAGGAAGACAACACAGGGAGAACAATTGCAGTTTGTAGCAGTCTGCTGGGCGGCTGGCGGATTTTTCCAGGGTACAAGGGAGTCAGAATAGAAAATCTTTGGGAAGAAATTCAGAAAGACATTTTTAGGGAAGGTGTGGAAAAGAGAAAGAGAAATTTACTAGTAACTCTGGGAAATAGCTGCTTAGCATGCACCACGATGTCTAATCTTGCTCCCAAGTGAGCAATTTTTTGAATGTCTTATAATAATGTAAACACCTTTCACTGACTTGACTAAAAAGAATGCTCCAGGAATGCAAAGAGTGCTGGAAATCTGAAATGGCAACAGAGGATTAGAATAAAATCCCAGTATGTCATATTTGGGAATAAATAGGTAACACATAAAACTAAAATATCAAAAGTAATAGAACACACATATTATTGAAAGTCGTGGGGAAAGAAGCTAAAAGGTCGAGAGAGACTGATCTTGAGGGCTGGAGAGTAGGTAAAACTGCATAGAGAGTGACTATTTCTCATAGGCCTACATGCTCTGGTTGTTCTTCCCACAGAATCTCACTATGGCGTCCAGGCTGGCCTTGAATCTATGATTCTTCTGCCTTGCCTTTTGAAGTAATGGGATGACCAGCATGTACCATTATATCCGCTATATTATTTCAGTTTTCAAAAACCACAAAAATACATTATTTTTGAAAACTAGTCCACGTCATGCCCAATACATTGTTAAACACTGAGTGCTCCTTTTACTACAAACAAGGAGAAATCCCAGCAGTTAATATCCCCGTTTACATTTTCAAAAGTATATAAAACAGGTATATAACAATAGAAAATGACTGCAAGAATTCTTTTCTCTTGAATGTCTATGGCATGTCACGCTCTGCAACAGACTATTGAATGCATTCTTAAATTTTGATTTCTATCACAATAGCTTATTTTCATCACATAATTTAACATTCTTTTAAATTACCTCATTGACCTGTTGTATTTTAAAAAATTATTCCTAGACTGCCTTTTATTTCTCTATTGTACCCTCAATATTCATCTTCTACATTTTTCTTTTCTTTCCTATGCGTTTAGTTTAGGCAGTGCCCAGCACAGATTAACTAGTTGTTGAGAAAACAGGAGCAGGGTGGGGGATGGGGCATGGGGGGTGGGGCGTGGGGAGAGGGGTGGGGCATGAGAATGATTGAACTTATAGACCATCAGGAGATAAGAGTCTCAACAAATTTCTAGAAGCCTAAAAGGCTGATGAAAGCTACTGAACAGTAAAATCTTTTAGAAGAAGCCTCAGCCTGGAGAACATTCAGAGAGCTGCAGCAGCTGAAGCAGGCATCTGGGGAACAGGGCAGGGGGAGGGGAGCTGAAAATGCGAAACTCATTTGATTCTATCTGTGCAAGAAAAGTGGATCTCCTGCCCATCCATTACCCATTCCTGCACAAAGAATGCCGCGAAACTAAGTATTTACTCTGAATCAAAGACTGTCCGGAGAGAACCTAAGAGCTAATGGTGGAGTTAGTGCTGCAAGAAAAAGTGCTCTTCATTCGAGTGTCTCAAGCTCCCCGGAACCAGCTAACTCACTGCTTTTTCAAGTTAAAGTAAACCCTGCCAGACCATGGTCCTGTCCCTGTACACTAAACTCTTGATATTTTTATTTTTGCATCTACAAACATGCATAGAAAAATCACTGATTTTTTTAAAAAAGAAACAAACAGCAACAACAACCCCCCCCCCCCACACACACACACTAACCATAAAACAATCAAGGAAGGTCTCTAATTTGAAAGAAGGTGAATTAATAAAGATGATTTTTGAACATGAGACTCTCTATGTGAAAGTGAAGATAACTTAAAACAGCATGCACGAAGATACACACACACACACACACACACACACACACACACACATCTCAAACCCAACTAACTTTACAAACACTATGAAGAGAAATTCCCCAGAGGGCAACAGATTTAACTCAATGTTAAAAATGTAAATTTTCAAAAAGAAATAAATGGGAAGGTTGAGAGGTAAAGAGAAGGAAACTTCCTGTCTTTCATGTATGCAAAATAGAAATGCAAAGTGAGAAAAATAAAGTTAAAACAAAAGTTAGAACAATACAGAGAAAGATCATGTCTCTATAAATTAAAAGGACATTCTATAAATTAAAAGGTCCTAAAACTATTTATCATAATGATATTTGTTTTTTTTTAATTTCTAAATATTTAATTGTTTACGAGTGATGTGTCTTCAGACATACCCAGAAGAGGACATTGGATCCCATGACAGATGGTTGTAAGCTACCATGTCATTGCTGGGAACTGAACTCAGGACTTCTGGAAGAGCAGTCAGTGCTCTTAACTACTGAGCCAGGTCTCCAGCCCCTCATAATGATTTTTAAAAGGACCATATTAAGAGGAATGTCAAGTATAAGAAGGAGTATTTTAAGAATTTCTAGTAAAAACAATTATGCCTTAACGAGGGAGGACGTGATTGGCATAGAATTTATCAAAATCAGATTCCAGAAGACAATAGAACAATGCCTACAATGTTCTGAGGATAATTGTTTTCATCTACAATTTTAAACTAAGAAAAAGGTCTTGACTAAGTAAAATAATAGAATGGAGACACTTTAATAATGTAACCTTAATAATGTAAACTAAAAGTATGGATTACAGAGATTAAGAGGTAAGAAAGAGCTGACAAGGAGTGAGAACAAGAAGAGGATGAGTCTTAATAATGTCTTTATTTGAGAAAGTGATGTCAAAGACATACAATTAGCAACAGAGGTTGAACTATATATATTTAGCATTGCAGAGGCAACTAGTTGTGGGCTGAGAGCAGAGAAATGACCCATTTTGAAAGGAGCACTAGTCAGAAGTATATAACTAGCAAACCAGTATATTAATAGAAAATATCTTGAGATAATTAAGAATTCATTACATTATTCTATTACTTGGAGATATGAAGAACATGAGAAAAACTCAAACGTTTGGAAAGTGATTGAAACTAAGGAGCAAGATTGAGGGTAATAAGGTGTGGGCAGGGGAGAATTACTTTTCTTCTTTATTACTATAAATCTTTATTTGCTATTTGATCTTTCAATTATAGACTTAACCTATTACTGTGCTAAACTTAAAGTTTTTTTTTTTAAAGTGAATAACTTGGAAGAAATTGGTAATAACGTCTTACAGAAAAATATATGTATTCTCTTGTCCTTAACATGTTGTTTAACAATTTATGGAGCTGGGGACATGGATAAGCTGGTAAACCACTTGCTGTACAAACAAGAGGACAAAAATTGGAATCTCGAACACCTATGTAAATGCCATGTATGCATGGTAGCTCACCCGTAATTCCAGCATTCAGAAAATTGACATTGGAGATTCCCCAGCAAGGTGGCTAGCTCCACTAAACATGCTAGTGAGCCCTGAGCTTGACTGACAGACTCTGTCTCAATATCTACGGTAGAGTGTGATTTCTATGAAGACTCTTGACATCAACATTGGGCTTACACAAACACAAACAGACTTGTATATATGCCTACAAACACACAAGCACTGAGCTACACCAGCACACGTAATCCACACAGAAACACATACCGAACAATTTTTTTTTAAAGAAACACAGACAAAACAAATTTTTAAAAAAATCCACTAAAGATCATTTGTAAGGGATATAGCACCACTCTGCAGCTAATATAATGATGTTTTTAAAAAGACTACTAATTCTATTTGTCTGAGTTACTTAACTTTTAATGTGAAAGAGCAATTAAGTCTCCATAACACATGAGTACATGATGAGATTTCATTCTTGCTCAAAGAGACTAGCATCCTGGAGCACAGTGGGCACATGGTTACCTATGGACAAAGAATAATAAAAGATGGTTTGATTGGAAAGTCTAGCTTCCATTGTTATCAACTGGGATACTTGTCTTCTTTTGTTTTTCTTTTTTTTTTTCATTTTTCTCTTTCTCCTTTCCTGTACCAACGCCTTATGCCAGTGGTTCTCAACCTGTGGGTCTTGTCTCCTTTGGGAGTCAAACAATTTTTTCCCATTTGTCACCTAAGACCATTGAAAAACACAGCTATTTACATTATGATTCATAACAGTAGCAAAATTGCAGTTATGAAGTAGCAATGAAATAATTTTATGGTAGGAGATCACCATAACATGAAGTACTACTCTATTAAAGGGTCCCAGCATTAGGAAGGCCTTAAGTCTACCACTGACAACCAAGGCATCACTGATTGTACCCAATTACTTTAGACAATTACTGACCAGTGGAATTGTTTCTTTGTTGATGAAAGGACTTATGATATTTTAATTAGTGCATCAAAATTCTTCCTTAACTTTCAGATTTAGTTTTATTTATATAGCGTGAATTTGTTTTTCAACAGTGGTATCCTAAAGGTCTTTTATTAATGTTTTTCAGTGTACAGATATTACTTGCCTTCGCTTTTCAGCATGAGATGTGAAAAATAATGCAGTGGTTTAAAAAAAATAAACTTAAAAGTCTAGGCATGACTTGGCAAACAAAGTCCAAATGGGATGCTTATTAGAAAAAACCCACTCCTTTTGAAGGAAGATGCCAATGATGCGAGGAAATGGGCCCATCAGCTGAAGGAGCCCACTCATATAAATCAACAGTAGCTTCTAGTTTCTGTTTGAAGAGATTAATTGAGAACTCCTGCTCTAGCCTCTTTTGTCTCTAAAAGGCAAAATGGTATTTTTAAGCCACTTGTCTGTAAAGATAAGTTGTAGACAGCCTAAGCATGCCAGCTTAGTCTAAGTCCCCACAAGCATAATTTCGTTTTATAACACAGTGCAGAAGTTCTTGTCGTAGGGATGCTACCCTAAGTATATTTTGCCATTTGGTTTTCACAATTCAACAACTGAAGAGGATTTAAAAACGAGATTGCTCTTCTGCTACAATACAGTCTTACTTCTTCATACCATTTTCTTTCTTATTTAATAAATGCAGAGGGGTAGCACAATACCCTCTATGACAGTCACCTCTGTCTAACCAGTGTGTGTACACCCAATTCTTAAGTAACTCGGGTCGTGGGAGAAAGGCAAGGTATGGAGTAAGTGTAATTTCACAGGTAAACCTTACAATCACTTTTATTCACCTGTTTCTGCCACTTTGCTAATCACAAGTTTTCTCAGTGCCCTTGATAATAAGGTAAATGTAAAGATTTATGTTTCACTTCCTTTCTTATCCCTAATGAGCAAAGAAAAGAGGCGTGAAAAAGAACAGTGGTATCTGCTAATAGGATAGATAAGCAGTTGTTAGGTTTGAACCTTTCCAGGAGTTTATTACTAAGATCAGAAATTAGGAGTATAAATAAATAAATGAGTATTTTTTTACTACATATTTGTATCTCCTGTGTAAAATATAGCCAGTAATGTAGTTCTAGGGTCCAGAATTATTAATCACAGTATTGCCTAATCTTCCTCTGCAATCTTTCTCATCCCAAACTTCAATTTCCAATATAGAAAGCAAGGCTTCATATTATTACATGGCGAGATTGAAGAAAGAGTAATAGTTATCAAAAGTCTATTTTGTACAAAGATTTACATAATCTCTCTGCTAGTCATTCAACTATGATCCATAGAAACTCTTGCTACAGTTTAAGTTCCCATGGGAAAGTGCAGGTCCATAGTCTCTGAATTGCAGCCATATGAGTGAAAGTTTAGACAAGGGTCATCCCGCAGTCTTCTGTAGGGTTGTGACTGATCCTTGACCTGAGTGCTGGATTCTCTCACCTAACACAAACAAGCAATCAAAACAATTGTATATGTGAGGGGTATGCTGGGAAATAAATAAATATTTCCTGCTTCCACTGGAATTTCCCTTTCTCTTGGTCTCACTGTCTATCTGTAGAGTAGGACAGATGGACAAGGTGATCTCTCAGGTACCATCTGGGCGTCTTAAATTCTTCTCATAAAACTTGCAAGTTTACTCTTTTTTTATTCTTTCCTTAGAGCTTTGTTCTAGACAGAAAGTCAAAACATCTGAAGTCAGTTCAAGCTGATGAATAGGAAAAATAAATGCAAGTTTCTCTTGTCTTTGGATTTTTTTTAAATCATCTTCTATCAATAAAATGTTGATGTTAATGTGGATGTGAGTTATAATTTCTATATTCTAGCCCAATATCTTAGTCTGGTAATCTTACACATTTTACCAAGGTGAGTCCTTACATTAACTAGAACTTAAAAGAAGACCACCAAGATGTCTTGACAACAATGTGAGTTCAATTCTCAGATAGAATCAGCTCTCCAAGCTGCCTCCTGATCACCACAAGCACATTTTGGCATCCACATACATGTGCTCTCCCACTTCTTCCCTCTCTATTTTTCTCTTTCTCTCTTTCTTTCTCTTTTACACACACACACACACACACACACACACACACACACACACACACAAATGGAATCGAAAAGAATAAAATAGCACTGCATAATAGTGACTCAGATTGGTTTTCAAGACAAACACTTTTCCATTTTAAAAAATTGTTATTTTAAATTAAGGGTAGGATACATGTTCAGAAAGAACTGTCATCTAGTATTACAGAATAACACAAGCATATATATCATAGACACCAGTCAACAGAGACTTTTCTAAGAAGAGTTTAGTTACAACAAGAGACGTGAATAGTTAAATTATATATATATATATATCAAGGAGGTGTCTTGACAAGCTAATGACCAATTTGAAACAGGTAAGAACCATGACCAGAACACAGAGCAAGAGGAAAAACATATAGGGAGATCAAGTTCAAGGGCCAGATCATAGTAAGCTGTTATTAATCTACTATATAGTTTTATTGGTGTGTCCACAAGTGTGCTATACATATGTAAGGTAGTTTTGGTTAATATAGATCATTTTTATAGGTTGGCATTTATTTTAGTATAATCAAGAAAATAAATTAGATGTTAAAAACTATTGTTTCACAGATGTTCTCTTGACAAAGTTGATTTTTAAATGAGTATTTATTTAAAAAAAATGTTGCCTAAATAATAGTATAGATGATATACAAGTATGTCAATAAATAAAGAGAAAATGTGAGACTGAAGCACAGAAGACTAATTTTATGGGAAAGGTTAGCCTATGGTGTCTATTGAAGGGGTGTTAGGCATAGCATGAAACTATTAGATTTGCAGTTTTGGATTATCTGGCCGGCTTGCAGGACAAATTAAAGGAGAGTGGCTGAAAAAGAAAGTATTCAAGTCTGAACCAAGGGAGTTGCAATGACAATGGGGGGGGTACAAATAAATATAAAATGTTTTAGGTAATTGTCTGCACTACTTATAAGTGACCAAGTACACTAATTGTTGATCTAACCTATAACTAAGAAACCATGCTAAACCATGTATTTGTGATGACAAAAGTGAGAAGACTCATTTTTGATAAATAGCTAAGCTACACACAGATTAGTAATGTTAGGAAATCCTCTCAGTCTTCATTTCTTAAATACTGTTTTTATTTTTGACATTATAAGTACCACATTTCCTCCTCCCTTTACTGCCCCTAAACCTTCCCTTTTCTCACTGTTAGTGTGTGTGTGTGTGTGTGTGTGTGTGTGTGTGTGTGTGTGTGTGTATTCCTAAATATAACCTGCTCAGTCCTTTTGATGTTGTTGTATGTATGTTTTCCAAAGCTGACTATTTGGCACTGGACAACCAAGTCTTATGCTCTACCCTGAGGAAGATCACCTTTTCCTGCTCCCAGCTTTCTTCGGTTGCCTGTAGTTCTTTGGGTAGACTTGAGGTCGCATGGACTTCTCCCCATCCAGTTTGGCATGTCCATTAGTGTCATCCTTATACAGCTCAGGTAGGTGAGACTTTATGGCTGTAGCTTCTGATGTTACTAGGAGACACATTAAGCTAAACAAACAACAAAAAGAGATGAAGTAGGCACAGTCCAAATGCAGAGAGTAGACCTGCAAACTTGGAGTTAGAGCAAACTTTTCTTCTAGTGCTAGCTGAAGACAGAAATGGTTAGCTGGGACTGTAATTTAGTTGATGGGATTCTTGCTTAGTATTCACAAAGCCTTAGTTTAGGTACCCAGCAATGCATAGAAATGAGGGTATAGTAGGATATGATTGTCATCTCAGGAGGTGGAGGTGGGTAGATCAGAAATTCAGAGTGATCCTGGCAACGCAGTGAGTTTGAGACCAGCCATGGCTGCAAAAGTTTCTGTCTCAAAGGGAAAGACGAAGAAGAAGAAGGAGGAGGAGGAGGAGGAGGAGGAGGAGGAGGAGGAGGAGGAGGAGGAGGAGGAGGAAGAGGAGGAGGAGGAGGAGGAGGAGGAGGAGGAGGAGGAGGAGGAGGA
>JANHMN010000005.1:38143834-38200910 GCA_030674055.1 Rhabdomys pumilio
AGGAGGAGGAGGAGGAGGAGGAGGAGGAGGAGGAGGAGGAGGAGGAGACATATCTTCTGGCCTTCTTTCAAGTTTTACTTAACACTTAACATAAGGACTCACTCTGAGGACTCACAGTGATAAAATTTGTTAGACCACCAAGCTTAGACATTGTACTGGACTATAGAAGTTACAACTTGAATTCACATTACCTTCAAAAATTTTTCTTTAGAGCATTATAAAAGTACCCTAAACATGAATAAGAAGCATGGGTTTGTAAAAGTAATCTAACTTTTCAGGTCATAATTAAAAACATGAACATAATTTGCTCATTGTAGATACTGAGACTATAAAGGGACAAGGATGAGGCTTCAAGGAAAACAACAGTACAAATACAGACACTGATGGGGTATAGCACAATAGCTGGGTGTTTGTCTCACATGGTTAATGTCCTGGGTTCCACATTCAATACAGCCAATTCTACAAAAGCACAAATGGGGGAGAATTTTAAAACAGAAATCTTTAACAATGTAAAATTTACATAAAATTATGGAGTAAAAGAATCAAATATATAAATGTGTATTTGATTCTTATTTATCATTAAAACAAAACAAAAACAGGCCATTAATTTGAAAGAGAGCAAGGCAGTCCATAGAATTAAGAGAGAAAAGGGGGATGTGAAAATATTGAAATTATATTACGATCTCAAAAAATTAAGAACAAATCAAATAAAATTTCATGGGCTACGGCTCAGAAGTTTACCAGTTTCCTTTAGAAGAGCAGTTTCAATGGAAGTTTTGGAGTATAGATCAATGTTTTATAATGGTCTTTGAGGGAAATAGGAATGAGGAGGGAATTGGAGACAGTGGTGTGGTTCAAT
The DNA here is from genome assembly GCA_030674055.1 of Rhabdomys pumilio. Lineage (NCBI taxonomy): Eukaryota > Metazoa > Chordata > Mammalia > Rodentia > Muridae > Rhabdomys > Rhabdomys pumilio. The sequence continues at coordinate 38,144,694 of JANHMN010000005.1, forward strand.
TTTAGGAAGTCTGTTGTGATGGTTATTTCTGATTGTCAACTTGCCTACATCTAGAATGAATTAACATCCCAAGCAGCTGGGGACATCCACAAGGAATGTTTTTTCTTTTGGTTTGTTTTTTTGTTTTTGTTTTTGTTTTTTAATTAAATGATTTGAACTGAGAAGACCCACTTTTAATCCAGATCTTCTGAGGCTGGAAGATCCACCTTTAATCTGGGCTGCACTTTCTGTTGGCAACCTATATAAAGAACATGGAATAAGGAAGCTTGTGATTTTTGGTTGTTTGGTCTCATTCTGGCTGACAAGTCCATTTCTTCATTGGCATTAGCAGTTACTTCTTCAGGATTTTTGGCAGATACTGAAGACCGGCTGCAACTCAACTTCTCATAGAGTAACTACTAGGTTCTTGGACCTTCTGTTAGTAGATGGCCATTGCAGGACTAGCTGGACCTCAGCCTGTAAGCCATTCTAATAAATTTCCTTTATGCATACATTCATTCTATAAGTTCTATTCTTCTTCTAGAGATCCCTGATTAATACATCTGTGAAGAAAAAGAAAAGGGGATAGGCGGGTACTAGCCTAAGTGGGACAGAGCAACCAGAGTGGCCTACTAAATTCTCAGAAGGAGGACACATTAAACTTGTTTTTATGTAACAGAAAAGATATATTGACGATCTCAGAGAAAGAATGGCTAGTAGAACGAGGCGCCTGAAGCACTAGTGAGAGGTAGATAGCGGAGGCAGGTAGAGAGATATTAGAGTTGGGCAGGAAAGGAAAACTTCCGAGACTAGAGAAAAGAAGGGAGAATGAGTTTAGTTTAATGGTTTTTTTTTCAACTTTTGATTGGTTCGTTGTGAATTTCACACCATGTCCCCTAATCTTACATACCTTCCAGTCCCCTGGTACCCACCCTTGCAACCTCCCTGCAAAAAGAAGAAAAATCTCCTTGTGGAAGCTGTAGTGCGTCACAGTGTATCTCACAGTCTACCTTTTTGCCCACACTTCTTTGCTTGCAAATGTTCACTGCAAAGAGTCATTGTTCTGGTTTGAGGCCTCTGGCTTCTGCTACACTATTATTACTAGATCCTTACTATGAACCCTCTCATATATTCTCTTGTTGCCCTAGGTCATGGGGATCCTATAATTTTGGATCTGTAGGACTGGGTCCTTCACTCGCTCTAACAGTTTGTCAATGGGGTAGATGTTGATGTTGGGGTAGTCCAACATGAAGTCCTGGATCTGGGCTTGTGAGGTATCTGAGCTGGTCACCAACCAGCTTACCCACACCACTGGGGCAAGATCTCTTGCTCTCTCCCAGCTAGGTCATCCAGTGCTGCAGGCAGCAAAAGGCAGAGCCAGCGGGAGAGTGAGTTTAAATACAAGTGATTTTATTTTTCATTATGGAAAGTTGAGAGAAGCTATCTGCACTCGATAACTTTAATTTTCTTAGTGCACCAACAGTTGAGGAGAGCTTCTTAAGTGAGCTGGGAGATGGTGAGATAAGAAGCTTCGGAACTGCTCCTTAGGGATTTGGAACTGAAAGTCACCTGAGATCGAACACTCAAATGTGACAGGACATTCATTTGTACAACTTCCCGATTTTCTCCAGTAGCTTTAGTATTATTGATTTTGGTAATGCAAACTGAGAAAGTGGAATAACCCAATATTTGAGTTTAGCATATTAAGTATGTCAGAACAAGAAATGGTGAATACTCAAATTGTTTTTCAAGGCAGTGGTTGCAGGGCTATGAGTGTAACTTGATTGGAAGGATACTTGCCTAGCTTACATGAAGCCCTGGGCTCCCTCCCTAGTAGCACATAGATTACCCACTATGGTGTACTCATCTAACCCCAGCAGATGAGAGGTGGCAGCAAGGGGATAAGAAGATTAAGATCATCCTCTTGGATAGATAGCAAGTATAGAAACAGCTTGAGGTATGCAAGACCCTACTTCAAACTGACTAACTAAGTAACTAAGTAACTAACTAACTAACTACCTGAGTTATTAAGCAATTAATTAATAACAAGACAAGTGGTTGGGTGTTGGTAGGTGTGAAAGGGATTTTTTTAAAAAAAAATAAAGATGTTGTTAGTCAAATCAGTCTTCATTAAATTATAAATATGACATTGGCGTTATAATGGCTTCTTCTTGGTTTCTCTTCAGTTTTGTGTCTTAAAAAAGTAAATAATGAATTGCAGAACTTTCTATGAGCTACATCCCAGCTACAGGGTGCATTGTTTGAATAGATATTCAGTTTTACAGCAGACACAGCTGAAGCACATGGAAACTGGGGAAACCTGCTGGAATTAACTACAGCTAGTCATTAACATAGGTTCAAATTCAGACCTGTCTGATGTAAAATTCAGTGCTCTTTACATTATCTCTTGCTGTCTAGGAAAAGTCAAAGGCAATTAAAAGTTGAGTCACTACATGATCAAATGAACATGGAACAGTCTTGGGAGAGTAATACTTTCCTGAATGAAGACTCCAAAAGGAACTATTCATGGTCTCCAAAGGTCACAGTTCTATAGATTGATCTCTTCTATGTGTTAACATTTGTACTATGGCAAGGCCTATACTTTGGTTTCTGGCATGAATAAGTAATTTGCTTATGACATTTAAACTAGACATCACCTCATTGGTGTCTCATTTAAAGTAGTGCCAGGCTTCCCATTAGTTTTAAGAAGTTTGGGTTTTGTTTTTTGCCTGTGGCAAATGAGAGTTGGAGATGCAGGTGATCCACAGAACGTTTCCTGGATCCATAGACACAAAGAGACAGAAAGCCACTACATCAATGTCCTGGAAGCTGTGTTTTACCCTCGGGGCTTAGTTGAAGAAGTGACTGTGTATTTGAATGAGGTAATGCTTGACACTCAGAATCTTGACTACAGTCCATAAAAGGCCTTGAGTCAGGAGCAGATTAAAGTAGCACAACAGCCAAACCTGTGAGCCAGAAATCAACATCCGTACTCTAGAAACTCTTTTGAACCATCCTTGAGCTGAGCCTAATACAATACAATCGACTCCACTAGACTTCACTGCTTGCTTCCTAAAAGAAAAAAAAGTGTCATTTTATGTTATCTTCTAATTTAGGGATCCATTCAGAAATATCTCAGTAGTTATAATATGATGCAAGATGCTCTCTCTCTCCCTTTCAAAACTAAGATTTAAAAAAAAAGTGTTTCCTGAACCCATCATGCATGGCTAGCACCTGTTAGGCCATCACCATAACTTTAACTCTGAAACATATGTCATTACCCAAATGTCAAAGTTCAAAAACTGGACACAAAAAAGTAAATTAAGTTTATCAAAATCATGCACTCAATAAATAGCAAAAATAGCATTTGCCCTTAACTCTATATGGCTTAAAATTTCCCAATGCCATAAAAGGCATTAAAGTAACAAGAAGGAGCAGACACTTACGATAGTGATCTAAACAAAGACATTTCAGCCTACTGTCCAAAAGCTATGTATAAACAACAATGCTATCTGGCATCTTTAACTAGCATTTTGAAAAAACAATACAAAACAAATGTGTGTACATGTAGGAACACAAAGATGCCATATACATATATATGAATGTATAGGGAAGCCTAAGGTACATGCAAATTGTCATCCTCAATCACCTTCCAGTTTAGTTTTTGAGGTAGGGTCTCTCCTTGAACCTGGACCTCACAGATTCAGCTAGACTGACTGTCCAGCAGTCCCCTGGTATCCTCCAGTCTCTGCCTTTCCAGGGGTTATAGGCACACACTGACTTACCTTTAAAAACTGTTCCAGGGGATCAAACTCAGGTTATTATGTTTATTTGGCAAGCAATTGACCAACTGAGTCATCTTCCAGACCCTTATAAAAGTACATTATTTTCTGTATGTCACAGACTTCTCTTGGATCCATAGATGCTCGTTTTGTTTTGGATTTGATTGATTTAGTTTTTGTACTTAAAAAAAAAAAAACTTTTCTTTATTATTGTTTGTGAGTGCATGGCATGTGTCCCTGAGTATAGACATATGCATAGTGCCACAGCATGTGTGCGGAGGTCAGAGGACCAATTGTGGAGTCTGTTTTGTCTTTCCAACTTTAGGTGGATGTCATGACTCAAACATAGATCACAAGATTTATGTAGCAAGCATCTTTGCCCCCTGAGCCTTCTTGTTGGCTTCTATCTTGCTTGTTATGAGACAGTCTTACACTAAAGCCCAGTCTATGAAACTCATCATGTATTTCATGCATGCCTAGAACTCACTGCAGTACTCCTGCCCCAGCCTTCTGGGTACTTGGATAATAGATATAAGGTACCACATTCCAAGTCTATAAAACCCCTTTTAAAGGTCTAAAATAAGTTGCATTACAAATAAAATGCATTAAACTGAAATATGGGCTTTATATGTTAAAAAATTTAAATGGAAGTATATACGCTCTTTTTTGGTATTATTTAACAGTCGATATACATATAACTTAAAAAATATTTGGAGAAAATAAATCCTCAATTTCACTTGGATAGTAGCAAAAAATGAAGATGACATTTTTCTATAAAATGTTAAACTTGATTTCAGCAGAGGCACCCCTTAAGGAATCAAAGTGATGTTTTGAGCTGGCTTGCAAGAGAAGATACTTAAAATTTCAGGAAGTTTGCAAACTGATTGTATCCACTGCCCAAAAGTAAATTACTTTTAATATCATTTTTAAGTTTTTTAAAAATTATAATGGAATTACATCATTTCTTCCCCTCTACCTCCTCTCATCTGTTTCCCTTGTTTTCTCTCTTTTATGGCCTCTTCTCCATCAGCTGTTGTTACATACTCAGGTACACATACATACATGCATACATGTATACATGCATACATACATACATACACACACACACACACACACACACACACACACACACAAACACAAACACAAACACAAGTACCAACTACTCAGTCCATAAAATGTTATCTGGTTATTGGAAATTTAAGAAGTTTATTGTATATTCTAAGTCTATTGATTGGTAGATGAGAATCTAGGCTGGGTTCATATCTTAACTCTTGTGAGGAGTAGAACAATCAATATGGACATGCAGATATTTCTGTGGTATGCTGACTTAGATACCTTTGAGTGCATTTGGGAGTTGTACAGCTAGATTATATGATAGCTTTATTTTTATTTTGTTATTTAGAAGCTCCCATACCAATTTCCATCATGGTGGCACCAGTTTATATTCCCACCAGCAGTGAATTAGGGTTATTTTTCTTTCTCCAAACTCTTGCCAGAATTTGCTGTTATTTGTTTTCTTTCATACTATTTTTCTTCTCTGTCTCTGTCTCTGTCTCTGTCTCTCTCTCTCTCTCTCTCTCTCTCTCTCTCTCTCTCTCTCTCTCTCTTCAAGAGAGGGCTCTCTGTGTAGCCTTGGCTGTACTAGAACTTGTCTTGTAGACTAGACTGGCCTTGAACTAGAAATCATAGTGCCACTGCTGAGATTAAAGGAGTGTGCCTTTAAACCTGTCATTGGATTCCTTGATGATGGCTATTTTGATTGGGATTGAGATAGAATCTTAATGTGGTTTTAACTTACGTTTCCCTGATGGCTAATGATGTTAAACAATTTTTCTGAAATTCATTGGTCATTTGTGTTTCTTCTTTTGATGATTATTCATTTGATTCATTTGCACATCTATTGACTTGATTATTTCAGTTTTATGTTGAATTTCTGTAGACCTTTAAAGATTATACATATAAATATATATATGTATATATATATATATATAATGATAACTACAAATAATTTCTTAATTTTTATTGCATTTTATTGTCTATATTCTCAAGTTTATTTATTTACATCTGTTGTATGTATATGGTAGAGAACCTATATATTAGCATGCTACTTACTATTCTTGATATTTAATGATTTGATAAAGGGTGGGAAAGGGGATTTTAATCTTGCATTGGCAACTTTTTAATGTTTGGAATCAGTCTACTGTGTTCCTAGGTTCTGGGTTAAAAATATCTATCAAGGTAACATACCTGAAGGTATGTCTCTATTGAACTTTTTTAAGCCAATAATTTTAAGTTATATCTAATAAAGTTTTTTTTTCTTTCTTTTCTCTTTACTATTACATCAACACATAATTCAAAAGAGAAGAGTGGACTTCATCTAAGTTAAGAACACATGTTCCTTAATGACTCTATTAGAAGAATCAAAAGACAAATCATACCCTGGAAACAATATTTTTGAATCACTTGTCTTAAAATGGACTTGCATCTAAAATAATCAAAGAAGTCTCAAAAATCAATAAGTAAACAGCCAGATGTTTATTAATAAAGATATATTAATGGCAAATAAGCCCACAGAAAGATCCAATTCATCATTAGAGACATAGAAAATAAAGTCACAACGAAATGTCACCACCCAAACACAAGAAAGGCTGAAAAATAAAACAGTAACTGTATCAAGTCAAGCAAGCATGTGGGGCATCTAGAATTCTCACACATTGGTGTTAGGACCATGAAATTGTGCATCTATGTTAGAAAACTGTTTGTTAGTGTCTTATAAACACAAACTTTCACCTACCATATGACCCAGTCAGTCCCATTCCATATGTTTTCATGAGGGAAAGACATGTCTACACAAATACATATATGACTACCCACAGCATCATTGTTTTTCCATTAATAAATGATCACATAAAAGGCCTATACTATAACTTTATAGTTGAATAGTATGCAGAAACAAAAATGAATGTGATTAACACATATAACTTGAATGAAAGTTATACCAAATGAAAGAAGAAAGCTAATTTTTGAAAAGTACATGTACTATTTCACTCACAGAAAATTCTAGAAGCTGCAAATTAATGTGTCATGGCATAAAGCACATCCTTGATTTCCTTGGGAGTAGAAAGGAGAAGTTCAGAGCATAAGGGAAACATTACAATAAGGGAAGCTCGTGTGACTGATAGACTCACCCATAATCTTTTGTTTATGGTTACAGTTTCATTGGTATGCACAGATATTAAATCAATCATAAAAATGTACACTTTAAACATATGCAGTGTGCTGTATACCAATCATACCTCCAAATAATCTATTTTTAAAAGAGTAAGATTGAGCCTATTAGCAAAAATTTTAAACGACACTGTAGCAGAGAATGTGCAGAGATGACAAATAAGGTCATTGCACAAAATTACTTCATATCTTAATTGTTTTTGAAACCTCCTTTGGTATTTGGTATCACTGGGCATCAATTAGCTGCAGAGATAACTGTTTTAAATTTACTAAACGTTATTCTCATCAAATTATTAAATGTTATTCTCATCTTCCCTAATGTAATTCACATATTTTTCTCCACATTTTCAAGGTTTATGTGAACATATTTGTGAAGTGTAAGTAGTTTTCCTTCAAAAGTAGGTAAGGTGAGATAAAGACACTAAAAACTATGTTTTAAGTCATGAAGTAGATCCAAGGTAGAAATGGGACTGGAGTCCTGACCTTGGTTCTTCTTTGTGGTTCTGCAAGGTATTTGGAATTTTTGTCAGGTTACTTCAAGGTAAGCTTGCCTATTGGAGGAGACTGTTGTGGCCAATTTTAACAAGGCTTTGGGAGAGAATTCATTATAATCAAAATAAAGTTGGTCCTCTTAAATGTTTGAAGCATGTTTTAAGTTGGGTAGCATTCTTGCATCTTAATCAAAATGTCTCTTATCACAATTCTATTGCTTGATAGTGCTAATCTGTCCATTTAGTACACAGAAAACTCACATTCATCCACAGACACAGGAACAATATCTGAGCCAACATTTCATTAACTTGTATATTTTTCCCAAACGAATGATTGGTTGTGTCCCCATTCTCTGCACCTCCCCCTTTCTCTTTATATGTTGCTGGGGAGATTTTGGCACAGCCTAGAAAGAGGAGGGAGGAAATGGGTAGCAAAGGGAGGAGTTGGAGGGTGAGTTACCAGGGGCTGTTTCTCTCAAAACAGACAAAAAAGAAAAGAGAAGAGTGGGAAAACTCAAGTCTCTGTACCCTTCCAGGCTGGGGCTGTGTTATGTGAATTCTGCTGGAAGTTTTAAGGTAGCTCTAAGAAGGCAGGCCACAATGATGACTGAAGATATTCCTATAGTCATATTTAAAGGGCCATTTGCAGATAATATACAGCGGATTACTCACAGTCCCTCATTCTTCCATTGGAAGGTACACAGTCACCCACCCATGCACACACATGAGCCAACAGAGACCACAGCCACTACAGAGACTCGTGCACACTCTCAGGCTGAAACAAAGGAACAAAGGGGTCACGTCCAGGAAAACACACAATTTTAAGCCCTCAGAAGATTAGTTAGGCACACAGGGGAGAGAAAGCCATAGGTGGTAAGTAAGAAAGGTGGGGTGGGCTCAGAGTCGGAGGTGAGAGATTGGATTAGCAGCTAAGTGTGAAAGAGAGAGGGTGAATGAGTTAGTGTGATTCCATAGAAACCTCACTTACAGGATTAGGAACGATCGAACTACAAATCTTCCCCAGTATTAGTGTTTCTGGGCACTAAAATAAATTCTAAGCATCGTTTAGATATCCTCTAGTAGATCCAGTTTTCTAACATAGTTGTGGAAGCACAAAATGATCATATTAGTATGTGTGCATAGGCTTCGATTTGTTTATTTATTCAAACCTCTAGAAATGCATTGCTAAGGAAATGAGCTTAAAACTCAGGTGATAGACAAAAGGTCAAATAAAGAAATAACAGGAATGGCTATCTGAGATACACAAATAAGCTGAGAGTATCTTATCACACAAAAGAATAAATAAGACAAAGTGAATGGAATGACAAAGCTACCCATTTCCCCTTTTAGATGAGTATTTGGTGTTGGCACACATTTGAAGGCACACATAGAGACTATTAAACAAATGCTCAATATAGTTTCACAATTGTGAGTCATTGGAGACAGGGTTTGGGTGAAGTAGTGGAAAATCTGAAATACCCAATGTTTTTAAAGACATGCATTTTTATTACTTTTCAAGTGCAGGCAGTTGCTCCAACTATGTTAAGAAATTTTGTCTCCTTGAGGACCAGTCTCCACAGAGTTCAGAATGGATTGTTTAGTACAATTGTAATTACCCTGAACACAGGGTTTTTCAATGAAGCAGATTCCCACTTGGCACTCCATCTTCCTGAAAAATTACAATAGCTAGAAGTTAGTGACTACTTCTTGCATACAAGGCAGGCACTACCGTAATCGTGTAAAATCACAATTATCTTATGAGATCAGTTCAATGAATTGTCCCATCTTACTGATAGGGAAACTGATATTCAGATTTCTTAGCTTGTTGAAAACCATCAGTTAATAGAATGTACAGCCATGATTTGAACCCAAATAAGCCAGCTCCAGATGTTGTGCTATTAACCAGTGTACTGTACTGCTTCAGACAATCAACCATTTGCTTCAGGTTTAAAGGAGAAAAAAACCCCTCCTGATATCACGGATTTATTCTTAGTAGAACGAAAGCAAAATTCAGAGTCTGTTTTGGCATCAGCACTCAGTGAATCATCCTTCATCTCTGCTGCTGTATATATGGTTCCAAGGATCCCTGACTTGCAGAGTCATGAGCCTCAGGGTCTGCAAGATGCCCTGTCATGAAAGAAAGAGCCAGTTCTCTTCAACAGATTCTATAGCACAAGCTGGAAAGTAGACTAGCACCTTTCAGAGGAACTAGTAATGTGGATTATAAATATAAAGGTTTCTCACTTAATTTTCAGTGAACAGGGAAAATGAATCAATTACAACCTCCTATTGCTGAAAAATCCAAGTAATCAAGGCTTTGCTGCAGTGAGCTTAACAACTGTTTATATGTGTACTAATGCAATTATACAATAATAACTGCCTGCCAAAGCTTTCTTCTCTTTTATTTAGCTAGAACATAGATGGGTTTTCACATAGCCCCGCTTTACTGCAATGCTGAAAGATTGTTAATTACAGGAATCTAGATTAGTGAAGATGTATGAGTTCACTAGTGATAAGATAATATGTCATTCACCATTTTATTGTTTAGCAAATGACATTGCTAAAGGAGTCTGTGATCATTATAACTATAGACTAAAATAAAATAAAATAAAATAAAATAAAATAAAATAAAATAAAGCCAAGGAAAAGAATTGAAGGAAAACCAAAGAATCATCTTTTGATAGGTTGAAAAGTTAAAATGCTGCTGGGCAAGTTGCCATGGATACCATGTCCTGCATATAATTCTGGGCTTTTCCTCTCAGTTAAATACTAAAGGCCTGACATACCAGCTGTATACCTTCTTTTGCACCCAGTAGCAACTACTTGACATAGAAGGTCTGTGTTTTGATGAATGAGAATGCTATGACAAATTTTCTATACAATAATCCTATCCTGCTGAAAAGATGTTTGAATAGGCTTAATTTTAATAGAATTGTTATCCCACTTTAATTTTATTCAAGATTTTCAAATTAAAACTCACAGTACAGTAATGTTTAAAAATCTACAGTAAAGAATCAGAAATCAGAGATTGGTTAGAACAATATACTTAGGTAGATTCTTTTTTAAATTTTTATCAGACACTTACCACCCAAAGATGAACATTCTTATTGCCTATTTATTGGGATTTTACAGAAACTTGGCAGAGCAAATAATACAGCAGATTAAGAATTCCTTCTGTGTAAAGAAGGAAAGAAAGGCAGCCATGCCAGAAACATTTATCAAAAGAAGTAACTGTGTCAAGGGTTCACTGCCAGTTTCATAGTTTTTGAATGAAACAAAATGATCACAATGTTTCTACTGAGTTCATCTGTCCCATCAGAGGGTCCACAGGAAGAGATAAAGGAGCAGAGAAAGTACCAGCCCTGTGTGCAGCACACAGACTGCAGGGTGAAGCTAATCCCAAGTTAAGAGCTGCTTTGGGATAGGTAAATTGTTCAGTCTTAGAGTCTTACATCTACATGTATTAATTTTATATTACTAGAAAGATGATGGTCATAGTACCTATATTATACAGTTGCTGGGCAGATAAAATAAATCACATGTGTAAAACTCTTTAATGCTGATTTTTCACAAAGTGACATTATTTTAGTTATTCTCTAACATCACCAAATCATTTATTTTACCCCTTTTCCCCTTAATTTGTTTGTTGCTTAGAATGTGCACAGGCACTCTGCCCTCCTATCATCTGATTCCTCACCTGGCAATACCTTCTTTGCAGGCAAACACTCCCCACCCCCACCCCGTTTCTTGGAAAATGGAACTTCCTTTTTTGTGGTTCTGCATCATTTTAGGTGATTTTTTCCACAGCTTTCAGCACCTAACCTTGTTCTTGGGCTCTCAGTTCCCTCTTTCTCCTTGTTTTTAACTTGCTAGTCTTCTGCATAATCCCAAATGACCCCCTCTTTCTCTGTCTCTGGGGTGAGGACATTCCAACTCTGTTTTTATTTTCTTTCTGTATCCACTCTATTGTGCCTCCCTGTGAGCTCCATGAATGGGCTTCTTTCAGAATTTTCATATTGTTAGCAAGATTCTTTAACACACTTGAAAACATAAACCCAAAAATTCTAAGTTAAACTAATTAAACGTTAGCAAGCATGATTAAAAAAAATAAAGGAAATGGCCCAAATCACAGAAGAGGAAAACTATAAATGTGGATTTTAATATTGGTAGAAAATACTACATATAATTTAATGTAAACTAAAGTGAAAGTTTAGATGCAATTTATTATAAACAAGATTATATAATTCCACCCAGAAGAAATAAAAATGTACAGAGAGCAATAATTATGAAAAGAAATGTAAGCAATAGTCGAATACGCAATTCCTCAAAAACACTTGATACCTAAGTGGTTTAATGCTCATTGAAAGAAAAAAAACTTCTAATTATAAAAGGATGGGCATTTTCCACTTTATTTTTCTCATGTTATATACCCAGAAGAATGAAAAGAAGGGAAGGGGAAATGGAGATTAACATAAATTATGAATATAGATAGTACAACAAAATCACAAAATTCTGACAATCAGGATCTAGGAACAAAAAGACTAGTATCTCCTTATAAAGGATTGATAAATCTTAGAAACACTAACAATGAAATTTATGTATCTACAAACCCCCAAAGAAAAAAATACCATGGGATATCCACATTTATTTTTAAGTCAGAAAAGTGATTGGCTCTTTTACAACTTAGAGTATCTGAAGACATTTCTCTAAACAAAATATTCCTCAATGCAGTGTTTATTATAGCATTATTTAAAGTGGAAACATACAAAGACACAATAATTATCTACATAATAGAAATTGATTCGATAAAATATAGTACATTCTAATTACTTAGTAAAGCATTTATCAGGTACCTGAATTAAAAATTCTGCATCTCCTATTAAAATTTGAAACAAAGCAAGGATTATGAAGATTAGTACTATTTTTGAACACAATACTAGAGTCTTGGCTAATAATTCAGGTGGAAAAATATGGAATTTATTAAAAGAAAGATAATTGGCACACGCTTAGAAAGAGGTAAAAAAAAAATCACACAATACCCTTTTCCCATAGAAATTTTCCAAGAAAAAGTGTTGATCAGGCATGATGACACGTGCTTATAATTGCAGCTCTCAGGATGCTAAAACAAGAGGGTTGTATGTTGAAAGCCAGTTTGGGCCACATAAGTCAGTGTCAAGAAAAAATTCTGGTTAAGTATTATGCTAACCAGCTCATAAAGGAGGCAGATACAGTGTATACGTACACACATACACACATGCAAACACACACACACACACACACACACACACACACATACACAAGCACACATTTTGTATGTGTCAGAAATAATCTAATTAAAATAAGTCAATGGAAGAGAAGTCTAGAAAGAGACTAAGAATCATATGGAAATTGTGTCAGGCTGTAATACAGTTCAGATGATACTAGCAGGAATGAAGTCCTATGTGAGATTACCCCACACTGCATAAACAGCCTCATGATTCACACCTGTATTCTCAGATCTCTATATAGGGAGTTCAGGGTCATCCTTGTCCACATAGTTGAGTTCAAGTCAGTGTAGGCTTCATGAGATCTTCTCTATTAACAAACAAACAAAAACAAAAAGATTGTATGATATAATGGTGGTATTTTAAAATCTATGTTCACATATATGAGCATAGCTCACATTGTAAACAACAAATATCAGTAGATGAAAGAAATTCAGTGTAAAAACAGAAAATATACAAAGTGTATTGTTGGAAAAAGCTTTTTATATATAATTCAAAACCCTAGTATAATAAAAGAAGTACTGGTGAATTCAGTATATAATTTGTTATATTCCACATAGACTATCATAAAGAAAGACAAATTATAAACTGTGAGATAATGGCTTCAGTATATATCAGTATCTCTACCAGAAAAGTAATCGGCATATTTAGAAAATAAAAAGCGACTAAAAACATGATCATATAATTTTAAAGGGGCATAAAATATCTCGTGGAAATATGAAAAGATATTCAGTTTCACTCACAATAAAAGAAGTGAAAATTAAAACAAATCTAATACAGTCTTTCCAGCCTGTCAGACTGGCAAAAGTTCAACGACTTAATAGAACACTTGTACAGGTTAAGTGTAAAAGTCTCTTTCACACATTACTGGGCTGAAGACAAAGTGGTACAATACTTATGGCATTGTGGATGCCTTTGCTAGAGAGAGCCTGCAGAAGCCAAAGTTGTTGTCAGCTATTTTCCTACATCGCTTTTATTTCTTGTGATTGAACCTGGAGGTGCTCAGTTTGGCTACATTATCCCAAGGCTCCATATTCTCTTGCCTTCACTCCACCCCTGTATGGGGGATTGCCACTACATCCGCCTTTTTCATATGTGTGGTGGGAATCTGTGATCAGGTCATTTGGTTTGCATGACAGACAAGCACTTTACTGGCTGAATCTTCTTCCCAGCTTCCAGAATCACACAGGATGTTTGTGAAGTAATTCCACAGTAACTCCTGCAGTGCAATGTTTTAATTCATTATTTATAATCAGAAAATATTGGGAACAAAATAAATGTGTATATAAGGGAAATTCATTCAGTATAGTAAAGTATTATACCTCCTTACATGGATTATTGTGTAGCTGTAAAGATATGAAAATAATCTTCATACTGATATGTACTAAACTCAAGGATGATTTAAATTCTCGAGAAAGACAAGTACAAGCAAGTATGTATATATTTTGAAACATACTATGTTAATGTTCCAGCAATTTTCTATCTTCTTCATTTGACTGTTGGACCCTCCATTTTTGAGAGGCAGTGAAAACCTGACATGTTTGATAGATAAGCTAAAAGCTGCTGTTGTTTATTGTTTATGCAACACTTTGTTTGTTCTTGGTAAAGCAAAGGAGTGACTTCCAACTCCTGGTCCACAGTGTTTCTTAAAATAATTGTTTTCCACTTAATCTTTATTTTCTTTAGTATGTGCTTAGAGATAGAGTAGGATGACATATAATACATATAATAACACAGAACATATAAGTATTTCATGTAGTACAGAGAAAACCAATATATGTATATTTCCAAGTAGTACACAAACACACACATACATTGCTCTGAAATTGGCCAGTGGTTGTTAATACACATTTATTTGCTTTCTCTGTCCTACTTGAAATCTATTTTTACCACGGGCCTATATTTACATACTACTTTTGCAGTAAGGCCATTAAGCTTAATTAACGAAAGGGATTCCTGAAAAAAATAAACTCAAGATGTAAGGGAGGGACAGTGTGTGGGGGGGGTGGGGTAGTCTACATGCCAAGTGCTATGCCTTTAAAGCCTGCCTCAGGGAAGATGACCTACTCTGGAAGACAGACAATATTAAGACAGTAAAGTAGACTGTGAACACTTTGCTGGAATAAATTGAAAAGGTGGCAGAAGGGCCCATGGCATATCCCCAGTGTTTCCTTTCATATTCTGAAGAGTTGTAGCATGTATCTAGGCTTCAGAAACAGGGATATGGAGTATATGCTAAAAATAGGGAAAGAGCATATGGAAGGCAGCATGGAAACATAAGTAAATAGTCTGGTATGGCAGCTTGTAAGAGGAATCTGTTCTAAAACAAACTCAAACAAGGAATGCATCCATTAAGGTTCTTAGAATAAAACACATTCCAGTTATTTACAGGAAGAAAAAGTATTTGTAAATAAATGTTAGGTAATCATGAGTTTCGTTGATGGGGGAAGGTAGCAAAAAAAAAAAAAAAAAAAGATTAGCTTTAACCTTTCAAGAATATTATTCAAGGCCACAGCACAGAACTGTCCAGATAAAGAAGAACTGCAGTTTCTGCCCCTGGCAAACATCAAGTGCCAAGACCTTTAATTGACTTTAACTGATAGTACCACCAGTGCCAATGCCACATCTGTGCTGCTACTGCTCCCTTGATTTAGATACATCTGCCACCACTTGTGATAGAGATATGAGACTTCCTCACAGAACCAGTTTGTTCGTGGTACTTGCAAATCAGTGTCTCGCATGTCTGTAACTGTTTAGCATATCCTAGGTTACATGACTGTTTCCTAGCTGCAAAGGAAGCTAAGAATTGGAAATCTGACTTTTATATTTAAAGAGAGAGCCTAATTACATGAGAAGTTTTCTAAATATATAAAACACAGTCTGCAGATGACGGAAATATCAACGATGCTCACTGCAAAAATGTGAATGAGACTGAGGAGAGGCCTGAATGCCTTTGTAACTAAATAGACAACATGTGCACATTATGGGCTCATCAACATTTCATGCTGGGAGAAAGAGGGCTTCATAATGTCCATTCTTACCTGAGTAGCTATTGACAGTAACTCTCTGCTCAGAGTACAGGAGTCATTTTCTTCAGTTTTGTATCAATGAGCACCACTATGTTGCCTGTGCACTAGTAAATAATCCCCACCTATGTTTATGCCAGCAATCCTAATTAAACTCAGTGGCTCATACAGAAGACATGAGAGCAGGAGGGGAACTGTTCGGGAAGGAAAATGAGTACAGAACTCTTGTTGGGAGGATGAGAGAAAATATTAAGGTAAAAGAAGCAAAATTCATCACAGACATGGATGGAAAAATCATATTTTTAAAGTAAACATACAATTACACTATACCTACATGGGCAATAAAAATGATTAAAGGTTTAAAAATAGAAAAAAAATGACTTTAGGACATTTACAAACCTTAGTACAAACAATATACAAAAATAAAAGGGAATTTTCAAGTGTAAAAAGAAAATTATTTAAAAAAATATCTGGGCAAAAGCAAGTGGCAACGGATTGCAATGGACTCACTTTAAGACACGCCAATGACAGAATATGGAAAGATAAAGAAATGAACGTTTCATCAGATATGAATATATATAGCTATCCATAATTGACTATCCTGTTTTCATCATTTTCTTTTTTTTTATTTTCCACACTCTGTCATTGACCTAGAATACAAGTATTTCCTTTCACAAATAAAACTGTATCCCTGTTTTTTTTTTATTGAAAGTGTTTATGCTTTCAATGCAAAATAATTATTTTTGGCTACAACCTTCAGGATGCTTTCCAATCTTTATTAGACCTCTTGGCAGTCACCTGATGATTATCTAGGGAAAAATTACCTCTCAATTATTTTTATTTTCATTAAAAAACATTTTTAGTGCAATCTATAGACCAGGTTTGAATTTCAAATATCTGAAAGCAGATTATTATACTTATTCTACTGACCATAATCCAATCATTATTATATAAATATAACATACTATAAATTGAATAACATTAGGGTGCAAAGTGTATAAAAGGGGGAAGAGAGTAAGCATTGTGAAATGTGTTCAAATAAAGTACTTGGGATTTGAGAGATTAATAAATTTGTTACCTTTTTTGCTTTTGGGGAAAGAAAGGCAGCATAGACTGACATTTCAACTTTTAGGATAGGTAGGATTTACAAGTGTAAATATATGGACAGAAGAGGGAGGAAATAGCATGAACATCAAGGAATGTTTGAAGAAACACAAAGGATTGCTTTGAACTATGGCCCAGGATATGAGGGAGATTTAAAGAAGTACCATAAGACTGTATTGTGCAAGCTCTTAAATGCCAGGGTTTCACTAAGCAACAGGGGTTACTATAGGATTTGAGGTTTAGAGTGCTACATCCGAGTTGTGCTTTAGGATGTTGGATGGAATAACTATAAGGGGAATGGGTTTGTGATTTAGAGACAGGGAAATCAGAGAGGACAGTATTGCAGTGGTGCAGATGAGACAGAATAAGGAGAGATGGAGAGAGACTGGAGAGGAAGAAATGAATCTTAAGAAGACTGTTGAGTAGAACTGATTAGATGTCGCCTGCAAGGAACCAGACCAAAAGAGACAGTGAGATTTTCAGCTTGGATGAAGAAAGATTTTACTCACAGTTAAAGCTAATTAAATACCTTCAAAAAGGAAAATCAGAGTGATGAATAATACTTAGATACAGACAAAGAGCTGAAAAAGCTATTTAGATAATTTGAATGGGAAAAGCTGCTTCTCGGTCTGTACTTCAGAGCACATATTATTTCAGAGGACATGAGTTTGGCATGTTGGGCCCATGTCAGGCAGCTCACAACCACCTCTAACTCCAGATCTAGGGAATCCAACACTCTTCCTCTATGAGAACCTGAATTTACATGCACATACTCACAGACCCGCTAAGACACATATACACAGATATAATGCATTTTATTACATATATACATTTTATTTAAATATATTTTACCACACATATGCATTTAATTTTAAAATAAGGTCTTTAAAAATATTTTTAAGTGTGTTTTACCTGCATGCATGTCTGTGCATGATATGTGTGTCTGAAGCCTATGGAAACCAGAAGAGAATATTAAATCCCTTTGAACTGGAGTCTTAGATGGCTAAGGCTATGATGTGGGTTTTGGAATGTGGAAACATGTCCTCTGGAAAAGCAGTGCTCTTAACCACAGAGATATCTCTCAAACACCTTTAAAATAATTTTTAAAAGAAAAAAGCTGCTACCAAAGGAAAAAGAAAGTTTTCACACTTAAATCCAAATCACCGTACACTCCCTTTTGTCTTGGTTTGTAGACAGAGGTGTGTGAACTCAGGAGATATGTGCAACCATAAGTTCTGTTATTTGTTGGTAGGGTAAGCTAAGAGTCAACATTCTTCACCAATGAGCAATATGTTGAATGTTGTTAGAGCATTAAAAGGGCAAAAAGCTTTGCCTATGTTGTTCACAGCAGTAATTCACACACCTCGATCTGTACTTGCTTACCATATAAGAAGCTACTAAGTGTATGTTGAATGAATAGTCGTATATAAACAAATGAAAAAAATTACTTTGATCTCATTTCTACCACCATCTTACAGTAACCTTGCTATAATGGTGAGCCTCTGTGAACACAGTAAAAAACCTAGGCAACACTTGAATTATATAGGATTCCTTATGTATAAAAAGGAGAAACAATAGTTTGTTCTGTTCTTTTTGATCATTGAAAATATACACTAACCCACACCAGCTCAGTAAAGATAATTACTTTTCTACTTCTTGCCTGAAAAATGGAGAAACACAATCAGACCTGAATATAGACAGCAATGAAATTTGCAACACAAAAGGGGAAGGGACTTTCTGTTTCTTTTCTTTCATTTTTCATCTTCTGTGGTTGGCCACCTCTTCTCTCTTGACTTTTCATAGTGGTTTCTAGTTGTTTTAAATTATATCTAAATGACAATAATTAGCATAAACGTTTTACCACTCTATCATTATATTATACAATATCAATCTCAGATACAAACATAAGGCCTTTGAATTTGTCTGTGAAATTACATAAATGATACATTTTGTGCTCCATGAAACTATGCCAATTTCTTAGCTCAAATTCATATTATCTTTTTAAAAAATATTTATTTTATGTATGTGAGTACACTGTCACTGTCTTCAGACACAAGAGAAGAGGGTGTCTGATCCCATTACAGATGGTTGTGAACTCTGTAACTTATCCATTTTTTTTTTTTACTTACCATGAAACTCAAATCCTACCAATACTCTTTCTTCAGCGTACTACTGAATATGGATAGACTCAAAAAGTAAAGAAACCTTGGTTTGTTCTATCTTTCCTCTTTCTTGTATACATTATTTTCAGATTAAGTTGGTGTATGCTACGAGGAAGTAACACTGAGAAGAACATTGTAAGTTTCCTTGATCATGTTTTTAAGCTATTGTGTTTCTCTATTAAAAACAAGTTCTTGTAGGCAAGGAAAGAATGGACTCTTGCTAACATCTTTTTATTCACGTTAGACTTTAGAATTTCTAAACCAAATGAATCTATAGGAATTTTGCATGTTCGGCTACAAGAAAGACTATGTGCATATAAACGTCATGGTGACACATATACATGTTGAATGTATGTTCTCTGCTCACATGCATGGGCCATTGTCCCATTTGACAAACAGCCAATATATTCAAACAATGATCATGTGTTGTTTACGATACATAAATATGAGCAAGAATGTCAAGGTAGGAAAAAAAAAGCAGAGCTTTAATCAAACACAAAGTTTTTCTGAGTGTGGAGCCATTTGAATGACTATATTCGGTCATTTAAATGTGAAAATGACCCTTGACCTTAATTATTCTACCTCAAATCTTACATGATTACAAAGAATATTGGTGTTGGTATCAAACTGAAGCACTGAATTTTGATGCTAAGACCGCTTATCACATCAATCATGAAAGAGAACCTTCAAGTCACTTTGAACAGAAAAAAAGAGGATTAGAATAGGAATATTTTCCTATGACAGTTGAAGCACCTATACATATCTTTATTTCTACATACATAAGTAGCACCATGATATTTTTCTCCTCATCCATACAGATCCTCTATATGCATATAATCATAGTTGATCATAGTCTCAGATGACTCTTACATGTATACTATTCTAGAAAAACACAGAGTGAGCAAACCTCATAATAGGCACAATGTCTAATATCATTGAAAAAAAGGTCAAATAAATGTAAATGAAAGTATAAAGGAAAAAGAATGAGGAGAAAAAAGGAGTGAGAGGGATGAAGGATGCAAAGGAGAAGAGCAGAAGAAAAATAGACAAACAGCTAAAAGAAGAATGAAAGTCAAATAATGAACACTAAAGAAAGGACAAATAGGAATGAGTCACACCATGCTGTCATTCTCTGTTAACAGAAAACACTTGAGAGGTTGAAAACTCTGCCTTGTTTGATAATAAAATTCAAATTTATCCAAAGACAGGAAAGAAACATCATCTATGTCATAGATACATAGATACTTGAGAGATCAGGCAAAATTTGGAACTAATAATAGAATCAAACAAGTCATAGAGAAGAACCTACTGGTTCTAGCTCTACGAGGATTTATTGAACTTCTTAAAAGAAATTGCATTTCTTACCTCATTAACCATGTCTAGGTAATGTTAGCTTATTGGTTTTTACTTTATTAAGATTTTTGACATGGAGGCTGGAGAGATGGCTCAGTGGTTAAGATCAGTGGTTAAGAGCACTGGCTGCTCTTCCAGAGGACCCTGGTTAAATTTCTAGCAACCATATAGCAACTCACAACTGATTGTAACTGTAGTTCTATGGGATCTAACACCCCCACACAGACATATATGCAGGCAAAACATCAATATACACAAAATAAAGATAAACTTTAAAAAAGATTCCTGAGATGCCCATTAGTTTTACCGACATCTAGGCGTCTGTGCCCACTGAGTCACAGCCAACAAGAGTTTGAGGTTGTCTTCTTGGGGGTACAGGGGGATATGAGCCCTCCAAGGAAACACAAAGGACAATTGTACTAGCTGCTGTTTGGGTACTTGAAAGGCTTTTGGAAGTGAATTATTTTAAAATTGAGACCTTATTGCACTTTATAGTACATTTTCCTCCAAGGACATCAGCAGGCACAGCATTTTATAAAAGATCATTATTATCTGAGAGTAGGCCAGAAGCACTGTACATTTATTTGGTTCAATTTTAGTCCTTCCTCTCTTCTCATGCACTTTATTATTTTATTTTATTTTCTGGGAGGTAGTTGTGGTCTTGTTTATTTTTAAATTATACTTTGTGTTACTCCAGAACCTTCCATGAATCTGATCATGGTGTTGTTCAGGCTTAAGTGGTTGGCATCACAATATTCAAAAGAAATTATATAAGGATTTGTTTCTTTTATAGATTTCCACAGCTGATATAAAACAATAAGGAATATCAATTCAAATATTTGGAAGATACTGAAAATAATTTGAAAAGCAATCTAAAGACATACATGTCTAATTTTAACAGTGAATGAAGAGGCCATGGCAAAATCTTAACTATTTTTATTATTTAATGTGTACAAGTGTATTCCTCTTTATGTATGGTCCACGCATATGACTAGTACCCATAGACGTCAGAAAAAGACATCAATTCCCTGGATCTGGAATCAGCAATGGTTGTAAGCCACCATGTGGGTGGAATCAAACCTGGGTCCTCTGAAAAAGCAGCCAGTGTTCTTAACCACTGAACCATCTGTCCAGCCCTCTGTTCTTCTTTTTAGCTTTCTTGAAGTACTATTGTAATATATACATACATATACATATATTGTGATACATATATGTGTGTGTATGTCTTATAACACATATATTTTGATATAACTATATATATATATATACATATATATATCAAGTAATGGTTTGATATATATGATATTTTGAATGATCAATGCAATCAAACTAATAATGTAGGAATAATAAAATAATAATGTAGGAATCCGCAATACCTACTTGTGGTTTTTGTCATGTTACCATTTAAGATCTATTAAGCACATTTTAAGTATAGAGAATGCATTATTAACTATAATGAGGTGCTGCCTCTTGAGATAATTCAACAAATGCTACATTGTTTAGATGCGCTCCTTTCATTAACTGACTTTAAAATAATTTATTCATTAACTAAATCACATAGATTCCCACAAGAGAGAGTAAATCTGTTTGAAGCTTGAACTCAAGGTTTTACACATGCTGGCCAGGTATTTTACCACTGAGCTATACCAGTTACCCCCAATTGGGTAATTATTAATCCATATTCAAATGATAAGCCACTTAAACAATGGTCTAATTATTGCCAGATAGTGTATAGCCAACCAAAACTAAGATGAACTAGGGAATTTAGAGCCCTAAAATGCGTTACTTTTTTCAAAAATTCATTGAAGCATAACACACCTGGAAAGTAGTGCAGAAAAGTTACCTTTCAGCTCAAGAACCTTCCATGAATTCAACATCCCCATGTAACATCTGTCAAATGGAAAAGAAACAAAGAAAAGCAGAACAGTCTGAGGTTCCCATCTAGAAAGCCACCCTTCCGTTTCCTTCCATCATTCTTTTTTAAAGGTAACTATACCCTTACTCATAGCATTATGTACTAGTGGTCCCTGTATTTGTTTACCACAGAATTGAATCATTTATATATGTACTCTTTTGTGTATACTTTTGGTTCATAAACCTGTATCTATCCATAGTGCTGATAAGCATTTGAGTCCAGGGTTCAACTGATTTGAATAGCCCTACAGTGTCCACTCTTGTTCATGCCTTTTGTTGATCATAGAAGACCATTTACATGGGTTGAGTAGCTAGGAATAAAATTGCTATATTCACAGCAGGCATTTGTTTAGGTTTTGCAAGACAGCTTAAGAATATTTTCCAGAATAATTGTCTTAGTTTATCATCCTATCAGCTCAAGTTGCTTATGACATTTGCTACCATTCTCCTTTGAGGAACTTTGTGGTCAATTCATGGTAACATTTCGCTGTTGTTTTAATTTGCATTTCATTTGTGACTAATAAAGTCAAACGTATCTAATATAGTTTTTGACATTTTAGATGTCTTCTTTGATAGATGCTTATTCAAATCTTTGTCTCTTTTGCTGTTGGGTATTTCATCTTCTGAGACTTGATTTGTCAATGTTCTTTGTATGGTCTGGATATGTCTTCTGTCAGCTACCTAGATTGCCAATAACTTCTTGTGTGACTTGCCTTTACAATGACAGTTATTTGTTAGATACCAATAATGCCTTTCAAAAAATACTCTAAGTATTTCATCTACCCCTAGCTTTAGACAGACACAAACAGAAATTCTGACTATTTTATGGGTAGGGAAAGTAATGGGCTATATATAGGAACACATTAGATCTAGAAACATAGGGTGCAAGTTATTGTTAAATTTCTACATAAGATTTGATTGAAAATTTACATCTGATTTCCTCTCGGAGGAAGATCAGTCTTTGATATATACTGATAATCAAATCAGTTTCTCAGCCGGGCAGTGGTGGTACACACCTTTAACACCAGCGTTTGGGACTCAGAGACTAGCTGACCTCTGAGTTCAAGGTCAGCCAATTCTACAGAGAGAGTTCTAGGACAAACTTTGCTACACAGAGAAACCCTGTCTCAAAAAAACAAAAAAACAAAAAAACAAAAAAACAAAAGCAAAAAGCTGTTTCTGGGTCCTCATACATTTCTTTGTTTCTATAGAAATTCACAACTTGCTTACCTATTTTGTGTATTTATACATGATTAAACTGGAGGCCTAGTGGGAAACTAACTCACCATTTTAAAGTACATTTAACTGTAGCAGGTAATATTTAAAAACCATGGTTAAGTCCAGCTGTTCCCAGACAGCCACCAATTTCCCTTGGCTCCAGTTCTTAACCACTGTTCCAGCTATCTAGAAACACGGTTCCTGGCACCCATGAGATGCCAGCATGGTGGCTGGCTCTGTCAATCCACCACGCTGTCCACAATGCTTGACTGAGCCCAGACCATCCCACTATGACCGTGGTACCCAGTAGAAATGAGACCCTCAATGCTTAATGGTTCTCCAATATTTATATATTTGGTTATGCTCAATTAACAAGATGCCCACACAATTAGATTTGTTACCCAATATCTAAGCTTACATATAAATTCTTACCCAGGACTGCTCTTGATCCATCTGTAGTTCTCCATGGCTGCCACCTCTCTCCCTCTTGCTAGCTCCTTCTCTTCCTTTACTTCTCTCTCTCTTCACTCCTCACACATTAGCTCCTCTCCAATCACTGAGCTTATAGCAAATAATGTAGCAATAGCAGAAAAGCATCCTGCTACAGTTAACTCTTGCTTAATAATGGAAGATTTCAGTAAATATAATGTGGTACATCTACACAATGAAATACTATTCAAGACATCACGAATTTTGCAGGCAAATGGAAGGAACTCAATAACATCATCCTGAGTGAGGTAACCCAGTCCCAAAAAGACATGCATGGTAGGTACTCACTAATAAGTAGATATTAGCCATAAAATACAGATCCCATGCTACACTCCATAGACCCAAAGAAGCTAAACAAGAAGGAAGGCTGGAGCAAGGAAGCTTGAATCTCACTTAGAAGGGAGAATAAAATAGTCATAAGAGACAGATGGAGGGAGGGAACTGGAAAGGTGGGAGGATGGGGATGGTCGTGGGTGTTCAGAATCAGATGTAGAGAAGGTCAGAAGAGATGGATAGATGGCTATGAAAATGAATGGAAATCTGCAACTGATGGAGTGAGGAGGTGGGGGAGCAGCATCTACAGGATAAGACAGACCTGGGATTAAGGAGGCACCCCAAGAATCAATGGGGGTGACTTTAGCTGTGATTCACAGCATTTGGGATATGGAACTTGAAGAGGCTGCCTCTTGTAACCAAGGCAGGAACCTCAGTGGTGTGGTAGAGGCAAAAACCTACACACAAAACTTTCAACCAAAAATGTATTCTGTCTACAAGAAATGCAGTCACAGGGGATGGAGCAGAGACTGAGGAAATGGCCAACCAATAACCATTCCAACTTGAGACTCATTCCATGGGCAAGCACTATTACTGATACTCTGTTATGCTTGTTGACAGAGCAGGAGTCTAGCATGGTTGTCCTCTGAGAGGCTCCATTCAGCAGTTGACTCAAACAAATGCAGACACCCACAGCCAAACAGTGGATAGAGCTTGGGAACTCTTATGAAAGAATAGGAGAAAGGATTGTGTGCTCCAAATGGAGATAAGAACATCACAGGAAGACGAACAAAGTCAACTAACCTGGACCCTCAATGCTCTCAGAGTCTGAACTACCAACCAAAGAATATACACGGGCTGGACCTAGGTCTCCCCATTAGAATGTAGCAGATGTGTAGTCTGACCTTCATGTGGGTTCTGAACTACTAGAGTGGGGGCTATCCCAGAAGCTGTTGCCTGTACATGGGATATGTTCTACTAGGTGGGCTGTCTTGTCTGGCCTCAGTGGGAGAGGATGTGCCTAGCCTTGCAGAGACTTGAAGTGCCAAGGTGAGGGTATACCCAGAGGGCCCCCACCTGCTCAGAGGAGAAGGGGATGGGGAATAGGGGAAGGAATGTGGGAAGGGGTGACCCAGAGGGAGGCAGTGAGTGGAATGTAAAGTGAATAAGTAAAAAAAGTTTAATTTTAAAAATTAATGAAATATTCATACTAAAATTTAAATTTTCCTGAAGCTAAATACTGAGATTATAAGTAAATGTACTTAAGAGAAAAATATTCTTTCAGAAGAAGCTCACTGTGTATTCATTTTTAGAGGAAAAGAAAGGTTTCTTTTGTTTCTCCATAAGCCATGGAAGAGTATAACTGGTGAGCAGAAAACACTCGATAATTAAAAATAAGATTGTTAGACTGGAGAGATGGTTCAGTGGTTAAGAGCACTGGCTACTCTTCCAAAAGTCCTGAATTCAATTCCCAGTGACCACATGGTAGCTCACAACCATCTCTTCTGGTATGTCTCAAGACAACTACACTGTACTCATATTCATAAAATAAATAAATAACTCTTAATAATAAGATTATCATAAAGAATGGTACTATCACAAACTGGTAAACTACATATCATAAGGTCTCTAACCTTTGCTTAGAGCAAGTACAGCAAAAAGTCACAGTTGGTTAGAAGGTAAAGATCATAATGGTTTATTTCCCAGTTTTAAGCAAGGTTCATTTTCCTTATACAGGTATTCCTCATGATTGAGTTAAAAATATGCCTTGAATTATTTTCTACTTAAGGATTTGATCTCCATTAAAAGCAAATTTGATAATTAAATTTAAAGCATAATGATCTATATGTGTGAAAAATACCATAGTAAAATTCATTACTTTATATGCTGCCTTAAAAATAGAAAAAAAAAAAAACACCACAATTAAGAAACTCTTTAATTTTGAATATGGAGCTGTAGCCTAACAACAGTTCTTTAAAGTTCTTTCAGGTAATTACCTGAGAATAGACTTGGATGAGGGAAAATGTGTAAGAGACTTACTGGAAGCATTTACAGTATTGGGACTTTGAGGAAGGGTAAACGCCACACAGATAGCTGTGAGCATAAGAATAAGTATTTAGAATGTGGTTAAAAATTATACTGGTTTAGAAAAAGAGCAGTATCCTTTAGAACCCATGTTGGCTAAGTTTATAGTGCCAGGAATGAACACATAATAATTAGGAAGGGATCATTTAAGAGGGAGTCATGTGGGTGAGCATTGGAAGAGTTTGAACTGGGAGAAGATAGGGTGGACATGATGTAAATATAGTACTTATGAATGAAAAAAATATAAAAATATGGAGTAGTAAGAATAGCAAATTCATGACTTTGAGTTTATTTTTAGGGTGTTTTCTATATTTTATTTAGAAATAGCTGAGAGGAGTTAACAGACAACAGTCCAGGTTACCTTACATGGATAGTTGGATTTCAAAATGTCAGAAATCCATAGAATTGACGTCACAAATATTTCTTTATTAATGTTCATTTTGATTAGAGACCTGTCTGCTCCTGACAGCTTCCTGTCTTTGATTCTAAGAAGAAATTGAGCATCCTTGGAGTTACTCTAGTTGTGGTGAGATAGCCACTAGGCAAGAATTGCCTCTCTCCATCTACAGACAAATTACTGTCCAGAAAAGGACATACTTGCAGAATAGTCGACTGATTATATCTGCCTATACAGAGTAACCAGCCCTTAATAATTCTGGAGCACTAAAGTCTGTCAGATGAGTTTGGGCCAGAAGGCTGAAGATTTGATGCTCCAACGTTCGGTAGTATAGGGGCTGTCCAGGTGTTCAGCGGTCTCTATAAATTGACTAAGTTTTAGAAGCTATGCTTAGTGCTTCCCATAACTTCAGTTAATCTAGTCATTCTGGATTTCTGACCTATAGAAGACCTATAGACTCATAGCCCGGGAACACACATGGAGGAACCCATGTCTCCATCTGTATATGTAGAGGAGGATGGACTTGCTGGCCATCAGTAGGAGAGGAGGGCCTTGATCCCTTGAAGGCTGGACCCCCCCCCACAGTGAGGGGGAATTTGAGGGCGAGGAGGTGGAGGTGGGTGGATGGGTGGAGGCACACCCTCATAGAAACAAGAGGAGGGAGGATGGGTTAAGAGGTTTCTGGGGGGTAAGGGGGAAGAGACTAACATCTGAAATGTAGATAAAGTATTCAATAATAAAAAATAAGACAACAAAGTGAAACAAACAGACAAAAAACAGATAATGGAACTGGCTATAGCAGTCAAACATTTGAGACTTTTGACAGCAATTTAACATTACCCATATTACTAGGATTCCTTAGAATTGTCAAGGACAAGAGACTGTGGAAGGGGCTCATGGAACTTTAAAATAATATCTTCATAAAATAAAAAAGGGGAAGATATATCCCTGTACACCACAAATCTATTTAAATCATGTTCTTTTTATTTAAAAATTTTTAAATGGATGCCAAGGAACTTTCTGCTGAGTGTCTACAGCACTCTACATCTAGGCATACTTATGTATAGATAAAAGGGAAGTATCCACTTAGTGGCATAAGACATGATCCCGATCAGGTATTAAATATGGGGAAGAGGGCATGTTTGTGTTTTTTCTGCAGGATGCTGAAGGAGCATGGTGGCCGCCAGAGTGATGGGTGAGATATGCTGATGCCAGGACAAAGAAGGATGCTGACCTGTGAGTTTGCTGAGAGCCCTGACAATGGTGACTGGGAAGTTGTATTGGACATATGTTCCCGATCCACCATTGTATTCCTATATATATCCTTAATGGTACATGCTGCCTTGCCTCAAGTTCTTAGACCTTGTGGAACAGAGAATCAAAAAGAAATGTTATAATGACTCTTGTAATGTTTTTAAATGTGACCAGCTATTCAGATTCAATCATGGACTGGTCTAGAAATTAATCCAGTGTTGGAAATAACAGTCTTCGCTTGGAAAGCTGGTTCTGGACATTTTCAGAGACATATTTGGAAGTTAGCTGTAGCTTACAATGATATTATGATAGCAAGAGATAAAGTTGGGACAGGGTCTGGATTTCAAATTCATGTTAATACATGTGTTAAGGCTCTTTTAATTGTCAAATTAAAATTACTTTTGTTTCTTCTACAGTACTTAGTGTAATTGATTGTACACTTTCTAATTGTGTTAGTGTATTGAAACCTGGCATGTCTGCTATGGAGGTTTATCAACCAGCTTTTGTTTTATTGCCCTGATTATTACAGAACCTTGCTATTCCGAAAAAAGCTTGCTGGAAGTACTGGAAGAAGTGAGTCAGTCTTTAAGCAGAAGCAACAGGGTAGTGGGCTTGATTATTGCTGGTATAACAGCTTTAATTACATTAATTGCTAGCACCACTGCTTCTGCAATTGCTTTGACACAAGTAGTTAAGAGAGCTACTTTTGCTAATTACTTAGCAAAAAAAAAATGTTACTAATGTGTTGAGTATACAAGAGGATTTAGACAGACGTTTGGAACAATGTATTGATGCTCTTTATCCTATTCAAATTATTGGAAGGAGGTTCAGAGTTTAAGAGTAAGGAGCCATCTCGAGTGTCATGCCAAATACTCTTGGATTTGTGTTACTTCTAAAATTTACAATGATAGTCATTATAATTAGGAAAAAGTTTAAAGGCACCTGCAGTGTATTTGGCATAATTCTAACACCTCTCTGGATGTTTTAACTTTGCATAGTGAGCTTATGAATTTAAGAATGCAGCTCTGCTGAGAGTTAATTTGGCAGATACTGCTGATAAAATTACCCATGGCCTGAGGTCAGTATTTCTACTTTGGTCAAGGTTCAAGAATGGCATATATAGCTTGATCATGCTAGCTCCTTTTGTCCTGGGAATAGTTTTATTCTGCCCATTTTGTTAAAGCTTGTCTTTAACACCATCAACATTTTGGCAGCCAAAGTACATGGCTTGAACCTGAAAATGGACTCCCAGACAGAGTTTTTAAATTAACAGGCTGGCAAGCCAAGGACAGGTAAGATTCTGCACAGAGCCTTACCAACCTAAGCAGAAGTGCATTTCTTTTGATAATGTATATTTCACTATGGGTAAGGAAGGCATTCTCATCAGAATGACCTAAGACAGGCTCAGGTTTGTTTTATGAAATAAAATAGGGGGAGATGTGGAGAGCTTTTGTAGCTGCTTGGCAGGAATCTGACATGGGCCAAGGACAAAGAAATGGGCTGCTTGGCAGGAATATGACATTGGCCAAGGACAAGGAAGTTGGCTTCAGGCAGGAATCTAACATTAGGCTAGAACAAAGAAGTAGGCTTAAGACATGAAAATGACTTTGGGTTAGGACAGGGAAGTTGGCTCAGATGATTTGGTCATCCTGATAAGTCCTTAGAAATAGTGATCATGGAACTTTGTTTAGTGCCTTGCTTGTTCTTTGACTATTTGTGTTTATTGTCTTGCTTATTTCTTGACTATTTGCGTCTATTGTATTGCTAGTTCCTCAACCTAGAACTGACATCAATACTTGCATGTGATTCAAATGGTATAAAAACAAAAAGGAAGACAGGAGATGAGTTAGGGGGCTCTTGGGGGGAAATGGGGAACAGGGATGACATCTGAAATGTAAATAAATAAAATATCCAATAAAAATAGAAGTCCTTAATAGACAAAAATTATTATCGATTGTCATATCAATTATTTTATGGAAAATAATTTTATTTTTAGGTACTTGAATACAATTACTATTATTTTATAAAAACAGATGAGAGGAATTTATATCTAACCTTGTGTCTTGTCCATTTAGGTTGTCTCAGTTTCTGAACTAATATAAATAAAATTTATGATTTTTTAATTAATTAATTTATTTTATGTATATGAGTACACTGTTGATCTTTTAGACATGCCAGAGGAGGGCATTGGATCCCATTACAGATGGTTGTGAGCCACCATGTGGTTGCTGGGAATTGAACTCAGGACTTACAGAAAAGCAGTCTGTGCTCTTAACTGTTGAGCCCCAACCACTGAATGAGATCTCCAGCCCCCCCAAATTTATGTTTTTTTATGTCTTGTTATATGACTAACATGTCTGGTTAATATTAGTGCATACTGTACAATATTTAATACAATGGAAATAAAATCAAAATAAGATCTTTATCAATAGATTTTTGCAATTATTGATTTCATAATTTGTAGCATGCTATATTAATAAATTGAATAGCTAAGCATCCTATAAGATAATGTTAAAAGAAACTGAAGATACAGGAGATAAAAATAAATAAAAAATAAATGTAAAAAACATTGAAATGTAATTAATAAATATTATAGTTATGAAAATATATCATAAGAGTAAAAAACAATTTGGGTATATATCATTATAGAAGCCTTCTTAAAGAAAGTCATGATAGAAAGATTAAAGGAAAGCAGAAGTTGATCTGTCTGGTGAAGTAGAAAATCACGTCGAGCATAGAAACCAGAATTGATTAAGGTAGGGGCAGAAGTAGGTGGTTTACATAGAAGAAATTTGGGGTGATAATTTGTATGGTAGGAAAGCCTAGAGAATTCCTCTTAAAGTGGTATTCCCACCTTTTCATACATGATACATCACTGGTTGACAATTTGATATTTCTATAGATTTGCTTTGGAGGGATGATTGAAGATATTAACATTTTAAAGCTGGGTTAAACTTAATCTATGTAAAAGGATGCATTAAAAAAAAACCCTATGAGCTACAATAATAACTGTCCTGGCATGATATAACTCCTGGTGCAATACTGACATGAAAGTTATGGTAGTAATTAATGACTTTCCTATTGGATTTAAGGCCTGTTCTGTGATATGGAGTCCATATCTGGAAGCATTATCATGGTCATAGACCCTAAGAGAGAACCTATTACTATTATTCTGCTACATAGACAGATAGATACATTATCAAACAGACTCATAATGACTTATTGTTATACTCATAGATCAGTGCATTTCTTAACCCTCATCAGAAAAGTTTCTTCTTGTATAAAACTGCAGTTATCACCGGGCCGTACAGTTGATCAAAATGTAAAGGAGATTTCAAATTCTTTAGTCCTAAATGGGACATCTATAATATACTCTTTTCCACAAGGCTCAGAGATCATAGCCAAAGAAAAAGCAGAAAGAGTGTAAGAATCACAGATGGAGCATTACAAAGAAACACTGTTCTCTAGACATAATCAGGCAGCAACACATATAAAATCATACTAATTGTAAAAGCCAATCCAGACAAAATTCTAGCATGGAGGGGGTTATGTGGGCATCAAGTTCCACCTGTCATTGAGACACTATTGACATTTGATAGTTCCTAAGGAAAGAAGTCGGTTTTCTTTAAGGATGTGATTTCTGCTAGGTTGGCCAAACTCCTGAGCAAGCTCCACACCCAAGAGCATTTGGTTAACAAAGATTGGAATTAATGGTTAAAAAAAATAATGATAACAAAAATTTGAATGGAAGCAGAAGTGGATCTGGGAGGAGTTGGGGGAGGAAGATGAATGACCAAAATATATCGTAAGAAATTCTAAAAAACTAATAAAATATTAATTTATAAAAGAAAGCAAAAAACATGTCTAAGTAATGGTTAAGCTTGGCAGATACATCCAGGTTATGAGGCAACAGGTGTGGGAGGTGGCAACCATTCCTTCTCTAGTAAAAATGACAAGCTTTCCACAATAAAGCTTTCAATGTAGAAAATCACTATTCCACCTCCCACTTAAAACAGCTGATAATTTGAAAGTAAGATACATGTATCTTTTGTCAAGTAAAGTAATTCACTTGTTGAGTTTCAGCAAGAGAATATGCCTTCATTAAAGTCATTTTCCAATGATCAAGCAGTATCATATTTTAGGATCACATCAGTATTTGAAGCTCATCTATCATGATAAGTGGTTCCATAAATACTTTCATAGTTTTCTGCTTCTGCTGCTACTATGAGTCCTATGAAAAACCTTGTGGGGAAGGAGAACATAAAATGAAACAGGTTTTTGAAGTTCACCTTAAACTGCACCCACACCACAAAAGATGGAATCATAGATAAAGCCAGTTTTGAGCATCTACTCTAGTAGAGAATGGATGTGAACTGGAAAGCTGAGAATCTTGAGAAATTATCATTATTATTATTATTATTATTATTATTATTATTATTATTATTATTGGTGCAGCAAACGTTTATTGATGGTATTTCAGAGAGTAGGGAGGGCTCCCTAGGCCCCTCCTGTTGTTATGGGGTCTGGGAAGGGAATTGTGAGGAAAATGCTCAGTGCTGGGGAAAGGGACTCTCCTCAGCAACCGAGGGCCTCTCTCTTGCTCTCAGTGTCCTTGCTGGGGTGGGTGGTCCAGGGTTTCTTACTCCTTGGAGGACATATAGGCCATGAGGTCCACGACCCTGTTGCTGTAGCCGTATTCATTGTCATACCAGGAAATGAGCTTTACAAAGTTGTCATTGAGAGCAATGCCAGCCCCAGCATCAAAGGTGGAAGAGTGGGAGTTGCTGTTGAAGTCGCAGGAGACAACCTGGTCCTCAGTGTAGCCCAGGATGTCCTTCAGTGGGCCCTCAGATGCCTGCTTCACCACCTTCTTGATATCATCATACTTGGCAGGTTTCTCTAGGCGGCATGTCAGATCCACAATGGACACATTGGGGGTAGGAACACGGAAGGCCATGCCAGTGAGCTTCCCGTTCAGCTCTGGGATGACCTTGCCCACAGCCTTGGCAGCACCAGTGGATGCAGGGATGATGTTCTGGGCAGCCCCACGGCCATCACGCCACAGCTTTCCAGAGGGGCCATCCACAGTCTTCTGAGTGGCAGTGGTGGCATGGACTGTGGTCATGAGCCCTTCCACGATGCCAAAGTTGTCATGGATGACCTTGGTCAGGGGGGCTAAGCAGTTGGTGGTGCAGGACTCATTGCTAACAATCTTGAGCGACTTGTTGTATTTCTCATGGTTCACACCCATCAGGAACATGGGGGTATCAGCAGAAGGGGAGGAGATGATGACCCATTTGTCCCCACCCTTCAAAGTGGGCCCCGGCCTTCTCCATGGTGGTGAAGACGCCAGTAGACTCCACGACATACTCAGCACCAGCATCACCCCATTTGATATTAGTGGGATCTCGCTCCTGGAAGATGGTGATGGGTTCCCGTTGATGACAAGCTTTCCATTCTCAGCCTTGACTGTGCCATTGAACTTGCCATGGATGGAGTCATACTGGAACATGTAGACCATGTAGTTGAGGTCAATGAAGGGGTCATTGATGGCGACAATCTCTACTTTGCTAGATGCAGAGCAGAAGGCAGCCCTGGTAACCAGGCGCCCAATACGGCCAAATCCATTCACATTGACCTTCACCATTTTGTCTTTGGGACGAGGCTGGCACTGCACAAGAAGATGCGAGGATCTCTGGAACAGGGAGGAGCAGAGAGTCATCTTGAGAAATTATAACCATTTAAAGGAGCAAGAACAAGATCGTCGTAACTTTTAAAAAAGATTTGAGATATCTCACCAAATAATATCTGAAAAAGAAAAATGATGCGATTTGTTTTACATGGTTGCTTAGAGCAAAAATAAATTAAGACTTATGTGACCTCCACACTAATTGGAATGAGCAAGAAGAGGAATATGGGGATTAAAATACATTAATATGGGATATTTTGTACTAATTTATAAATAAAATTTAGGTGTAAATACACAAATGTAATTTTATACGTTGGTCATTATAATAGAGGGACTAGGACTAGCCAGTTGAATGAAGATGGACTTCAACTATTGATGTTTGCCTGTTTTTCATTGTATAAATGAAGTGTCACTGGCCAGCAAGATGTTTTCATGGTTAATGTATCCTATGTGACCTGAGTTTAATTCCTAAGACGTTCATGGTATAACTGACTCCTGCACGTTCTGACCTTCACTCACACACATTGGTGAACATACACATGCGCGCGCAAACACACACACATACACACACACACGCACACACACACTCACTCACAAATAAGTAATTTAACAAATGTAATATCAACTATGATGCAGCTCCTGTGTTCAAAGTATAGACCAAAAAGATAAAATAAGGCTGATAGGTAAGAAAATCCTGTTAAATGGCATGTCATTAGATTCTTTCTAGAAAGCACCTGAGTTTTGAATAAGACAAACTGAGTTTATATCTGAATTCTGTCACTTGCAATTTGTTTTTTTCCCTTGTAGTCAAAGGACTCATTCAAAATGAATGTAAGTAGCATTAAGCTTCCTGTGTTACCAGTGACAAGTTGGGTGCCCTTTTGTTCTCTTTAGGTGGAACCACAGCTGACAGCTTTCACCAATGGTGGCAGCCCTGACCAGAATTCTGAGTATTAACAGCTTAGGGGATAAAACTTGTTACCACAGAAGCTTATGACTAGATTCTCAGAACTACAGACTTGTTTCTCCAAGCACTCAAATCTAAAGACAGCGTTAGGTGACTCAGGGGCAGAGATATCCCGGGCCTTCAAATTCAGCACCCGCTTCCCTACCAGTTAGTGTTGCACTCTTTCTCCTTTGGTTGTGAGAACCTTTGATTTTAACTCTTGACACCTCTGAAACTACTTCTTCCAGTGACTACAGTGTACTACTTCAGCTCTCTGTACCCCTGTGCCTTGTGGAGTTGTAGCTGTCTCACCTCTTAACTCCTTAGTACTTTATAGTCTGTGTCCTCTCCAGAATTCTTTACTTACCTCTGTCTTAGTCACTGAGTGAGCTGAGGGCTTACAGCTTTTGGAGTTCCTGGGGCTTATAGCCTAAGGAATCAGTTCCCAGTTTAGTTGTTGCTGCTAGTAGGCTGCCTGTGGTGAGAAGCCAAGGCTTTCATCACTTTTAGTACTACCAGCTTGTCCCACTCTACCCATGATTTATTTTTTTTTTTAGTAGAGGTAAAAGACAATTCAAGAAAAGCCACTTTGGCTTCTCAAGGTTAGAAACAAAGGAGAAGATTCTGGTTAACCCAAATGAGAATTCTCTTTTTATTTATCTAGAAAAGAAGTGTGGCTCTCTTCCACTTAGCTAAGGAGTCCATCAAACATAGCCTTGCATGTGCATGGATTCCTTCCTACCTAATCCCCAGTCACCAGTCTTGCCCATGAAATAATCATAAGCATCTCATTACATCTAAAGCCTATTTTACTGACTCACCGGAAAGGTGTTTTCCCCTCCTGTTCTCACTGAACACAACTGAAAGATGACTTGAGTCATCTGAAACACGTCTTGTCCAGAGTAGAGCCTTTCAAAACTAGTGCAAGTTATAACCAGAGTGGCTATAACTGAAACAAAGCCTTAAGAAGCAGAGGTCTTTAGCAGTAACCCCTGCTTATAGTAGTCCCCACAGCTGAAGTTCTGTTTCCTCTGAGTTATCATGTAGTGTATGAAACAGGCATGAGTGTTCTTGAGATTGCCAAAGAAAAGTGTATTTGGCTGACAGCCCCTTGCTCCAGGCAGCTAGGCATAAGGAAAAAGTCTGTCAGAATTATTCAAGGGGACAGATAGTCAGCACCCAACAGTTTTTCTCATTCACACACACAAAATAACCAAAGAATACTTAAAGTAGAGAGTTAATATTCTTAGCAGTATTTAAAAATGCTTAATTGCTTCCAGGATCCCTGAGGGAGGGTTAGGACCCTCGGATCTCTCTGATCTGAGCCTTTGTTCCATCATCATCATTGTGAGAGGGAAAACTGAATTCAATGGTCAGGTATATAGTAGGTATCAATGGACTTTCATTTCTGTTCTATTTTGTCATCAAATTTCTGGAATAAGTTGCTAATACTGTAGATTAAAAATCTTTGGGACATTCTACCCTCTAATTGGTATGATAAAGTCCCTGAAAACCTCAGAGCTACATTAAAGGGCAGCCATTCATATCACATCAGTCTCTGCTGTTGTTGACACCACGGAATTATTATGGAATCTTAAACATACTTCTCAGTCTGGTCCTCAGGAACATTAGTCTTCATCTGGTTTGAATCTGATAAGTTTGGCTGCTTCTATAGAGTCTATTTCCACACTTTGACATCAAAATATTTCCTATTGGCCTTAAGATTCTTAGTAGGGTTTTTTTTTATTGCTATACAAATGGAACACTATCTGGTTTTGGAGAAACTGTTAGAGCTCCCCAAATCAAAAGGACTTATAGACCTTCTCGTTAGGAAAAGACGAAAGCTAGTTACTCTAAAAGCTGTCAGCAAGAGAGATGGAGGTACCTCTTCCTTGACTGAATTAATAAATCAGCCAAGCTAAAAGTGCTATCAAGAGAGATTAGTAGCTAAGTGCTGATTGCCCATGGCATTGACTTCTGATGAAACTCGAAAACCACCATCTTGCACAATTCTGAATATGATGGGTTTACTTTGCCAGGGTCAATACCCTCCATCTCCTGGATTCAATTATCGTCTTCGTGGATGTCACACAAATCTACTTGTCTGTGCTGCACTTAATCCCTGGGTTCAGTGCTGTATAACTAAGGCAACCATATTTTCTGCACCAAAAGTCAGAAGACACATGCATGGTCTGACAAAGGATTGCTTTCTTTTTTTCTGATGTGTGAATTATTCATATGAAGAATTGTAGAGACAGAAAAATTCAATCACATTTAGTTGTACTTTTAATGAATTTACTGAAAAGATACCTAGCAGATGTCTATTGCTGTCACCATCGGCATCAACATACATCTATCCTCTGAAGCTTCCTTCAGTTTAAACCTTTCCTACCATAAATAGAAAATTTGGTCATTTTTCTTGTGTCCCCAGACAGGTAGCTTAGGGCAATGTTCACCTGACCAGGTAATATGTTCTGTAAATCTGATTAGTTTTTAAATGATCACTTTTTTGAGAAAGAAATCTATTCCTATTTTACTCTCCTTACTCGCTGCCACAGCATCATACAGGCTGGCAAATGCTCAGCTTACATGTGTGGTAGAATGAACTGGTAAAGTGTATTAAAGTGATAAGATTCTTGGGTTTAATCCTTAGAGATTGTTTTAGCATAACTGTGGTAGGATCTTAAGATTTGTACATATTTTTGAAGCATGGGTTCCTATAGGCCAGGCTGTGCTCAAACTCACTATGCATTCAAGGATAAATGTATTATTGTCTTTTCTCCACCTCCTGAGTGCCACACACCAGGTTTCCACAGTGTTGAGGTTGAAGCCAAGGTTCCTTGCCTTCTAGGGCATGCACCCTACCAATGTGTCCCCAGCACTGAGGTTTCAGTACTTTCTAGAACAGATAATCCATGTAACAGCATTCACTATGAACAGTTTAGTATTTTGTGTTTAAATTTGTTTTAGAAAAGGGCTGCTATTTTGGGTTATAAAAGGATATTGAAGGGAAGCTAATGTCTGCGATTTAACGGGAGATAAGATGTGTTTGGTGGATTTAATCATGGTACTGAATAAATAAGAACAAGTACCACTGTCAGTGTGATAGCATGGTAATCTCACTGGAGATTAAGTGTCTGATGAAGAAGAGGTAGCATAGTAAGGAACATCACATATCAGTCATGAGAAACAAAAAACAAAAAACAAAAAGCCTCCAATGTGGATGGAGGGAAACAACATAGATCACTCGCATTGTGAATTCAGTGGTATTAGGAAACTTTTCCCATTATTTACAAATTGCAGCTTGGCTAATAGTAACTTTGTTTAGCCAGAAGTGTCCATTTCGACGTGCAATCTTACGGATATATTGTAATGTGACTTTAGCATTGCTCCTGGGCTAAGAATTGCTAATCTGCTAAGTTTGTATCCAGTTTCTGATTTGCAAAGCTGGAGGCATTCCAGCAGAATCTAATGGCAGAATACATCTGGGTGTTTGTGAGCACCAGTTATAGATGGAATATGAAATCTTCTCCTAAGGAGGTTGCACTACCAAATGAACCACTACACATCCTCGGTTCACACTGATCAAGGTTCTTTTGTGATTTGCACTTTTAGAACTGTCTTTCTACCCAGGCTCAGTCCATTTGTCATTTGTATATGGAGGTTACTGATTTTTGTGTGTTAAGTGTTTATCAGCTGTAGAAAGTTTCCTGGTGGAAAATCACATTTTTAAATCCTTTTACTTGCCCATCCTTCTTCTTTGTCATTTACCTTTTAAGGATAATATTTTAAAACATCTCTTTGAAATAATACTGTTATAGCATTTCCCTTTCCCTTTTCTCTTTCCAACCCCTCTCATGCACCCCTTTGTTCTCCTTCAAGTTCATGGCCTCTTTTTGGTTAATTGTTTTTATACTATAGATGTACACAATTATTTATAGACACATATTCTTAAATATATCAATACAACCTGTTTAGTTTGTATGACGTTGCTTGTATCAGAGTGCCATTTATTTTAACTTACATTATAGTTCCTGTTATATCTTTATAATATACTTACTTGTTTTTCTAGAAAAGATAAAGAGATGGGGAGCTGGTGCAGCACTAAAGACTCCTTACTGCTCTATGGGAAGGCTGGAGTTAGAATGCTAGAAAACATATGTGATTGTAGATCCAAGGAATCCAGTGCTTCCTTCTGGCCTCTGTAAATGTTTGTAGACACATTCATATGGGCATACACAAGTAAAATAAATCTCGAAAATTGAAAATATATAATCATGTCAATGAGGACTAGAAACTATTAGGAAGGATGGAAAGAAAGAGAAAATCTGACACATTAATAATATAAAATATAATTTCAATGTTTTCAAAAACATTTAATCTGAAATTTTCTTGGATGTGTCCCCCCCCCTTTAATCTTTTCAAAGTTTAGATTCTGCCAAATGAACTTCCATCTTGCCCATTTTTCCTCCCTTTTAAGTAAGTGCTTAACCAAAGGTCCATACTAAAAGTAACAATTTGTGCATTTTCCTTTTAAATTTCATCTTGTGACCATAGAGACGGTTTCCCTAATTGGTCAAGGCCTTTCTGTGTTGAACTGTGTCTTTGACACTATTTAGCATTCCTTGTGTAATTTAGCATCATCTGCAAACCGTTGCTCCTCAAACATATGTATCAGGCAAAACTACATCCTTAAAGATAATCGCCATCTTTATGGTTTGATTACAACTTCACTGCTTTCTGATTGCTGAGGATTGCTAGTGGTATGGTTATTTATCTCAATCCTGGTTTGCAGCACCAAACAGTACTCCTGCTAGGCAGAATCACCAAACTGACAGTGCTCCTTACAAGACAGCACAGCCAAGCCTGCTGAGTTCCCAGAAGGCTAGCATAAATGAATTAATTGGTCAGCACTCAAAACAGGTAGCAGTGTCTGGGCTAAAGGTCTTTGTGCTAAGAGTGCCTTCCTTTTAAAACCGATTGCTCCCTGTTTTTCATGTCTAAAGCCCATTCCTTGTGCTGGTCAGTTGTCTCAGTTACATTTTTACTATTCAATCCCTGTATAGTAGGGTGTTATCTTGTTTGATCTTATTCTAATAAAAGAATGAAAACAGGCAGATTTCAGTTTGTTAATTAAAAAAGAAGAAGCCCTTAGCAATGGGGCTTTATTCCAACAATAAAACAGACTGTCTCTTGAAATAGGTAGCTCCTGATCCCCAGACGTATTCAGGCAGAGGTTCAGATAGCTCCCACTTTCCCCTAAATTATACCATCTGTCATCATTAAAACTAATTAATTAATTTTTTAAATGGAAGTGTTCATTGTGTGTTACATTGAATATACACGAATATTGTAAAACATTAAAATCATTCAGAAAAAAAAATGTGTCTACCTTATGAGCATATCCTTTGGGGTCTCCCAGTGTTAACAATTGCATCTATGCTTTGCCTGACACTTAATTTGTCTGTGTAAACATACTGTTTTTATATAAATGAGATTATACTATACACAAATTTCTATAGGCTGATTTGTTCAGTTAAAAGCTAGGACATATTTTCATGTCAATAGTAAATATTGCTGT
The DNA here is from genome assembly GCA_030674055.1 of Rhabdomys pumilio. Classification (NCBI taxonomy): domain Eukaryota; kingdom Metazoa; phylum Chordata; class Mammalia; order Rodentia; family Muridae; genus Rhabdomys; species Rhabdomys pumilio. Next base: position 38,184,929 of record JANHMN010000005.1, read on the forward strand.
AACTTTTTATTAACTCTATTAGCACACAGAACATATGCTTAATCCAAAATCATGAAGCATTAGGAAAGAGTTCAAATATACAGGGATATTGAAAGAAAAGTCCAGTGAATTCTTATGTGTTCACTACCTTGGTTCTACAATTATAACCATTCCACTTCTTTTATCACAGCAACCTATCTTAATTTTTGAGGCTTTTAAAACTAAAATGCAGAAATCATCACATTTGACTTCTGTATGTCTATTTTTAACTAGAAACCAATGTTTATTTATGACTCTTAATAATCTCTATTTTTATCTTTTAAAAACATATGTTGAACTACTAAATCCTTTAACAGAAATATATTATCAAATATATATTCAATAATACATATGTAAAAAAAAGTATCCCCCATTGATGAACATCTGAGATGCCTAGTTCTTTCAAAATTACAAATAAACTTAAACAGCAAAGAACAGAAAAATATGTATCTCCAGTTATTTTGTTATATCCTTATAAATATCCAAAAATTTTATAACAGAGTTTTTAGACAAAGTTTATTCCTATACACAGCCTGCATATCCCAAAGGCAATATATGTGATTTCTATTATTTGAGAATGTTTTTCTGGTTATCTGGAGCTGACAAGATTAAGTTTATCTTCTGAGGTTGAGGATTCAAGGATGAAGAACCAAACTTGGACTTCCAGGCTATGAACTCAAGCTTTAACATGCTAAGAATCAAAGGGAGCTGAGGTAATTGTTTTAATAGTACCAACACCCTGAAAACAATATATAATCAACCTTTTGCAGGAAAAAATGAGAAAAGATTTAAAAATAATTATCTAGGGAGTTCAAAAAGTATACAAATACAGAAAAGTGGTTCAGAGACTCTCCTGCAGGACTTAGTATTGTAGACTCCTAAACCGTATGCTCCCATTTCTGTCTCAGAAGGTCTTGGATGGGAAGTGTTTGAATTTCTAACAAATTATTAGATGATACTGCTATATTTATCAGAGGGACTAAAAAGTGAGATGTACTCATTTTGAAAGTATAGACTGGAAAGGAAACTCATATTTTTCTGTCTATATTGATGGAAATATTCTTCAGGCTCTTCATTGTTGCCATTATAAACAAGATGATATTATAGATAGATACCTAGTAATTACTTTCAATTTTTGTTTGAATGTGTTTCCATGTGTTTTTAAAACCAAGTTAAGTTCCCATTAATTGGGGGTTCCTTAATAATTTTAGTCTTTAAATCTCCATTATTGAGCCAGTATTATAAATTAAAAATTTAATAAAACAACATCTTTCTGAGCATGGTGATGCTTACCTCTAAACCCAGAACTTTTAGGGCAAAGCAGGTAGATTTCTGTAAATTGAAAGCCATCCAAATATACAGACAGAGCTCCAGGTCATCCAAGGCTACATAGTGAGACACTGTCTCAAAATAGAAATGGATAAGTAAATCTCCCATTATTAAATTCATCAAGTACCACATCTGAAATGGAGGTTCAGATTTTTGTCATATAGGACTTACCTAGATTCTATGTAGGCAAAATACAGATTTGATAGGTGTAGTAGAAACAGAATTATTTACTTTTCTCTAGAATCTACATTAATTATGTTAATTTTTCAGGGCTACATGCCAAAATTGAAATCATGCTGAATCAAAAAAACAAATTAGAAGTATCAGTGCTTGTGTATGCATGCACACACTATTCCTTAGGGCTATTTAAATTTTGAGATAGAAAATTTAGTGGCTGCTCAGGAACACACCATGTCTGTATGTCATAAGATTTTTTATAAATATATATAATATAATATATATATATCTCCAAATTCTATTTTATTTTATATTATACTGACATCTAAAAATCATGTCTAAATAAGAAAGGGAGCCAAAATAATAAGCTGTGTGGCCTGAAAGTAACTATGTTTCTGTTGTTTACTAGACAGTCACAGGGTTTTATTTACTAGGGTATACAAAGTTTAAGGAGACAAAAGCTCCTTTACATGAGCATTGCAGTCAGTCTAGTGGTTGAAACATGAAAATAACTACAAATTGTGAGAAGGGTTATCAGAGAAGATAACCCATGAAGAAAATGCCATGGAATTAATAAAGAACAATTGATTACTTTTGGTTTTCTGTGCCAATCACAAAAGTCTTTACAAATGTTGTAACAAGTGGGTGTTGAAGGAATTGCTTGTTCATAAAGTTAAGAAAGCCCATGTCAGGTTAGGAGGCTTGTATGAAAGCCGATGTCTGGAATTATGAAAACACTTAATGAGGATGTAGGTCAGTGGTATAATCCTTGCCTAAGGTGTGTAAGACATTAGGTTCAACTGAAAAAAAAAAAACCAGAAAGATTTTTCTGTGTCTGGGTTCTAGGTAACATGGATGGAAGTGATGAAGTTGCCGGGGGAAGCAAGAAATGTAGATAAAAATTATAGACTATAGGAATTCATTCTAATGTGTTGAGTAATTAGAATGAGTATTGAATCATTGAGAAAAAGACAATGTTTCTCTCTTAGACCTCAAAGTCCTTCCCGCCAGGATAATCAAACCTTTCATTCCTTCCTTCTCCCTTCACATAGTTTAGTGAGTATGACAACTTTCTTCATAATGAAAAAAATTATCTGAGATGAGAGACTTAATGAGGGTAGGCTTTGTTCCTGGTTTCAGTCCAGTGTCACTTGGCCTTGCAATTCGGGGCTCCTGAGTTAGCAGAACATCATGACTGAAAGCACATAGTGGAACAAACCTGCACACCTTATGGTAGCTGGGAAGCAAGGAAATAGAGAGCATGAGGCTGGCATTCCAATAACTCCCTTACCAGCTTAAATTTCTTCAGCCCCTAAGATCAATTCTTCTTAAGTTTTCATATATTTTCCTAATAGAGCCATGAGCTGGAGTCCAAACCTTCAATATCTAAACCTTTGCGGGAACATTTAAGATCCAAATCATAACTATAACCAAACCTAATCTCCGATGTGAAAAGCATTATGCCAAATCAATTGAGGACTCTGAAAAGAAATTGGATACTGTCAGATAACACTCTCTTAACTTGTAGCCTAGTAAATTGCTGTTGTATAAACATATCTTGGAAATGTATAAAGAGGGTGCTTTGGGCTGAATTGTGTCCTTTAAAGTTTATATGTTAAAGACCTATCCCCTGATGTCATCATAGTTGTAGATAGAGTTTTAGTGGGTGAATAAGGTCAAATGCATTCTTAAGGGTGAGATTATAATTTGATAGGACTGTTGATCTTATAAGAAAAGGAAAATACTCTCTGCATGTGTCTTTATTACCCCCTCCCTCCCATCCTACATACAAACACCAAGGAACAGCTATGTGAATACTCAGTGAGAAGGAGGCCATTTGCAAGCTAGGAACTCTATTAAGGGAACAAACTCATCTTGGACTTTCAGATTCTAGAATAAACTTATGTCTACCGTTTGTGATTTTAGAAGCCCAAGACAGAATGTGATAATGTCCTGAACTGATTTTGCATGAGTAAGATCGAATTATGGGCTCATCTAGACCAAGTGGCAATTGTATGAATCAATTGTATACTAACATTTAAGTTGAAGCAAGCTAAGGACTCTTCCACGACAAGGTAGGCCATTTCTTAATGGACAAATTTTATAATTGTAAAAATCTTATAGTAAGACATACTATCTGTCTTAATTGGGACCAAGTCATTTTACTGTGTAGAGCCACCATCCCCCAGGGCTGACTATTAAGTAAGCAGTAGTATAGGATAAATTAGAAAGCTGAGTTCTCCTTCAATAACTTCATATTTATAAACTGGTGTGAGGTTGAAGATTTGTGCTCCTCCTGGGAACCATACTTAAAAATGTACACTGATGAGGAATTTCACAAAATCTGCCTTAATGCACGTACTTATCTAACAACAGGGATGCCAGAAACAGCTGCTGAAGGACATAACCAACGTGCTACCAGCAGAAGTTTGGGCTCCATATGGAGTGATGTTTCTCCATATCATTGAGAACTTTTCATTGTTGATGCAACATGCTGAAGTACGAATACATGTTATTGCAACGAAGACCTTTTCTTTCTGAAAGACAGGTAACTTGATTGATTTATAAAGTATGTTATTAAAGAAACACCCTTCATTATTTAAATTAATTATGAATATGTGGTGAGAATAAAATGAAAAATTCTTAATAAGTATAGTGTACAAAGGCTTACTCTAATACCTCTGAAGAATTTTGATTCTTCCACGATGAATAAAAATCTATTTTCTCTTTTCATATATATATATATATATATATATATATATATATATATATATGTGTGTGTGTGTGTGTGTGTGTGTGTGTGTGTGTATCAATCAGTAGATAAGAGAGGAGGAGGATAACTGATTAGAAATCTCAAGATATAAGGAATATCCTAGATATTTTCTTATTCTCTATCTCTCTGTCTCTATTTTTCATAAGGGCATTAAAGGAATCAGAAACCTCAAAATGGAATGGTCTGGGACATACTTCAAAACAGAAGGAAAGAAAAGAAAACTCAAGAAAATTCTTACTTGTTATGGTAAAATGATTATTATTCATTCTTTGAATAGAAAACTTTAAAATCAATACCCAATTTATTTGTGACATACACAAAATAATCTGTGCCTGTCTCCGACATCAGCTAGGCTATTCTATTTAAACTATAATAAGAGATCCTAAATATGCTCTTTGGTGGTGCCATAGAATGCCAAGTACAAAGCTTGGATTTCACTTTTGTTAGGCATTAATGAGTCCCCACGAACTCTTGTCATCTGTTAGTAGAGCCTATATGAGGAAGTAACACAACATCACTTCTTTTACTGATAATATTAGAGTTTAGAAAAATCTCAAGGCTTATTGTTATATTATTAGGTATTTTCTTTTGGATTCATATTTGATGATATCAGTGAAGAGCCCATGGAGAAGGACACTGACAATTATCTATTCCTTCTATCCAATGAAGTATTCCTTCAGGCCCAGTGTCAAGCAGGAACTCTCACCTTCATGCAGCCATGAATGAAGCCATTTAAGGTATCAACGGAACAACTGAGCAGAAAGTGAGTAGGAAGCAGATTCAAAAAGACTTAAAACACTCATCAGAAAACTGCATCAAAAACAATTCTGCTTCACTCTGGTCCTAGCACTCTCTGCAGGCAGGACAAACTGTAGGTAGAAGGTTTTATGGCTGGATTGTTGTCCCATTCCCTCAACTTGAGGCCTTTTTTGGTTACAGAAGATAACAAATTCAAGCTCTGTGTCTCCCATTACTAGGAATTGTCATAAAAAAAAGACCTGAAAGACTTTCATCCAGCAACTGATGGGACCAGATGCAGAGTAGCACAGACAAGCATTCTATAGAGCCCTGAGAGTCCCATGGAGGAGTGGGAGGAAGGATCAGAGGAACTAGAGTGGTGAGGGACACACCACAAGGACACAGCCCATCAAATGACCAGGACTCATGGGCGTTGCAAAGATAATGAACCATGTATGGGTCTTTGAATATATATTATGGCTAAGTAGCTTGATATATTCACGGGAATCTCAACAGTGGGAGTGGGGGTTGTCCCTAACTCTTTTGTCTATTTCTGGGACCCTTTTCCCCCTACTGTGTTCCTGTGTCCAGTTTTGAAGTGATGTTATATACCTGGTGTTACTCTAGTTGTGCCCTGCTTGATTGCCTTTTCTGGGAGGCTTGCTCTTTTCTGAAGAGAAATGGAGGAGGAGTAGAGCTGGGGGAGACTGGAGGTAGGTGGCAGAGGCTAGAGAGGATAGGGAGGGGAAATGGTAGTCAGGATATAACATATGAGAGAAGAAAAACAATTCTGAGCTTTTCGGGAAGGCATGGAGGTGGAGCTCAGAAGTGGGAGGGGTCAGTGGAGGGGCTGGCTTCTGATGTCACAAAGGAAGATGATACTATAGAGACAGAGTGGGTCTCTGGGCCACTCAGGCCAGGATCTTGCTAACTCTGTGGCTGCTTCAGTTACCCTTGTTACTCCAGCCCAGGCCAGGAGCAGCAAGTGCTGGTGTGAAAATGAAGCTGAGTCATCTGCCTGGGAGAGGGAAAAAGTTGCTTATGGAAAGGCTGAAGTAGCTAGGAGACGAAAGCTCATAGTTATCTGGCTTGTCTGAAGATGGCCAAGCACCAGGGTGATCACACCTTGTACCTGAAGGTTCAAGAAAGAGAAGACCTCAGATGAAGAAACCGAAGGGCAACTTTAAGTGTTGGTGAGAAGAAAGAGCTGTTTTAGATGTGATCACATTCTTATCGTGACTGGATTAAACTGAATGGTACTGCCCAGGTGGCACATGACAACTTACTCAATAATGATGCCTAAGATGACAGATAGTTCAAGTGAGCCTGTCTTAGTTTCTCTTCTATTGCTACGAAGAGACATTGTGAAAAAGGCAACTCTTATGAAGAAAATCATTTCATTGAAGGCTTGTTTACAGTTTTAGAGGGCTACTTCATGATCGTCTGGTGGGAAGCAGACCAACTTGGTGCTTGTGGAGTATCCAAGAGTTTTACATCCTGATCCTCCATAGACAGTGCACCTCCCCCCCCCGCCACACACACACACACACACACACACACACACACACACACACTCAGCAGGGAGGGGGAGGAGAAAGAGAGAGAGAAAAACTGGACATGGTGTGGGCTTTTGAAATCTCAAAGTCCATAACCAAAGACACACCTCCTCCAGTAAGACCACCTACTCCAACAAAGTTGCACATCCCTTTCATCTTTTATTAGATATTTTACTTACATTTCAAATGTTATCCCATTTCCAGGTTTCCCCCTGTAACCCCTTATCTCATTTCCCCTCCCCCTGCCTCTATGACTGTGTTCCCCTACCCACCCACCGACTCCTTCCTTCCAGCCCTCTCATTTCCCTACACTGGGGCATTGGACCCCCTCAGGCCCAAGGGCCACTCCTCCCACTTATGTCCAACAAGGCCATCCTCTGCCACATATACCACTGGAGCCATGGGTCCATCCTTGTGTACTTTTTGCTTGGTGGTCTAGTCCAAGGGAGCCCTGGTGGTCTGGCCTGTTGACACTGTTGATCCCCTCATGGGGCTGTAAATCCCCTCAGTCCCTCCATTGGGGACCCCATGCTCAGTCCAATGGCTGACTGTGAGCATCTGCCTCTGTATTTGTCAGGCTCTGTCAGAAACAGACCCACATCCTAGTGACCAAACATTCAAATATATGAACCTATTTGGACCATTCTCATACAAACCACCACAGAGCCTAATTTGGAAAAATTGTGGCTGTAGACAAAAATGTCTAAGAAATTCTGCAGCAAGTTTGGACAATCTATAGTAGGGGTTTTGGTATTGTGAAGAAAAGGTTTTCATGTATAACTACATCTGAAGATGCAGAGTAGAACCAAAGAACAGTGTCAAACTGTTATCATTCCTTCTGGCCTGGGCCACATTAAAAGCAAAGTTCTATCTAACAAACATGGAAAGCTGATGAACAAGATAGACAGTATTACTTAGGGTCTAAACTGCCTGGGAAAAGTCAGCCACCAGAGTTCTGCTCCATGGTCGATTTCAAAGAGACCTAAGTGGCTGATCTGTTTGTTGGACGTGGTAGAACTATTCAGTTTTGCTGAGGAGTTGAGGTCATTCTAGGAGAAGGTTATGCAGTTTGAAGGCAAAATGGAATAGAACAATGACTAACAGAAGCAGCAGAAATGTCCTCTCTGATAACAACGCACATGGAGAACATTAGTTACCAGAAGTCCAGCAGCCAGGATATGCAGAAGCACACAGTGCCGGAGGAAAACACTCAATAGATTGGTCTTCAAGGTAAAAAGACATCTGCAAGATTGGTCCAACACAGTCTTGAGGGCATGACATAAAGACTAGAGCAAACATGGGGAAGGACTGTGAGGACCTCACTAGTTTCTTAAAGGGGCCTAAATGGTAATATCACCACTGTATTCAGACCCAAGGTGATGACAGCCAGGACATAGTTGGGAGGATCCTTTCCCACATCCATAACAACACAATTCAAACCTGTGATCTGCTTCTGCCTCTGGTTGACCGGTCTTTGTTTTATATGAAGCAAACATGGTCATCATTACCCCAATGAGGAACATAAGTTCAGCTGCCAGTCAGGCATGACAATATTATGTTCTAGGACAACACATTTTGCATCATATTTTATAACTTTGCCACTGGGATATTATTCAAGAATAATTACTGGCATAAAGGTTCACAAGCATACAATACAATATTTGAATCACTGAAAAACAATTACTAACATTCCTGAAACAAATAGAAAGCCTTGGCAACTAAAATGTCAACAAATGAATAGAAAATATAAAAATGAATAAAATAAAATTTATCAAAATTTGCACTACAAAAGCAACACATAAGAACTTAGCTATATTTAATATGATAGAAATGAATTACCTAAGAAGGAAATCAATATAAATTCCATTTATGATGGCATCAAAAAGAATAAAATACATAAAAACAAATTTATCAATGGTGGATATATGAATGAATACTAGACATTATAAAATATTGTTGAAATTAAAAACCACCTAATTACCTAGAAATTTTTTCCTGGATTGGAAGGTTTAATGCACTTAAGATAGAAATGCCTGGTAAAGGAATATAAAGATTTAATGTACTACCGAGCAATATCTCAATAATTCTTTTTGGTAAGAGAACAGAAATAGCATGACTGATGTACAAGTTTATAATATTATTGAAAGGTATACAAGTAAGCAAATGACAGCAAGAAGAACAAAAATGGGAGACTCACATTTGCTATAAAGGTAGAATAATTAAAAATCGATGTTTCTGGGCAGATGAGATACTTGAATGGGTAAAGGTACTTGGCACCAAGCCTGACTGCTTGTGTTTGTTTCTTCATATCAACACACAGTCATATACATTGCATCTCCTCACAGACATACAATAAACAAATACATGCAACAGCATTAGCTAAACTATATTACTAGCAACAGTATACACATATATGATAGAATAAATAAATTTTAAAATTTTATAATCAATTGATTTTTAATGAAAGTACCGAAGACTATTCATTGGGGAAAGCACCATCTTCGACAAAACAGTATTAAAATAAATAGCCAAATACAAAAGAATTTAAATGTTTACATTATATACAACATAACTCAACATTAGAAAAATTAACAAATGTAACAAAAGTCTTAATATCAGAGGTAAAACAAAACCCTTAGAAGAGACTGTAGGAATGAATCTTTATAGCTTTCAATTTGGCAATGTGTTCTTAGATATAATACTAAGGATATTAACAACAAAAGAAAAAATTAGGTACATTTTGATTTTATCAACTTTTAAAATATATATGAACCAAAGGATACAATCAAGGAAATGAAGCTATGACTCACAGAATGGTAGAGAAGCTTACAGATTATGGGCCTGATATGGTTCTAGTATTTGGATGGCATAAAAAATATGTAGAACAACCATAGAAAGACAACTCAATTAAAAAATGGCCAAAGATCATGAATAGAGATTTCTCCAAAGAAGACTACAAATTGTCAATAAACACAAAAAAGATTCTCAGCAATATCAATTCTTTGGGAAAAAACAAATTAAAATCACACTAAGATGACAGGAAGAAATAGGAAGAGCAAGAAGAGTGGGCAGTATCAAGGTCTAATATGCTTGTGGATATATTGGAATCCAACCATTATGGAAAGCAGTTTTTACATTCCTCAAGAAAGGATTACAAAACTGGATTTGAAAATGTTACCAATATATCTAAAAGAAGTGTGTATCCTTGGGGGAGTTAAGTTTCAACATTTGAATTTCAAGGGGACAGAAACATTCAGACCTTGATACATGGAAAGCAAAGAATCTGGAAGAGAAAACAAACAAACAAACACACCACCACCACCACTACCACCACCACAGCCATCACCACCACCATCACTACCACCACCATCATCACCACCACTATCACCACCACCACCACCATGAATCAGCAGCAGCACCATCATCATCATCATCATCATCATCATCATCATCATCATCAGCAGCAGCAGCAGCAGCAGCAGCAGCAGCAACACTACCACCACCACCACCACCACCACCACCACCACCACCAAAAACCTGAGGTGTTGTGGACCAAACCCAGAATAGTGTGCATGCTAGGCAAGAGCTTTACACCTGAAGGATGGTCTTAGCCCACGAAAGAAATTTTGAAAAAAGTATCAGTGGACCAATCTATCTGAGTTGAAGCCTTTATATCACAATACTTATATCGAAATACTCAAGAGTGTTTAAAATTGTTTACTAAGTAGACACAATCAAAAATACAAAAGGAGAGAGGAGAGAAATATGGAGCAGAGGCCAAATGTCTTAAAGCAATGATAAAAATTCAATTAATAAATTCTAGGAGTCCTAGAAGTAGAAAGCTCTTCACAAAGAGAGAGACAACCTTGAAAGAAAAGGGCCTTGCATAAAAACAATATAAAGGAGAAGACAAATTATCGTCAAAGGAGCAATTGAGATTCAAGACTGATGTTTCAAAAGCAAGAAAAGAATTAAGAAAACAAAAGAATTCTAACCTCACTTAGCTTAATAACAACTACCAGACTAGAAGTTAGCATTTGGCAAAAATTTTAGAGACAAAGACAAAGCAAATATTTTTTTTTCAAACAACTGTAACTGAAGTTATTTGTAAAGTACTCATAAGAAAAAGTGAAGAAACTAATAAACATGATTAAATCTAGCACAGCAATGATACATATTGCACCACAGAAATACAATGCCAAAATAAAGCAAAATGAACCTACACACACACACACACACACACACACACACACACACACACACAGAGAGAGAGAGAGAGAGAGAGAGAGAGAGAGAGAGAGAGGGAGGGGGAGAGACATACACACAGACACACACACACACACACACACACACACACACACCTTAATGACATTTATGGTTCTTCTCAACCTCATTTACCATAGCCTCCACTTGATCTACTTTCTCTTCTCAAATGGTCCAACTCCTATTTCTTTGCCATCACTTATTTTTTTTTTCAGAGAATATTTGTGATACCTATCTTTATGATTCTGCCTCACTGTTGCTTTAAGATGACGATCTTCAGTCCTGATAATTTTCCAGCAAACAAAATTCCTTTCTTTTTGTGACTCATTCCATTGAGTCTATTTAACCTACTTTCTTCATCTACTCATTCCTTTATGGGAATCTACCCTTTCCCCATAACTTGGCTATTTTAAATCATGCCATGATAAACATGCCCATGCCAGTACCCATGAGCTTTTGTTTTGAAATAACTACTAGAATGTAGTAAAATGACATCTCCAGTGAATTATGTAGCTCTTATCCTCCAAACTTCCTCCCCACTGATCTTATTGTCCTGGACCCTAACTCCAGTAGACTTTCTCTGGGAACCCACCAGACAAGCCTGACAGAGAAGCATGTGGACCAGCTGAGCAGGCAAGTGAGCTTCAGAGCGTCACTGCTCCTCCTCTCCTCCATATCCCATGTTTCAGTCCCATCCTCAGCTCTGTAGCAAACCACCTATTGTAGCCTCTTCCCACTCTCTGCCCCTATTCCCAGGGGACTAAGCGGATCCTGATGGAACACCCTACTTTCTTCCCTCCTGAATATCTCATCAGCCCCCTACTCTTAGCCCAATCCTATTCCTAAGTGTCAGCTCCCAATACATATTTTACCCAGAACCCCCAGTGGCAACACATATCATGATCCCAGAAAAAATCCATATCAGGCAAAACATAATGTACAATACCCTCCAAAGAACTAGTGAGGGCAACAGAAACCAAGGAAAAAAGCATCCACCCAACAAGGACAAAACCAGATATTAATACCTGGAATTACAATTTTCCAAAATGCACATGCCCAGATGTTAGCATGAACACACAATCAATAGCAGCCAAGGTATTATGTCTCTACTTAGAGCCCAGAAACATTAATGCAGTAGGCCCTGAGAATTGTAACATAACTGAATCCAGAGACAACTTAAAATTGCCTTTATGGATATGATAGAGCTTATTAAATAGGAAATAAATAAATACTTTAATCTATGAAAGCACAAATAAACAGTGGAAAATGAATAAAACAGTTCAAAACCCAAAAGTTGATATAGAGTCAATAAGGAAAACCCAAACGAGGGAAATCTGGATATGAAAAATTTAGTAACTTGAACGGGAACCTTAGAGGCAAACCTCACTAACAGAATACTAAATATGGAAGAGAATATCAGGCATGGAAGACACACAAAAAGAAAATGTTAAACCTAAAAAAATTATGAAAAATATATCCAGGAAATCTGGGACACTATGAAAAGTCCAAATATATAAATAATAAGAATAGGAGAAAGAGAAGAAACTCTGGTCAAAAGGCAAAGAAAATAGTTTCAACAAAACCTCTGAAGAAAATTTCCCTAACCTAAAGACAGTGATGCCTATCAAGGTACAAGAAGCATACATAATACCAAACAGACTGGACTAGAAAAGAAAGTCCCTTTGACACTTAATCATCAAAACATTAAACATACAAAACAAAGAAAGAATATTACAAGGAGGAAAAGAAAAGGACTAAGTAACATATAAATGCAGACACATTAAAATAACACTTAACTTCTCAATGGAGACTGTAAAAGCCAAAAGGGACTGGACAGATGCTCTACAAACTCTAATAAACCATAGATTGCAGCCCAGACTACTGTACCTAGCATAACATTGCATGATAAAACTAAATTTATGGACTATCTCACTACAAATCCAATCCTATGGAAGACATTAGAAGAAAAACTCCAACCATAACCAACAAAACACAAGAAATAAATCATCTAAGACCAGCAAATCAAAAGACACACACACACACACACACACAGAGCAATTGAATAACATGAGTCAAAAAATCAATAAACATTGCTCATTAATACCTTTCAACACCAATGTTATCAATTCTTTATTTTTTTAGAGTGAGCACATGGACTTGTTATTGTTGGATATTTTATTTATTTACATTTCAGATGCCTTCCCCTTTCCCCATTTTCCCTCCCTAGAAACCTCCTATCCCACCACTCCTTTTCCTTTTTGCTTTTATAGCATTTTAATTACATGCAAGTATTAAGGTCAGTTCTAGGTTGAAGAATTAGCAATACAATAGATGCAAATAGTCAAGGAACAAGCAAGACAATAAACACAAATAGTCAAAGAACAAGCAAGGCAATAAACAAAGTTCCATGATCACTCCCATAATCACTGTTTCTAAGGGCTTATCAGGATGGCCAAAATATCTGAGCCAACTTCCCTGTCCTAGCCCAAAGTCATTTTTATGTCTGAAGCCTACTTCTTTGTTCTAGCCCAAGATTTAGATTTCTGCCTGAAATTACTTCTTTGTTCTAGCCTAGGATTTAGATTCCTGCCTGAAATTACTGTTTTGTTCTAGCCTAAGATAAAAATTAAGAAACAGAATAACATAATGATGGAGAAATCAGAATCCATTTTTCTTTTGCATCCAAGACATATACTTTAATATTAAGGATATATATTACCTGAGGATAAAAGGTTGGAAAAATATTGCAAGCAAATGGACCTAATAATCAAGCTACTAGTATAGCAATTTTAACATCTGGTAAAATAGACTTCAAACCCAAACTAATCAGGATAAGGAAGAACATCACATATTCATTAAAGGAAAAATCCACCAAGAACATAAGTTCACGCAAGTTCATAAAAGCAACACGACTACAGCTTCAATCACCTATTGACCCTCACACACTGATAATGGAAGACTTCGGTACCTCACTTTCAGCAATACACAGGTCATCTAGATAAAAATTAAACAGAGAAATAACTGATGTTATAAATCAAATAACATAACAGATAGTTAAAGAATATTTCACTCAAACACAAAAGAATATACCTTCTCCTCAGCACCTCATATATCTTTCTTCAAAACTGACCATGTATTTGGACACAAAGCAAGTCTCAACAGATATAAGAAAGTTGAAATAACACTCCTGCATCTTATCTGACCACCATGGACTAAAGTGAGATATTAACAACAGAAACAACAGAAAGCTTACAAACTCATGGAAACTGAACAGCTCACTTCTGAGTGAAAAACAAAATTGGTCAAGGTAGAAATAAAGAAACTAGACATTCTAGAATTGAATGGAAATGAATACATAACAAACCTATGGAACACAATGAACACAGTGCCTAAATAAGAAAATTGGTCGGGCGGTGGTGGCACACGCCTTTAATCCCAGCACTTGGGAGGCAGAGGCAAGCGGATTTCTGAGTTTGAGGCCAGCTTGGTCTACAGAGTGAGTTCCAGGACAGCCAGGACTATACAGAGAAACCCTGTTTTGAAAAACCAAAAAATCAAACAAACAAACAAACAAAAAATTTAAGTACCCTTATTAAAAGTAGGTTTAAAAAAAAAGAAAATTGGAGAGACATCATACTAGCAACTTTGCAGCACACCTGAAAGTTCTAGAACTAAAAGAAGAAATCACACTCAAACTGAGTAGATGGAAAGAAATCAAACTAAGGTCTGAAATAAGTAAAATACAAACAATTGATACAGATAATCAATGGAACCCTTAACCAAATTAACAAAATTAGAGATGGAAAGGGGGATATAACAACAGACATCCAGGAAATCCAGAGAATCACAAGAATATACTTAAAAAAAACCCTGCACTCTACCAAATTGGAAAATCTAAAAGGTTGATTTTTTTTGATAGATATCACTTACCAACGTCAAATCAAGATCAGATAAACAATTTAAATGCACCTATAACCCCTAAAAAATTAGAAGCAGCTTTTAAAATTCTCCTAGTCAAACAAAAAACCCATCCCTTAATGCAGAATTCTCCCAGACTTTAAACTAAGAGTTAATGCCAATACTCCTCAAATTATTCCACAAAATAGAAACAGAAGGTGCATAGCCAAATTTATTTTATGAGGTCATAGTTACCCTGATACCCAAACCATATACAGACTCAACAAAGAAAGGGAACTGCAAACCAATTACTCTTATGAACAAAAATATAAAAACACTCAGTAAAGTTCTTGCAAACTGAATCCAAGAGCACATCAAAGAAATCCACCATGATCAAGTGGGCTTTATTTCAGGGATGCAGCGATGGTTCAACATGCAAAAAACAGTAGATGTAATCCATCATATCACTATATAAACAAAGTGAAAGAAGGAAAACACATGATCATCTATCTCATTAGATTCAGAAAAAGTCTTTTGACAAAAATCCAACACCCCTTCATAATAAAAGTCTTGGACAGATTAAAGATAAAAGAGACATCTTTTGACATAATAAAGGCATTTTACAGCAAAACTATAGCCAATATCAAATAAAATGGAGAGAAGCTCAAAGCAATTCTATTAAGACCAGAACAAAGACAAGGCTGTTCACTGTCTCCATATCTGTTCAATATATTAACTGAAGTTTTATCTACAGCAATAAGACAACTGAAGGAAATCAAGGAGAAAGAGAGAAGACAAAGTATCTTTATTTGCAGATGATATGATCTATACATAAGTGACCCCAAAAATTCCACCAAGAAACTCCTGCAGCTGATAAATACTTTCAACAAAGTGGCTGAATATAAATTTGTTAGAAGAATGAGTAACCCATCTATATATAAATGAAAGACTGAGAAAGACATCAAGGAAACAACACCTTTCATAATAGCCTCAAATAATATAAAATACCATGGGATAACTCCTAAAAATTAAAAAAAGAAAAAAAGAAAAGAAATAAAACGACTCCTAATGACATTCTGTTTACCTTCATAGATCAGTGCCTTGCTCACTCATCATCAGAGATGCTTCCTCCTGCAGCAGATGAGAACAAATATAGACACCCACAGCCACACATTATGGAGAGAGAGAGAGAGAGAGAGAGAGAGAGAGAGAGAGAGAGAGAGAGAGAGAG
>JANHMN010000005.1:38201115-38280599 GCA_030674055.1 Rhabdomys pumilio
AGACACAAAGAGACACAAAGAGACACAAAGAGACACAAAGAGACACAGAGACAGAGAGGATCTTTGAGTGCTGGATAAATGGATGTTTTTGTTCAAGAAGATAGAATGACAGAGAGACTGCATCCTTTCTCTGACAGGTCCATATTAATGAAGATATATCGTTATTTACTCCACACATTCAAGATTTTCATTTCTTTTGGAAACTTCCTTACAGACAAACCCAGAAATAATACTCTTAACAGAATATGGAAATTGTTTAGCTTAGTCAAGTCAACACAGAAAATCAACCATCACAATAATGATAGCAAAAATTAGAGCCTCCTCAATCTATAATTGGTTATTGACAGGCCCAGTCTTGTATGAACTCACTGCAGGCAACCACATGATCTCATAAAACAGAGGCTTTTTTTCTTTTTCTAAATTTAATTTTAGAAACCATATACATTTTTAGCATTTTTTGATCAAATGTGTTCTTGTACAATGCATTCTGTTTATACTGTTATCTCCCTTGAATTCTGATTATTCTCCCCCACTTCCTCCCTACAGGTCTCTCCATCACATTTATATATCTTGACTAATACTTTTTTTTTTTGATCCTCTGGTTTTAATGATGTCCATCTGTATAGTCATGGGTTTTGAACTATCCAATGGAACCTGGTGAGCTCACCATTGAGTTGGACACACAACTAAAGACTGTTCCCTTTCCATCCCCCAAATCCAATCCATCAGTTGTCAGTAGTTTAGCAGGGAAGGATAGGACCCATTAGCACCTCCCAAATCTATAATTGGTTATTGACAGGCCCAGTCTTGTGTGGTTCACTGCAGGCAACCACAGCTTTATGAGATCATGCAATGGCTCTGTAATGGCAGGAAGATAGCATTTTACATCTCTTTTTCATGTTTTCTGGATTTTATATTCTTTCAGTTCTCTTATGCAGTATCTTCAGAGTCTTGAAGGGGATGGTCTAAATGTGCTCTTCAGGGATGAGCACTCACCTGTCACTTTTTCTAAGCATTTCAGTCATAAATATCTGCATCAACTGCTTCCACAAAGAACAACACAAACAAAGCAAAATTGTCATGATCAATGTTAAAGAGGTTCTCCTGTTTACTTCTTGAAATTTATAAATTCAAGCCTCAAGTTTAGGGTTCTACTCATTTTGAGTTGATGATTTTGAATGTGGTAAAACAAAGGGCAATTTCATTCACATATATGTGGAAATCCAATTTTCTAGGTGTTGCTTGTTTAAAAGAATATATTAAAATATCTTATTGTTCCTCTAGTCACATATGGTTGGATTAGCTACCGACATTCTATTTTATTTCACTAACAAATCTATAAGTTCTCATGACAAGTCTTTTCAATTCTCAGATTTTGTACCATAATTTCATATAAAGGAACAAATGCCTCTAAGTTTTTTCTTTTTTTTTTTTTTCTCAGAGCTGATTTGGACATTCAGTGTTTTGTAGTCCCATATTAATTTTATTATTGTTGTTGTTGTTGTTGTTGTTGTTGATGATGATGATGATGATACTACTACTATAAATTGGGCTGTTTACTTAACCTTTTTTCTGAGCATTCATGTTAGTTTATAGACATACTGCTGATGATTGCATGTTGGTATTAGTAAAATTTATTTACTATATTTTTATTTGTTACAACAGATGTTTATTGTGTCATTCAATCTTCAGTATGTTCAACGTATATAATGTTGTTAGCTATAAATAAAGGTAATTTTATTTTTTCCTTTTCCAGTTGATGTATTTTAGGTTTTTTTTCTAACCTGATCAGTCTAGTTGATGAAAATATAAACCAACATGAATATTTTCAAGCCTCATGATTTAACGATATTTACCTTTTTTTCACTATGACACTTTTTTGTGCTTATTCTTGGAATAAAAATAACTATTTTATGTTTGCCTCACCACTATACCATACCAATCCATAAGTATTTTGATCTTGTACATTTGTTGATGTAGAGAAATTTGCCTGAAGATTAATATGATTTTGAGTTTCATTCATACTTGATTTGAACATTTTTAAGATTAGACTTTAGATGGCCAAAGTTGATGTTGGACTGAACTGAATTAATTGTTTTGAGCCTACTGAGAAACAATAGATGTATTTTATTTATGAGAAAGATACTAATTTGGGCATAAATTGTACAGAATTCTACAGTTTGTATATTGTGTCCCCTCAAGTCCATGTTGAAACTTGGGGTCCACTGCCAAAGTATTAAAAGGTGGAACCATTAAAATGTGATTGTATCATAGAGGACAATCTAGCATGAATGGGATTAAGGTCCTTGCCACAAAGGCTTTACAATGTTTGGCCCTTTTACCCTTCTAATATCCTTGAATATAAGTACACAGCATGCAAGGAAGAATCTTACATCAATTTCCTTGCTACCTTAATCTTTGACTTCCTAGACTGTAGAACTATATGAAAATAACATTTTTTCTGTATAAGTTACTAACTTTGAGATATTGTCATTTAAAAGCAGAGAGTAAGGCATTCCATATGTAAGTTCCTATTATCCTCATCAGTTTCAAGATTTTTTCTTATCTTTAATAATTAGATGAAGCAACATATGAGTTGCTACATACTTCTTCCATTCTTGTTGTTCTTTAAGCTACTATTATTATCATACCTCAGTTTTCCAGCCGTTTTGCTTCAAATACTCTTGCTGAGGTAATGAGAAGAAAAGATAAAGTCATGGCTTTCATTTTGTGGTGCCACAATAATGCAAAGTGGAAGTGCAGGAGAAAATATCTACTTTGGAATCAAAGGCAATTTTACATCCCTATGTTGTATGTTCTATTAATAAAATGTTATGAGATATAAAAAAATTGGAAAACATAAATAATTTAATTCATATGTTGGATTGCTATAAAATGTCTTCATTCTATCCTGATTGTTGAACATTCAATACAGAGAATAGCATAAAGTATATAAATAAAACATGAAAGTTAACATATAAAAGATTACAGAGTCTGATACCATATGTGGATATATATAAAATATGAATATTTGAAAATACAGAGGCATGATTGATAGGTAAAAAAAAAAACAAAAAAAGAAAAAAAGAGAGGCAGGACACATATTAAGGACAGAATGTTTTTAAAGAAAGAAAAATATACATATAAATGTTGAAGATGTCATTTTCATTGTTACTCATGTTGTTACATATTGATTTACTCATAAAATAATCACTAATTTGTGGCAGCTGTGCACACAGTAGGGGCTTAAAAGGACTGTATCTGTGTGATGCTTTATTCACTGCTTCTGGACAAATAAATGCAGACTACCATAACTACACTATGTTCTTGTAGTTCACCTTATCAGAAAGGAATGACACTCCTCTTTTATTCCAGTTCATCATCCATTATCCTATTAGTAACTATAGCATGGTGCTTTGTGCAAATGAGTATCCTTGGCATACTAACTACCTACAAAGGAAGGGTTAATAGATGATTGATGCAGAGAAGCATGAATTCAGAATGACTTAGACAGTAGGAATAATAATTACACTCTGAGGCCCAGGAGGCACAGTTAAACAATGGATGGAAAGAAAAGCTTAGGACCCAGGTGGGGGAGTGAAAGAGAGCCGGAGTATAACAGAAGAGCCAGCCAGGGCCTGATGAATTAGTGCAAAAGTCAGTAGGCTTCTGTTTATACTCTGTCTCCTTTTGTGTTTTTGATTTCTTTGTCTGGTTCTTCCAAGCTTTCCTTTTCCCTCCCACTTTGTTCCCCTGGCTCTTGGAAAGATCAGTTCTTCATCCCCCATTCCATATCTCTTTGTTCTCACTCCCCCAGGGGAAGTTCATCTAATTTTCCTCATTTGTATGTTCTTGGTATACAAATGACTCTAATATAGCCAGCACCAGGACCAACCAACAAACTTAGGATTTCTTTTTCTGTTTTCTAGTTCTATTGCCCACAAAGTATTTTCCCTAGAGTTTCATATTGTTTCCTAAAATTTAATATGTCAAACATTTTAATCATTTTCCTTTCTCACTAGCCTGATCCTTTTCAACACAAAACTTCCACCTAAATTTGGCATTAGCTTTCCAGTGTCTTATTCATACAGCAGTGAAATGTTTTTGACTCTGCTGAAATCTTTATACCATATCCAATATGCTACCAGATTTCTCATATCCTTTCTCTGTAAGGCTCCTTGGGTTTTGACATTTTTTTCCATCTAACATCATAGAAAGTAATATCTGGTTATCACAGTATCTAATTAAATGGCTCCCTTGCCCCAGCTTCTCTTTGCCCTAGCACATCCCTCATAAAGATGCTAAATTTAAATTCTATTACTCTACTTGTCTGAACTCCTCACATTATCAAACCAAAGGCTTTTGCCTAGAATTCTGCACCTTCTCTTTGCTATCTCTATGTCTTTGATTTTACCCGCCCCTTTTCTCACTTATCCGCAAAGCAGAATCACAGAAGTACATTATGTAGCCCCTCCTTATCTATGAGGAATACATTATTAAAAATCCAAGTCCAAGTAGATGCCTGGGGCCCATGAATAGTATCAAACCGTGTGTGTGTGTGTGTGTGTGTGTGTGTGTGTGTGTGTGTACACGAATGCACATTTTTTCTCACTGTGAATTAATCTGTGTAACCACTCTTTCCATAGTGACTTAGTGGCATTCATATTTCAGGGAATCTCTTCATATAGACACAAGGCTTTCTGGCACAACGTTGTCATCTATTAGAGCATGCTTTCTGTTCATATCTTCTACCCCCTAATTTAATACTTGTTCCCTGATAACAAAGCAGTTGTCACACCTGCGGCTATACCTTTCACAGTATTAAATGTGACAGGAAAGTGAGTATAGTTTTTTTCTGTCTTTACCATTTCCTGGGTTGGAAACTAATTCTTGAAGCAGATCTTAGCAATGTTAGTATATGACTTTTTCCTTTATCTCACCCTTTCACTTAAGTGAATCAGCTTCTTCAGCTCATCTGAATTGCTCCCATTACTATTCTACTGTTGAAAGGCAATTGCTGAGCAAAACAGTATTACTTAAAAAATAGTGAAACTCCTGTGAAAGAAGAGTAGATGCTAAGTGACAAGATGGGTATTCTGGACAAAGGAAGGAGTCATGTCCAGGCAGGATAGGATGAAGTAGGCAGTACAATATTTTAATCATCCTAATTAAAATGGCACACCATTCTAAATATATGAGTTGCTCACTTCTGAAAATTGCCATTTAATATCTTCAAACAGTGGTTGACTATGGCTAAGTAAAATAGCAGAAATCAAAATCATGGATTATGGAGGGCACCTATAATGCATGGATCTTTAAACTGGAAATTTACATCAGGGTTTTAGAGAAGATTCCAAGAGTTAGATGTCAAAGCTGTGCAGATACATGTGTTAGAAGCAATAGGCAAGGTGTTAGGGAGTATAGTATCACAATAAAAAAATTCAAATGGAAAAATCTTGAGATAAACAAATCTTTGAGAAGACACAGTCAGAGAAAGACCAGCAAAAGAACTTGCCAAACACAACCACAGAAAGTATATAAAAATCACTTAATTAGTGTCTGTTTTGGATTTTACAATATCACTTAATCAGTGATTTCACATCTAATATTCTGCATTATCACCCACTTGGTAATATGGATCAAAACAGTTGCATAAGCTAAATATGATACATACGTGTAATCTTAGCACTTAAGAGGCTGAAGCAGAAGAGTGACATATTGGAGATCATCCTGGGCAACATATTGAACTGCAGGCAAGCTTGGGGTATATATACATTGAGAATATTTTCGAAAGATAAAAAGCTGAAGCTACAGCCCAATCAGAGAGCACTTGCCTGGAGTGTACAAGGCCATAGGTTCCATCCACAGAATAAAAAGGAAAAATCACATAGTGATAGAAACTGAATTTTAATCCAAATCCACATTGCTTTTGATCTAATGACTGTGTTTTTTCATCAAAGCACACTGCAAATAAATCAAGAATGTGACTACCAATAAACTTTGGATTTGATGAGAAAGAGGGCATAGTACATCACAGAGTTTAGTTTCTATGTGTGTATCTACACAAATGAAAACAGAAGCTTCCATGGGGAAAGAGAGAGAAAAAAACACATGTTGAGGAGGTAGTATGGATAAAGGAAAGTCTATTCAGTGAAGGAGGCCTACGTATACATGTCTTTCCAGAAGGGATGAAACCTATTAAAATGGAATATTCTAAAATGGAAAAAAGGAAATAAGATAGAACACAAGGGGTTAGCCTTAGAATGAATAGGAAAAGCAATCCTTCTTTTTAACCTTTTAAAAAGATTAATAATTATTTTTATTTATGGGTCTGTCTCTCTCTGTGTGTGTATGTGTGTGTGTATGCGTACTCTAGAGCTGGAGGTTGTGAGCTACCAAATAAGAGTGCTAAGAATGGAACTGTGGTCTTCTGCTAAAGCAGCAGGCACTCTCAACTGCTAAGCCATCTTTTAAGCCCCAATTCCTCCTCCTATTCCTTCTCCTCCCTCTTCTTTCTCTTCCTCCTCTTCCTCCTCCTCTTCTTCCTCCTCCTTCTTTTCTTCTTCTTCCTCTTCTTTGTTGCCTGGAACTCAATACATACATAGTCAGGAATGACTTTGTTCTTGAGTGCCTAATTCCAGGGCTTCTTGCATCACGGGTAAGCACTCTATTGATAGAGCTGCATCCCCACCCCAAAATTGCTTCTTAGAGAGAGAATATAGCAAGACAGAGGAAAGATAAACATATCCATGGGCATTCTCCATGTCTGTGTCTGCACTTGGTTAGAAGATCAATCATGGGGTACATAAAAAGATTTGGGAAAGTGAAGGTAATGACAATTTCATAATAAATGTCTGCAATATTCCAGCCTCCTTATATCTGTTTTCCCCTCCAAATTCTCACAGTCTTACTCATTAACCAGTTTAAATAAGAGGAAACAAACAAACAAGAATCCTGGCCAAATCTTACATGTACCCTTTACCATTTTCTTTGAGGATCATGTTTCCTGCTAATGGCTTACTTGTCACTTGCATATTCCACTGTCTTGAAATTTTTCAGCATGCTCTTCCTGTTGGGCTTCTGCAGTAGCTATTTCTTCCACTGCAGAGTTCCCCACCCAGCACCTGCAAAATCTCTCTCAGCCCCTTCAAGTTTCTACTCAAAGGTCTTTCTGTGAAAGCAATTCAGACAATTCAGCTTAAACACCTAGCTATACAATTACACTCCCAATCTATACTACATTCTTCTAACCTCGTCCACAACACTTAGCTAACATGGCATATAATTTTCCGTTCATTGCTAGTTTTCTGTCTTGACATTAGAATATAAACTGATGGGAAAGAATCAAATTTTTGTCCCTTTGAAAATGTCAAGAACAGAATCTGACACAGGAGTAACTGTCACTGAACATTTACTGAGTAGATGAACAAATAATAATGGGAGACAAAACTCAGAAGCTGGGTGGAATCATGGAGGCAGAGGATCTATAATAACAAAGCCTCATGGTGTAACCTCTCAGAGCAAGTTGAGGAAGTCATAAGGAAAAGCATGGGTACAATGTCACTGGACTGTTAGCATTGGCATTACATAGACTGTATTACCTAAGAAACCTTATATCTTACAGTTACTGGATTCAACAAAAGATTCCTCTCTCTTTTCTTTTTTTTCTCCCAAGACAGGGTTTCTCTGTGTACCCTGGCTATCCTGGAACTCACTCTGGTAGACCAGGCTGGCCTTCCACTTAGAGATTCGCCTGCCTCTGCCTCCTGAGTGCTGGAAATAATGCACCACCACCTCCAAAATTCACTTTTTCAAGGCTTTGCCAACAGTACTCACCTGCCTGCTCTGCTTCTATATACTACAGTACTAAGCATGCCTCAGAATTTTGAATCAAACTTAAAAGAATATTTCTGAGAGAAAAACTGAGGTTAAGGGTTGAGAAAACAGACAAAATTAGAAATAAAGCCAAATGGGATGACTCGGGGAGTTAAAAAGCATTTCTTATGGAAGCCAGACTACTACCTGATGACCCGAGTTAAACTTCCGAAACCTAGTATGGAAGGAGAGAACTGACAGCCTGGAGTTGTCTCTGACAGCAATGTGAAGTGAAAATCTATGGTTTCTTTAGAAAGTCAATTATGTCAGATGGTGTTTTCCTGGGGCAGACATGTGAAGGAGTATTTTTCTCACGTGGACATAAGCAAAAGGGTGTTTTGCTCAAACAGACATGTGAAGGAATGTTTCACTGAAGCAAACACGGGTGAAAAGATGTTTTGCTAAAAACAAGCACGTGAGAGGACATGTAATTAAAGGATTCTTTGCTCACAACATGCATGTATTGGTTAACCTTACATCACATTGCTGAGCTCCACTTATGATGCCACCATAGAGAAACACTCACCAATGAACTTCTGATAAAGTTCCTGCAACTATGAATTCTGAAGACTAGGGCCAACAGACAGAATGATGTCAGCTGATACAGACTCACTTGGAGTTTTACTAAGACAGACTCACGTGGCAAGGCAAGACCCATGGACATGTGCTGTTACGAGGGAGTATCAATAGGACTCAACAGACAGTAATAGGGGAGCTTCCATAGCTAGCTTTGCAAATCTTGAGTCTTCACTGATCTTTAGAGAGTCACAGCAAAGAATTTCTGGTGTCCCTGCTGGTTCTAGTGGCTTCTGCTGACTCATACCAATTCAGCTGAGGCCTGGCTGTTCCTGCCGTTTCATGCCACTACTGCTGATTTGTGTTTGCTATCCAACACTACTGAACTGGACTGCTGGTGTATTCACAAAGTGTTTGCCAGTAGATCGAGCTGCCACTGCTGATTCCTGTAAACCGAACTACTGATTTCCTGACAACAGAAATTATATTTACTCCAAAGAACAATTTCTAAACAGGTCCACTTCCTCCATATCCTAAAAACCTTTCTTTCCCACTACTTCTGATGGTTGGTGGGCTAGAAGAGAGGTTAAAACATTTAAAAAACCTTTATTAAAAGTAAGGCTTAAAAAATTTAAGATAACATCTCTATGTGTACAGTGGCATGTGTGTGTGCACCTACTCACCCATGCACAACAACAATAATAATAAATTTTCAAAAGAATAAGCGGAGAATTGACTAGGTTTACCTTGAAAATGGAATGTATTGGAAACGGAAGGATAAGCTAATTGGATGTGAATTAGGAGAGAAATAGCTAAGAAACACAGCACATAAACTTTCTTTCATACAAATCATATACCGCTAAGTCCAGAGTTAACCTCCACTTAACCTCCAGTTCTCACAAACTCTAACTTTTCCCATATTGTTTATATGTTTATGCAGGTTGTTTCAAGGCTTATCTATGTAAAGATATAGATCTATATAAAATTTCAAATTTCTCTCTCTCCCCATGTGTGTGTATGTGTGTGTGTCTCATACACAAATCTACGAATAACATTTTTTGACAAGCCTAAATACATATTGAGGCATATACCATCTCTTCCATAAACAGGTGCAGCCATATTCCCTCATATCTTTCATGCCACTCAATTCCCTTCTGTCCTTCCTCCCTTCTGTCAGTGTTCACAGATAGAAATCTGTGCACAACCTCATCTCTCAACAAGCTTCCTGAACAACGCACCTCCAGTCCCTCCTCCATTCTCCCAGCTGCAATAGGAAAGAGCTCCTGATCTTTACAGAGGCTGCATATTACATAGACATGGACTAGAGAAAGCACTGCTCTCCATGTCGTACATTTTCGTTGTCACTAATGTTAGTATCCAAGTCAACAAAGGTGCTGCTATAAGGAGCCACCTGCAAGGACATGGAAATCACTGAACAAAGAACTCTTATAACAAGATTATTTTACCTTCAGCTATGGAAAGGGAGGAGTCTGCTGGCAGATTTAGTGTGAACATAGGGGATACAGAAGCCAATTTAAAAGTATAGGCCTTAAACAGCTGCGTTTATGTTCAAATAATTCTAATTATTAATGATTATCATCTCTTTGTTAAAGCACTTTGAAGTCTCCTAAATTATGTTCCAGTTAACATCATTACTGACTTTACTTGAAAGCAATATGATCACATTTCTTTCAAAATGTTCTATTACTTAGAGGTTTCCTTAATTTAGACTGATCTTAACTGTCCCTTTGTGGTCATCCCCAAGCACCACTTTGCAATTAGAGTAAATGAGGGTAGTTTTTAGTGTATGTAAAGATTTAAAGTTTTTCTCCTTTTTTGCCGTGTAATGGAGGGAAGTGAAGGAGAGAGTAAAAAGTCAACACTGGGGCCCCAGATGGAAGAAGTCTGGGAGGTCTAAGCAGATGGATCATAAAGAAGAAAACAGGAGGGGATTAAGGTGGAAGGGGAGAGACTTGGGGAGACAGTACAAAGAAAAGGAGTGCACAGAACAAGAGAGAACAAAGGTGAGGAGCAAGGGAAAAGATGGGGGGGTCTGAAGAGAAGGGAGGGTGACTAAGAAGTGGGAAAGGTGGTGAAGGCGAGCAGAAATTTCAATCTCAGAGGTTCTAAGAGTCTGTAGGAGCACAGAGATGACAGTCAAAGCCAGTGTCTGCACTAAAGACTATCTGTCTTTAGGAGAGAGAGAGAGAGAGAGAGAGAGAGAGAGAGAGAGAGAGAGAGAGAAAGAGAGAGAGACAAAGTCAGAGACTTAGACAGACAGACAGACAGACAGACAGACAGACAGACAGACAGACAGACAGACAGACAAATGGAACAACAGACCAACAGACACAGAGAGATCACAAACATATTTAATTAAAATATGAACAAATGGTGCTTTCCTTGATACTTAGTCCAAGAGTAATTTTTGCAAATAAATACAGCCCAAAAATACTGAACTCTCTTTTTTTGAGAGTTTCTAAAATCATTTTTGCTACCTTAAGCAGAATTAAAAGCCTTCTGACATAGTTGCCTTTAACCATATTTCCTCCCTTTTATTTTCCTAACACTGAAATGATTATTTTAACACTGCTTCACTGATTGACTTTGTTTTCTCTTCATTTCTCTCCCACAATCCCCCCTCAATTCCCCTCCAAATTCTTTCCAACCACCGAATCCTCGGAAGCAGCTAAATGATGGTCCACCCCCACCCACCCACCCCCATCCTGGCCTCACAGCAAAAGATGCTTCTCTATAGGCAGCTTGTGGGTTTGTGAGGAGCCAGATGTGGAGCTGCTCTCAAATGGCATAAACTTGGGGTCACTTCTGAGGCAGCTGAGAAAGAAAAAACAGACTGGAATACTCTCTTTTTCTCCTCCTTCACTAATATTTGCAATTTTCCAGAAGGCTCCCAAAGGGTAATCAGCTCAGTGTTCAGAGTCCCCTCTGCCACAGACTAGGAGCAAGCTGTTAGGTGCTAGGTTAAACAACAGGTTTTTTATTTTTGTTTGATTGTTTGCTAATTAAATTGTTTCCTTGAGGCAGAGCCTTATTCTGTAACCCACAGTAGCCTTATATTTACTGTATAGATCATGTTTACTTTGAATGTGTAACACCCCTGCCTCAGAATCCCTAGTACTAAGATTGTATGAGTGTACCACCAGGTCTGATAATGAAATAAAATTTTAATTGATACATAAGAAAACAAGGACTAGCCAGAGACCTGGGACTAGGAGGCTCCTATGAGTCTATGGGAGTCATCATAGCTGAGACTCTTAGCAGCTTAGGATATGGTCATGTCCTGTGGGCACCTACAAAACTTTCAACCCAAAATTTCTCCAGCCTACAAGATGCACAAGGATAAAGGTGAAACAGAGATCGAGGGAATGGCCAACCAATGACTGCTCCAAGTTGAGACTCATCCCTTGGGAGAGAGCCAACCCCTGATACTATTAGTGATACTCTGCTATGCTTTCAAACAGGACCCTAGCATAACTGTCTCCAGACAGACTTCATCCAGTATCGAATGGAACCGGATACAGAGGCCCACAGTCAAACATCAGCAGGAGCTCAGGAATCTTGTGGAAGAGTGGGGCATAGGGTTGAATGATCCAGAGTGGTTACGAAAACCACAAGAAGACCTACAGAAGTAACTAATCTGGGCTCATGGGGGCTCACATAGACTGAACCACCAACCGAGGTTTCCTACACATTTGTAGCAGATGTACAGCTTGTTCTTCATGTGAGTCTCCTCACAATTGGAGCAGGTGCTGTCTCTGACTCAGCTGCCTGCCATTGGATCCCTTTCCCCTAGCTGGACTGCTTGGTTGAGGCTCAGTGGGAGAGGATATGCTGGGATTAATTGTTCCAAGGTAAGATGGTACCCAAGGTTGTCTTCCCCTTCTCTGTGGAGAAGGGAAGGGGTAATGGGTGGAAGGATTCGTGAGGGTGGAACTTGGAGGAGAGGAGGGAGGGGGGCTGTGATCTGGATGTAAAATGAATAAATTAATTTAAAAAGTAAACATATGACTTGGGACAACATTACATTCTTATGCATGCATACATACATACATACATACATACATACATACATACACATTACAATGGTTAAATCGGTCTTAATGTAGCCACTACCACCAAATAGCTAAAAGGACAAAAATGTCTAAATTTTGATATGCACAATTCATTGCTATTCTTAAAATTTAAGGTTTTATTTTCAGTGTTGGTGATATAACCCCAGGGCCTTGCACATAGCAGACAAGCAACCTACCACTGAGGAATGTCCTCAAATTTCATTGTTGATGTCTAGAGTCACTCTGCTGTACAATGGCACACACTGGACTTTTGGGATTCCTATTCCAATCCTCCTTCACCTGCAGGTTTCTCCATCTCTTCATTGTGTCTGCTTTCTCACTCCATCTTAAGTGCAGAAGGCCTCCTCTCAAAAATGTACTAATGAAGACACAATCTAGAGTCTTCATTTTATATCTGCCTCTTGGGAAAATCTTTATCACTCTAGACACTCTGATCACTGAGATCCACTTCCACAGAAAATATAAAATAGTGAACCGTTTTTGCTTTGTCTTTAAACAAAAACACTAACCTTGGTCCTCAAACCTTCTCAGTCGACTCCTAAGGCACTTACACAGCTGATGCAATTGCATACAATAACAACAGTGGCTCATATAGAACACAGGAATATGAGGCCATTTCCTTGTGTGGATACCAACTCAGACAGTTCCCTATTTTCAGAATTGTTGCTTATCTTCTAGATGAACAAAGGAAAAAGTAACAAAGTGAACTCTGGTCAGGACAGGACAATCCAGTAACCCCAAGATTTGGTTCTGAGCTGTGTGTAGTGACACATTCTCCTACCTGTCATGGCAAAGTTATAAATATAATGGAAACCACATAGAAGTAAAGTTCCCAGCTTTCCCCTCTCCCAGCATACACCTCTATTTTTTTTTTATTCTCAGGACCTTCTTTAATTAGGAGACCATTCACCTAGCTATCTATTTTCTTTGATCCATGGTACAGGAACTCCTGACACAGATCTTTCAGAACCTGGGCTCTCTATCTCTAAACAATGGGGCTCAGGAATTCAACTTTATATCTTAAGCTATGAGCTAATGGGGAAGGGTAGAGATGAAAGAAAACTGAGACAGATGAGGAGATGAAAACTATGAAACCCTATATTAGGAGCATCTCTGGTGACAGAGACAAATGTTCACATACCAATAGTAATAAAGGAAAGACATAAACATGTCTTCTTAAAGTTGATTTCAGGAGACTTCCTCAGTACTGTGAGTGTTTGCAGAATACCATGAACTCCCTATCCTGTCAGCACTGGCACCAGAGTAGCCAATGAACAAGAATGAGCCTCTCCTATTCTTGGAAATAGAAGATGCCTGTAACTCAACAATCCCTGAGAAAACCAGGTTGAGGGATGCAATTTCCTGCCTCAAGAAAGTTACATACTGTTGCTTGAAAACACTCCCAACCAATCCAACTGTTTTTTGTCCAGCAGGTCCAGGAAGAATCTAAAGCAAAAGTGAGCTCTATGGTGGATGATTTAGCAAGTTACTCAATCCTTGTTGAGTGTCTCTGAGAGTGAGTGCGTCCTTAAAGGTGCACTCCATGTTTGTTTATCTGTGATAACTGAGTAGCAGAGACTCCTTCATTGGGCCAAATGTCAAGGGGGAGTCTAGATCATTTGTAGGCATTTTCCAATCATAAGTGTTTATGTTGATATGTCCAGGATAGGGAATGCCTCATGTAATATGGCCCACAGGTAAAAATCCTAGGCTCTGAGAGATTAGTGCATATATTATGAATGGTTGATAATTTGGAAACCCAAGCATAAGTTCTGAATTTTGGGATAGACTTCTGACAGGTCAGGACCATGTGACTACGTGCTGTCTTGAGATAGGCAGAATTTTTATATTCCCTACTGACTATAGTATAACCATGCATATGTTAGGAAGCGAATGAATGCTTCTTGTTTTCCAATTAGAATATATTTTGTTGGTGGACTTGGTGAAGGTGGGAACTGGAACAGGAGGGATCAGATGTGGGGGAGGGATGGAGTGTGAGAGTACTGGGAGAGATAACTGGAATTGGGAGGTATCTTAGGGATGAGGTACAAATAAAAGTGTAATGGAAACTCCCACAAGGGTGACCCTAGCTAAGACTCCTAGCAATGGGGGATATGGAGCTTGAATTGGCCTTCATCTTTAACCAGGCAAGATTTCCAGTATGGGGATTAGGATACCAACCCATTCCCCAAACCTTCCATCCACAACTTGCCCTGCCTGCAAGATGTGCTGGGATAAAGGGTGCAGAAATTGTGGGAGTGGCCAATCAACAACTGGTCCAGCTTGAGACCCATGCAACAAGAGAGAGCTCAGGCTTGGCACTTCTGGAGGGCCAGGAACCAGGGGCAGGATAGCCCAGAATCCTAGAATAGAATCAAACATGACCAAAAAATGTCAATGAAATGATTGTTAACATAATTGTCATCCAAGAGGCTTCATCCAGCAACTGATAGGAGTAGACGCAGGGAGACCCACAGTTTACCATTTGGCAGAGCTCTGGAAATCATGTTGAAGAAGGGGAGGAAGGATGGTAGGAGCCTGAAGGGTCAAAGATATACCGAGAACATAGCCCACAGAATTAACTAACCTGGCCTAATAGGGGGTCACAGAGACTGAAACCACAATCAGCAAGCCTGCATGGATCTGATCTAGGTCCTCTGCATATATGTTATGCTTGTGTAGCTTGGTCTTCATGTGAGACTCCTCACAGTGGAAGTGAGGGTGTCTGTGACTCTTTTGTTTGCTCTTGGGATCCCTTTTCTCCTATTGAGTTGCCTTGTCCAGCCTTGATATAAGGGGATGTACCTAGTCTCATGTATCTTCTTATGCCATGTTTGGTTGATATCCCTGGGACACCAGCTCTTTTCGGAAGAGAAACAAAGGATCTAGAAGAGAAAAGAGGTGGGAGAGAAGAGAGGAGAGAGGGCAAACTGAAGTCAGAACATAATGTATGAGAAACGAATAAGTAAAAACTTGACAACTTAAGAAACATAAGATTGTCGTAGAGCATTTGTTTCTATCATTCTTGAAGTTAAGGGCAGCATCATGCTGACATTCTTTGGCCAGGTTGATTCAATTAATCTGGGTAATTTACCTACAAACTCCCCTATTGGGAAATTCCTTTGGATAGCATGAAACAAAAGTCTTGCGGGAGAGGAAATCAAGGAGAAAATCAAACCCTCACAGTGAAGTGAGATACAAATATACGTTTAATATAACGCTGTGTGAGGAAGGTAAAGGACGTAATAGAAATAAGGGATGCTCCAGTTGTTTTCGGTTGTAGATAATTGGAGAGTTTCTGAGGTAACTGTTGGATAAATATCTCAAGCAATTTTGTTCTCACAAAGGGAGGGATTTCTCCATCACTATCCCTCTTCACAAAGGGAGGGATTTCTCCATCACTATCCCTCTTCTTACATAAGGAGGGCAGGTTATTTCTGTATTTACATTGCCTTAGGAAAAGCATCACTTGAAATTTATTATTGTTTTGTTTTGTTTGAGTTATTTCTAGGTAATATCCAAGGTTACACCATTTACTAGCAATGATAGTGTTACCTGCAGTTTCTTCTGATGACGTGGAAGACAGGTCAAAAGAGAATGGAACAGCTGATTAGCCAGGTAAACGCAGGGATGGATTGCACAGGAAAGAATGGCTCAGTGGGTAAATGATGACAATTGATGTTGGCATCTTAGAAAGTTGAATTTTCCCTGTCTGAATTCTGAACCAATTATGAAATAAGACAAAAGAGTGAACCTTGATTGCTGACCAAGAGCAAATCAGAGGATTTCCTGACAATGAATTTCAGATTGAATAATACTATCCTAGTCACAGACACTGCTTTACGGAAAGCAAGCTTCTCACCGAAGAATGTATGGGGAAATCTTTCCTTTACTACAGCAAAAGAAGTGCAAGATCAGACATAGACCATTTCTAATAACAATAGAGAAGGATAATCAAATACAGCTTTTGTCTTTGTACTCATCCACTTAGCCATATCACTCTACCTCACTTGAGGAAGAAGAGTGACTCCTGGAGAGGGAAAAGGCGATGACTAGACAGAGAACTGCATGGATGACAGACAAGCCATTCAAAACAGTAGGAAACTCTAGAAGGGAAGAAGCACCCCATCTCAAAATTGGCTTTTAAGGGAGACAAAACCCCAATGGTCACATTAGCCATTTCTATTTACTGAGACGTATTTTAAAAGATCAATGGTGTGTTATTACTTAAGTCGAAGCACCTAATTCCAATTAGCTCAGTACAATATCCAGTTATGTACCTCAGTGATGCAAAAAAATTTTCATAGCATTTCAGAAATTTTCTACTATATAAAAAAAGCTTTACCTAAAATAATCGTCACATAATTAACGATGGCTTTTGCCTAGACATAAATACACATAGAAAGTGGCTGCTGTTGGTAATAGACTCCAAATACTTCAGAACCTACTTAACAGCTGAATTTCCCTAAGTCACATCTTTTAGTCATAAACACACAAGTAAGGTAACTTGTCCTTTAGATTTTATAATAACAGCTATCTCTCCTGCTAGCTGATAGGAAATTAATGTTTTTCATTATTCAAGAAGTCAGCTACACCAACAAGGCAAAACCTAATATCCCTGTCTATCGATCATTCTTTATAGGTGGACAAACCCAGCGTTGGTCTTAGAGTTATGATAGAGGATGTTAGGAAACAAACAACATGACAAAGATTTAATAATACAGAATGAATTATGAGCCAATCTTCATGAGCATTTTAGGATGAATTCTGGCTGGGAGCTATTATTTTCAACATGGATATTTTCAAATTCAAAATTGAAAACACATTTTGTTAATAACCAAACACAATTATCATTTGCATTATTCTTCTGCTGCATAAAAAATCTGCATGCAATGTAAACATAATTTGGCTAGAGACAAAAGCAATACTGATATTAGAAGAGACTTGGTTATTAGAACATACCTATTATGTGCAGTGCCCCAATTTTGTTTCTCCCTGCAATTACTAGGCTTCTTTCCTCTTAGATGAGGTCAAACTTCCAGATGGGGCAAATGAAGAAGACGACCAGGAGGTTTAATTTGATCGCTGTGCAAGCTATGAAGCACTGATGGGAGAAGTAATTAACAGCATTGCTGTCGGTTGGAAGGGAGTTACACTCTCCTTCGCTTCAACACCCGTGAGGAAAACCACTAGCCTGAAAAGAAAATAATGCAGTCAAAGAAATGTTACTTGTAATGCTGGTAATTAGTAGCTAATTTTAATATCTTAAAAACTAATCACTGTCAAATCAAGACTATCTACCTCCCAGAGTTTCAGAAACAACCAAATCCAGCTGAATTTAAAGGGCACTTACATTAAATCAAAGGTTGCCAGCACTCCGTATATTTGATACATAATTTTAGGTGTTTTATGATGGTTTTAGTCCAATAGATGCAATTTACCCTGTTGATGACTACAATTCTACTCTTTCTTTGGTTTTACGAACTCCCTATTTGTCTCCTTTTACTTCCCAATTATTTATAAAGGCAACCAATATTTATTGAACAGTGACAGTTGCAGACAGTCTGCAGGTTGCTGGGGTTACAAAGATGAATAAGAGCCATTCCCCACCCTAAGGTAGTAAAAATACTCCTCAGACTAGTATCGTTAAATCCCTAACACCTAAGTGAGAATTAGTTTTATCGATCCCTTCCTGCAAGAGATACTGAGGGATAAAAAGGCAGTTGGAAAATGATTGTGCTCTAGATTTGAAAAGACAGTGAAAGGCATAATTTTGAAATGGAAACTTAAGAGTTTGCTACTAATACTAACATATGCCTTATCTCAGAGTCACACTAGTTCCTTTCAATGTTATTAGCACTGCACCCCAAACACACACAAAATAAAGTCTTTATATAAAACTTGTTCTTTTTCCATTAATAAATTTATTTTTGTATCTAGTGGGTAGAAACTGGCTTTCCACAACCACATTTTAATTATCAGTGAAGACAGCATCGGAGTACAGTGAAGAAAGTTCTTGGTGTACAAATGGAGAGGTCTTGTTTTTCAGTCTTAACTGTGCTATTTACTACTGGCTGTTTTGAACTGAATCTCTGCTTTCTTGTCTAGGAGGTGAGAAAAATAAAGTTACATGAAAAACATAATGTACACTGCCTGGCTCACAATGAGTGTCCATTCTCCTTATAATGTGTGAACAGGTGTTCTAGCAGCAAGGTCTGAGGACTCTTTTAAAAGAAAAAGAAAAGATTTGTTTTATTTTATGTGTATGGGTATTTTGCCTGCATGCGCAGTTATGTGTACCACAAACATAATAACCTAGTAGAATGGAGCCCCCAGAACTGGAGTATACAGACAGTTGTGAGCTGCCATATGAGTGCTTGGAATCGAACCTGTGTCCTCCTGAGAAGTAGTTAGTACACTTATCAGCTGAATCATCTCTCCTGCCAACATCTGAGGACTCTTAGAGGTCTCTAATATCTCCTCAGTGAATCTATAGGATACAATTTATTTTATAATAGTACTGAAATATTATTTTCCGTTTCTCTCATCCCGTTGCAAATTTACAGTATAGTGCGATACCACAAGACAAAAAACAGAAATAGATACTTCTTTAATAGAATGTCTTCTATTAAACCACATATCCAAGAGACTTGCACAAATAAAATAATGTCTCTTCTCACTGTTGTCTTATTTTTCTTTATGAATTTTGAATTTTTTACCGAACATATGTCATGTTAACATATACTGAATAAATGAATCTGTTTAACACATCTTTGTTTTAATTTCTAATATATAAGATATTCATAAATATATCTGGTAGATTTTAAGGAAACATTTTAGAGTTTCAGAAACTTTGTAAATTATTCTACTTTTTAACCTGTCCTCAAACCTAATTTTAGGTCTTGGTTTTCTTATATTTACCTCTATAGTTCCCATGATAAGTATCAGCTATTTTAAAGTTTAACCTACTTGAATTTTGCTTGTCATATTTTGGTGGAAATGTGAATATGCCAGAAACCAACAAAATTGTCAGCAAAAGGAGAAACAAAGAGCTCCATAATTCCACCAGTAGTGAGTCTGCTCCAAATAACTGCTAACTAAATAGTCAAATAATATCATATGGTGTCCTTTTAAAGTGGTATTTAGGTGTTCAGTTTATTTAAACATACTAAAATGCACTCCTTTAGTGTCGAGCTATATGCAGTCTAACATATGGGTATAGCTGTGTAACTATAACTGTAGTCCAGAAAATTATCTTCCCTTTTGTAATGAACATTTCCCCAGCCCCATCTACTACCAATCGCTGATCTGATTTATGTCCTTGTAGAGGTCCATTTTCTAGAAGGGCAAAGAAACAGAATCAGACATTGTGCAGCTTTTCTAATAGAGTTTGCTTCTTTAACAATACTTACCTGAGATACAGACGTGTTATTATAGGTTTTTAAAGTTTCCCTTTTGTATTGCTGAGCTGTATTCCATGATATGTATATAAGGAGCAGAGTTTATTCATCTATTCAAAATGGATACACATTTGAATTGCTTCCACTCTGGAGAGATTTTCAATTATAAATTTCTTCAAGGAAGAAATTTTCCAAAAGTGGCTATGACAGTGGGTTTTCCATGGGATAAGTCTCTCTCCCACTTCCCATCTCTCTTTCCCTCTCCCTCCTCTCATTTTTTGATAGAGTGTCTCCTTCTATAACCCAGGCTAGACCCAAACTCAGCATCCTCTTGCTTCAATTCCCTGAGTGCTGAGAATCTTACAGTATGCTCAGCTCTTTGCTACACGCATTAAATGTAATTCTGAAAAATTCAGTTTTAAAAAGTATGTAATTTCTGCAGTTTTCAGGTTTTGTTCATTATAGAAATGTTATTTATATTTAATAGCCATTAAAAGAGATGAGTCCATGCACACAAAGGAGTTTATACTATTGTAGCAAAATCCATAAACTTTTGATGGTTCTTTTGTCTGTCATCTACCACAAAACATAAAACAAAGATGGGAGAAACACTTCCCTTTTCTCTTAAAACTAAGAGCACAGACAATTATTTCTTATTTAAAAGCGTGAACTTAGCAACACAGTCTTATGATTTTCCATAAAATATTAGTGGGCCAATGACAATCAGGACACAGTTCATGGAATTGGAATTTCTTTCATGTTGGCAGCCATGCAACAGGAAAGACAGTTGTTTCCAGGACAAGACACCTAAGATATGAGAGAAAAAGAACAATTTTAACAGTCCTTTTTTTTTTCTATTGATAGCTACAGATGTGCATTCTTTATAAGCTATTATAGGAAAGGCACTCAAGAACTCAAAAGCCACCTACAATTGCAGGTGGCTCTTTCACACAGTTGTAATGAATGTCTGTGTTAGAATTTAGACTGAAAGGGGACAGATAACAGTCAAATCACGTGGCTCTTTTGGTTAGTGATGGTTGTGTGACTTCAGAATCTCCTAACAGGAATGCTGCTTATGAGAGAAACTCTCAAGGCTGTAATAAAGTTCTAATTACTTGACTATTAGAATGGCTATCAGAACTCAATTGAATATGTTAGGTATGTTGAGCTTTGAGAATATTTATATAGATGTATTTCTGCTTTAAAAAACTCGGTTGTAAGTCTTTTCTTTTTCCTTTGGCAAATGTAGATGGCTCTTCTCAAAATTCTAAAAGC
Organism: Rhabdomys pumilio; assembly: GCA_030674055.1. Taxonomy (NCBI): domain Eukaryota; kingdom Metazoa; phylum Chordata; class Mammalia; order Rodentia; family Muridae; genus Rhabdomys; species Rhabdomys pumilio. Next base: position 38,222,276 of record JANHMN010000005.1, read on the forward strand.
TCAGACACTGATGATTTTTAAGACACTGTTAAGTTTTGTAAGTTTTGAGGTTAGACTTGGATGGCTATCTTCATCTATTTTATACAGTGTGACAATTAAGGTGTTGCAGAGGAAAGCAGGGAGGTTTTCATAACCCCTAGTACTACAAGCGAAATTGCAGAGTATCTTAAGTGGTTTTGGTTCATTCCCTTTCTTTCTCTCTCTCTCTCTCTCTCTCTCTCTCTCTCTCTCTCTCTCTCTGTCTCTGTGTGTGTCTCTCTGTGTGTGTGTCTATCTGTGTCTCTCTCTCTTGCTTCTCTCACTACTCTGTCTCTCTGTATCTTTCTCTTTCTGTTTCCTCCCTCTGTGTATCTCTGTCTCTCTGTCTGTCTCTGTCTGTCTCTGTCTCTCTGTGTATGTGGATCCATCTGTCTGTCTCTCCCTCTCCCTCTCCCTCTCCCTCTCCCTCTCCCTCTCCCTCTCCCTCTCCCTCTCCCTCTCTCTCTCTCTCTCTCCCTCTCCCTCTCCCCCTCCCCCCTCTCTCTTGCTCTGGTTTTTCAAGATGATATTTTTCTGTGTCACCCTGGCTGTCCTGTACAAAGACCAGGCTTTCACAAACACAGAGATTCTCCTGCCTCTGCCTCCCATACTTCTCATTGCTCTTACTGATCTTCCTTCCAAGTTCTAGTTAGCATCTCTCCTCTCAAAACAGAGAGCCTTTTGAATTCAAAGCAACTCAGGATGCTGCCTTCAAAAGGGATTTATAGGGTCAGTGAGATAGCTCAGCAGGTAAAGGTCCTGGCTGCCAAGCTTGATGACCCGAATTTGATCCTCAGAACATACATAGTAGAAGGAGACAACCAGCTCATATGAGTTGTTCTCTTACTTCCACATATGCACAGTGACACATGCCTCACTATAATCAGTCAGTGTAAAAACTATTTTAAATGCTCTTATACTACAAATGTTCTTTCTTTCTCCTCCATATCCTTAAAGTCTTTTCCTTCATTAGAGTAAATAATTCTGCTTATCACATAAAATAATCCTATTATGGCATGAATAATTGAAAGACTCAAATTTCCCATTCAATCTATTTTTTTATTAGTTTTCCTAAATCTGTTTCTACCCCTCTCCACCCAGTTCAGGGGCTGGGAAATGATTGGATAGGCTGCATCACCTGTACCTCTTATCTTCTCTTGTCCTAAGGAACCCATTATTTTTGGCCAGTGAGAGATTCTAGATGATAAAAGGATAGCACGGTGAGAGCAGGGTATTCATTTCCTGAATTCCTGCTCTGTTGCATCATCAAGAGTTAAGTAAGGTTATCGAAGTCTGTCTTTTCAGTCAGAAAAACTCATACAGCTTGTTTTTAATTCTAGCAGTCCTCTTCTCCCTTGGTTACACCATTTTTTTTCTCAAGGTCTTAGCTGGATTAAGCTTACACACATTTTATTATTGTATAACTTCACTAAAGTTTCCTAGATGACACCATTTAAGTATACCATAGCTTTCCTTCTAGAATCCTCATCGGATCTGGTCTCTGCTATACCTATCCTTTTTATCACACACAGGAAGTACACAATACAATCCCAAAAGGTTACAAAATCTATAAGAGATGTACAAAGAAGTTTATGCTATTGAACTTACTAATATGTATACTATTCTTAAATATTTAAGGATCATCTCTGAATATCTATCAAAACAATATAGAGAGCCATAATATTTTATCACATTATTTAAACACTTTCTAAGGCCCGGGAACTTTTTATGACATATTAATTAGTCCTAAAAATAACTTGGTCTATTATTCTCATTTTAATTTTCAGAAATTTAACTGTGAAATGTCTTGACATAGATCACTTTCGATTTACTTTTGTTTGACACTCATTCATCTTCTTGAATCTGAAAGTCTGTGTCTTTTGCCAAATTTGGGAAGCTGTCAACCATGATTTTTTGCATTCCTGCAAATCCACTACCTTCCTATTCTCCCGAGGCTCTGCTGATGCAAACATTAGATCTCTTATTGTTGTTCTACAGGCTGAGAAATCTCCTTTTTGATTTTATTTCATCTAATATCTATATAGTTTAGATGGGTAGTGCGTGACAATTTATCCTCATGCTCACTAATTATGTCCTTTGCCTTTTCCATTCTATTATTGCGTTGATTCAGTTATTGACTTCCTTGTAGAAGACAAGTCTCTTGCAGGCATAAACATGGGTTAGATTCCCCTTTGCAGTGTTACTCACCTTTCCAGTTGTCTCCTGCCAATGAGAGGAATTCCAGCAAGAATAAAATGGCTTTCTGAGCCAGGCTTGTGGAGGTGAGATTTCTTTTACCAGTCTGCTACCCATGGATTTCTTAGTGGGCAAGCAAAGTTGCCTGTTGCCAATAGGACTGATCCCTATAATATAATTGAGGGAATGATTGAGCCCTTTCCCAAGAGTATGTTTCATCTAAGGAAATAATTTGAAGTCATGGAACCAAGATATATTTATCTGACTTAATTGAACCAATTCGTACTTTCTGAAGTATACTTTATTGGAAAAATAATTTTTAAAATGAGCAGTTTTATAGCTAACATTCCAATAGTTGAATAATTTCCCAAGTCTAAATGTTGTCGAATAAGCTAAACTTGTCACTCCTAAGAATTCAATCAAAGAAAATTGCATTATTTTTTTCTCACTTCTAAACAAGAAAGGCATTTCGCTTGAAATCTTCTAAGGTCAATTCTTATTTCTATGACTACTTATTGATATTCACTAAAATCTTGAGTGAGTTGTTGTGCTGGTTAGTTTTATGTTAACTTGACACAAGTAAGTAATCTGAGAGGAGAAAGCCTCAATTGAGAAAATGTCTCCCTAAGATTGGGATATATGTAAGCAAGACTGCAAGGCATTTTCTTAATAAGTGATTGATGTGGGAAGGTCCAGCCAATTTGGGGTGGTGCTACTCCTGTGCTGGTGACCCCGAGAAGGCATTCTGAGAAAGCATAAAGAGCAAGCTGACAATAGTAATCAGTACCCCTCCATGGCCTCTGCATCAGCCCCTGCTTCCAGGACCCTGCCCTGTTTGAGTTCTTGACCTGACTTCTTTCAGTGATGGACTATGATGTGGAAGTATAAGCTGAATAAACCTCTTTACTCCCCAACTTGCTTTAGGACATGTTTTGTCATAGCAATAATAATCCTAATTAAGAAAGTTGTCATGCTTTTAGTGGTTCATATCCATTACAAGATGGGGGCATCAGCAAAGAAGACTAGGATGATGACCCTTTTGGCTCCACCCTACAAGTGGGTCAGGCTTTCATCATGCTGATGTACACAACTGATAAGACTGTACAACATATTCAGTACAAGCATCACCGGATTTCATGTTGGTACAATCTCCCTCTTGGAAGATGGAAATGACCTTCCCATTAATAACAGGTTCCCCATTCTCAGCCTTGACTGTGTTGTGGGATTTGTTATGGGTAGACTCATACTGGAACATGTAGATGAGGTGAATAAATGGGGAATGGGTCATTGATGACAACAACATCTGTTTTGCCAGAGTTGAAAGCAGCACTGTTGGCCAGCTACCCGATATGGTCCTCTCTTGATTCTGACATTCAAAATTATGGCTCAGAGTCACCACATGAGACAATGAGATGGTCTCTGGAATGGGGAGGAGCAAAGAGGCCCCAGTTCTTATATACTATATACTATATATATATATATATATATATATATATATATATATATATATATATACACACATACAGGTCTGTTTTGGGTGTCTTTGCTTTCTATTGCTGTGATAAACACCACAACAAGAAACAACTTAGAGAGAGGGTTTATTTGCCTTACATGTCATATCACAGTTGATTGCTGAAGAAGTCAGAGCAAGAACAGCAAAAATGCTAGTTAGCCATTTTGGAATTATTATTATTTTTTACCTAATATCACAATTCAAAAATAATTCTATATAGATATAACATTTGAAAATAAAAATAAGAAGGTACTTGTGAATATATACATAAAATCCTGTGATGATCTGGGCAGTGGTGGGGCACGCCTTTAATCCCAGCACTTGGGAGGCAGAAGCAGGTGGATTTCTGAGTTCGAGGCCAGCCTGGTCTACAGAGTGAGTTCCAGGACAGCCAGGGCTACACAGAGAAATCCTGTCTCAAAAAACCGAAAAACCAAAAAACCAAATAAATGAATAAATAAATAAATGAATAAATAAATAAATAAATAAATAAATAAATAAATAAAAAATTCTGCGATGAGATGAACTTTCCAGTATTAACTTAAAAGCAAAATCCATAAAGGAAAATGCTGGACCATATAAAAATTTTCATATGCATAAAATTAAAGAGCAAACAATTTTATATGTGTGTATGCTTAGAAAGACAAAAACACAGACTAAAGAAAAAGGAAAATTGAAAAATAGAAAGCAAATCTAGAAAAATGAGGCATAGTGTGCTTGCCTATAAGTTCAGCACGCAAGAGGCTAAGGTAAAATTATGAATTCAAGGGTAGCCTGGGCTAAGTAATGAGACTTGCTTGTAAATAAATGTAAAAGTGTGCAGAAGGTAAGCTGTGTGGTAGAGCACTTTCCTGCCATAAACAAAGCCCTGGAGTTGATTTCTGCAACTCTTTTTTTCAAAGCTTAGCATGTTTTCAAACTGCACTTAAAACCAGATAATTATTGGGCATCAAGGCACATAATCTAAGTATTTTGAAGGCATAGGGTTCAAAAAATTTGAACAAGCTTAGGCTAGCTAGGGTGTTGAAGCCCAGCCTGGCTCACATACTGAGATCCTGTTTCAAAACTAAAGAGTAGAGGAAAAGAGAGGGGGAAAGGATGAATGTAGAGGGCAAAGGAGGAGAGGTGATGGGCAAAGAGAAGAAGGTAGAATAGGAACTATCCATTAATCAAAATTTAAAATAACAAAACAAGGTACTTATTACTGGAGCACAATCAGGATTCTTTTAAAATGTCTTATGGAGTCTCTTGGCAGATGTAGGATAAATTTATGTGCCTACCTAGTACCTGCATCCATGTCTTGGCAAATAGATTATGCTAGGCTATATAAAGTGGTATGAAGCTTGCTCATTCCCTTAAACACCTGAGTCGGTAAAGCCTTTCATTCTTCAAATTTGAAGGGCAGCCTCTCCCTCTCTTCATTGCCCATCATGCTGCCTAGATATGCTCCTGAATCTCTCCTAAGTCTTCCCACTTCAAGGCTTGATCACACCTGTCAGTGATCGTGAGGCCCTCTCTCAAAACAAACAAACAAAACAAAAACAAAAACAAAAACAAAAACTCATTCTACAGAGCAATTTTATGTCAGCTGCTGTCTACAGTCCTATTCTCTCAATCTCCTTTTAAACATATCATCCTCATAATTCCCCTAATCTCTGTCTTCTTATCCTCCCAATCAAAAAATGTATATTAAAAGAGAAACACTAACTTAATTTTTCTTTGAGTTCCACATGACTTGCTCAGCTGTTTTTTTCTATTAATCAAGTATTTATTAAGCACCACTGGCTGTTACATAGCTAACTTGTATTTTTGCGTATGCACAGGCAGAGCATGAGATAGAGCCAAGGCTTTCACACAGTAGGTTAGCTCAAAGGCAACATTGAGCTATATTCCCTACTCAACCCTGTCGTTTTGGTTTTTTCTCCTTTTTTTTTTTTTTTTGAGATAGGGTCTCATGTAGACCATGTTGGTCTGAAACTCTTGATACCCCTCGCTTTTGTCTCTTGAATACTAGAGGCACAAGCATATGCTGCCACCACTGCATATACTATTTTGTTTTAAAGTACTTCTTGAAATCATGTGCAGTTCAGGAGGTAAGGTGAGTGGAGCATCTGAAAAGAACTGAGGATTGTTTGACATTTGTTGCCAGTTAGACTATAAAATGACTTTGCTACAAATGTCAGCATACACGATATGAATTAACTAATGGCTGTAGCTGACTTCAGATGCTTTATGGCCTTATGATAATTTTTTTTCTGGGACTATTTTGATGTTATTATGTAGAAACTTTGGAAATAGTCATTCAATCTCTGATGTCTACAGAATTCAAAGAGATGTGCTTCTGCTGCTGTTATTTCTCAGCTGAACATAGAAAGTCTTATTGTTTGAAGTTTTCTGTTTTTTTTAATTCTGGCACCCTTGAAATGTTTTTCTGTTCACCTTGCTTGTTATTTTCTCTCTGAAGATCAGTATACCAACTTTCATTCATCCTTTTCATTTAACTTGCCAAGATTCTATCTTGCCATTTTAAGATAGTGGGGTGGGGAGCAATAGCAGAAGACACTAATGAAAAAAAAAAAACTTCAAAGCCTATCAAGCTCTTCATAGTCATGAATGAGTGACAATCAGGAAACATGCTGTTACATGTTTTAGTGTTTTTGTCTAATCTCGAACTAGACTTATATGTAACCTAGTGGCAGGGCTGTGTTTCTGTTATTATCATTGGAAGTGGGCACATAATTTAATAAAGTCATTGCATCAGTGTAGAAATGTAGCCAGAAACAAAACAGTTGCCTCCCAATGCAAAAGGCAGAGTTCAATGCCCAGGGCTTAAAAGTATAAGAAGTAGCTCTACAAAGCTATTGTGAAAATAGCAGTCCTCTTCCTCCACAACATCTCTACCAAAAAATTCTAATTTTAATCTTTTAAATAAGTATTTTGTATGTGTCTGTGTGTGGTATGTATGTATTCATACTTGTGTGTCAGTACACTTGTGTATGGGAGGTGATAAATGCTTGACACACAAACATGGTTTTGAATATGCAGCACTCACATAAAAACTAGTTTCCATATATATATATGAAAACTAGAGGTTGATACTGGGAGTCTTCTTAAATCCCCCTCTTCCTCATTAACTGAGGCAGTGTTTTTCAACTAAATAACTTTCCAGCTTTGTATTTCTAATGTACTTAATAATGTTTATTGCTGAATTGTAGTAAGTATTAGTACTAAGTAAACAATATATTCTTCATTTATCTTCTAACTAGGTTATCACCCAAAAAAGGAGTTAATTTGATATCCTGCTTTATACATTTTTATTCTTTGTTCTTATTTAGTATTGCATCTATGCTTTAATTTTTTATTTTCCAAAAGATTTTTTTCTGTTCTCTAATTTTTTCAAATACTACCATGCTATGATTTTACAGTCCTAATATCTTATCTAATGTCACTAAAGTTATTGATTATAGTTATAATTATTCTCTCTGCATGTGCAGAGAAAAGTCATTGCCCTCTAATATCTGGAAAAGTGTAAATGGTTAGGCAGCAGGTGGCAAGGATTGATTTTTCATACTGTAAGTCTGGCAAACTGTTAAATGTAGAAAAGTTACCTGGGCTATTTTATAAGTCAAATTCCACACTGATGGCCAGCCCTGTGGTGTTAGAGGAAATGGCTTTAAACATTAATAATGTTGGGCTTTGGGGTTGGCTCAGTAGATAAATGCTTGACACACAAACATGGTTTTGAATATGCAGCACTTACATAAAAACTAGTCGAGCATGGCAGCTCACCAGTAATTTCAGCACCCAGGATGCAGAGACACAGGATTTCTGCAGTGAGCTGGCTATCTATCTAGACTAGTTGCCAGTGGTACACTTTGGGTTCAACCGAGATAATGTGCCTCAATAACTAAAGTATCAACTTTGGCTCTCCACACACATGTGTACATGGACTCACACACATATACTCCCCCACACTCTCATATTGAAATTCCCTCCATTACATTCTGGAGGAAAATTCCAGGGAGTTCTAAAAGTAGGTTCCTGAAGTCTTAAAAAGTTATCAATTCACAAATCTCATGAAGTCCCTGAAGCTTACCAAATTCACAAATCCTCTGTTTTCTCAATATTATATAAGTAGTAAGGACTACCATGGAGGAGAGACTATAATCTATAGAGGTATATACAAGTCTTACAGAAAGCTTTTGTGAGTCACCGTTCATGCTTGGGTAATGTGCTACCTTTGAGTTAATCTGTGTTTCTTTAAGTAACTTCTCACCCTTACTCCTATAAGTAACTATAGTAAAATCATTTGTTTATCACAGTGAACTTTGATGACATCACTGCTTTGATTTGACTCTGGTTCCCTAACTGGAGTGAGTAGTTGGACTGTAATACAACACACACGTGCGCATGCACACACACACATACACATACACACACACACACACACACACACACACACACACACACACACACAGAAAATATGCATATAAGTATACACACATACACTACATACACAAATTTATAATGTTGGTATGTTATATTTTGTTTTGTTTTTAGATAATGAGTTACTTTTGGAAGTGAGACTGCTTTCCAGCGATAACTAAAGGAAGGAATGCTGTCCTTGTGGTTTAATTGGATATTTTATTTATTTACATCTCAAATCTTATCCCCTTTCCCAGTTTCCCCTCTCTAACCCCCCAACCCCATCCCCCTTATGCTGCTTCTATGAGGGTCCTCCTCCACCCACCCATCCACTCCTACCTCATCACCCTAGCATTCCCCTACACTGGGGCATCACCCTTCACAGGACCTCTCCTTCCATTGATGCCAGATAAAGCCCCTTCAACTCCTTCAGTCCTTCCCCTAACTCCTCTCTACTGGGGTGTGGTTTAAAATCTAATTTTACTGATGTTCCCACAACTTAAAGTAATTGCAAGGTTTATACACACCAATTTCTTCTAAAATAGTATTTGGATAGGCAATGGTGATAATCTGAAAGAGAGTGTTAACAAGAGAAAAATTTGGCCTTAGGCAAAAATGCAAGTAAAGAAAATTCCTATTCACTTGAACCTACTTTTAGGTGACTTCCTGGTATCAACTATTCAGATGAGATAGAAAGGGTCAGGAAAAAACATTTCTAACAACAAATAAAACACAAGGGAAGTAATTAAAAGCTGGGCCTGGAGAAAATCTTTGCATGTTTTTACTTTCTCATGGAACTGGCTAGAAGTGTTGAGAATAGAAGTTTTGCAGGGTATAGAGATGCCAAAGAAAGCCTTCTGGGACACTATTAATAATATTCTGTTATGCTTGCAGACAGGAGCCTAGCATAACTGTCCTCTGAAAGGCTCTACCTAGCAGCTGATTGAAACAGATACAGATACCCACAGTCAAATACTGGATGGAAGTCTGGGATCCTTATAAAACATTTGGGGGAAGGATTGAAGGCCCTAAAGGGGATAGGAATCCCACAGGGGGACCGACAGTGTCAACTAACCTGGACCCTTGGGAGTTCTCAGAGACTGAGTGACCAACCAAAAAGCATACATAGACTGGTTCAAAGTCCCAGCACATATGCAGCAGAGGACTGCATTGCCTGGCCTTAATGGGAGAGGATGCATCTAATCCTGCAGAAACTTGAAGCACCAAGATGGGGGGATACAATTGTGGAATCCCACCACAGAGAAAAGAGGAGAGGGGATGGAAAGAGGGACTCTGTGAGGGGGAATGGGAGAGGGCAATGTTTGTGATATAAAGTGAAAGAAAGTGAAAGAAAGAGAGAGAGAGAGAGAGAGAGAGAGAGAGAGAGAGAGAGAGAGAGAGAGAGAAGGGGAGAAAGAGAAAAATAAAGAAAGAAAAAGAAAGAAAGAAAGAAAGAAAGAAAGAAAGAAAGAAAAAAGAAAGAAAGAAAGAAAGAAAGAAAGAAAAAGAAAGAAAGGCCTTCTGGGTATGATGGAAGTCCAGAGATTACGTCTTCTGTGTGAATTGCTAAAAGGGTGAAAATAAGAAAGACTAGACTTTGTCCCAAAAGAGGAAAAAAGAAAATTCAGAAATCAATGAAGAAGTAAAAGGACATTAAAATAATAATAATAAAAAAATGTGCTACTGCCCTGGAATCTCCTGCAGAGGACCCAGAAACTTAGTCTTAAAAATGGAAAAATGCTCAAGCTTTTTCTTTGGCAGTGGTAACAGCAAAGGAAATGGTAGCTACACCTGGGTCATATCTGGCATCTTCTTTTGTGAGACGTAATCCAACGGAGTCAGAGAATGAAAGGGCAACAAAGTCTAGAAGAACATAATATGTTCTGTTCTATTTTATTACACATCTTGGTTTATATAATTTCAATTTTATATCAGCTTTCTATTATATATACATATACGTCTCCATTTTGAAATTTATTTTTTCTCTTAGTAGTACACTCTTGTTTTTTAAGGGTTCAGTTGATATGTTAGAACCTTTATTTGACTAGTAAAAAAAAAACCTCTTATGTCTGCTTTTCTTGTCTCCAACCCTAATATCCATTTATCTACTAATTTTCGTACTCATATGCTTTCTATAAAATTGTTACTCTGTGCTCTCTTACCACTTACCTCACTCCTCTTCACTTCACTACTGGAAATTACTAAGTTCCTCTAATGTGACATTAGAAATTCTGTGTTAATCCTTACAAAAGCGAGGGACACTATCTTTCACTGTAGAACACCAAGGCTGATGTCAAACAATCATAGCTGTTATGGCAGTCAATTTTCCCCTGTCCACTTTGGCATGTCTATTGTTATTCTTGTTCAGCTCTTGTTTATGAAGTCATGTTGATGAGATTTTATGGGTATAGCTCCTGATATTACTAGGAGACACAATATTATAGCAAACTCTGTTCCTTTAGCCCTTACAATCCTCCCAACCCCACTTTTCACAATGTCCTTGAGCTGTAAGTGCAGGATTTATTGTGTAGATGTATCCTTTGGGACATGCGCTCCATAACTCTGCATTTTCATTGCTTATGATTTTCTATGGGGATCTCTAATGCAAAGAGAAGTTTCCTCGGTGAGGGATGAGGACTATACTTACCTGTGGACATAAAGACAACTATTTAGAATGTAGTTACAGATTATGCTGGTTTCTTAATGCAGCAGTTTCAGGTTCTCATTCAAGAACTACAACTTTACTGGGTAGTTGGATACTTTTCTAGTACCAGGCATGATTTCTCCCTTGCTAAGCTGATCTTAAGTCCTTGGTTATTACCAAGGTATGTGTGCCACTACTGTGCTTTTAAAGTTGTCATGCCATGCTGGTCATTGGTGTAGTTTATAGGTGCCATTATATGACTGGGTAGGGTTGCTGATTACTGTCTCCTTTGGAAGATTGAATGGCACTCTCTTGTACTATGAAGCTATTTCCCAGTGTAGAGGCTTTCAGGTCAGTTCCAACTCAGGGGCTTCTGGGTCCTGTATATGAAGTATATGATGCCTTCAGAAATAGGGACTTACAAAAGAGGGTTATTTGTGTTTGGTATTGGAGTTCTTTTTTAATGTGGTCTTTGTATCCTAGAGGTAAGCATTGTCAGCCCAGATAATTTTCATTTAAACTATCTATGTCTACTTATAGAGAAACAATTGTATTATAAATTTCTTTTAGCTAGAGAGTTAATAGTATTTATAATTCCTCATGACTCTCAGACATCTTTACTGTTATTTTACCCTCAGTTCTCCTGCTTCTGTATTTGTCTCTCACTCCTCCATAAATACTGCCCTCTCTTTTTTTTCCACATTTCCCTGATCAGATCACACTTACCCTGCTATTGCCCTCTCGGTTGCCCTCCCCTTACACAGACAGTGTTTCCCTTTTACTTTTTTGGTTTCTGAGGTTACTCCAGAACATATACTCACATGTGAAGATTGCAGCTAGGAGTTTCTGATGAGGGAGAACATGGGATATTTTTCTCTCTGGATCTGGCTTACTTCACTAAGTATGATCTTTTCTACTGAAAGGCATCCTTTTGGATGAACTATGTGTCATTGAAGAAATCAAGGAAGAAGTTCAACAATTACAAGGATGAAATTAAAATTGACATACAGGCCACGGGAACCACTAGAGAACAACCATAGCCATCCTAAAAGGAAAGTGTATACTGATTAATGCTCTTATAAATAATCAGTTTTGCTATATTTATTTGCTGATGACTTAAAAGACCCTTCACCCAACTAGAAAATTTTTGGATCTGATAAATGTGTTCAGTAAAGTTTTAGAATGAGAATTCTATATGTAAAAACCAGTAGCTTCTGGGACTTTCATCACAAGTACTTCCAATAAAAGCACTTGTAAAACAGAGGCAGGCAGCTCTCTGAGTTAAAGGCCAGCTTCCTGGTTTACAGAGTGAGTTACAGGACAGCCAGAGCTACAAAGAGAAACTCTGTCTAAAAAGCAAAACTAAACTAAACTAAAAACAGCATTCACAAACTCGATGAGAAAGAAGTATCCTATTTGCAATTTCCCTAAGTTCTGGAAATAAACCAAACCAAATATGTGAAAGGCCTCTGCAAAGAAAATGTTTAGATACAAAAAAAAAAAAAAAGACATTGAAGAAGATAGAAGATGATAGAAAGATCTTTCAAGCTTTTGGATTGACAGGACTATTATTGTGGTGATCGTCAAATTTGAAAATTTAATGTATAGATTCATACAATTCTCCTCAATATCTGAATGACATTCTTCACAAATATAGAGAAAAAATCATAAAGGTTATACAGAAACATGAAAGACCATGGATAGTAAAAACAAATCTAAGCCAGGAAAAAAAAAACCTATAGCCAGGGCTGTTACATCACCTAACCTCACAGTATACTGGAAAACCCATAGGGACAAATGCAGGATGACAGTGGAAAAAAAATAGACTTGCAAAGTAGTGGACCAGAACAGAGGATCCAGAGGTAAACCAACATGGGTACAGACAGAAGCCTAACAGTTGAGAGGGTGTTGAAAACATACACTAGAAAAAAGACATCTTACCCAATAAACAGAGTTGACAAAACTGGATATCCATTGGAAGAAGAATGAAACTAGATTAGTATCTCCCATTCTTCCCCAAACCAGTTTAACTTGGATCCAAGACAAGAAGTTAATATCCAAGAGATATAAAGCACAAAGATTAAATACCAAACCCTCCACTGCTCATCAGTAAGTGAGATAAGGACATAAACAGGAAATTCTTTTTAAAAAAAAAAATACAAATGTCCAATGAAAATCTGGAAAATAGTAACCATGTGAAGATGCAAATTACTACTTTGAGATTCAATCCCATCCCAGAATCTCTATCATCAAGGAAACAAAGAACAACACATGCTGGAGAGGATGTGAGGAAAGACTCATATTTATTCACTAGTAGGGCTGTAACTGGTAGTGCCAGTATAGAAATCAGCATGGACGTTTAAAAAAAAAAACTAAACTAAAAATAGAATGGTTATATGACCTTGTTAAACCGCACTTCAGCATGTACCCAAAAGAGTCTATATCTTACCACAGAGATATGTGTACATCCACATTTATTGCTTTCTTTGCACAATAGTAAGGAAACAGAATCAGCCCAGATGTCTGTCAACAAGATAGATAATGAAAATGTGCTACATATACACAATGGAATTTCATTCATCTGTAAAGAGAAATGAAGTTATGAAACTTTCAGGCAAATCAATGGAACTGGAAAATATATTAAACGAGGTAATTCAGGCTCAGAAACACAAATAGCTCATGGTTTTGCTCATATATGGACCATAGTATCTGAATGTTAAATATGTGTATTGGTGGAAGTGTGATTAGAGGTCAGGAAACTAGAAAGGAGTATGTGAGGAAGAAAAAGAAAAGAGGTGTTAAGGGACGGGAGTACTGAGGGCATCAGGGTACAGGAGAGGAAGAACTGAAGAGGGAAATTGCAGTGGAATGTATAATCAGAAAGTTGAGGGGGGGGGGCGGCGAAGCCAGGGAATTGTATCTGCACTGAACATTTACAGACATTTGTATTGCCATTATTTTCTCAATACTACATCTCTGTGGCATTTACATTGTAATAAATTCTACAAATAATGATAAAAAACAAATTGCCAATGTCACTAAAATCACAGCTTCAAAAACCTGGGACAAAAATGGTGTCCATTCCATATTAAAACTGTAAGTCTGGTAAAGTATGCATTTTGGTTGAAAACTATGAAAACTAATGTAATTAATTCTTAAAGTTGGAGAAATGTGCCCTGTTAGTAAACTGGAAAACTAAAGTATGAAATGTTGATACTTTTGAAACAGACCCAAGAAGGAGCTTTTGAAGATATCAAAAAGATAAGAAGTTAGAATGGCTAAAACAAGTTTAGCAAAGAACAAGATACAGATATTTAGTATAAGCAACTGTAGTGACAGGAGCCAAAGCATGTGTCTGTGTGAGGCTGTCAGATTCCTAGAACTGGCTTTACAGACAGTTGTGAACTGCCACATGGGTGTGAGTGCTGGGAATTTAACCTGGATTCTCTGGAAGAGCAGCCACTCTTAACCCCTCAGGCATCTCTCCAGTTCTTTATGTCTTGCATAAATGTACACAGATATATGCAAGTAAAGTACCAAGTACATAAAGTAAGAAAGAAGTTACATTTGTAGTTATTTATATATAGATAAAATCAAACCTAAAAAACAACCCAAAAAATCCACCACCACCACCACCACCACCACCACCACCAAAAAATAAATGTGTCATTAAAATGAAAAAAAAATAGCACATTTCTAGCAATAATTAAGAGATCAAGGGGATGCAGTGGGGCTCAACATAAGGTGCTTCCTTGCTTAGTACTGCTCAACATAGAGTGCTTGCTTAGTACTGCTCAACATAGCGTGCTTGCTTAGTATGCCTAAGGTTCTGGGTGGGTTTGTTCTCCAGTACACCAAGATCATATAAAAGAATAAATCAAGGGAATATTTCCATAAAGAAATGGAAGTGTTCACTAAAATAAAGTTTGATAAAATGTACAAGTATAAATAGAACACTGAAGCCAGTTTTTGAAGACATTCTCTCTCTATCTATTCAGTTGTAGTATATGGCTCAATATGACACCAAGTAACTTGTATCGTATGATTTTGTTTGACCAGACTGCAAGCAAATTAGAAATTAATCACAGTAAATGATTAGTAGAAAGTTCCTAAATGTAGAAAATTAAGACATACACTGCCAAATAATTGGAAGTCAAAGAAGAAATTAAAACTAAATTAGAAAATGGAAACTGTAGAAAATATTATATAAAAAAACTATGAAGTCAATTTATGGCTTCTATGTCTTTAATAGAAAAGAGAAAAATAGAAAATTAAAAGTATGAGGAAATTCCTTAACTGATATAAGGTATCTAAAACATTCTTTACAGAAGTTCACATATTCATTAAAAAATGAAAAATATTTTTAAAAGATTGTGTAGAAGGACAAAGCTGTCCATTATTACCACTTCTATGTTTCAATGTACTGAACCTGAGTAAAGCAATAAAATACAATGTTAAATTGAAATAAAATATTGTAAATGCATAAAAAACATAAAGAAGGGGCATAGCTGTCATTTCTCTCTAATAATAGAAGACACCCAGAGAAATCACTAAAGAGTTTAGCAAAGGAGACAGAAACAGAATCTGTTCATAAAAATTCATATAGTACAGGAACACGATACTGAAAATATTAAAATGCCATTATAGAAAATAAAATTTTAAATAAAGCTAAATTTAGTGAATGATGGATATTTTATAATAAAACTATAAAACAGGCTGAAGATAGATATAATATGAGAATTATATTTACAAATCAGAAGATATTGTAAGATATCAATTCTCATCAGATTAAAGTAGAAATTTTTTGCAATTTAAACCAACTTCTAATAAATTCATTTATAGGAAATGATATACTATCTATGAAATTCATACAAAACTGAAAAGTATTTGGTAGAATCAAGAAAATCCTGAAAAAGAACTACAGTTAGAGAATATATGTCACTATATTGCAAGGCTCCAAAGCTGTAGTAATTGAGATAACGTCATTTGTTAGAAGGACAAAGATCAATAAAAGAAAATAGAATCCAGAAATAACAGAAAGCTCTAGGAGAAAATAAGGCCATTGGATACACACATTTTATGCTTTTATTAATATTTTGTGTGCCTGTGTGAGTATCACATGTGTGTGCCCATGCTGTGTAGAATATTTGTTGGTCAGAGGACAACTTTTCTGAGTTGGGTCTCTTCTTACACCTGGCTTTGAAGGCAATGTCTCTTGTTTCTTGCATACCCTAAGCTAGGTGGCCCATAAGCGTCCAGTTGAGGCTCCTGTCTCTGCCTCCTCCCATCTCCCTGTGGAACTAGTAGGATTACAGGTGGGAACCTTGGCACTTGGCTCCTTTTTTTAAACATAGGTTCTAGGGACTGAACTCAGGTTATCAGACATATATGGCAAGAGCTTTAACCCACTGAGTATCCCATTGGCCCGAGATAAATATTTCTGAGATGCAACACAAAAAAGAAGTAATAATTTAAAAATGACAAATGACTTTTTGACATTAAAAAGTTGAAAAAAAGTTGAAAAGCAACAAAGTATGAGGAAATACCCCTGTTTCATACATATGATAAATGAACTATATGTGAAATGTATAAACACTTTTCTGAAGATAGTACAATACATCAAACAATAATTGATCAAAATAAAAGTACAATAGGGCCAGAATTATTATTATTCCATGATGTAATTCCCAGTACCCAAGAAACTAACACAGAATTACTGCTAGATTTTGGCTAAGCTGGGCTACAATGAGAATCCCATGGCAGCCTATGCTACAGTGTGATATCCTTTCTCCAAATTAGAGAAGGAGGAGGAAGAGGAAAGAGGAAAAATAATTCAACAATCTATAGGCAATGTGTTTGAATTTGCATTTCTACAATTCAATTATCTCATAAGTACATGAAAATATATGCAGGAGTTTTAGCCCTCCCTTAAGTCCCCACGAGATGTTAGACAACCACTTCTCACTAATAATTTTCTTCTTGGTAAAGAAATGATTGCCCAGATACAGAACATCATGGTCTTGGCTCAGTTCAATACTGAGGTGCCTACACAGGCCTTGCAGCTGAGAGAACCATACTCACTACTGTGATAACACCTCCCTACATCAAATGATGGTTACATCTCTTTTCTCTCTCCCTTTCTGGGAGCCATTGGAGAGGGATCTCACTGTCTAATTTTAGCCACCCCAAGAGCTATCAAAGTGCTTGAAAATGAATCCTGGATTCATCACTTTTGAATCCTGCTTTGCAGACCAAAGAAAAACCCCAAGAAAGAGATCAATTAAGAGATACCCATGTTACTTGGCACTGGTGGTGTAAACTTTGAATCATAGCACTTGGAAAGAGGCAAAGGCAGACACATCTCTATGAGTTTGAGGCTATCCTGGTATACATCTTGAGTTTTAGAACAGTCCCGCATCAACAAACAAACAAACAAAACCAGAGAGGGTGTGGGGTGCTCATGTGAATCTATCTAAACAATACAATGGACTTTAATTCTAACATTTAAAAAGTGTTCTTTGTTCTGGCTTCTCCTGATTCTTTGCCTAGGGCTTGTAATGCTAATGTCTGCATCAACTCAGGCCTGTTCCACTCAACCAGCTTGTTTTTCTTTTCTCCCTGACTTCTCTCTTACCCTTCTCCTTCGTTTTGTCTCTATCCAGGAACTAAGCAAAGGACTCCTTTTCCTCCTTATGCCTGGCTGTTATTCAAATGGCTCTTTACACAATTCCAATTTCTAGACCCCCAGAAAGAGTACACCAACTGTCACACCTAATGACTCAGATAGCAGTAAGACTTGATATTTATTCATCCCTCAGTTTCCTAAGTGACAATTAGGGTTATCTCTTCAGATCATGGGCAGTTGAGGACAGGAATAGAAATGAGTTGGGCAGTTTAGGGGTAGGGTATTAATCCATTGACTCTTATCCTCTAAGCCAAAAAAAAAGTCCTTGATCCTGTCCTGGCTAATGGCCAGAAATTCCAGAAGTATTTGGGAACCAGAACCTTGGCCTGAAAATTTGAGCTGAGTGTAGTGGTGCATGCCTTTAATCCCAGCACTCAGGAGACAGAGGCAGGTGGATCTCTGTGAGCTCCAGGACAGCCAGGGTTATGCAGAGAGATCTTGCATCAAAACAAGACAAAACAAACATATTAAAAAATCCTAAACAATTTTAGGGTTGTTCTTGCCTCTTTGGGGTGTGTGTATTTTGGGGATATGTTGCAGTTGAATTGATCAGGGCTCTTCGGAGGCCAATTTGAGATAATTAGTTTTTCTGTTTGAGTGGAGATCTACTGTTTCAGGTTATCCACTTATAAGAGAATGAATTCAGTTATGGAGGTCAATCATCTGGCTAACAGGCTCTCCCCACCCACTGGAAGTCAGCACTACCCCCAAGGAGGGGCAATCCCTAGAGAGGCAAACCCACTTTAAGCCACATTACAGAGATAGGACTCATCATCCTTTTAATAAGATCATGTGAGTTTTCTAAGAATTCGCACTCCTAATAGTCACAGCTGCAGTCATACAGCTCTGTAAGTCAGTACACTCAGAAATATGTAACTAACTTTTCCTCTATCTCTTCACTAAACACTAACAAGTTGGTTGTCTGTCCACCATGTGGCCGACCTCCGTGCTGGCTTGCCTCAGATTGTGTGTTTTTTCTTCTCTTTTTCTTTTCCACCTTCCTCCTCTGGGCAGATGTTGAGATTTATAGCTTGCCATGCCAAAGCTTTTCTTTAAAACTGTAATAAAATTGTCCTTAAGCATTAAAAATATCAAAAGAATGTTAGCCCTCAGAGAAACTAAAATCAAAACCACAAAGATATACTATTTCACACCCACTATGATGGCTGTAACCAAAATATGGAGGGAAAGAAATAAAAGAAAATAAAATGTTTTAGTGAGAACATGAAAAAACTAGAACCCTCATATATTGTAAGTATGTAAATGTCAGAGCCACTTTGGAAAATAATCTGTCATGTGGTTCTTTATACAGTTAAGCACAGAATCAAAATATGATCCTGAAAGTCCCACATATTTTCTCAAGATCAATTAAAACATGTCTAAAATATCACATACAAGAATATTCATAACAGTATTATGCTAGTAACTAAATAGATGAAACATGCTTTCATGAGATTGATATTCAAAAGTGATATGTTTACCCAAAGGAATATTAGTCAGTCATAATAAGTAATGGAATACTGACACACTCTGTAACATGAATAGGTCTTGTTTATTTTAAGTGAAAGAAACCAGATTCAAAAGATTGAATTTTGTATGATTGTATTTACATAAAATTATCAGAACAGGCAAATTAATAGAGACAGGGAGGAGACTAGTGGGCATTAGGAGATAATGGAAGTACTTGCTAAATGGGAAAAGTTTTCTTTTCTCTGTGATGATGACAGTGTTCCACAATTTATAGTAATGATACTAAACTTAAAAATATTAAATTTTACTTTGAAATGAGTTAATTGTGAAGGATATGAATTATTTCTCAATTATTTCTCAAGAAGGCTACTTAAAATTAAGTCACTGATTAAAAGGCAAACAAAAAGATTGTGAAATGTATCTGCAATGAATATATTGGACAAGCAACTCTATCAAATATATACAAAGAAAACCTTCAGGATAGTAATAAAAATAAAACACAAAAACAAACAAATTGAAGAAATAGCTTTTTGTGACACTGGGAATTAAACTAAGATTCTTGCATATGTTAGTGATCTGCTACTGAACTACATTCCAAGCCCCCCTTTAGTTTTTGATTTTTGAGGCTAGACCTCATTAAATTGCAAAATCTGTCTTTGAAAAATATAGCCCAAGTAGGCATTAAATTTAATGTAATATTCCTTCCTTGGCCTCCCCAGTAAGCCAGGATCACATGCCAACCTGAGTCACCAAGTCCAATTGAAGAGAGAGTTTACAAAAGAAATTTCATTAGTATATAGAAAAGTGGTTCTTAACAACTGGTAGTCTCAATGAAGCACACATTAATCCAAGAATGAGAAAGAACCCAGTAGATTGGATCTAATTAAATATATTGACAATACTAATTGTTGAGAAAGATATGAAAGACCAGCAACTTCCTTAGAACACAATTGGGAGAGGTAAAATATATGACTACTTTGAAAAACTGAAAGTATCATAGATACACATAGAACTACCATACAATTTATAATGTATTCACTTAATTTTTTTGTTTCGTTTTGGCTTTGTTTTTTGGAGGACAAGGTTTCTCTGTGTAACAACCCTGGCTGTCCTGGAACTCACTTTGTTAATCAGGCTGGCCTCAAGCTCACAGAGATCTTCCTGCCTCTGCCTCTTGGATATATATATATATATATATATATATATATATATATATATATATATATGAATTTGTAATACCTAATAATAAAAGTACTACTTATAACACCTTTCCTTATATTATTATGTTGATATAATATTTATAATGACACTAAACTAAAACTAGCAAAAATATTCAACATAAAAAATGAGGAAGTAGAGATAAGACAGAGCCTCAGGGGCGGTTGACCAGCTTGACTAACTGCATCAATAAACACTATAGGAGGAACAATAATATCAACTAACTGGACCCTTCAAAGCTCCCAGGACTCCACCAACCAAGGAGTACACATGGAGGGATCCATGACTCCAGCTGCATATGTAACAGAGGGCTGCCTTATCTGGTATCGATGGGAGGGGGTGCCCTTGGTCCTGTGGAAGTTTATGCCCCCAGAGAAGGGTGATGCTAGAGGTGTGAAGTGGGTGAGGGAGCACCCTCTCAGAGGCAAAGGGAATGGGGATGGATGGGGTGGGGTTCATGGAAGGGAACCCTGGAAGGGGGATAACATTTGAAATGTAAATAAATAAAATAATTAATAGATAAAAATTTAAAAAAAACCCGCTATGTTCAGTTAGAGTTTGCATCTCAAAGAGAAAATGGAGGATAATAAAAAATACCTCATGCCAACCTCTGACCTCTACATGCAGACTCAATGCACACATGTGCATATAACATGAACACATATGCACCTACCCAAACCTGACACGTAAATAGAAATTTATTCTATTTACTTTTGCATAAGGAAGAATTAAAATTAATAATAAGAATCACAAGAATTTCAATATAGTAACAATGAATTCCACAAATAATAAAGTGAGCAAAGAAAGCCCTGTT
This sequence comes from Rhabdomys pumilio, assembly GCA_030674055.1. Classification (NCBI taxonomy): domain Eukaryota; kingdom Metazoa; phylum Chordata; class Mammalia; order Rodentia; family Muridae; genus Rhabdomys; species Rhabdomys pumilio. Next base: position 38,243,259 of record JANHMN010000005.1, read on the forward strand.
GCTTTTTTTTTTTTTAATTTCTCTGATGCTGGGCATTTAACCTAGGACTTCATGATTGTTCTGTTACAGAACGCTGTTACAGACAGGCCTGGAATTTGGCTGACTATGCAGCTATCTACAGTGAGCTGGAGACAAGGGTCAGCAGAGAATCAGAGATGAACAATCACCTGTGACTCTAGCTCAAGGAGAATCTGATACCCTTTACTGCAATATCAGCTGCAGAACAGAAAGTTTTCATTTTAGTGAAGTTCAAATATCATTCTTTTTCTTTTATATATACTCTTTTGCTGTTAGATCTAAGTAGTTGTCAAACTAATGGCCATCTAGATTTTCTACTATATTTTCTTGTAGATAGGTTTGCATTTTACATTCCCAAGGTTGGATCTTTAGTATAGCTTTTTAAAAATTCTGTTGAATTTTGTTTCTGTTCTTTCTTATAGTGCTGAGTATACAAGCTCAGTATAGAACCTGAGTATACTGAGTCTTGATTATCTATTGCTTGTTTTAAAACTTTACCAGTAAAAGTTTATTGAGTGATAAATAGGTGACCACAGAAAAATGGTTTTGCATCCATGTTTAAGATGTAGGAAATACCAGTTGTCTCAAATAACTTTCTTACCTTTTTGTTTGAAGTCTTAGATTTTTTTGGTAGAAGATATTCAGTATATATTGTTATTAAAGCTTCTCGTATTGAAGTTTTCTTCTTTTCATAAATTTCAGAGATAATATTTTTTCAATCACACTCAAGATGTATGCTCAAGAAAGTCCATTTTCTTTTTGGTGTATGTTGAGAAGACAAATTTATATTTAGACTACTATTAAATTATGCTCAAACATTTGAAGTTCCAGATTTATGTTTGAGGATTCTAGCTGATTCCACTTTGAGAATCTCTAGAGCCTGACTTCCTGGTCCATGTTCATTTTCCAAAACAAATGTCTAATTTCATCTAGTTTGGCAAGTGTTACCAGCATCAGAGTTTCAGTATCCCTGCTAATTCTAGGCTATCAACTTCTTGAAGTCATTAGCATAACCTCCCTCTATTTAAATCATAAAAGGAACTAAGATATTTTTAAATGTTTGGGGTAAAACATTATTGCTTTTTTCAGATGGAAGATAAGTTTGAACATAGTGTTATAGTTTTTAAAAAATGCACTGTAATATAATTTCAAGGGACTAGTAAATAAAGTGGCTTATGTTTTCCTATATTTTGTTTGCATTAAAAATGATCTAGTGGTTTATATTTTTCTTTAAAGCCACATTTTAATTTTGGAGCAGCCATGGCCAATAATAGTAATTAATCTAGATAGGAGTGGCTAGAGACAAGGTATCATTAGTGGAAAACATCAATTTTTGAAAATTCGTACTATCAACTTCATTTCCTTTCTTGTTGAAGATTAGATTACAAGTGACAACTTTGAAAATTTTGGCATTATTAATTGCTTCATATTTATGAGGAAAAACTCTTTAAGCATGTGTCTGCTTACTATTATACTTAAATTGTTATTGAACTTTGTCAAGTTATCTTTCTGCATGACTGAGGTAAATTAGAAGTGCGGTAATAAAGCAGTAACGATAGTTTCTACAGATTACAGGGCTTAATTTTTCCAAGTGTAAAGGTTTTCTCCTTTCCAGTCACCCCCAGCCTTGCACCTTCCCTATTTCTCCCCAACTCTTGAGTTCATAGCTTCTTTTTAATTTGAGCTGATTTTTTTGTTCTTTTTGTATAAATGGATTCAAGGCTGACCACTCCTTCTCACAGGAGCCATCAGTTGTCTTTGATTCTATTTTTCTTATACCACTTTGGAAATTCACTTGTCTTTGTAATTAGTGAGAAACTGCAACTTTTCTAACAGTGACTAAATGAAAAAGGCTTTAAGGGTGGGCAGAAAGTAGTGGAACACATGTGGTTGTGAAAATGACAGGGGAAATGCTATGGTGGAAAAGTAGGAGTAGAGATTGGAGCAGAGGGATGAGGGTGGGGAATAGGGGAAGAAGAGCAACCACAGGAAAGCAATATGAAAATGCTGTAGAGAAACACATTAGTTTCTATGCTGGTTTTAAAATTAAGTGCAAAAAAACCATGAAACATAAAAAAAAAAACCCCAAAACACAAACTCATGCATAGCCAAAAAGTATGCTTAATAAAAAGGCCAACCTCAAAATGTTCTCTACTGTATAGTTACATTTCAATAACAGGATTGAAAGGATAAAGGTATAAGCGTAGAAGACAATGGTGGTTATTAAGGGCATACAAGAGAAGCAGGTGTGGTTACAGCACACTCCTGACTTTTGTAATGACAGAGTAAAACTGGTCAAGCCTCAACAATATAGGAAGCATGCATTAATTACTGATCTGTAATATTATATTTTGCATAGCGAGACACTATTGAAGGAAGCTGGGTGAAGCTTAAAGATAGCTCTGTATTTTAAATTCAAATTCATTGCTCAAAGGCTTCATATGTACATAAAGTGTCCATCAGATTCATGCCTCACTCCCTCTTTGCATCTCTCTCCAATTCTACCTCCCCTGTGATCTCTCTCCAGTCTGCACTTAGTGCGATCCATCTGCACCTGGGTGTGGGGTTATAATAAATGTTCACTTTTTAAAAAAATCATTGTGCCAGTGCAGAAACAGTTAAGACTTAAGTATATAAGAAATAATTTCAATTCATCAAAAGGATATTATCTCAAAAGTGGAATTTTTGTTAGCCTACATGGCAGCAAAATTACACAAAATAAGTTTTGTGGAAAGTAACTGTAAAGGTCAAGTGTATTCAACGGAAAACAGAAATGTGAACATTGATGAGAACGGCATGTTCTTATCTCCTGTGGAAGTAGCTTTGATAAAGTTATATTACACATTCTTACTGACATTTGGCTGTTCTACTTCTGTGATGAAATACGGGGATAAAACACAAGAAAGGTGACGGTTTCCAAATAGATTTCAGTTTATCTTGACAAGATTATGGTAGTATGGTAATAAAGTCTACTTGATCAGAAACATTTTTATAGATACAGAGGCTCGTTAATCTTTAGGAAACTTCTGTCATAAACAAATACTGAAAAACAAGGTTTTTAGAACGTTTGTATATAGGAATATGTCAAAGAATGCCAATTTTCTTAGATGAACTTCTTTCTACAGGGGCATCCATGAATATAAAGAAGTGGTAGAGGGCCTGGAGAAGAGAAGGGAGACAGAGTTGCTTCCTACCAGCTTACCTCTTACTCTTCAACTCATATTCCAGGACTCATCTTCATGTTATTCATTTTGTTAAGCAGCTAATTATGGAAGTAAATCGAAGGATTTTTTTTTTTTAGTGGATTTTGTTAAAATCCTAAATAGGATTGTCTGGGAAAATTTTCAGTCCTGTTTTTGCTAAACTTTGAAGCTTTCAAGACATTTGGATAAATGCCACGTCATATCAACTAGAACTCACTGCCTTAACTGCTGGAATCTGGATGTCTGTAATTTGTTATTGCAAATGTCAGTTGTATTATCAATTCTCTTTAGTAGCTTCCTCAGTGGTGGTGGGGGGTGAGGAGCCACCATGCTTTGTTGAGTCTTTATACTGCCACACACTCACACTTGTTGCATCTTTTACATGACATAATTATAAAGTGACCCCTGTGATTCTCTATGCCACTTCCTGATTTTGACTTTCTTTTTTTTGCAGTGTTTCACTTTATATCCCAGACTGACCTCAGGCTGGCCTCAAACTCTTAATAATTGTCTTGTCACAGATGATTTCTTGTAAAATATTTCATTACAACATCCAACTAGAAAAAAACCTAATTAGACTGATTCTTGAAATAGATTTCTTTTTACTCCCTATGTATTTAAATCTTCTTTTCACTTTTGAAAACATGCTCCTAGTTCCACCACTTTATCAAGCCTCTTTTGCTTACGTACATGCCGTGAAGAGCTCGTGTTTTGTTTGTTAAAATGTTTCTTAAATATTGCCTATAATCTTAGTCTTTCTGAAGTGGCTTTATAAAGTACTCTTGTGGAGCTGAACTTTGTTGAAGTATGTTTTTAAAAATTAGCAACAGCAACACTTTATCACATATAATAAAATAGAAAGATGAAATGATAGGTATTTTTGGGTTTCTTTTTGAAAAGTAAATTCCTCTTCTTCAATGTTCTCTAGAGCTATTTCTGAACCTTGCAATGCCATATTGTTGATTTTGAGTAAAAAACAAGTCCAAGTGGATCAATGACCTCAACATAAAACCAGATACACTGATTCTATGAGAAGAGAAACTGGGAAAGAGCCTGCAACTCATTGATTGGCACAAGGGGAAATTTCCTGAACAAAACACCAATGACTTGTGCTCTATGATCAACAATTGATAAGTGGGACCTCATGAAACTGAAAAGCTTCTGTAAAGCAAAGGACAACATCAATAGGATAAATTGGCAACCAACAGATTGGGAAAAAAATCTTTACTAACGCCACATCCGATAGAGGGCTAATATCCAAAATATATAAAGGACTCATGAAGCTAATTACCAAGAAACCAAACAACCCAATCAAAAATGGGGGATAGAACTAAACAGAGAATTCACAGCAGAGGAATCTTGAATGGCTGAGAAGAACTTAAAGAATTATTCAAAGTCCTTAGTCATCAGGGAAATGAACATCAAAACAACCCTGAGATTCCACCTCACACCAATCAGAATGGCTAAGATCAAAACCTCAGGTGACAGCACATGTTGGTGAGGATGTGGAGAAAGAGGAACACTCCTCCATTGCTGGTGGGATTGCAACCTAGTACAAACACTCTGGAAATCAATCTGGAGGTTCCTCAGAATATTGGAAATAGATCTACCTGAAGACCCAGCTATACCACTCTTGGACATATACCCAAAAGACGCCACAGGGGCACATGTTCCACTATGGACATAGCTGTCTTATTTGTGATACCCAGAAGCTGGAAACAACCCAGATGTCCCTCAACCAAAAAATGGAAACAGAAAGTATGGCATCTGAAATGTAAGTAAAATATCCAATAAAAAGGAAAAAGAAGAAAAAAAAGAAAATGTGGTTCATTTACAAAATGGAATACAATTTAGCTATTAAAAATAAAGACATCATGAATTTTGGAGGCAAATGAATGAAACTAGAAAATGTCGTCCTGAGTGAGGTGACTCAGACCCAAAAGGACGTGCATGGTATGTACTCACTGATAAGTGGATATTAGCCAAAAATTACAGAATACCTACGATACAATCCACAGACTATAAGAAGTGTAACAAGCAAAAATGACCAAGTGAGGAGCCTTCAATCCCACTTAGAAGGGGGAAGAAAATAATCACAGGAGACAGAGGGAGAGGGGAAAGGGGGGTAAAAGAGAAACAGGACTAGATATAGGGTGGGGCAGACAGGATAGAACCCCAGAGGGCCAAGAGAATGAATGGAAATATGCAGCCTCAGGGGGTGGGAGGTGAGGGGACCCTCTAGAAAGTACCAGAGTCCTGGGAGGTGAGACATTCTCAGAACTCAATGGAGGTGACCCTAGCCCAAATGACCAACAGTGGGGAGAGGGAACTCGAAGAGTCCACCTCCAGTAGATAGGCAGGTCCTCAAGTGGAGGGACTGGGTTACTAACCCACAGTAAAATTTTCCGATGTAGTACTGCTCCTGTCTGAAGAACTTTAGGGACAAAAATGGAGAAGAGGCTGAAGACAAGAGCCTAACATGGCTGTTCTCTCAGAGGCTCTACCAACAGCTGATTGAGACAGATGCACACAACCACTGAACTGAAGTCAGGGACCCCTATGTTTGAAGTAGGGGAAGGATTGAAGGGGAGGGCGACCCCATAGGAAGACTAACAGTCTCAACTAACCCGGACCCCAGGGGAGCTCCCAGAGACACACTGGCTGGCTGGTTGGAGCCCACCCCCTACATGTATAGCAGAGGACTGCCTGGTCTGGCCTCAGTGGGAGTAGATATACCTAATCCTGAAGAGACTTGAGGCCCCAGGGATGGGGAGGCCTGACTGGGAGGAGGGAAGCACTCTCTCAGAGGCAAGAGGGAGGAGGAGTGGGATAAGGAACTATAGGAGCAGGGACCAGGAGTGGAACAATGGCTGGAACATAAATAAATAAAATAAATTTTAAAATCTCATTATATCAAAGTTACTGTTTTGTGCAAACTTTAATTGTAATTGTCTCCTGTTAACATACTTGACTTGTGCATTTATGAGTAGCTGAAGTTTCCCAACTATAAATACTGCTGGGATTATATACTCTGAAAATTATTATATGCTTGTGAAGTGTTAGTAACTCTAAGCTACTAACTTTATTTGTATACCTTACATTAAAAAAATTATTCCTCTCCACTCAGAATTTCTGTTGCCCTTTTCTTGTCTAATTTATGCTAACAGCATATGTATAACTACACACAAACAGAAGAATAAAACCATGCCTCTGTATTTGCCCCATTTCGGCCTCAACTAACTTCAGAATAAAGAAGACTGCAATGCTAGGGAATGTGTTGAGTATTTTTTCCTGATCACCACGATGATTACTGACAAAGAATTTTCATTATGTAAAATATTATAAATAATCTAGAAATCATTAACATAATGTACATGAGTAACATACAACTACTATAACATTTTATGTAAGTGACTTGAACGTGAACGGATCATGGGATCCAGGATCCACAGGGACTGTTACCTCCCTGAGCATCTCAGCTGGGCTTTTATGGAATGTGTAAGCCACGTTAAGTGGCTAGTTTTCCTCCTCCTAGGCTACTGAAGAGCTTCTTACATGGTCTTCCCTACATGCTGGCCTACATTTTGATTTAGCTACTTTTCCTTTAAAACTTCCAGAAAAATCACCAAACTCTGTTTATTTATATTGCATTCTTACTTATTTTTAGCTCCCTATATATGTCAATTGTTCATTTTAAAAATTGTCATCCTAGATTGCCCCCAATTTTCTTTGTACCTCTGTCATGGCCCTGGCCCACTTTTCATGCTTTTCTTTAGTTTCTTTTACTCTTGTGGGATCTATACTAGCCTGCCTTTTCCTCCTAGATTGCTTTATTGATTTTCTATTTTTTTTTAAATAAAAAGAAGATTCCTCATGACATTTTGTTCAAGAGAGGCCTAGTCTTTCTATGTCACGTCAGCTGCATAAGTTCTTTGGATTCTGGAGAATTTGGGGTATCCACTCTTTCTTTACATGAGATAAATAATAAGCTAGAAAATATTAGCACACAAACTTGGGCCTTCAGTTTCTATGTGGAGTGTTACAATGGACCACTTCAACTGTATTGTCTTACGTCTTCATATTTAAATGTGCAACAGCCTATCCTTTTGAACTGTTATTACTTGAGGCTGAGCCAGCAGACAGAAAATGGTCACTCTATAGCTTCAGGTTTCATTTTTATCATAGACATTGTTGTCTGCACTGGACAGCCACACCTGCTAGTATTTAATCTACCAATATAACTTCTCACTAATGTATCTCAGTAATGTATTTACTCTCTATAGGACCCTATCACATCATACCGATGCTCTGATCTCATAAACTTTTCCTAAGTTAGTTCCATGTTTTAAAGGATCATTTTCTCCTCAGCGCCACAACACAGTTACTGCCCTCATGAAGATGCAACAAGCCCTTAGTAATGTACAATGCATTGCATTGGATACCGTGTTGTATCTGCAATTTCCATTTTTTATTGACAGAAACCTGACTTATTCCAGAGAAGCCAAAGGCTACGGCTGAACTTTTCGCTTGAAATAGTAGGTCATAATAATTAGTGGTGTTCAGAGTTTGAAACTATCTTCAAGTGCTACACTTAATTACACTGTTTGGAAAAAGTCATTTAAATGGTTTCATACTCTATCTACTTCACAATTGTTGGGAAAAAAGATTAATGTGTCCAAGTTGCTTCACATTTTACCTCTAGACCTTCACTCAGGTTTTTGAACTCATAAAATATTAGTTCTTAAGACAGCCATACAGACTGTCAAATTCAAATATTGGTTTTCAAAAAATGACTAATTACAGTCTCCTTCAAAGGTCAAGAAGTTGTTCAATTTCACCACAGCTAGTGAACCAAAGCTGCAGCTAGAACACACATGTTCTAATCTACCCCTCTGCTGGTTTTATTAGTTTTGTTAATCAAGTCAGTCACTAGGTGGTATAGAATCTTTCTTGGCAAAGTATTTGCATAACACCTAGCATTTATCAGCACATTCTTCTGAACATTTTAAGTATTTCCATATTTAATCACTAAATGACCTCAAGGAATATATCCTATTTTACCACAGGAGAAGTTGAATGTTGGCGGATTATGAGAAGATGATGTGAATAGTTGAACAGATGTGATATTATTAGCACCTAAAATATAGTAGTGGGGAAAAAATAGCAATACCAGAAGCCAGCTGCAAGCTCAAGCTATTGCCCTTTAGAGTTGATGGTACTAAATAGTACTCTGTTGTCCACCACCTCTCCCCGATCTTTTCCTTTTTTTCCATCACTATTCTCAAAGGCCTACCTCTTAATGTTCTTCTGGAGAGTTTCCTTGTGTTCTTGTTCTTTCCCCTATAATCAATGCATACCTCAGGCTAGTCAATCATGCTAGGTGACCACTCCATTCATGTCAGTAGATTTTCTTCAGGAACAAGTCATTACTCCAAATTGCCTATCAAATCCAGGTCCTTTTACTCAAATTTCTCTGAAATCTGACCTCTGCTGGTTATCTGATATGATTGTCCAGTGTTTATCAACACGAATTTTTCGCCTTAGTCAGGTGAATGGTTGGTCAAAACCTGATCTCATTTCTTACCTTTATTTTATTACAAGCTCTTGGAGTGTTCATCCATCACATAGGATTTCATCTGCCATAACCAATTAAAAAATAACTTTAAGCTGTCTCCAACAATAAACAAAATGTATTAGCTTATTGAACTGAAAAATGCCAGATAATATCTTTAGACAAGTAGTGGTTTAGTGATGTTAGCAAGGATCCAGATTCACTCTGAATCTCAACTCTAGTCTCAGTGGTGTCCTTGCTAACCCCAAAGATCACATAACATTGATCTAAGCTTCCACTACAAACATGATTTGGTTAAAATAGTCATAAGGCTTTATCTCCTAATACTACACTACCTGCTGGAGTACACCAATCTATGTGTTTTGAGAGAGTGTGCAGTAGTTGTTTGCTCTGACCAAATTTTTTATCTACTTCAAATTAATTACTGGGCCCTGAGGAGTAAGATGTAGTAATTGACTTAGGCTTAGGTTACATGCCCACTCTTAAGTCAGTCACTAATGCCGGGAGGATAGAATATCCTGTTTGACTTCAGACAATTATGATGCACACCTGGAGCTGTCTCTGCTGAAAGCACATGGCTAAGACTTGTGGATAAAATGATTTCAAAACTAAGAGTTGAGTGCTGTTGCTATTTGAAAAAAGAAAGAAAGGAAGAAAGAAAGAAAGAGAGAGAGAGAGAAAGAAAGGTCATCTTATTTTCTTTTGGTAAATCCATAGGAAACATGAGCTACAGATATCCCCTCTTTCTCTTCGACACTTCAAATTATTTTATAACTAAGTGAATTTTGCTTCCTGTGATTCATACCAGTCTCCGAATCCTTATTGAAGATACGAGGACAGTGTATGTTACACTTGTGTTTATATGGGTTTTAATAGTTTGTATACTTGGAACAAGACTGTGTGGCATGGGTTGTGTCTTCCAACTTTCGGTAGTCTCCCCCACCCCCAGTATTTAAAGTATTTTGGAGCATCTAGCCAGTATCACAGGGGTACTTGTTTACTTCCTGAGCTAGGTAGGGTCATTTTGTTCACTTTGGTTATTGTCAAGATAGACTCACATTGTTATATTTCCATCAGTCGTTTGATTTTCCACATCAATCAGGAGGATCACAAAGCAAATGGATTTGGTTAGCCTTCAATTCTTTGTGCACTTATACTTAGATGCAGCCTTGCTGGGAAATAATACTGTTGTATGTTCCGAAATCATGTTCCTGTGTTTTTGTGTACGTTTTTGAAGACATGTCTTTTTGTTTAGCTATATCTATTATTAATACCATTTCTTTGGAAAACATTCCCTAGTAATTGGTTACATTTGACTTACTGGAAAGAGCTTTCCATCTTGCAGTGCTTTCTTGTATTAAGTACTGTACCCTATTTGGTGTGCATCTACCTTAACCTTTTTCTAATTTGGTGTATTATATTTTTCATGACCAACAATCAAAGTTCTGGAAAACAGCATTAGCTACACTGAGTGCACCTCATCTTGTACAAAAAAATAAAAAATAAAAAAGTCTATTATGAATCTGATTTCCCGTAAGTGGAACACTCAACTTTTTCTCTAGATCCACAGAACTCCTTTTTTTGTGTGTTAAGAAAAATGAAGTACATCCTAGAGAGTTCTTTTGTCTTTTCTTGTTGAGATGAAAGCTTCAAACGTTGATTAGAACATGAAGTGGACAGTTGAATACCAGTGAAATGATTGCTGAACAAAGAAAAGGAATGGAGAGTATCTGGTTTGGAGTCAGGTGAACCCAGAGAAAGTTCTGCTTGTGCCTCTTGTCTGTATGACCTCATCCAATTCAACATTTTGTGAACTTTTCTTTCTACCTAATGGAGAAAATGGTATGTATACCGGGATGTAGAAAATAATGGATATGGACAGGACTGGGAAGCTTTCAAGCGCTCCTTGAAAATGTATCTGCTGTTATTACAACAAAGAGAGTTTTAAAAGTAACCTTCCTAAAATAAATAAACCTTGTAAAATAAATAAATAAATAAATAAATAAATAAATAAATAAATAAATAAATAATTTTATTCCCCCCAGTGGGTTCTTATTAACCCTGCAAAGTTCTTTGTGTTCTAGCTTTACTTTCTCCATATTTATTTTCTTTTCAATTCTGACACTTTCCCTATTATACCTGAGATTCTTTCTTATGACCAGGTCTCCACGAATTACAAGTTTGATTTGGTTGCAGTGAAATGGTATATACTAGAAATATCAGAAGTCACGCCCATGAAGCCTCACCAACACGAATGCCTAAATATGAGCTGAATAAGTAGGGCAGCAACAATAGACCTGTTAACATGCAAGGGAGAAAGCTCATGAGGTCTCAACCCTACAGGCAAAGTTTTTTGTACAGATTGTACAAAAACTACAGGCAGCCAAATGTGGTGGAGCACACTTTTAATTCCAGCATTCATGAGGGAGGCAGAGGCAAGTGGATCATTTGTGAGTTTGAGGCCAGCCTGGTCAACAAAGAGTCCAAAACAGCCAGGGCTATACAGAGAAACCCTGTCTCAAAAAGACAAACAAACAGAAAACAAGACAAAACAAACAACCAAACAAAAAACTACAGGCAACTAAAGAATGCATGCTGAATATGGAGAAGTAGTCGACCCCAAGGAAGACCACACTAATTGGTTATCCAATGTTAAATGATCAGCCTTGGAAATACACATATGAGTAACATTATACAGAATGAGCAGGTTGCATTTCTATAAGGAGGAATATGCATACACACATATTTACACACAAATATACATATATGCAACAACAAAAGTAAAAATAGCCGTGAATTTGAGAACGAGCAAGAGGGAAGGTTTGGAGGGAGTAACGGGAAGGAGGAAATGGTGCAATTATAGTATAATTTCAAAGAATAATAACAAATAAATTAAATTTAAAAATATTAAGATTTTGGCTCAGATGTCCTAATAAAGCTTTCCCAGAGCTGGTGGTGCAAAATGTGGAACAATTTGAATATGCAGAAACTGGAATCTATGTACCATTCATTTCTTTCAATCTATGTAAGAAACATTTGAAGGCACATAACTATTTTCTCTCTCTCCCTCCCTCTCTCCCCTCTAAGAATTTTATATATTCACACACTTCGTTTGGATCAAATTCATATTTCCTCCTTCACTTTCCCTTATCCCTCCCTGAAACTCACGATTTTCTTTTTTGTTTTATTAGCCCCCACCCCAGTTTACTTATTGCTCCCTGTATGTGCATGGGTGTGGAGCTATCTGCTGAAGCATGAATAGCCTCTCTATGGCTGTCTGCCTGAAAGAAACTGCCACTCTATCCCCCTAGAAGTCATTGTCTAGCTTCTCATGACCCCCTCCTCATTCATAATGGAATTTTAGTTTGCTTCATTTTGTTATGTTTGGAGGTAGGCTTTCCATGGTCTTTTACTCTATGCATGTTGGCCAATTATGTACCTATATTAACTACCATGCACTGCAAAAAGGAGCTTCTCTGAGGAAGGTTGAGAGGAGCACTAATCCTTGTGTGTAAAGGTTAAGAACCTGTAAGTGAGTACGCAAAACTATAGGAGGAGCTAAGGTGGGAGGAGTAAAGAGAGGAAAAGGAGGAGAAAGGAGAGGAAGAGGAGAAGGAAGAGGAGGACCTGAGAAGGAGATGAATAACGAGAGAGGGGAGATGGAGGCTGATGTTCGCTTGTCTGTAGCAGTCAAAGGCAGTTGGTATATCTAGGTTGGGTATTGGGTTACACCTCTGATTGTAAGGGTATCTTGTTATTGATCATTACTAAATATATAAGCCTTTGGATAATCTAAGCATTAGAGTCTCATCTGTACCGAGCCTGTGTGGTTGGCAGGATGGTCCCGGCACTGCCCAGCCTTGCAGCGATTGCTCTGCCAATTGGCTCTGCCAATCTCCCACACTGGCATCTCGTGGGTGGCAGGGCTGGTGTTTTTAGCTGCGGTGTGCCTCTGGCCATGTGGTTGAGCTAGGGAAAGATGCCTCAGTCTAGACAGTCAGTTTGGCCAGTGGTCGTTTTTTAAATAATTATTATAACACAAAACCATAAAACAAAGATAAATTATACTTGTACAATCCTCATTAAACAGTAGCACTTAGCCATAACCAAAGGAAGACAGGCCAAAGTTAAGAGACACATTGCAGTACAGCGGCCCAAAATATCTATATTATTTCCAAATGTCATAAGTGATTACATTTTAACATTTTAGACATTCAATTTGCATTAAGATTGTACATTATAAAATTAATATATTAAAACTAATATATAACTAAAGACATTTCTCAAATACTGGACTACTTGGGCCTTGCTTTTATTTTTAACAAGATCCTGCAGAGTGACTCTCTGAACAAATATTCAACTCAGATGTCTGAAAACTTTCAAAATTGATTTGTAACACGAATTAAAAAAAAATTTCTGGAGCTGGAGAGATTCCTTAGTAGTCAAGAGCACTGGCTGTTCTTCCAGAAGACCCAGGTTCAACTCCCAGCACCCACATGGCAGCTCAGAGCTGTCTGTAACTCCAGGATCTAACCCCCTCATACAGACATACGTGTAGGCAAAACACCAATGCACATAAAATAAAAATAAATAAAAAGTAAAAATTTTCTTAAATCACATCATTATTTAATATTTACATTTTAAATATTTGTTATTTAATGATTATATATATACATATATATATAATAAAATGATATATTCTTATGTGCATTTATCTGGATATAAAAAGGGATGAGACAAAGGAGTCGCAAGCTAACAAATAGGATATACATGCAATTGCAAGTCAATCAAAAATGTTAGGCGACTACAGAATTAAGTCACACAAGGTGCATGAAAGAGGAACAAGTGATTGTCTTTATCTTCAAGAGGTTTACAATCTTACTAATGAGAAAAAATTACCCTCAATCCACAACTATATTGTGCATATATATAGACACAGAAATACAAAATAATAGAAAAAGTTAAATCTCCGTTGATTAAATGTCCCCTTGTACAATGAAATACTATACACTCTGGATTTCTCATTTTATACAACTCACTTTTGGAATTTCCTCAGGTCCTTAAAGATTCCAGGGGAGTGTTTAACCATGTGACAATGTTTTTCTTAAAATAATTTCTCAATAAATCTTTTTAAGTAAACAAGATTATTTTTCTTTTTAATAAGTATTAATATGTGTTCTAAATGACATTTTATATCAGAAACAAAATTTATTTATTAAGCACTATACTTGAATATTTGCATTATTCCTTCCAGAATGTTTCTTAGCTAAAATACTGACTGATTTGAGTCAAAGTGAGATATTCAAGCTTCTTTCATTGGATGACATTTTTTTCCTAAAGTGCCTTTTGACTGCAAAGTGGACCATATGTATTGAAAAATATGTTTAATTTAATTAACTACAAACAGAATATACAAGTAGCTATTAACATTTTAACAATACAATCATGACTATTTCTGGATACATCATCACAAATGAAGGGGCCAATGCACTAGGATAAAGGAAAATTTTCCTTATTCCAAGATAAAAATGAAAGTATGTTTTCCTTCTTTCTTTTTGCACTCTGTAGTCTCAAATTTCAAAAAGGACCTAAAATACATAAATATAGATATTTCATTTCCTAACTCCTAAACTCAAGTTACACTTTTTAATGAACAGTTCATGATCCTCCCTGATGGTGTATTTAAAGGAAAGAAGGAACATATCATCAAGAGGAAAAAATTGAATATTTTAAACATACCTTGTAATGCATTTATAATCATAATTTATTGACCTGGAAATTTTTGTCAAGGAAGAATGATTAACAAGCTTAAAATGTGATCTCTAACAAAGACTGTCTACTGTGATGGACCTAAATAGCAAGAAGTGTACTGAATAAACTGGTGTTCATCTTCTGCACAAAATTATACATTGTCTTCTGGTTTCATCACCTTAGATAGCATTTTGCATTTTGGTAAAATTCTTCTTTCAACTTTAATAACTAACTCCTTTGCACTATGGAGGGGCTAAGAAATATATTGCCTATGCTTATAGGAGAAGAGCATACAAAATGTTTGAGAAGAAAAAGTACCCACTTAGAGGCAACTGAAGTCTTTAGAGTCCATAATCAATTCTTTAACACCAAAGACCAAACTCCTCAGAGAAACTTAGCATAATTGTATTTTGGGAGCAATTTTTTAAGATTTAGTTTTATTAGTTTTCTGTGTTTATTAGTTTTATTAGTATATGTGTCCATGTGTGAATCATGAATACAGATGTCCATGGAAGCTAGAAATTCAGCAGAAGCACGAGATACAGGTGGTTGTAACCTCTCTGACAGGGTGCTGGGAACTGAATTTGGGTCCTCTGGAAGAATAATTCCATCTCTCCAGACCCTCAACAATAGTTCTTAAGATGATTATTTGGTAGGTAGAACACATTTTACTCTCAGAAACATTATAAATAATTGCTAATTGAATATATAGATTTGCAAAAATGAAACTCATATAAGTCATAATATTTCAAAATTCTGTCTGCATAATTGCCTTGAAATGTAGTAAGAAGAAGGCAGACAAAGATAAATTATGAAATAGGTTGAGTATATATATATATATATATATATATATATATATATATATATGGAAACATTTTTGAATGGTTTTGCTTAGCAAAAGCATAGTTAATTAAAACACACTGATGAATATTTCAGCCCTTGAAGCTTCTCTGAACTTCAATACACATCATTTTCACTTCTATTTACTCACTCAATAAGTGTTTTTTGAGGATGTCAACTGTGTGCTTAGGCAAGTGTTAGCACTAGGAATACAAAAGGAGCATATATAGCATACATAGAGAATATATGGGAAGATGGGGAGTTCACAGTTTAGTGTGAGAATGGGAAAGAAATATAATGTTGAGACTGTATACATGAATTTTCTTGATGGAAGTTTATGATCAGTATTAATTTTATATTTATCACTTGCAGTGCTGGGTTTGGAATTTCTCTTTGTTCCCCAGTGGACCTTTAGACAGGAAATAAAATATAGGAGTACAAGTATTTTTTGTGGTTTCTGACAAAAAATTTCAATATAGGAAAGAAATACATGTGTGAAAAAATACCCACTTCCCCAGATAGATGAAAGAAGAAAATGGGGATGATTCCTTTGTGGAGGAAGAGATTGGAAAGTAAAGTTTGAGTCATGGAGAACCTGGGAAGTACTAAAACTGACTTGGCCATCTAAACCATCTGAAGCATTTCTTCCCTTCCTCTCTTCTTCTCCCTTTTTTTCTTTCCTTTTCCTAGCCCTTTGTGCCACACTTTTTATACTCATTCATTTCTTACCATCCTTAAAGCAATCATGTGTTGGTGACTGTCAATCACTCTTTTACGTAGTAGAGATACATTGATATATTCAACCATGACATAGTTTTGGTCTTCAAAAAGTTGATGGTCCATACCAATGCAATTTCAAGGATTAGTGTACAATCGGATAAGGTAATCTTAACCACCTGACAACCTGCAAAACATTAGTCTACCTACCAGAATTTATGCTGTCAAGTTTCAAATTCAGGAGGCTTTCAAGACCCCTATGTGTCAGCAGTAATAGTGCTACGTCACCCTTGCAGATGCTGGGTAATGGAGAGATGAGAGAGAACAAGGAAGCGCTGGAGTACCAGGTCAATTAGGTGGGCAAGAAGAGGGGAGCAAGAGAACGGATACTTACTGAGTGGCAGAAAGGTATTTTTGTCATTTAATAATGACAGTCATCAATAGTGATTAGACTATATCTACAGATATCAGCTAAATCATTAACATTATCAATATCCAATGCTTAAAAAGATTAGGAGATGGTCATAGCTGGATTAAAGATCAAATAGAAGGGTAAAGCCTAGTAGATACAGGATCCTGTGAGAAAGAGCAATCCACATTAAACCTAACGCATACTCTTTTCATGTATTTTCCTTATCATCTAAAAGAAAATTCAGGTCTGTGATATTTGCTTAGTAAATTTGAACTGGGTTCACAAACGTAGTTTCAGCCACTTAGAAGGCTGAACAGGAGGACAACTCGAGACTAGTTTAACTGCAACCTGGACAACAAAGCAATGTGTTTATCAAAATAAAACTGAAACGTGGAATCCATACATTTAATCATGAATCTTAAAAAAATGCATCCATCAATACATGATCCTATTTGCTGAAGAAATAGAACTTTTGAAGACAAATGGGGGAAGTATGAATTCCTGTTTCATGACACATTATAACAGCAAGGACCGATGCTGTTCCTTTGTATCAAGATACACAAAGTATGTAGTGTGAAATTCTTTAAATTTATGTGAAATCTATCCTATTTCATTGTTCTGACATTTAATGCACTTAAGCAATTTACAAATAAAACTTTTCTCTTTTGGAGGTGGAGAGGAATGCCTAATTGTGAACAGAGTTAATTTTCAGTTGACTCCTAAGATAACAGGGCAGCTTTAGGAGCCTAATTAAACCACATATTTGCTCTAATTACTTTAGCCACAGACTGCTAGGAAACAAAAGCAGAAAACAGGCCTGTGCTGTGTATAGCAGGCAGGCTTTCTCACTGTTGTTTTCTTCAGCAGAGGTTTTGAGGGGGGGAGAACCCTGAGCGGGAGAGCCATCATCTGAAAAGAGAGGCGAGAGCCCTTATCTCTGCTTAGTAGAGAGAGCATGTTCATCATGCATGGCTTTATTTATGCTCAAACATAGAGAAATTAATCATTATCACTAGCATCATTTTTGAGCATCAAGAGTCTTAACACATTTTGATCTACATAATTGGACATTAGCTCACAAAGATGAGAGTTAATAATTACAGGATAATTTGCACATTGGGCAAGAATAATAGCTCTATTTTGCTGGTAATTTCTTATGCTTTATTCTCTTGAATAATATCTCTTGAAACTGTTCATATTTGATGTAACAGTTTAAATGTTTAGCTAAGTAAATTCACATTTTAATTAGCTACTTTTATTTTAGTACAACTTAGAATTTAAATACTGATAATCATGTGGATAAGAGTGAACTTTTACTATGGGGACTAGTCAGTCAAATGATCACTTTTTAATAAAAAGATACGTAGGAAATCATTTTAAAAGCAAATCTCATTAAATGTGTATTTTTTTTTTTTTACTGGAAGGATAAAGTTACCACAATGGCTTATCCAGTTCCTTTGCTTTCTAGATGTAAAATACTAGCTGCATTGCTTGTGAGGTTCCCCTAAGCTAAACTAGTTAATCAAACATAAACTATTGTAGATATTACTATTTCTTATCTATTACCTTCAGAAGATGTGTATCAAACTCAGTTTAGATGCCAAATTTAAAGGTATTAATGATTTGACATACAAAGCAACTTTGGCTTTCTTTAGCAACAAGTCAAAGAAGAAAAAAAAAAAAAAACAACATACAAGCAAAAGGCGAGGAGAGCATTTGTGGAAATTCAGGTTAAAACATCTTTTGTCTGAACCACTGAGATATCTATGTCAAGCCTGAGCTTTATTTTGCCTATGGAAACCTGACCTAAACTAAACAACTGTTCTATATCATTAAGTTGTCCAGGAAAATGAAAGTTTAAATATATGCCAGACGAGCTGCGGCATCTGCTGCATTTCAGTAATGGTGGTCTCGCCCAAAAGCTTCTGTGCTAGAACAACGCTAGGACATGGGAGCTTTGCTTGACCTATGGGAAGAAAACGATGCTCTTCTAGTCAAATATTCTCTCTGCTCACCAGGGCTCACGCTTTCAGAACCGCTTCTATTGTAAGAAACATACAAAGGAAATCCCTGCATGAAACATCTCACTATTGCTCTAATTCCACTTTGCTATAGTCAAATAATATACGTTGGGCACAAAGTGATCCGCACTGTTAACCTTTCTCTGTGGTTGTTAAAAATTATTTCCACTCTTATTTTTTTTTTAATACACCGGCTCCACCTACAACAGAGACTACGGTCAGATTGTTTCAGAATGAAATATAAAATTGATGTAGTGTAGATTCTCTTTACTAATTAATTGACATGAAAACTAACGTGAATTTTCCTTTCAAGAAGCATACAAGATACATGATCTCTTAAAGAGATGATAAGAAGGGGTTGTGACAGCTAGCTCTCTGTTAGCCTGCACTACAAAACTCCGTGACTAAAACTGAGGAACACTCTTTACAATAGAAAGGAATCAAGTTTAATGTGATTTAAGAAAATCACCAGCTGAGGAACAAAACTTAAAATTACATGACAATTTTTTTTAAAAAAAACTTTATTATATAAGCAAGTCAATATGTATAATGGAAATCCAACAGATAAATCCAAGGATTTAAAAAGATGCTTCATAGAAGACAATATATAGTGGGTAGACACGCACGTAAACATTTTACTTTACTGACAAACAAAATTAAAATTATAACAGTGGGATAGCATTTTGTATATCATTATTTTTAAAATGAAGAATATATAATAACAACAAATAATGTGATAAAAGAATGAAGTAATAAAATACTTGAAAAATCATGTATGAAATACTCCTATTTTACTCCAGTAATTCTAGTCTCAGTTTGCAAAGGTAATGATTTAAACATTTTAAAGTAGATTCAAGGTATTCATGGGAGTAGTATTTACAATACTGAAAATGATTAATTATACAATATACTGTAGAACAGGAAATATATTGTTTTATGACAACTCTATGGGTATCATAGAAATATGGGAAAGTATTACCATATAGTGCTGATTGAAAAGAATAAGGTACCAAAATTATATATAAGTCTGTACTGCTCCATGTAGAAAGTGTTTATACACAGGTGGTAGAGACACAAGGAATCTTGAATTTTGTTCAATATTTTCCAAATTTTATTTAACAAGCACCTAAATGTGTTTGATACATTTTTCAATGTTATGTTACAGTATTTTCAAAAGCATTGTTTTTTATTTATAATTCCATCAGAAGCAAAACCGTGAATTTATAAAGTTGTAAAATACATAACTTCAAATTAATGTATCCATGATCGTTTTGAATTTAAGTGCATTTAATCTTGTACATATGTGACTAAGCAGCTGAAACCTGTAGGCAGCAACCCCAGTTCATTCACATTCATGCAGCTTTCAGCCCCTTATTCATCCTGCCTCCAGCCCATTTCCAAAAGCACAGTTGTTTCTAGCACCTGTGAATACACTGGATTTATAAGCGGCTGGAGGCAAAAGACAGATTAATGACTGTTCCTAATCTTTGGGGCCCAAATAAAACCACTTCCCCCACTCTGAACCTGAACATCATGCAGGTGCCATCTATTTTAATATGTTTCTTCTGTTGCTAACAAAGAGAATTCTTAAGAAAAAAGGAAATGGAATCTATTTTTATGATGTATCCCTGCCTATTTTGCTGTTGGATCTATAAATATTTCCCCTTTGCATTATCTACGATAGGAAAGGTAAACTGACATTCCTTTCTCTGACAAAGAAATGCTATTTGTTCCACCATCTGTCTTTTCAAATGCAGTCACTTCTTTGATACTTTAATAACGTCTCAACCTGTCGCTATCTGAGATGAGAGAGCCAGAGATAAGGCAGAGACTGAGAAGAGAGGAGAGGACAGTTTTTAGAAGGTTGCACTTACACCTTACACTCCGGCACTTTCTCCAAGAAGGGAGGCAGTAGATTCATTATTTTTGTGATGTCATTTGTAAACTGAAATGAAGCAAAGACCTTCCTGAAGTAAAGGATGCAAAATGTATTCAAGGGAATATATTCATACATTCCTTTGTTGTAGATAGAAGTTTTTCTTTTCGTTAAGTTTCCCAGTCTCCTTCAAGGAAAAAGAAAGTTAATATTTGTTAATTCCTTAAAGGTACAGTTTAAAGTACTGCCCTCGAGAAAAATATCACGACAGCTCAATATTGTTTTTCAGAAGGAATCAAGTCCGGCTTTTTCCAACATGGCTGTATACTTCGCAGGCCCTCAAATTTGTACTTTATAGTCGTCATCAATCAAATAGAAACACCACATCTAGCAAATCTGTGTTTTCCTGGACTAGAAATACACTCTGTGTACAGATAGCGTTAATTTTGAAGGCATCGCCGTAATTCCCGAGTCTTTAGAGTCGCTGGCTTTTGTCAGGGGTGGAGAGGGCGAGGCGGCGTGTGCAGCCTGGTGTGCAGCAGGTCTGAGGACCCAGGTCTTTACCACGTTTCCAGAGATAACTGACATTTTCTGCTAAGAAGCACAGCTTAAAGTGTGAGGCGGGCGGAACTAGAGTAAACTGCGATCAGAAGGGAAAATGTGAGCTGTAGGGAAAAAGAGAAAGGGCTCTTGGCAGAGGGGTCACCGCGGCTCTGGGATTTGCAGGAATTTATCACCACCATTAACAGCTATTTTCCGAGGGTTGTTTACAGCCTGATCCAGAGACAACCAGATTGAGAAGCCCCACTCTGGGACCCCAACCACGCCCCCTCATCCCCCAACTGCCCCCCTTCCACTAAACTAATGTATTCAGGGCCATCCCCTCGCTGGACCCTCCCATTGGCTCGTATCCTAACCAATCAGAACCGTGCAGCGGTTTCACCTGGTCCCCCCCCTTCTTCCTAAATAAACAAACAAACCATCCGGTGTTCTGCGAACCCGGTCCCCTCCCAACACCTCTACCCCACCCCCTCTCTAGCCAAATGAGTGTGGGCTGCAGCAATCCATCTTGCCCCGGTGGCTGGCCGCTCTGTTCTCCACCTCTTATGTATACCCTCCACCCCATCCTTCTGGTACTCCGGACAAGGCTTGGTGTGGCTAGAGAGCCCCGCCTCCTCCCGTCGGTTCTGCTTTGAACCAAAGGGTCTCTGCCGATTTGAAGATGGCTCTGCTTTCCTGGCTCCCAGTCCCCATCCCACGCACACCTCTACTGGTGGCCGCTTGCTCCCCTCCACCGCTTGGGTAGCTGCCTCTGGTGCGAGCTGCCGCGTGAGGCGACGGTCACGTGTTGTTTTGCCCACTGCCTAGAGCCCAGTGAAGTGGGCGGGGACGCGGGCCTAGGCGGGAGGGGTCTGGGGCGGGCAGACAGGGGGAGACTGCCTCTTCTCCCCCCAAAGCCCTCCCTTCTCGAGCCCCCCCTCTCCTCCGCTCACCTTAAAACCACCGTGCATCACGATGGCGAGTTGCTCCTTCGCTGGCCACCAAGCGCTAAGGAGACAGAGAGCCTAAGCAGCAGCACAGCAGCAGCAGCAGCAGCCTCCGCAGCTCTAGCAGCAGTGGCGACCACCCCGAATCTTTCCTCGGGAACCCCGACCGCACTCATTGGGACCGGGTCGTCCTGTCCGGGAGCCATGTGGCTCTCCACAGCCACTGGCTCCCGGTCAGACTCCGAGTCCGAAGAGGAGGACCTCCCCGTCGGGGACGAAGTCTGCAAACGCGGCTACCTGCGGAAACAGAAGCATGGGCATAGGCGTTACTTCGTGCTCAAACTCGAGACCGCAGACGCTCCGGCTCGGCTCGAATACTACCAAAATGCCAGGAAGTTCCGGCACAGTGTCCGCGCCGCGGCCGCTGCAGCAGAGGCGGCCGCCTCCGGTGCTGCGGTCCCCGCGCTCATCCCACCGCGGCGCGTGATCATCCTGTACCAATGCTTCTCCGTGAGCCAGCGCGCCGATGCCAGGTACCGACACCTCATTGCCCTTTTTACCCAGGACGAATACTTCGCGTTGGTGGCCGAAAACGAGTCGGAACAAGAAAGCTGGTACTTGCTCCTCAGCCGCCTCATCCTCGAGAGCAAGCGCCGCCGCCGCTGCGGCACGCTAGGCGCGCAGCCGGACGGAGAGCCGGGAGCCCTGGCGGCCGCAGCGGTGGCGGAGCCACCCTTCTACAAAGATGTGTGGCAGGTAGTAGTGAAACCCAGGGGGCTGGGGCACAGAAAAGAGCTGAGCGGCGTGTTCCGGCTATGTCTTACCGACGAAGAGGTAGTGTTTGTAAGGCTCAATACCGAAGTGGCCACTGTGGTCGTCCAGCTGTTGAGCATTCGTCGCTGTGGGCACTCGGAGCACTTTTTCTTCTTGGAAGTCGGCAGGTCCACTGTCATCGGTCCAGGGGAGCTGTGGATGCAGGTGGATGACTCCGTGGTGGCCCAAAATATGCATGAGTTGTTTTTGGAGAAGATGAAAGCCCTGTGCGCAGACGAATACAGAGCTCGATGCCGCACCTACAGCATCAGTATTGGCGCCCACCTGTTAACTCTGCTGTCCACTAGGAGGCACCTGGGCTTGCTCCCGCTGGAGCCCAGCGGCTGGTTCAGAAGATCTCACTTTGAGCAGTTTTGCCGCCTCAGGGCTCTCGGTGACAGGGAAGCAGAGATGCTATTCACCAGGCGCTTCATCGCACCCAGAGAGCCTCCGCCTCCCTTCAGGCGAGGAAAAGGGCACCTGCCCAGAGCCCGCAGGTCCAGAAGAGCCGCGTCAGTACCACCCAGCCTTTTCCGACGCTCAGCACCTAGCCCGGGACGTATCCCACAGCCTGAAGATGCCTCCAACGACAGAGCCTGTGAAGCCTCGGGTTCCAGCTCTGGCAACACTGAAGAAAAACGCAAGGAAGGTGAGGAAGGAAACAGAGGTGATTACATACCTATGAACAACTGGGGCTCAGGAAATGGCCGGGGCTCAGGAGGTGGACAGGGCTCAAGTGGCCAAGGCTCCAGTAGCCAGAGCTCAGGTGGGAGACAGGGATCTGGAGGCGGCCAGGGCACAGGAGGCCAGAATTCAGGAGGCCAGGGTGCTGGAGGAAACCAGTGTTCAGGAAATGGCCAGGGCACGGCAGGAGGCCATGGCTCAGGTGGAGGTGGCCATGGCTCAGGTGGTGGCCAGAGACCCGGAGATGGTCGTGGCTCAGGTGGTGGCAAGAACTCTGGAGGGAGCAAAGGCTCAGGAAGTGGGAAAAATTCTGACGATGGTGACCGTGGAAAATCTGTGAAGAAAAGATCCTACTTTAGTAAATTCACTCAAAGCAAGCAGCAGCAAACGCTGCCTCCACCCCCGCCGCCACCGCCAGCAGCTGGAGCAACTGGTGGCAAAGGAAAGTCTGGGGGAAGATTCCGACTTTATTTTTGCGCAGACAGAGGCACAAAAGAACGCAAAGAAGCCAAAGAGGTGAGAGATAGGGAGACCTTACAAGGTGCAACCCGGGCGCCTCACAGAGCCAGAGCTTTCGATGAAGATGAAGATGACCCATATGTGCCAATGAGGCCAGGGGTGGCTGCTCCTCTTGCGTGCTCCAGTGATTACATGCCAATGGCTCCTCAAAATTCCTCTGCTTCAATAAAGCGCCACTCTAGGTCACCCTTTGAAGACTCTAGAGGATACATGATGATGTTTCCCAGAGTGAGCCCACCACCACCTCCTCCAAGTGCTCCGAAAGCATCGGATACTCATAAAGAGGATGACTCAAAGGACAATGACAGTGACAGTGATTACATGTTTATGGCTCCTGGAGCAGGTGCGATTCCTAAACATCCTCCCAATGCTCAGGGAGGCTCTTCCTCCAAAAGTTGGAGCTCTTACTTCTCTCTGCCAAGCCCTCTTCAGAGTTCACCTTTGGGACAGAGTGACCACAGTGAGTATGTTCCGATGTTACCTGGGAAATTCCTGGGGAGCGGTCTAGACAAAGAAGCCTCCTTTAGCCAGGGCACCAAAGATATATTTTCAAAGCCTTCAACTGAGAGGTCATTCTCAAAACCTGAAGATAAGAGGTCATCTGCAAAGCCTTCAGATGATGTGCCCCCAATGAACAAGGCTAAGGAACCTAACCGACTTTCTTTTATTGCAAAGGATAATAAAGTAAAGCCCAAACCACTGAACCCCACACAGGAGCAGAGAGAAGCTGACACCTCCCGTGACTATATCAACATTGACTATATTAAGAGAGAGCGCCGTGTGCTAGCTCCCCCTGCTCAAGGACTGCCAGACGTGTGGGGCTTTACTGACCCCAGACCCACAGCTTTTTCTAGCTACCTGAATGTTGAAGTCGGGGTGCCCTTTCCAAATCCGACAGTCCGCCTCTCAGATCTTGTAAGAGTTCTACCAGGTGCTAGGTGGCCCTTTCGTCTTTTACCAGGCAATGCTATAGGTAGCATCGTGGAAGTGGGTGAATACATTGAAGTAATTTTAAACTCAGCCGTGCCTTTTGCGGACAGTGCCATTTGCTATGATGCTCAAACCGGTGAAATCTATGTAGTCGACCCATTCTCTGAGTGCTGTATGGATGTTTCTCTCTCTCCCGGTCGATACTCTGAACCACCACCTGTAGCTAGGCTGCTGCAGGAGGAAGTGCAGGCGAGAAGACGCCCACAAAGCCGCTCCCAAAGTTTATTTGCCAACACTCGAGCCGCTGTCTCGGCTTTCTCGACTGACAGCTTGGACAGAGACTTTCCCGCCGCGTCTGCGGTGATTGCTGCTCCAGCTGGGGCGCCCCTCTGGGCAGTGAGCCGGGCTTTAGCAGTGGTCTCTGCGCTCGCAGCGGCCCCCAGCCTTGGCGATGTCTTTGCCGGCTTCCATTCCCCGGCAGGAGTTGACTCCGCCTCCATTCGCTGGTTCCAACCTGTTGCTAACGCTCGAGGTGCCTATGTTGTAAGAGAGGTCCAGGACATTGCCGCAGGCTGGAATCCTGGAGCCCTTAACCAAGCTGCTAGAGGTGGGGACCTGGCGGCAGGCGCAGCCGCTCCCCCACCGCCACCTCGCCAGCGTCGGGTGCTGAGACCCCGAGAGAGAGCAGATTTCGAAGAGGACGATGACATTTACGTGAGAATGGACTTCGCCAGACGTGACTACTAGAAGTGACCACTCTCCGAAATGAGGTTAGTGAATTTATAATTAAAATTCCTGAAGTTATTGGACATTGATTAATAGCTGAGTTGATGCGTTAGTTGGTATGCTGTTAGCGATACGTGACCTGATAGTTCATTTCCCAGTGTTATTAGAGAGTAGAATTCAGTTTTAATTTTTTACCTTTTTGGCCTTTGCGAAACCATTAGCTTTTAACCCGTAAATTTCTCTGACAGAGCGGATTGTTAAACGTTGGATTAACTTCTTAGGAGCGGTTAAAACTAAAAGACCCATAGCTTGAGGATGTTTGCAAATGTACTTCCCCTTCCGTAAATTCTTCAGATAGTGAGTTCCAGCCTACAACTAAAAGCTACTTTTCTTTGTGTGCTCAACCTAAGGCGGTGATTGAAAGGGAACGCAGAGTTCAGCAGTTAACAAGCCAAATCTTAACATATTTATTTTCTAAAAGGCAGTCATTGTTTGGCTGGTTTGCCTAAAAGGTTAACACTTGGTTGTCAGCTGAAAGGGGAGAGGATGCATAAGACCCCAGATGATTAAGAGATAGATACTCTGCTCTGGAAAGTGTTTCTGTGCTTATCTGGTTTTGTTTTTACACAGGATTGAGAGAAAACATGTGTGTTCCTTTTCTGTCATTGGTAGGGAAAGGCAAGTTCCTTTCCTTGTGTTTCAGTTTCTTCTTTTAGCTCCCCTCCTCTCTGAAGAGGAGGTAGTGGTATCTTGATTATGAATATGAATATTGTTTCAAAGGTTTAGAAGGCATGTAAAACATTGAATTGGTTTGTCTTCTGAAGATTGAAAAGAACAAGATAAAAAGGCTGGAGGAAGAAGAAAGACACCCCCCAGCCCCCACCCAGGGCAGCTAACCCTGGGGCAGTGGGAGACTTTCAAGGCCTAATTTTCTGAAGGGAGAGAAGGACTTGTAAGAACAAAGCTTACTGAATCTGTGAACAAAACTGCCCAACTTTGTCTTGAGAGAGTCTCAAGTAATGTTTGTCCTTGTGGTCTGCCCTGCCTTCTCTCTTTAGAAGAGAGGGCTGCTTGCCCTGTGAAGGGCTGGTCCCCAGCAGTTTTCATTCCAGTACTCAGTTTGGTAAAGAGTTTGGCTTTGCTAGCTCTCTGGAATGCTTTTGTGATTGGCTCTTTGCGCACTGTGCCTGATCAGGCAGAACAAGCTGGGATTGATCACAGCAGTCACCTTACAAGCTCCCCATTTAGCACAGGTGTAGCCCCCTACCTCCTCTTTTTCCCCTGGCTATAGAAAACTTGCCACACAAAAACTCACATTTGCAGCACAGACAGACACGCCAAAAGAATGATCATTAAAACAACAAAAGGATGGTTTGGCTTTGCCAAAGGACTTAATTCAAAAGTCCTTTTCATTGTGAACTCCTCCCCAACACAGACACACATACACTCACTGCCCCCCCCACATACACAGAGAGGGGGGGACACACTCTGAGCACTACTATCATAAGTATATATGCATTTAAAAGTCATAATTCCATTTTCAAGAACATAATCAGATTTTATGCAGAAGCCTAATTGTTCCAGGTACTGTGTACTGTGTACAACTCTGATGTCAAATTCCACATTAGAAGAGTAGCTGCTTGGGACCCTGTGATTTTTTTTTGAAATGATGCCTATACTTTCTAATATTCTGATCTTTGTACACACACACACACACACACACACACACACACACACACACACAAATAAAATAGTAAAATCATACTCTTCTTTAAATAAACTCTGATTTCTGAGGATTATTGAGATCCAATGACTTATATTAATATAAATTACTGATTAATGGTCTTGCAGCTAGCTATATTGAGAGATTGAATATGCTCTGATTGTATTGTTTATTGAAGAAATTCCTAACTTTATTGTGGAATTACACCATTGAGGTTGTAACTTATAGGCAGGAACTTACATTGAGATAAGTGAATGGCTATGGAAGCATTCTGGAGCATGAAATCACTTTCTAAATGAGTTGTTTTGTTGATGGTTTAATACAAAAAATGAAATTTTGAGCATTTAAACTAATGATTTGGTTTTCTGAAAACTAGCAATTTCTTGGTGCTAAAGAGATATTCGACATGTAGTTTATGGAATCTTATGGAAGGGCATGGGAGGAGGTATGGTACTTTAAAAAAAAACCTATTGCAGAAAATGACTTTAGTTAGCATTTTAATGTGAATTGATAAAGTGGTGTCTGTAAAGTGTTCAAAACAGGTCAAATGAATCTGATGACATTTTTCTCTAAAGCTATAGATGAACTTCCAGTTATTTATTATCTAGCATTTAAAAACTGAATACATCATGTTAAGAAACAGTGTCGTAAACAAGGTACAAAGGCGTGATGTTGAGAGTCATACAGCTCACTAAGTTAATTTCCATCTATGGAATGTGTTTAGAACTAGCATAGAGATGCAGTATGTATGTATTATTATGTAGTGAGGACCAGTATCCTAGTGTGACTGTTAATTACATTTACAAACCACAAACTAAGTTACAAATTCTCTATTACTTTTTCTGTCTTTTCTTTCATTAAAAGTCTCCCACATGACTATTCACAGTCGGGATCCTTATATTGAGATCTGTTCATGATGGAAGTGAGATTTACAATTCACTAAGACCATTTCTATCATGAAATATAAAAGTAATGAATATATAGCCTAAATTTATCTATAGTCCAGCTTTGTGTAAGTATTTTGTAGTTGCTTGTTTAAACCAATTAAAAAGAAACACCCAGAATATAACTTGAGCATGTAATTTTTTGATGAATGAAATATTTTTAGAGCGATTCCTTAATGATCAAGGCTTCAGCTTTTGAACACATTAGCATTTAGAAGAGTGTCATTTCCCATATGATTTCATCTAGTCCTAAATCGTTGTGTGCTTTTTTTTGCTTCTTTTAATGCTTTACCTGATATAAAATTGATAGGTTGAAATGATTTGGGATGTAAATTTCCCTGGTATTTTTATTCAAGACATAGGAGTATGAAATGGGCAGCTGTAGATTGTATGAAATAATTGGTCAGTCAAATTAGTTATATTATGATAGTATTAAAAGGCCCAAACTAGTAATTAGCCTTTGACAATTTAGTTCCTATTATCACAACATAGAAAGTCCAAGCATTTTGTCATTGTTCTGCTACCAAGTCCCGTTGTTATAAATTATAGGTGCTGAAAGCAAATCATTTTTACTGTATTAGACTTATTTATTGTAAATAAGTAGAATATAATCTCCAGATAGCAGACAATTTCAGCTATAATTGATTGTTTACTTATTTTATGCAACATTCATCATCCATCTTCACCAAATCTGGATAGTTCTTTGGAGTAATGAGGTATTTGACCTGAACAATTAAGAGGAACTCATCCAGTTAAAGTTAACTGAAGTTGTTGGCAATCATTATTCACTTGCATTTGTTCTATTTTAAGACTGATGCTTCCAGGATAAAAATGTCAGCTAGGAGCAAAACATCTCTTTGAAAACACAGCCAGGACTTTAATTAAGCACACCAGACTATTATACATTCATAAATACTCAAGCAAGGTTTTTAGCTTTCTTTCCCTGTCTCTAATCACCAAATACGAACCAAAATTCTTCTGAGTTATTGGCAGGCGTTTATCTTGGGGTACAATCTCTGGTTTTAAAAAAAAAATCAACAACAACAAAAACCTTCATGTTGGAACAGATGTGGCTGGCCATTGCAGAGAAAAGTAAGGATTACTGTGTGTGATTTTAAATGGATTGTTGTTCAGTTGTCAACTTGTTGATTGAGGGAATGCTTTCCAGTTACAGATTGATTGCCTTATATTTTTCCAAGTACATTCACATTCATTATTTTACTGCTGGTAAGTACTGGAAGTGACGCTGGAGTTAAGAATTTTCCTGTGTTCATGAAGGTAAGCCGTAGAGCTGAAAATACACCTCAGACCGGTTTTCCAGGCTAATACTCTCCATCCAGCACACCACTGACCTTCAAGCAAGTTTTAATTTGTCATTTTTATATTAATGAAAGGTATTATATATGAAGCTTTGGGAGCAAAAGCATAAGTACACATTAATTTGATGGTGGCAAATTTTGTTGGAACACACTCAGAGCGTTTTAAGTGGGCCATCAGTCAGGGCTCAGGTGATCTTTGTTACATTGAACTGTTTGCTGTGGCCCGTTTTGAATAAAAAAAAATGACCTCAGTTGGAACTTAATGTTTTAAATTATATCTAGAGAAGAGTTAGCTATTCTTACTTCTCAAACACAAATTTTCTGTGTGTGTGTGAAAGAGAGAGAGAGAGAGAGAGAGAGAGAGAGAGAGAGAGAGAGAGAGAAAGGAGTATTTAGATAAAAAAGGAGCATTGGAAAGGAAAGAATGTGATTTGAGGGTGGAGTCAGTAAATTCCATCTAATAGTCATTTCCTAAACTGAATTTAGATTTCTATGGCTTTGCTAATAGTGGCATTTGTCAGCTTTATGAGCCTTTTAATTTTATTCTTTTTGTATAAATCTCATATCTTAATTTAAACTACTACAGTGAACATAACAGGATAAAATAAGACGGATAAAAAAGATGCTATAGATATGTATGCTGGTGTGTGTGTGTGTGTGTGTGTGTGTATGCATATGGAGGTGCTTTGGGCTGTTAGGCAGGTAGATTTTAGAAGTCTTGAGGATCAGATCCTCTGTGAGACATTAAATAACTCTTGTTTTAAATTAAATTCATTTTATTTAGCACCATTTTAAAGGCTTTATGACTATGTACAAATATCCCAGACCTTTTACTGGTCATTTTGGGAAATACATTTTGTGAAATGCTAAGTTAAAACTAGTAGTATGTCGTGATAGAGGAGTGGTCAGACTCTTAGACTGTGAGGGTCATTTACTGAATAAAAAATGGAAATGTAAACAATTAATTTTTAGAACAATGAAGTGAAGACATTACAGTCTACTTGGCTTTTTGGTGCAGCTATTGAAATGCAAACTTAAAACCGATTGATAACATTGCCAATATCTTATCCTTGCTTTATGGACATAAGATGTGTTCTCCAGCTACTCTACATTGATTATTGGGTACACAGATGTAGAATCATAGGGTCGACATTTAAGATTTGGAAAAATTTTAGGAGTTTTAACAAATACACTATTTTTGATTTGTGTTGATTTAAGGAATACTTTCTTCTATTTCAGACTGATTAATTAATTCCTTTTAGAATAGAAAATGGCTGCATGTGTATTTATTGATAGAAATAAGAAAGTGATCACTGCTTTCCTCTAATACTCTAATATACTTCCTTTATTGTAAAAGCTACCACTGCTTGTATGTAAGACTTATACTGTTAAGATGCCCTTTACCTGACTTCTGTCCTTCATTTCAGAAAAAAAATGACCTTACCTGGTTTCTCTCTAACAGAAAAGGTGGGGACCATCTAGAAATCCTATAAGGCGTATGTAGAACTACTGTCTTAGATGTCTCCGGATCCAGCTTGCTTGCACTCAACTAAAAGCAACAGCAGCTTTTCTTGTAGGGATTCCTGTTGTACATTTCTGAGGATGTATCACCTGGCCCATTGCCATTTGTTGGCACAGAGGTAGCCAGGCCGATAATGCTTAGATTGACCACAATATGTGTGGTACTCTTCAAACCTTAAAGATTTGCCAAATATCCCATTCCCCATAAATTGTGATCACCCTAGCTAGATCTCAAAAGTTCTCTAATTTGCCTCAATTTGATTACTGATTTCCTACGTAAAGACTTGAAATGTAGAAAGAGTGTCAATCAAGACAATACCTCCACAGTGACCTTGAAAATCACTCACATGTGCATCCACCATGCCCTTGAATGAGTGACTAAGGAATGTAATTTTAACCTTTTGACTCTAGGAGACCTTATTATTTCTATCATCCATCATGACTAGAAGACCTATTTTCCTGGAGTTCCAATTGAAACTTCCAGTGCATCTCACAGAAATGATTGGTTAAAACAGTTCCTCTGTTGGCTCAGGAAATGAAGAGGTTAAATAGAGTCTTATGTAGACCATTTTTCATAACAGTGTTTCTATGAGGTAATTTAGTCTGAGTTTCAACTAACAATGAACCTGGCACTATATATCTTTTGTAAATTGAAGACTGAACATATTAAAATTCTACTAACTTGCATTCTTCACATCAGCAGTAACTAGGCAGCGGAGTGAAAGAGCCCAAGCGTGTGTTGAGATGTAGTGGAGAAACCAACCTTCTGCGTGGTGGTGGGAAGTGGGGTAAGGGGATAAAATCTGAAATGTAAATTAAAAAAACAGAAAAAGAAAAAGAACGTGGCGGATCCCCAAGCAGTCTATTTCCAAATAACCAGGACTGGAATGAACGAGCTTACGTAGCCAGATGCTCGTGAAGGAAAGATGTCAGATAACTAGTCTATACTTTAAAAACACAGCTTTACAAGTGACATCTGTTTCATTCCAGATTCTTTTGACAAGTTCTCTTGGGAAATCACTGCCACTGTGGGCAAAAGCATATTTTATCATTTGATCTAAGAAAGAGATACTGTGAGTAAAGATCAGCCTCATTTCCTGTTAATTTTCACATAGTAGGGACAGCACTTCCTACTTATCAACTCATACAGGATCACCATCCTGTAGAGCCATCAAGCACAGAATGGTGTGGGAACTGTTCTTTATTGAAGAGATGAAACCTGCATATAACCCAGTGACTGCTAAGCTAAGTAGCATGCTTGAATTTTTATATTTTTTTGTATATCCATCATGGTAGGCCATTTCCCTTCATTCACTTTGGTTTTTTGCTTGGTGGATTTATTTGATCAAATGGAAAAATAGATCCAAATCATTTTTCTGTTGATGAGATGTTATTAGAAATAAATAGAAACTGAACACATGGTGTGATGGTCAGCTCTTTAATATTCCTTTTGTAGACTTTTTTTAGATTGAGGTTTAATCCTGAGTTGCTTTCTTCCACTACTCAGCAAGCTGGTGAATTGCTTCTTTTTGCTGTTCTTTGGAATGTGTTCATGAATGTAAACTCATTTTAATATGGACCTAAGAAAAAACAGAATTATAAAGGCAGATCTGTGGCTCTGGTTCCCACAATGCATTGTAAAAGCAAGTTAAATTATTTGAGGATTATCCTTGTTTGGAAAGCATTATTTCTATCTACTAACCTAGATGAACAGGAATTGACAAACTTATTTGTAAACTTGAAATTACACAGCCATTTGCTGGGTCTTACTAGGTTTTTTTTTTTTTTTCATTCTTCACCCACTGTTGACACAAGTGTTTTAGGAAGACATGGAAATATGAATAAAATTTTTGGAAGAGCTGCTGTTATTTTTTGAAAGCAAAGAAAAATGACTCCAATAGCAATAAAAGGTTCTAATTCCAAACATTGTCTCTTGGGTAGCTTGGCAGCTTAATTTATACATTTCTACAACATTGCATGAAATAAAGTACATAGTAAATGATATTCAGAAATCCCATTTGAAACAATTTCATTGGACGATCTATATAAACTTATGAAAATAAGCCAAATTTGGGAGATTCCTTTGTAACATCACATTTCTGTTAAAAACTTGTAGATAATATTTAAATAAAATTTCATGATACCTGGGTAGCCCAATTAACCACAAGTAAATGCATTGCTAATATGCGCACCCACTACCCTCTATCCTAACAGAACCTAATATTTCACAAATCCAGTGTACACAGGAAGACTTAATAGTTTCTAAGTTAGTTTACTTCTTTTTAAGCTTTTTAATATGAAGGAAACATTGCTACAATGAATGTAACTAGCAACCACAGTAAGTAGAAAGGAGTGGAGACTCCGATGCTCAATCTTGTTGCATTCATCAAAATATCCATGGGAAAAATTAGGTGCTTCTAGTTAACTGAAGATTTTTACTTGAAGCCTACTCTGGAGGAAGCTTTCCACAGATTTTTTTTTTTTTGCTTGTTTTCTGTGCACAGGCAGGCCACCATGTCAAATATCCATGTCTATGCCAAGGCAGCATCCTCAGTGGGTCTCTCAGCTACCTCTTTAAGTTTTGTTTCCTTTTGTTTTTGAACAAGGAGTGGGTGACAGCTCTTTGCACTAACTTTTAAAATAACTTTTGTCTTGTCGTCCTTTTTTTTTAGAGTGATTACACTGCCACCAAAACCAGACACATTTTAGAAGAAAAATGACACAGAATTTCATCTTCATCTACTCCAGATCTGCCTAAAAGAAAGAAAATTTTGAGGCTTCTGAATGGAAACCAACCTCGATTTCTACAAGCAGACTGTGACAGCTGAATGAGCTTGCTCATGGACTTTATTCTCAGTATTGTGCCCTGCATCCATTGATTGACTGAAATATGTGCACACTGTACACTGGCTTTGCTTCCTAAGTTCCCTGATGTATCTCTTTGAAAGGAATGAGATGCTATAAGTTAGTATCTCATAACACTTCCCTTTTCCTCTGTAAAAAATGTGTAAATATAGCCAGCATCAATTTTAAGGGCATATAATACTTGGAGAAATTTTCAATGAGAGTATCTTTAAACAGTGGCAGATAAAGAGACATATATATGAACGAGAAGGTAGGTATGATCTGGAATCTTTTTTCTGAGCAGTACATACTTAAAACATTTCTTGATCAAGGAATTAATGTGAACTGAACTTCTATCTTGACAGGACACTTTCAGTATTTTAAAGACATGACTAAAGGGCAAATAATCTCAGATTTTGCTCGTTAACAAGACTACAAAATTCTATCGACACTAACCATCAACTAAAGTGATATCTTGACAGAGTAGTTCTAACATTTTAAAGGCAGAACCAAGAAGCAGGTTTTCTACTTCTTTCTGTAGAACCTGGTGATGTTCTGCTATCCAATTGAACATTTCCAAACCTATTGTTTTGATTTTATTTTGAAATCTACATTTATCCTTGTAGAGGCAAGTATCCATTTCTCAAGACCCTTTCTCTCTGGGGGCTCCTCCTTCCAACTCTTTAAACTGCCTCCCTCTTTCTGACGTTCCCCCTAGTAACCATTCTCTCTCCCATGTCCAGGATGCCCAGTATGCCTATAAAGACATTACTTTCCTATATATAGAAATTGGTGTATACCTATCAATTAATCAACTAATCAACTGATGCCTAAAACTCAAGCCAAAAGGAACCTCTTATAAGGCCTTGTTTCCTTCTGGACAACGGAGCCAATATAAGATGTACAAAATTTAAAAGAAAAACTTCAGAGCAAGCCCCCCCCCCATTTTTGCTTGCCTCTGATGGAAACTGAATTAAGATTTTAGGAACCTGGACCTTTGAGAACATGATAACAACAGGTGGTGACCACACAGGATAGGTACAAAGGTCTTGAAGCTTGCTTAGAGCTTTGTTATTTGGTGGCACACAGCTCTTGGCTGTCGTACCATCACTGACAAACCTCATCATCTCACAGATGGGTGTGAGTGTTTGAGCAAGTGTCTGCAAAAGTGTGTGAGTGCTAGTGTGTGTGTGCACACATTGTGTGTATGTACACCTTTGTGTACCTGTGAACATGTGATACATGTGATTATAGACGTACCTATTGTGTGTAACTCTGTTTAAAAAAAATTGCTTCGCATTTAACGTGCAACTTTGAAGTAGTGTGAAACTTACCTGAAGTTCTTTGCCACTCGGTTCCTACATCTTTGAACGTGTGCTTCTATCTTTAAGCAGGCTTCTAGTACAATGTGGCTAAACTAACTTCCCAAAGAACCGAGTTGATTTCTATTATTTCTCCCTGCCTACTAAGCAAAGTGATGGGGATTGTGTGTGCGTGCTCCTTTTGCCCCATGTGAATTGTGCTGAAGAGAGGATGTGGCTTCAATGCCAGTCATTGAACCAGTTTCTGGTCATTGCTGGGGCATCACTTGCTTTCATCAGTCCCTTCAGGCTCCTCTCTTGTTCCTACCTAATTCAGTAACGCAGTGTGGCTTTTGTTCATCGTAACAGTGTACTCTTTAGGCAGCCTTTCTTCAGGCCTTCTATTACCATTTAATATTCAAGTAAGTTGTCATAATCGTTCAGAATTGTAGCAAGAAAAGATTTGAGGGAAACTGCTGTATTACTTTATTCATGTATTCGGTTTGGAGGCTGCCAGTAGACAGGGTACAGAAGGTAGAGCACAGAGATAGCACACTTGCTGAATAAATGAATGGAAACCTCATACACAACCGGACACACAATTAGTCACAGGTACAAATAGTCACAGGTACTGCATAACAAATATGCAATCTTTTAAACACAACGTCTTAGTTTACAGATATAATTAATTTATTCAGTATTGTGCTGGAAGAATCTATGGAATATGTGTACCAACATATCACTTACCTTCCAGTGGTTAGTATGCTGCTGAGAAAAATAATGATGGAACGATTAGTGTTGTGTGAGCACTACATTAGTTTGGTGTCATACATAGTTACTTGGTCAGTAAAACCTAGAGCTTTACAGTTCCAACAGTTCATTATTGCTATTTCTGCTTCACAGACCTGCTTTGAGTTGCTCTGTGTTTGTCTTCCTTTGTAAATATTCTTAAACCTTCTTGTTTGTAAGCATCTGGTTTGCAGTTTTGGGAGACTACCGTGCAACTCTGTATAGTGTTTATATATATATCTGACTTGCTTTACCTTAGAGCTACTTGCAATAAATGTGTTCGTGTAAGTTATTTGTGTGAAGTCTCATTTTTTTTTTCTTAGTTGTCCCAGCTTCATTATAAGCATATCTCCCTGCTCTTGTACAATCGATTGCCAGCCATTTCCCAGAATGGAGCAGTTGGAGTAATTAAAACATGCCAGTCACATTGGCTACAAATATAAAGCCTTTTGATAGCGATAATAGAATCAACTTGCTCCCAAGTCTACAAATGTACAGGTGATACTAGCTTAAAACAATCTACAAAATGACTGCCCAGAGTTTTCATGGAGATCTTAACAATGGGTGAATACCACTAATCATCTACCCTAGGAGGCTGAAGTGATGGTTTATAATTCAGCTTTATCTCCTCCCCTTGCCACTATCCTTTGAAGGACTTCCCTTTCATTGCCTTATTGTTAACCATGGAACAAGAAAATGTTAGTATATGAAAAATATACCAATAGATAGGTAGCATTTTCACACTGATGTGCTATGAAAGGAAGAATATATTATATATCGTGAATTCATTTATAAATTATGTCAGCCTTATTGGAATTTATGGGCTTTCAGAAACATTAAAAAAGTGGTTATCCCTTTACCTATTTGGTCTTTCCCAAGTTACCTTTGCCTCATAGAACAATGATCAAAAATCTGGGACCACTGGGTACACACAGGTCAAATGGGTCATAGGGTAAAAAGGCAAGTCTCAAGTCCGTGGGCAGACCATTAAGTTGATTGTTGAGCTTGTGCTTTTCTGGGTACATCTCAGAGGATATATATGAAAGAATATTACAATGGAAAGATATAATGTATCTTAATCATTACAGACTCAGTAACAGAATTTTAGTTAACTCTAATTTCATGTATAAATACTAATTTACATATTGTATACACATTGTGTGCATGTATATATACATACATATATAGTTATGATCTTCATTTTATGGGACTATATACATACAATCATATATATATGTATACACACACATACACACACACACACACACACACACACACACACACACACACACATATATATATATATATATATATATATATATATATATATT
>JANHMN010000005.1:38280699-38298735 GCA_030674055.1 Rhabdomys pumilio
CACACACACACACACACACATATATACATATATATGTATATATATATGTATATATTTATGTAATATATGTAAATATGTATATATATATATAAAATTCATCTCCAATGGACTTTTAAAGACAAATGCACACTGGTGCTTTTCAGCCTACATGACCATTGTATTCCCATTTAGAGGTTAATTCTTAACAACTTGAAGTTCCAAAACAGTAGGGCCAGACTGCGGACAATCAGCACAACTCGGTTGCATGAGCACCTGTATATAAGAGTGCACAAAAGTTCAACTTCCACACTCGTCTTGCCTCATGTGTGCTAACCAAATAGTTTTTGTGAGATGTCAAAGGGTTCTTGCATTTTTAATATAAAAACTAGTGGAAATATATTCCTTGGATGTAGTGATGGGCTCTTAAAAGGCATTACCATACACGTGTATCATGTACCTTGACCCTATTCACCCCACCCTATGTTCTCCACTCGCCTCTTATTCTCATTCATCCCTCCAGATAATTTTCCTTCTACTTTCACATCCTATTCACACTGCCAAGTTATGGAGTCAGCCCAGGTGTCAATTAATAGAGCATCGAATAAAGAACATGGGATACGTTTACACGATGGAGTTTTATTCAGCTATAAAACATAACAAAACGTGTCATTTTCAGGAAAATGGGTACTGTTTCTTTAAAACATAAAACCTTACAGAACACTTGTCAGATAAAAGATGGCTAAGTACACACTGGTTAAGCACATCCAGTGACTGTTTAGAAAAACATTAATAGGTGCTAATTGACCTCAAAAGACATCTTGGAAATACACCCAAATGCTCTTAAGAAATGTTTTGCAAACAAAGCTGACATAAGTCATAACCTGAAAATAAATGCGAGCATGAAAATGTCTGTGGGTAAGTCAGAACATAGCCCCTCATTTATAAAATGTGCAAAAGTGAAATTATGCAAAATTAATGCATGGAATGAGGTTGGGCTGTATTCTGTTTTAGAAAATCCAATCCATTTTCCCTCTAAGATATGCATGTTAATAGATGCTGGCTTTCACGCAGCTACCTTAAGTCCCAGCTTGCTGCTTAAGTGTACTTCAGAGATAAGGAATGCAACTGAGCTGTAGGAAATGAGACAACTTGCCTCCTGTCTCTTGTGCATAATAAATGCTAAAGCAATTAGGAACCACTGTTGCATGCTACATTGGAATTTTTCAGCAACATACAGTGCTGTGCTATGTAAATGGGGTAAACTTACACTAAGTCTTGAGAATTTAGGAGGAAACCACTGACTTTACTTAATATTAAGCATTTGGGTTCATACAACTGAACTAGAAGCAATCACCTCCTTGAGTTTACAATCTCAGAATATCTAGTAAAGGGTCTTCTATGTCACTGGCAGCACTCTGGATTAGCATTTCAACTAACAAAGGGACCAAGGAAATATTAGATTCTTAGGTGGCAACAGAAAAAAAAAGTGAGAGGCTTATACTTCCTTCTATATTATAAAACTAGCAACCCCTGAGAAAAATTTTCAACATTTTGCATTGTGTATCTCATTTTCAGGGACCACGTGTGCGCCCAGCCTTTAAACACTATTTTGGACTTTTGTCTTTGCTGTTTTCATCTTTCACCAGTGAATTAGAAAACATGTGAATGAGCTTGCTTTTGTGCTCTGTCTGTTTCCCCTTATATTAAGTTTATGCTCATCCTAGGAAGACCAAAAGTGTTGGAGATTGTGTTTAGAGTCACAACTAAACATATTAGCCACAGCACATATAGCCCATGTCACTCAAATACAGCTTGTTTCAAAAGCCAGCCAGATCTTTTTGTGGGAGTGTGACAATAATATTAGATGAACATTTCATCTTCAAAAGCTTTGGTTTGGATTCTGAACACTGTAGAAACTAATAGTTGAGCCTTTTATATGCTGGAGTTGAGTGGAGATAAGCAATTTCTTCACTCACTTTTCTTCCGTGGAAAAGTTTTTTTAAATCATGTTTCCTATCTAATGAAGTTTAAGTAAAATGTCTAATAGAATAAAATGATTGAGAAGCAGATTTCTTAGTCTGGAGACAGATTTACTATACAACCCAGGTCTTGCTATACAACCCAGGTTGGCCTTGAAATCACTATGTAGTCCAGGATGGTTTTGATGTAATGATCCCTCTACTTCAGCATCTCTCCCTACTGCCACCATGCTCAGCATCATATAGGAACCAAAATGATGCTTTTCTTTCCCCCTCGCCATTGAAGACTCTGAACCCTGACAAAATATGTTACTCAAAACATTCTTGTTTGTAAACTCAAAGTATTTTAAACAAGAAAAAGAGGGTACTATTTGAAGAGAGGAAGCGTTCAACAGGAGGGGCTTCAGAGGAATCTGAGAGTACAATAGGGCAGGAATAAAATCAAAGTATAACAACACATACGTGTGAAATGCCACAATGAAATTCATTATTTTATACATTAATTTAAAAGTAATTTTTAAACAATCTAAAAGAAAAATTTCTACTTTTCACATAGATAAAAAAGTGAAACTATACCTCACATTACATATAGTTAATGAGAAAAGTGTCTTAATTGAAACTCCAATTTTTAAACTGCAACTGAGATAAAAGATTGAGAAATAAAAAGCTTTCAAAAGACTTCCAACTCTGGGATTAGTGGGGAGAGGAGAATTAATATGATGAAAATACATTAGACTAAATTCTCAAAGAATGTTTTTTTTTAATGAGAAAATAAAAATAAAAATAAGTTGCCTCTTTAAAGTAAATAAATACAAACAAGTAAAACTGACCAATGCTTTCAGGTACCAATAGACATCATTTAGAGGGAATTGTACTTACAAATAACTATCTGTATTGAAAATCAGAAAGAGCAGATGAGGCAAGGGCTCAGCTGGTAATAGCACTTGTTGCCAAGCCTGAGGGTTTTGA
Organism: Rhabdomys pumilio; assembly: GCA_030674055.1. NCBI lineage: Eukaryota > Metazoa > Chordata > Mammalia > Rodentia > Muridae > Rhabdomys > Rhabdomys pumilio. The sequence goes on from JANHMN010000005.1 coordinate 38,283,627, forward strand.
ACTCCATCACCTGTGGCCCACATGGTGGAAGGAGAAGTCAGACTTCTCCAAGCTGTCCTCTGATTTCCACATGTGTACTGTAAAGCTAATATGCTCCCTCAATCACAAATAATGACATAGTGTTTGAGGCAACAAGAGCTGATAGAGATTCATTAATGGTTAACAACACGCGCTGCTCTTCCAGAGGACCTGAGTTCAGTTCCCAGCCCATGTCTGGTGGCTCACAACTGCCCAAAACCTCTATAAGTCCAATTTCAGGAGATCTGATACCCACCCCTGACCTCTGTGAGACTGTAGACAAGTGGCATATAATCATACACATACAATTAATAATAATAATAATAATAATAATAATAATAATAATAATAATCCTTTAAAAATGCTATAAAGGCAGAAAGCACTCAAATCAAAAACCTAAATTTTACTTTAAAGAATTAGTAAAGACCCCGTAGGAAGAACAACAAAATCAACCAACCAGATTGCCCACCTCCTGCAGAGCTCCCTTGTCTGGCATCAAAGGCTCTTGGTCCTATAAAGGCTTGATGCCCTAGTGTAGGGGAATGCCAGGGTGGGGAGGTGGGAATGGGTGAGTGGGTAGTGGAGCACCCTTATAAATGCAGGGGGAGAGGGGATGGAATGAAGGGTTTGCAGAGAGGAAACCTGGAAGGGAGAGAACATTTGAAATTTAAATAAATAAAATAACCAATAAAAAATTAGTAAAGAACAGACACTACATTTGATCATAGCCAAAAAGGCTAGAAGCAATGCAGAGTTTGGGGAGTCCTGAGGAGGCGCAGAAGGAAGAGGAAGAAGAGGAGGAAGAAGAAGAGGAGGAGGAGGAGGAGGAGGAGGAGGAGGAGGAGGAGGAGGAGGAGGAGGTGGTGGAAGGGTCAGAGGAACCAGAGGGGTCAACTACACACCATAAAAATAGGGCCCACACATATATACAAAAGATGCCCCACCATGCTACAGGGGCATGTGTTCCAGCATGTTCATAGTGGCTTTATTTATGATATCCAGAAGCTGGAAACAACCCAGATGTCCCACAACAGAAGAATGGATACAGAAAATGTGGTTCATTTACACAATGAAATACTATTCAGATATTAAGAAGGAGGACATCCTGAGTTTTGCAGGCAAATGTATGGAACTAGAAAATATCATCCCGAGTGAGGTAACGCAGACCCAAAAGGACATTCATGGTATATACTCACTAGTAAGTGGATATTAGCCAAAAAAAAAAGTACAGAATACCCAGGATACAATCCACAGAACTCAACATGGTTAACAAGCAGAAGGGCCCAGGTGAGGATGCCTCAATACCACTTGGGAGGGAGAAGAAAATAATTATTGGAGGTAGAGGGAAGGAAGGACTTGGGTGGGAGAGGGGAGAGGGAAGGAGAAAGGGGAAGATGATCAGGTATGGGGGGGGGGACAGGAGAGAAGCCCCGAGGGCCAGCAGAATGAATAGAAATATGCAACCTGGGGGATGAGATGGAGGTGGACCTTCTAGAAAGTACAAGACCTGAGAGGGGAGAGACTCTCAGGACTAAGGGAAGAACCTTAGATGAAATGTCCTACAGCGGGGAGAGGAAATTTGTAGATTCCACCTCCAGTAGAAAGGACGTGAAGTGGAGGGATGAAGTTGCCATCCCACAGTCAAAAACTCAGATCCAGAATTTTTCCTGTCTAAAAGAACTTCAGGGACAAAAATGGAGAGGAGCCTGAGGGAAAGTAGGTCCAGTGACAGGGCCTAATTGGGATCCAGCTCAAGGGGAGGCTCCAAGACCTAAAACTGTTACTGAGGCTGTGGTGTGCTTACAGACAGGAGCCTAGCATGACTGTCCTTTGAGAAGCCCAACAAGCAGCTGAGTCAGATGCAGATATGTACACCCAACCAATGGACAGAAACTGGGAACCCCTGTGGTTGAATTAGGGTAAAGCTGGAAGAAGCTGAGGAGGAGGGTGACCCGATAGGAAGACCAACAGTCTCAACTAACCTGAACCCCCGAGATCTTTCAGACACTGAGTCACCAACCAGGCAGGATACACTAGCTGATATGAGGCCCCTGACACATATACAACAGAGGACTGCCTGGTCAGGCCTCAGTGAGGGAAAAAGCACCTAACCCTTGAGAGACTTGAGGCCCCAAGGGAGATCTGGTGGGGTAGGGGGTAGTAGGTGGGGACATCTCTTGGAAACTGGGGAGGAGGTATGGTATGTGGAACAGAGGGTGGACTGGGAGGGGGATAATGACTGTACTGTAAAAAAGAATATAATAATAATAATAATAATAATAATAATAATAATAATAATAATAACAACAACAACAATAATGATCCACAGAATCAACCAACTGATGCTCATTGGAATTTGCAGAGTTCAAGGAATTTATAAGAGTATGACCTAGGTTCTCTGCATATATGTTATGGCTGGGTAGCTTCATGTTCTTGTAGGATTTCTAACAGTGTAGCAGAGGCTGTCCTTGACTCTTTTGCCTATTTGTGGAACCCTTTGCCTCCTACTAAGTTGCCTTGTCCAGCATGGATGTGATGGTTTGTGCCTTATTGTAACTTGTTATGCTATGTTTGGTTGGTATCCCTTGGAGGCCTGCTCTTTTCTGAAGGGAAGGAGATGAGGGTTGATATGGGGGAGAGAAGGATAAAAAAATTAAAGATATAGAAGAACTGAAAAAAGGACAAAAGTAGTAAAGAAAAACAAGCTCAACTGCAATAAGTTGATAAAAATAATGTAGAGCAAAAACCAATGTAGATGACAGAGAATTAACAAAACTCTTGAAAAAAATCAACACATGTTACACCTCTGTTTAAATTAGGAATGAATGAAATATTATTAATCTTAAAGACATAATAATGGCTATTGAAGAATACTATGAAAGACTGTATGCTAACGAATTAAATGCCTTGGATAAAATAGACCAAATTAGAGAAGGATATGAACTGCCAAAATTGACACAAATAATTGGAAACCGCATAAATGTAATAGATAACAAGACAGATCAATACTTAATAGGTCAAGAGAGATAGCTTAATATGACTGGTAAGTCATATTACATCTAAAGGACAATTAAGAGTGGTTATTCACAAGAATCTCACCCCTAGAAATAAATGAAAAAAGAGGCAAAATGTCCCGATATCTCTGAGGTATAAAGGATCAAAGCAGGATCCTTTGGCATGCCAGACAAGCACATTACATCTCCAGCCCTCATTATTTCAGTTTAATAGCATACTGGATTTTACAACCTGTCCAATCAAGGAAATATATAAAAGGCACAAAATTTGTAAAGAAAAAGATAAAATTGGTTCATTTGCATATAACACAATCTTATATAAAGAAAACTTCAAAAATTAAAAAATAATACTAGAGCTAATAAACTTATTGACTAAAGTTTCAGAATATGTTGATATATATATATGTACATATATATCATATATATATGATGATATATATGAGAGAGAGAAGGAGGGAGAGAGAGAGAAACCTGTATTCTTAAACATTAGCAATGAAAAAATTTGTAAAAGATATTGGTAACTACCCAATTTATAGTAACATCAAAAAGATTAAAATACTTATAAACAAAATGATACTCACATAAGACTGTGAATACTACAAAATGTAATTCAAGAAATTAAACAAACTGTACAGAGATGGCAAAATACAGGTTCAGGGGTCAAAAGACTTAATAGTGTTAAAAGACAACATTTCCCAAAGTGATAAACAGGTTCAATGCAATCAGAATTATAGTTGTCTTCTGTTTCTTTTTTCAGTAACTGATAAGCCAAACCTAACATTCGGGACTTGCAAGGAGTCCCAAACATCTAAAAGTTTTGAAAGTGAAAAACAAATTCGAAAGATTTACAATATATTGTTCTAAAACTAGCCAAAAAGTTGTACTAATCAAGATGGCATGGTCCTGGCACAAATCAGACATGTAGATAAGTCAAACAGTGTATACATGTTTAAAGATAAATCCATGTATCAATGAATAACTGAGATTTATGTAGACACTGACACCATTTGGTGAAGTATCTTTTATTCCACAAATACAGTTGGGATGCCTGGATAGTTTATGTAAAAAAGTTAGACCTTTATCTCACACCATGTATAAAAATTAATTCAAAATTGAGCAAATACCTAAATGTATGAGTTATACTCATACAATTTTAGAAGAATGGATGCCCCAAGACTAAGAAAGGATTGATTGGATACAACAGCAATTCAAAAAAAAAATGAGACGATGTTTGGAAATTACCTATCTTATATGGTACTTGTGTATATCATATGTCAAATATTCTTACATTCAACAGCACACCAATAATCCAATTTAAAATTAGTAAATCCATAGAAACAGAAAGAAGATTAGTGGCTATTAGGGCCTTTAGAGAAGACTTAAGGCTGCTTAATGGATATGAGGTTCTCTTTTGGGGTGAGGAAAATATTTTGCAAGTAGATGGAGATAGTAGTTGGGAAACTTTGTGAATGTAGTAAAAACTGCTTGAAATTTTTGCCATAAATGCTTAGCTGTGTATGCATTATAGCTCAATTTTAAAAATCAAAGAATTGAGCTATTGGCACATGGCACAACACTGATGCAAGTCTTGAGCACATGACAGTATATTTAAGAAGACATTGACAAAAGACCACATGCTTACTATATGACTGCATTTTTATGAAGTGTCTGGAATAGATAATCTGTAAACATGAATATGTATTAGTGGTTTCCTAGAGCTGAAGGAGGATGGGATGGACAAACAGGGAATAACAGCTAATGAGCATGGAGCTTCTTTGGCAGATGATAAGAATGTTCTGGAATTAGAATATAGTGATGATTGAAACTTATGAATATGGTAAAACCATTAAATTATACTTTTAAAATAACATAATTTGAGTTCTATATAATGACAAAGTAATACACTATTTAAGCAAAATAATATCTATGCCTTGTGGGCTTGTAATATATAGAAAGTACAATATATGAAAATAATCAACCAAACCTGAAGATCAGAAAATTGAAAGTTTGCTACTGTAATGTTCTTACATTTGTGAGATGGTATTATATGATGTGAAAATAAACTGTTAGAAGTTAAAGGTCTATATTATACACTGTAAGGCAGCCATGAGATTAACCAAAGAAAGGTAACCAATCTGTTATAAAGGTGATTAAATGGAATCAGAAAACATTTACTATGAACCAAGGCACAAAAACTGAAAAAAATCTGATAGGATCAATAGCAAAGTTCATTAAACCAGGCATGGTGGTACACTGCTGCAATGCAGGTATTTGGGAAATTGAGGCAGCAAGATTGTTAGTTCAAGGCCAGTCTGGGCTACAAAGACAGAAGCTCTATAGTAAAATTGCCTAGTTCTACAAACATGTGTGTTCATCTCTACACACCCTTGAGATATGTACTTTAAATATACAGAAACAACTGTTAAGTAAAATAATGGAAAAAAGTCTCTTGATCTTATTAAAATAAAGGAAGCTGGGTGACTATATTGCTATCAATGTAATATATTTTTGCAAAAAATATCATAATAATATATAATATTAAATAAATAAATTAATTAATAAGCCTGACCAATACAGATGCGGATGTTTACAGTCAACCATTGGACCAGACACGGGGCCTCCATGGAAGAGTTGGAGAAAGGACTGAAGGAGCTCGAGGGGTTTGCAACCATATAGGAGAAACAATAATATCAACCAACCAGACCCACCAGAGCTCCCAAGGGCTAAACCACCAAGAGTACACACGGAAGGACCCATGGCTCAAGCCACACATGGAGCAGAGGATGACTCTGTGGGACATCAATGGGAGGAGAGGCCCTTGGTCCTGTGAAGGCTCGATGTTCCAGTGTAGGGGAATGTTAGGGTGGTGAGGCAGGAGTGTGTAGCTGTGTGAGGGAGCACCTTTATACAAGCAAGGCTGAGGGGGGAGCGGGGAGGGGATAGGGGGTTTTAGGAGGGGAAACTGGAAAGGGGGATAACATTTGAAATGTAAATAAATAAAATAACCAATTATATATATATAATATTTATTAAAAATATTAATTTTTGTTTACCACATCATCAATAGCATGCTGAAAAGGAGATCGTTTCATGAAAAAGACAAAATACTAAGACACACTTATGTACTTAGTAAAATGAGTTTCAAAGTAGATGAAGCAAAACCAGATAGATCTGCAAAGAGAAAAGTCATAAGCTAAGCACAGCTTTAGTTTGATGTGGGTTCTCTGTTTCTCTTTAACCCTTTTCTGTTGCTCTAATCTCATAAACACCGTTTGGTCCACTTGGCTTGTTCCGTTCACCTGACTCCCAGTCTCATTTTCTGCTCAGGAGATCCAAATGAGGAAGTCGAGGTACAGGTGAGTTAGGTTATAGGTAAGAAAGCAAAGTTGCTTCTCTGTGTTTGTGCTGTGTCAATAAAATATAATGAACTGTCTGGTTGGAAGTCAAGAATAGCTTCTGCTTTGTCAGTAGTACCTGGTTTCAGAATTATACAAGTGGTCCTTATGTGCACTCTAGTAATACTAGAAAGTTTGCAGACTAGAAAATTCAAACTCCTGTAGCTTATCTCTGTTCAAAGGCCCCAAGGAAACTACAAGAAGGAAATCAAGGCAGATTCACAAACTTTTCTTTGTCTGTCGAGATAGAGTGAATATTTATGATTTCCCTTCAGTACATTGGACTTATTACAAGCTCTCTGTTTCCAAGGAGTAATTTGAAAGATTCTTATGTGCTGCAATGATGACCGGAAACACATTAATTCTTACTTGGGAACCAAGACTCCCAAAACACACTTTTCATGAGGCAAAAAATCCCTGTAGTAGACCCTTATTAATTTCTACCACACTTGAAATTCTTGTGGTTTGTTTTGTTTGTTTGTGTATGTTGTGTGGTGTGTGTGTGTGTGTAGTGTTGTCATGTTGGCAGTGGATTCTGACGTTGAGCATGTGCTAGTCAAGAAGGATACTAATTGAACAGTATCTCTGTCCGTGGATTCTGAATTTTGTAAAATAAGTTCACTTTAGTGCCAAAAGGCGATAATTAAATTTTGAGTGAAAATAAAGTTTGTAATTTGTCTTGGATTTGGGGAAGTTTAGTTATAGCTATTCCAAAGCTTATCTTATGCTTCTGTAAGTTGGAGATCCATCACTTGAACACAGTAGAGAGATATGGGAAGTGATATCAAGTGAGATATGGAAAGAATGAAGCTTTAATGAGGTCTTCTAAACATTAAGCTCTGCTCTCCCTGATGGCTGCTGAGTCATTTTTGGAGAGCCTGAGCAACAGTCATAATATTGTGTCAAAGGAAGACACAAAAATTTGAAATCTGGGCTTCCATCTGTGTCTCATGGCAGAATTGGCATTAGCAAATGCCTTATCAGCCCTGAGGAAATGAACCAGAAAAACCATTTCACCTTAAAATGAAATATGTTGGGTTTTGGTAGGTTCTATGTGGCCCTGGTTGAAATTAGGAGGTAGTCTCAGACAACCTGTGGCTTCCAATCTCAGCCTTTCACCATACTTTCTACCAGGAGCGTTTTCTTTGCCACTCTACATGGGCACAAGGGCAGCAGTTTGGAAGAGCTTCTAGAGACTTACATTAGATAGATGTTTTTGAAGCAAGAAAAGCATGAGTAAACTCCCCATTTCTTAGCTAGTAACATTTTTGGTCATTTTATTGGCTTGCAGGCATGTAGACCTAATTTAGCAGATTTTCTCTTGGAAGAGCTCTCAAAGATCAGAATTCAGTCTGCTAATGGGACAAGTGAATTTTGTTTTGTTTTCTTTTGCATTTGAAATAGGACTATCCAAGCCAAATGGCCAACAGAGAGAAGTCAAAGTACATTATTCAAAGATCCAATGTTTAGGAAAAGTAAATAATTTTGCACCATAGTGCACATTTTGTCCCATCTCACCCCAAGAAATGTGTCCCAATACAGTTTGCCAAGCCAGGTTTTAAATTAGGTGGAGGACTGTCTTTCCATGCAACTGAAAGACCATCATGCATATGCATATTTTTCGTTATAAATTAATTCCAATTTACCATCAATAGGTACCATCTCTGCTTTTTGGAAACTAGAGTCATTGTTGTATTAAGCACATTTTCAAAAGCACTCAGACAATGCACTTATAATAATTAGAGAAAAGTTTAATTAGAAAAATAGTAATTAATGAATCTATGTCTATCAGAATAGCATGAGCCAACTTGTAGACACACCTAGGCCACCAAGAATTATTAGAAGGAGATGACTGGCATGAGACTGGAGATAGGAAGAGCATCTCTCTCCAAGAGGCATCTGGATGGTTCATTCAGGGGCACGATACAACCTGAAGTGACCCCACAGAGAAGGAGCTGTGAAAATAAATATCCTAATCCCGCCAGTGTCACTTACCTGTCCCTTAGCTGTTCTGCTTGAGTATCCAGCTGATTGAGCTCAGAAGCAGAGGGCTTTAAAATCCTCTGTGTGCAAAAAGCAGGGGGAAAGATGTGGTGTGAATCGGAGGTAGTAAATAATGATAACAAGGATATCCGTAACCTACCAGCTACTTGTTTGTCTGTAGTTTCAGGTGTTTAGCAAGTTGTCTTCTCAGAGAGATAGAGAACTAAGATTACATTAATAAGATTTTGGTCTGTTCTTATGTTAAGGATGTGGTTGGCAAAGGAGCTTCTTCTGAATATCTACTGCTGGTAAATTTCTGAGATTTATACTAGAGTTAAGAAGAGCTGGCAATCCAAAACCAGCTAGCATGACTATTTTACCTAGTACACATCCTGATGACTACATATCATCAAGTTAGATTTATACTGGATTGCTATCTGTTGTGGTATGTTACAGCTAATAAGCATTCAATGATTGTTAGCACATGCTTTGGAGGACAGGCTTATCTAGATTCAAGTCCTTTATGGTAGCAATGTACAAGCTATTACCACTACAGAAACCTTCAAACAAACAAAACCCATGAAAGTACTGCATGTAAAAGTCAACAATGGCATGTGATTTTTTAAAAACACTATTTAGTTTATTTTTGAAGCTATTTAGGGGTGAATACAGTTAAATAACTCAGCCTGAGAAAAAGAAACCCTCTGCCCGCTAAAGCCACCTGAAGCCTTGGCCAAACAAAAGCAGTTTCTTTACTTGTGTGTTGAAAGGCTAAGTAAGTATTCTCAGAGCCAACTCCTAAGCAGGCTAAGACTGGAATCTTTGACATTGAAGATGTCTTTTTATTTTGGATGTAGATACTGAGAAAGTAGGCCATACCTTCTGATTTTTATGACAATGAAAGAGTATATGAAACTTAAAACATAGGATAAGAAGGCGGAGGTTCATACAAACCCATTGACACCTTTAACCATGGGCTCAACTGCTCTTTACACACATGCATTTCTTACAGGCCAACAGTGCCACCTTGTGTTAACCTCTCTATAAATTGGTAATTAAGCTTGGAGTGAGTAGTTTAGTTTTCAATTAACCATGCTAATTGAAACAAAGAGCCTCACTGGTACCATAAAAACTGGAAACTGGCTTTCAAATTTTGTTGGACGTGGAAAACACGATGGAAGCTCAAACTGTCAATAAAACCTCTGTTGGAAGCAAAGAGTAGTACCACCAGCGTGGCAGGTCTGGTCAAGCTGAAAAAGAAAGGCAACTTATAGTCATTGTCTGTCTCTGACCATCTAGTCTTTCGAAAGTTAGAGATATTCGTGGAATGATTCTTCCATATAACAGTAGAACATTTGGACTTGCTCCTTATCTAATGTGAATCATTAAATAAATTTAGTAACTTTAAGAACCCTATTTGGGCTGGGCAATGGTGGAGCACAACTTTATTCCCAGCACTTGGGAGGCAGAGGCAGGCGGATTTCTGAGTTTGAGGCCAGCCTTGTCTACAAAGTGAGTTCCAGGACAGCCAGAACTACACAGAGAAATCCTGTCTCAAAAAACAAAAACAAAACAAGCCAAAAAACCAAAAAACCAAAACCACCCCCCCCCCAAAAAAAAACCCCAAACCCTATTTGGTACATAAACATGTTTTGTACTAAAACTAGCCAACTCAGCAGAACGTCATTTTCACTGTTGGCCCATGTGGGAAAACCATGAATTGTGGATGACTGTAACACTTACCAAAGATAATTCTTAGATCCATAACAGGTTTTGAATAACCACTGTTAAGGAACAGTCAACAACATCAGAGTCCTTTACTGGGATGGGTTTGTGTACTCAACAAAACAGGGTGGAGAGAAAGAGAGGCTTTAAGAAACAAATGTCATCTGTGCATGGGGCATATAAGTGTGAAGACTACAATCCACATTTGTTCTCGCAACTCAAGGAGGAACCTTAAAATGTATGCCATGCTGAAAATCATCTTGAGGATGGATATAGGGGTTCAGTAAGAATTACAGGTCAGTGTTTTCATGGGTCAATCTACATGAAAAAAAATAAACTAAAACTAAAATAGTTCTTATTGCTTAGATTCTAAAAATTACCACTATAATCTCTAAGCTTTAGATTGCCCATAGGTTGGTATTGGGATCTAAAATTTAAAAAAAAATTGTTTCAGTTGCTGTATTTTTTATTACACAAATTTTATTATAAAAGCTTTGACAGGCCTTTGATTTTTTAGCAAGTCGGTGTTTTAGAGAGCTACATGAGGCTCATTCTTATTTATTAGGAATATTAGCTCACTAATTTGACTAAAGCATTATTAATGGATTCTTCTTAAATACAAACTTGTTCTTTAATATCCACCAATACCATGTTATCAAGAAAGTTGGTACTACAAGAGCATCTTCTAGTAGTTTATTTTTCTTCACGGGGAAAAGTTTCCCTTGCTATATGTTTTCTGCATTATAATGATCAAAGACACAGGAACCAATTGCCTGAGGAAGAAATATTTGATGAACCAATATAATTGAACATGGTTTTATTCTTATGCTAAAGAAAGAGACAATGAGCCATAATTATAACATATATCTTTAATTAAGTTGATACTGGTAAATTAAAAAAAACATTCAGTGAGAAGATGACAGTTAAGGAAATAAGGTATCCTTTGACTATTCTTAATAAAATGTTTAAAATATAAATGTTTTAAATGTCCATTGGCTTTTTCTAATGGGAGGGAGAAGACTAAGCAAATGTTGTCTTCTTATGCAAATAAGCCCACAGGAGAATAATTCTTACATGAGAAGCACCAGGATAATGTGAATTGTTAATTAATTTGACAATTTTCTCAAAACTATCAGGAATAGGCAAAATTAAGATGTAAAACAAGAGATTGCTCATTGGATATGATAGATGAACCACTAAAATTCTGATCAAAGTTACTTAAATGATCTGGTTCTTATAAGTCAGATAAGAATTTAGGGGATAAAACTCCCAATTAATTTGCTTTCAGTAATAACTCGATGAGAAAGGATAAGTTCTCTCACATGTATATCTTGTTGTCTATAGAGTAAGATCTCATAGATTTTCAGTAAAGAAGGGCTTATACCGGATCACATCTAAATGATTCAACATTTTGAACTAAGAGTTTGTTTACAGAATATACACATTTCTTTTACTTACAGAGCAAAATAAGATTAACACTCTTTTATTAAAATCCTGGAGTACATTAGGATTAGTAGCACCATGAAAAAGAATACTTCCTCAAACCGCAGTCAGTAATTTTACTCGGTATGATTCTTCTCTTCATTGAATTTTTAATGTGCCATTTTGGTAACTAGGCAAAATATATGAACTTCGTTTTATGATCCTTGAAGAAATTTATTCTGGACCCCCAGAAGTATAGTCACGTCCCTACTTATTTCATAAGAAAGGATGGAGACCTTGCTCTGGCACAGTGCTGAGGTACATCTGAATGTTCATGGTTACTAGTCAGCATGTTCTCTTCATCGTAGAGGATATTAGCACCATTGGCGGTAGCAGTGGTAAAGTTGGGGAGAGTGAGTAAGACATTGCATCCTGGGAATCACATATAATAGTTATATATATAATCACATTAAAAAAACCACAAAGAATTCTTCAGCATATTATGTCCTCTTCATGCATACTTGACATCGGCTAATACGTGTCCTTAAGTCTCCTGCTTTCAGTGTCTCTGACTGAGGTTTACTAGGAAAATGAAAAAATGAAACAATCAGGTTTGCATTTCCAATTTCAATTCTTTATACTTTTGCTACTTAAATTCTATAATAGGGATGAAGTCACATTTAGACATTCTCTTTCTGTTAAGCAGCTTTACCAGGGACTCTATTTGTGTTTATTGTCTTCCTTGTTCCTTGACTATTTGCATGTATTGTATTGCTAGTTCCTCAACCTAGAACTGATTTTTAAAATACTTGCATGTATAAAAGCAAAAAGGAAGAGGGGGAATGGGATAAGGGGGTTCTACGGAAGGGAAATGGGAAAAGGGGGAGACATCTGAAATGTAAATAAATAAAATATCCAATTAAAAAAAAGAGTGCATTTTCTTTTTAAAAACTGTCTGTCTGTCTGTCTGCTTGTCAGTATGTATAAGTATACCTGCCACAGCATGTATGGAAAGGACAGAACAAGTTGTAGAAGTTGCTCCCTTCCTTGTATTATGTGGGTCCAGGGCACATAACTAAGTGGGGCTTGGGGACAAGTGTCTTAACCTGCTTAGCCATCATGTTGGCCCTTAATTGCTTAATATACATTGATTGCTATGGCTTAATATCCAATACTGATCACAGGTATGCAACAAAAGTTTTGTTGGTTTACATTCATTGCATACAGTGATGGGTTCCATATTGAAAATTTACCATATACTCTCACTACCCATTCCCTCCCCTTTCTATCATTCCCATAGTCCCTTTCCTTTCCCCAATCTTGTTTCCACTTCATTTCATTTGTGTACACATGTGTGTATGTGTGTGTGTGTGTGTGTGTGTGTGTGTGTGTGTGTGTGTGTGTGTAAAATCCAGGATCCAGACATGAGAGAGAAAATATGGAAATTTGTCTAAGTATGACTTATTTTGAATTTCATGTTTGTTAGTTTCATATATAATTTAATTTTTTATGGCAGAATAATACTTGACAGTATATTTAACCTTTATTCTCTATATCTTCACATGTATTTTTGTAACCATAGTCCCCACTACTGTTATTTTTCTATATTTGTTTCTTTGTGTTTTTTGTTACCTTTCTTAATATTTATAGGATGGGAGTTTAGCCAGTTGATGAGCAAATACATAATAAGATATTATATAAAAATATTAAGAATGAAGCAACACATAAAATAAATATAAACATCAAGAGATTGAAATATTCATAGATATGTGTTATTTTATTCCTCAAAGACTCAGATAAAGTGCTCAAAAACATTCACAGAAACTATGTGTTATAAGTTACAGTACATTATATAGTTCCAGTGTTTGAGATAATATCACTTTAGTAGACCAACTCCTGATTTTTTTGATACTGAAAGGTTAATACTAAGTCACCTGTAACCACACTTACAAGACAAAGTAACGTTTGTTTTTATATTACAAGTTAGTTATATGTGGAGAATAAGACTAAAGAACTTGGTTCAACAAATTCCTAAAATTTACTAGGGGTCAACAACTCATTAATAGAATCTCTCTTTCCTAGTATCTATGAAGGAAGCTTTAGGCCTGAACTAAAACCATAAGCAACTTACCTGAACATGTCTGACATATCAACAGTGGCCAGCCAAAAGCTGTAAGAATTGGCATAGTAATTGCATGTCCCTCTCCCATGACATTCGATGAAGGGAGCTGAACGAAATTCTTCCAAACAGGAGCCAGGAGAGGCTAAGGCTTGGCCAGAGCCTTCTGCTCCTGCGCTTGTATGCTAAAAAGATAAGGAAAATGTTCCACAACATATATGTGATATACTATTTTAGTGATTATTCAATAATATATACCTAACCTGGCCAGAAATTAGAATTGCAATGAATGGGACTATGGGTAAAAGGTAAGAGAACAGTATCCACATCAAAAGCAGTCAACAAAAGCAATGGACATATTATAAAAGTGGACTCTAGAAAATATGGATGGGGGAACGCTATGCTTGGACAGAGGTTATTTAAGCTTCAAGCTTCTTATTACTACACAGGTGATGGTGACAGTTCAAATTGGGAGGAATTTACTTATATGGAAGGTCAGCTGTGATGAGAAAAGCAAGGATGGATGTTTCATACCATCATGAAGGAATAGCCAATCCACAGAGAGTCCCACCCCTGAGGACAATGTGGAATCTGAATAGTCTGGCTGTGAACAGCGATCACCACAGCTGGCGCCTCACACACTGCACATCTGGTAAAGGGTAAAGAGAGAATATGAGTTACAGAGTGAGAGTGTAGGAAACAACAATTGCTCTGCTTCGGAATTCCTATTATGGAGGCCCTTGACAACTCTCCTCAATGATCAGAAGAGGAGAAAAATGCACTTTGAGAACCTCTTTTTTTTTGCATAAGGACTCTCCTCCCTCATGCATAATGCATTTATAAGCAAAATTTGTAAGCCTTCTTTCAATACATTGTAGAATTACAGCTACTGCATTTTCATTTTCTATTGTGACATAAATTTGCATTCAGACTTGCTGTAGTCAATGCGGTAATTGATGTAGGAGTTTAGTTTAGTGTGTTCTACATACTTGCTCTTAAAGGGCCCAACTGGAGGTTGACACTTAGCAGTGCTATTATCGTGGTAAGAAGAATGTCTAGTAAACTGGAAAAGACAAAAAGCATATATTTTCTCAACATCCACCCATTATTCTTCCTCCAAAGACATTTATTAACCATTTGGCCTTATTTGGGTAAGTACAACAGACCCAGAATAGCTGGGCAAGTGCCCAGGCAGTGGTTGAAGACTACAACATAAGTAAAAATGGCCACAGAATAAATTTTGATGAACACATCAAAATTTATAATTAATAAAGAACAAGACAGAGCATCAAGTGAGGGATGGGATTGCCATCCCACAGTCAAAAACTCTGATCCATAATCGTTCCTGTCTGAAAAAACTGCAGGGACAAAAATGGAGAAGAGCCTGAGGAAAAGGAGGTCCAGTGACAGGCCCAAAGTGGGATCCAGTTCAA
>JANHMN010000005.1:38298745-38420733 GCA_030674055.1 Rhabdomys pumilio
CAAAAAGGGATCTATTATGACTACCCTCTGAAAGACTCAACAAACAGCTGAGAGTCAGATGTAGATATTGACACTCAACCAATGGACAGAAGCTGCAGACCCCTGTGGTTGAATTAGGGAAAAGCTCGAAGAGGCTGAGGAGGAGGGTGACTCTAGGAGGACCAGCATTCTCAACTAACCTGGATCCCTGAAATCTCTCAGACACTGAGCCACCAACCAGACAGCATACACAAACTAATATGAGGCCCCCGACACATATACAGCAGAGGACTGCTGGGTCTAGACTCAGTCAGAGAAGATGCACCTAACCCTCAAGAGATTGGAGGCCCCAGGGAGTGGGGAGGTCTGGTGGGGTGGGAGTGGGGACATCCTTGTGGAGATGGGGGCGGGGGGAGGTATAGGATGTGGAACAGTCAGAGGGTGGACTGGGAGGGGAATAAAGAGGCAGAGGGAGGGGGATGGGATGGGGGTTTCTGGAGGGGAGACCGGGAGAGGGGATAACATTTGAAATGTAAATAAAGAAAATATCCAATAAAAGAAAAAAGTTAAATAAAATTTAAAAATACATGAGGGAACATCTTGAAATATGATGGAGGTCAATTTAGCAGAATTTCTATACATAATGCATTATATTATGGAAACGCTTACTGCATAAAGTATAGACTGAAAAAATCTCCCCACACACACTTGCATGCTATATGTGTTACACACACACACACACACACACACACACAGAGAGAGAGAGAGAGAGAGAGAGAGAGAGAAGGGAGAGAGAGACAGAGAGAGAAAGTGAGAGAGAAAGAGATTTGGGTAACTGTATTACAAAGGAAACAATTATTTTGCTACTAAAGCCAAACTATATTACATTTTTTATTCAGTGTCAAAGAAATTGGACATAGTAATGATTCATTAATTGTGGTTACTAGATCCTTGTATCAGGATCACAATGAAAATAACATTATCTAAAATCCTCAAGAGATTTTTCCAATGTGGAAAATCCCAGGAAATCTCTGTTAATGCTACCAACCTCTATTTGTTACTTTAAAAGCATGCCAAAACTCATCTATTAATTCAACTCCCAATTTTAGCTTAGTCCATTAATGTGATGCATGTCTCCCATTGTGAGATCGAATCTGGTTCCATTAGGACCATAGCAATACTATTCAATGTAACTGGCTCTACCTGAGGACTGTCACTATGCAATTCAAGTACATTGATAGTTCCTTAATCTTCCCTGAACTTTATCTCAAATATTGGTTGAGGGCTTGTAGTGCTACTCAATATAATACACCAAATAAATTCCAAGCTATAATTTGGCAGTCAAAACATTCTACTATCTGTGCTCAAGCTTACTTTCTAATCTTTTCTCCTATGACAACTTTAAATACTACATTCTAGATACATCCATCCACTATACATTCTCATTTTCCCTCCTTAGGATGACTTTCCCTTTATAACCATATGTGTATCTAGTCTTTTCCCATTCTACCAAAGATAGACCAGTTCAAAACACATATTTTAATACTGATATCTCCAGATTTCTTAGGTTAGAATTAAACATCCTTTCCCTTATACATTTTCCATTTTTTTTCAATTTGATCATTTGCAGCACTTAGCCTAAGATGGATGCATACCAAATTAATAAAAAAAACCAGTACAAATATACACAGATTTATTTGCCTAGTAACCAGACTGAGTTCTCTTTATATTAAAATGTTTTTCATAAGACTTGGTCAAAAGTTGATCTCTAAGAAATACAGTTCAAACTGAATGGGTTGAATGTTAAAAATCTCTCTCTTATATACTTAACTTGTGATGGGTATCATTGATTATCCATTTTTGACTGACTTCTTACTAGCTAAAATAAGTAGGGATTGGTAAAAGTCAAAGCTAAACTAGTAGCTCACCGACTAATGAATGGCTGGATGCTCTGGCCCTTCAGGGGTTCCATGTTCATTGGCATGGGCTCTGGGGTGGAAAGCCAGTAAGAATAGTCATTTCTTGAAGCAAAGTTACAAACGTTGTTAATGTTGCAGAACATGAAAGGCATGGTACTGAAGCGACGAAGGCAGCTGCCAGCCGTCCCTATAAAGAAAGGAAAAGAAAAAGATGAAGGAATGCATTATAATATTTAGTTTATCCTAAAGCCATAAAAATAAAACATCTCACAAAGAAACTGGTGCACATTTTTCAGATAAGAAACACAACAATTTTTAAACCCTAGGATTCACTCATTGTATCATTTATAAAATCAAGATGTATTTTATAATGAATATAGATTTTGTTGTTATGGATCATTACATATTCCCCAGTGTTTTTTTTATCCATAAGCGATTTATTTATTGATGAACATTTACATATTTTTGAATACACATAAAGAAGACACACAAAATCTTTGCAGAATATACCTATGTTTTGCTCCATAATGCCCCCTTTTCTACGCTATGTTCAATATGTTACTTTGCAGGTTGCTAGCAATCTCTTCAAGTATATAAATAATATTAACAAAAATGCTAACAAACTACAGACAAGTTTAGAGATAAACCAAAAGGTAAATAAATGTAAAAGAAAACTGAAAAACTAAATAAAAGGAAGGTCAAGATTAAATAGTTTAATCTAGATTCCCAACCTCAGTGAATTGAGACATCCCTCATGCACCCCTACAAAGTTAGTAAAGCACATCTCTAGATGTGTCTGTGGAAGTGTTTCCTGATGTTAAGGAAAGCCCATCCTGAATACTGATACCATCCAACAGGTTGTAGATGAAGAAGGATAAAGAAGATAAAGAAGAAAGCCTACTAGCATAGGCTTTCAATTTGCTACCTTCTGATAACTAGTAAATAAATATACCCACTCTTCTGTACCCTTCTGCCATGATGTTTTGCCTCATCAAGGCCAAAAAACAATGAAGCCACCTGACCATGGAATGAAATCTATGACACTAGGGGACAAAATAAATCTTTTATTCTTTTAAACTGTTTTTCTCAGGTGTTTTTCACAGTGGTAGGACAGTTTAAATATGCTATTTTATCCTTTTGAAATAAAAATTTAAATATTTTAAAGGTTTCTCATAGTCATATGACCTTATATGATAAACTTTTTGCTTTGATCTGTAGTCATTACAATTAAGCACTCACAACTGATATACTTTTTAAAATTACTAAACAAAGAGCACATTTTTGTTAGAAATATATTTTTGCTAATTTTGTTTTGCTTTCTTTTGTAGTGTTTGAGTTTAAAACCAGGTCTAGGACTTGTTAGTTAAGAACTCTGCCACTGAGTTATATTTCTTATATTTATTTTCTTCTAATTTTAAAGAAAATTTTATTTTTAATTAAGTGTGTGTGTGATTGTGTGTGTGTGTGTGTGTGTGTGTGTGTGTGTGTGTGTTTGTACATATGAGTGCAGCACTTTCAGAGGCTGGAAGAGGAAGGCAGATACCCTGTAGATAGAATTACAGGTAGTTGTGAGGAGTCCAACCTGTGTGTGCTAGGAACCAAATTTGGGTCTTCTGCAAGAGCAGTACACACTGGTAACTATTGAGGCATCTCTCTAGATCTTCCAAAACTACATCTTAACGAGTTTAAACAGTCCTTTTGAATGTGAACTCTTCCATAAAATAAATGATGACTGATGTGCATAGGATATATGGAAACGGTAACCACCTCAAATACAGGTCAACTGTAGGAGAAAGTCAACATGGGAATGGAAGATTAGGGAAAAGTTGTAAGAACCTGAGGAAGAGGGTGACCCAATAGGAAGACCAGAAGTCTCAATTAACCTGGACCCCCAATATCTCTCAAACACTGGACCACCAACCAGGCAGCATACACCAGCTGATATGAAGCCATCAATACATATATAACAGAGGACTTGCTTCAGTCAGAGAAGATGCATCTAACCCTCAAGAAACTTGAGGTCCCAGGGAGTTTAGAGGTCTGGTGGGGTTGAGATGGGGGATTGAGGACATCCTAGTGGAGACAGGGGCATGGGGAAGAGGTATGGAATGTGGAACACATGGGGGACTGGGGGAGAAATAATATTTGGAGCATAAAAAAAAAGATAAAATAAAAAGAAGGAATATAAAAAATAAGTGTATTCTTGTGTCTGAAGGGATACATTTTCTCAAACTGAGAACTGATAACAATCAGAAACATTTGGAAATTATAAGTCTGTGGTATGGTTTAGTTGTACAGAGTTTTCCTAACATGCATGGGATACTTGGTTTGATCCCGAACACTGACCACCTTCTACCAATCATTTGAAATTAGTATGTGATAGATTTGGGAAAGGCCTAGGGATCGTTGTAAAGGTTCCCAGCTTGAAAGTCATTGATTTAGTTGAGAAAAATCCAAACATACAAAATTGGCTGAAAGAAAAGTAATTGACTCAAGGTTACATGAAAGAGAATGTCAGCACTGCACAACTTAAAAACGGACAGATATAGAATTGCCACCATGGTATCCAGGCACACAGGAGCAGGAGTAGCCATTGATTCTGTCCTGGAACACAGTCCCATTGTGGCAAGATATTCCTTGGAGACCACTGCAATGACAACTTTGATGTATGTGCCAGTCAGCCATGTCTCCATGGAGGTCTAGGTATGGATCGAGGAAATAACTACCACTGTGATTGCATGGGTAGTGGGTTCACAGGGACACACTGTGAGACTGTGATGCCTCTTTGTTGGTCAA
Organism: Rhabdomys pumilio; assembly: GCA_030674055.1. Taxonomy (NCBI): domain Eukaryota; kingdom Metazoa; phylum Chordata; class Mammalia; order Rodentia; family Muridae; genus Rhabdomys; species Rhabdomys pumilio. Next base: position 38,303,440 of record JANHMN010000005.1, read on the forward strand.
ACACTTCTCACAATGATCCAACATATGAAGACACTGTTGACAGCTATATTTGTCACTGCTGGCCTGGATACACAGGTGCCCTGTGTGAGACAGACATAAATGAATGAAATAGCAACTCTTGACAACTTTGGGTTGGTGAATATGCTGAATTGTCCTCAGAGGATCAATAGGGACACATTGCAGGCCTGCCTTCCTCCTTCAACTACCTTGAAGTTCTAGTTATGTTTGTATTTGTCAGCTTAGATTGATAGACAGGTGCTTAGCAGAACTGTCCTCTGAGAAGGTCCACCCAGCAGCTGACTGAAACAAATGCAGAGACCCACAGCTACACATTGGACAGAGTTCAGAGAGTCCTGTGGAAGAGTTGGGTGAAGGACTGAGGGACTCAGGTGGAATAGGGACTCCACAGGAAGACCAACAGAGTCAACTAACCTGGACCCTTGGGGGAATCCCAGAGACCGAACCACCAAACAGAGAGCATACACAGGCTGAACCTATGTCCCATGAACATATGTAGATGTGCATCTTGGTCTTCATGCAGGTCTACCAACAACTGGAGCAGGAGATTAAAACCTAAGTCTGTTGCCTGCCTGTTGATACTGCTCCCTAACTGAGCTCTCTTATCTAGCCTCAGTGGGAGAGGATGTACCTAGCTCTGCAGTGACTTGTGCTAGGGTGGGTTGGTACCCAGGGTGACCTCTCCCTTCTCAGAGGTGTAGTGGAGGGAGGTATGGGGTAGGGGCTTTATGAGGGGGAATTGAGAAAAAAAGGGGGCTTCAATCACGATGTAAAGTGAGTAAATAAGTAAATTAGTGGGAAAAAAGAATTGCCATGGTGTATGTTCAAGTCCTAAATCTATCATCTATTATTTATGTGGCTTTTATTAACTGATTTAACCTATGAACCAGTTTCTTTGTTTATAAATTTTTGGAGAAATGTTTGTCTTCTATTTTTGTCATTCTTGTGAAAATCATATTAGACAAAAAGTTTGACAGTGCTATGTATATTATACAGTAACTTTTTAAAAAAAATCCAATCTATGGCCCCTCACCCGGTCATTGTGGCTGGAGCAGAGACCCAGCTGGTCTGCTCCTGTGTGGACACCTTGTCCCGAGACATCCTAGAGAGGCTGCAGACCTCAGAGCGGCACGTAAGAACAGGCGCCCACTGCCCTATGCCCCAGAGCTACAACTGGGAGCAGGGAGCGCTCAGGACCCACCAGGCACCCAAACCCTGACCCTGAGGAATATCACTCCCCCTCCACCCCTTGTCTGGTCCTTGTTGTTTGGGCAGAGACCCAGCTGGCCTGCTCCCGTGAAGACACCATATCCCGAGACATACTAGATGAGTAACTGAACTCAGAGAAGCAGACACCATATCCTGAGACATCCTAGAGGAGACACTGCACCCAGAGCAGCAGACACCTGAGCTGGTCTGCTACCATGGAGACACAATATCCTGAGACATCCTAGAGAAGACACTGTACTCAGAGTATCTGGAGCTCAGGATCACAGGATCACAGGATCACAGGATCACAGGATCACAGGATCACAGGATCACAGGATCACAGAGACATCTGGACCCTGAGGAGTTCTGACACAAGCAAGATAACTAGAAAGGCAGGCTCCAGTCAGAACCAGTGAGTGCAGGTAGCACCAGAATTAACCAGATGGCAAAAGGCAAGCACAAGAATGTAAACAACAGAAACCAAAGTTACTTGGCATCATCAGAACCCAGTTCTCCCACCATAGCAAGACCTGAACACCCCATCATACTAGAAAAGCAGGATTCAGAATTAAAATCACTTCTCATAATGATGATAGAGGACTTTAAGAAGAAAATAAACAACACTCTCAAATAATTTGAGGAGAACACAGGTAAACAGGTAGAAGGTTAAAGAGGAAACACAAAAATCCCTTAAAAGAATTGCAAGAAAACACAACCAAACGGGTGAAGGAATTAAAAAAAAAACATCCAGGATCTAAAAATGGGAGACTACTCTAGAGATAGAAAACCTAGGAAAAAGAACAGGAGTCATAGAAACAAGCATCACCAACAGAATACAAGAGATAGAAGAGAGAATCTCATGTGCAGAAGATACCATGGAAAACATTGACACAACTGTCAAAGAAAATGCAAAATGCAAAAAGCTCCTAACTCAAAACACCCAGGAAATCCAGGACACAATGAGAAGGTCAAACCTAAGGATACTAGGTATAGATGAGGGTGAAGAATCCCAACTTAAAGGGCCAGTAAATATCTTCAACAAAATTTTAGAGGAAAACTTCCCTAACCTAAAGATAGAGATGTCCATAAATATACAAGAAGCCTACAGAACCCCAAATAGACTAGACCAGAAAAGATATACCTCCCGTCACATAATAATCAAAACATCAAATATACAAAACAAAGAAAAAATACTAAAAGCAGTAAGGGAAAAATGTAAAGTAACATCTAAAGGCAGACCTCTAAGAATTACACCAGACTTCTCACCAGAGACTATAAAAGGCAGAAGATCCTGGACTGTTATCATACAGACCCTACAAGAAAACAAATGCCAGCCCAGACTATTAAACCAAGCAAAACTCTCAATCACTATTGATGGAGAAGCCAAGATATTCCATGACAAAACCAAAGTTACACAATATCTTCCCATAAATCCAGCACTTCAAAGGATAATTGATGGAAAACTCCAACACAAGGAGGGAAACTACAACCTAGAAAAAGCAAGAAAGTAGTCTTTCAACAACCCCAAAAGAAGATAGTTACAGAAACATAATTCCACCTCTAATACCAAAAATAACAAGAAGCAACAATCATTTTTCCTTAATATCTATTAATATCAATGGAATCAGTTTTCCAATAAAAAGATAAAGACTATCAGACTGGATATATAAACAGGACCCAGAATTTTGCTGCATACAGGAAACACACCTCTGTGACAAAGACAGATACTACCTCAGAGTAAAAGGATGGAAAACAATCTTCCAAGCAAATGGTCCCAAGAAACAAGCTGAAGTAGCAATTCTAATATCAAATAAAATCAACTTTCAACAAAAAGTAATCAAAAAAGATAAGGCCTGTTCCAGGCCTAAAGAGTATCAAGGTAAGAATAGTTTATAGTTACCAAGTCTGAGAACAAACTCCAATTGATCAAAAACATACATTTTTGAAAGTTATAAAACAATACTGAATGAATCCTATTTTCTATCTGTATTATATAGTAAGGTGTTAAGTGATCAAAAATTGTAATATTTTGCACTTATTTGTTATGTTAGACTTCATATTTAAATTTGTTTTAATTATTATTTTACATGTAACGATATTCTGCCTACATGTATCTATGTACTGTATGCATACAGGATCTACTGAAGTCAGAATGGGGCACTAGATCCCCTGGAACTGGGATTATAGAAGGTTATGAGCTTGCATGTGGATGCTAAGAATTGAATCCTGGTCTTCTGGAGGAGCAATGAGTGTTCTTAACTGCTGAGTTATATCTACAGGTCTGAAATTTCATGTTTAAAGCTTTGATTATAAACACAAATTAGACTTCTTCAGTAAAATCAGAAAAGGTAAAGGAGAGGAGGGTTTTATATGAAAGAGATTATAGAAAACTAGTGAATTATTTTTAATGTAACATTTCAATTAGTCTAAACATTACTTTTTTTAAAAAAAGAGTTGTCTATTTAAGATTAGGAAAAGAAGATATAAGAAGATATAAAGAAAGCAGTAGCGGCGGTGGTGGTGCACGCCTTTAATCCCAGCACTTGGGAGACAGAGACAGGTGGATCTCTCTGAGTTGGAGGCCAGCCTGGTCTACAGAGTGAGTTCCAGGACAGCCAGGACTACACAGAGAAACCCTGTCTTGAAAAACCAAAAACCAATAAATAAATAAATAAATAAATAAATAAATAAATAAAAAATAAATAAAAAGAAAGCAGTAGAGAAAAATGTAATGAAGGAAAGATGAAAAGGAGAAAAGGAAATCAGAAGAGAAAAACAGATATAAAAGAAGCGGGAAAAAATTAAACCAATTCTTATTTTATTCAGTTTCATTGAATGACTTCCATGTAAATGAGGGAGAATTAACTAGCAGGTGTGGACAAATACTCTTAAAACAGAATAAGCAGCAGACACTTCTGAAGTTCTGCTGTTCAGAACTAATTTCACAGCCAATAAGAGCTCAGAAAGCCTCTAATCCTAGACACCCCAGAACTTGAGAGCCCGGACTATCTTCTTAAACATTTTACTGGATGTAAATTGGAGGGTAGACTTTAACATAAACAGCCTCAGAAAAAAAATGATCAGCCCTTACTGACCAACATTGAAACTGCAAAAACAAAATCATGGGGATGGAGAGGTCTTGATAGTCAGTGCAGCCTCACCCCATTGACATGTCTAGAGAAGACATGTGGGGCTGCACTGAATAGTTTAAAATAAGAATTTGTCACTCATAAATTACAAACAGTGTGTGACGTAAGCAAGCAGCTGCTTTATATAGAGTGCCCTGGACAACTGCTTCATTACTAAACTAAGGAAAAGGAAACATGTCTTTAAAATCATCTTGATTTAAACCAAACAAAGAAAATGGTACCTTGTGCTAGCTACAATGCTTTTAATGTTTCTAATTTGAAGTTTAAATTATTCAATTAAAATTTGTAACTACTATGGTTATTTGGCTCTGACATGCTCTTCAATTTGAAAGCCCCAAAGAATAGAGTTGTACATTTTGTCCAAGGTCACTCCAGAACCTAAGAAGATTTTTAAAATAAATACAAAATGCATAGAAAGAAGTTAGATGCCAATTATCTTACCTAAGTCTTGACCATGGGCTCTTTTATTTCCTTGTACATACAGGAGAGAAAAGCCTTCATAGATATGGACTGTTCCCTGTGGGCATTGTGGTGCATCTGTTGTCTGACTATGACGGGTAATGAGGAATCCATGGGCAACAGAGGTGGTTCCAGGGGGACCTGGAGGTCCTTGCAATCCATCTGGTCCTGGGGGACCATCCAATCCACGGGTACCTATTTGTATGAAATCATTGGTGTACAAGATTAAGGAAGCTCTGAGCCACTATTGTGGCTATTAACAAAGCATAGTGATTAGTTAGCTTATTCAATCTTTATGTGGTATCTATAAAAGCATTGTCAGATATGATGGGTAAAGAGACAATCGAGATTATTTTCTTTGCCTCAAAGAGATTTAAATGCATTTATTTCCTCCTGGCATAGACTGAAGACATTAAACACGAAAATTCTCAAACAAATTTTAGGTAGGAAGAAGTGTTGCCTGTGGGAAGCCAGCATGTTATCTATTCTCTTGCTATACTAAAGGAGTTTAGATCTTACGACTAAATTTCACCAGCTGCTTTCTTTAGCTCTAGGATAAGAAGAGTATGGTTTCCACAGCTCCTCCAGTTTTAGTGCTGAAAATATTTTTCTTTAATACATCTGGAGAAGTGTTCTGAAGGATACTTGCTTAGAAAATACATAACATTCTTTAAAAGCCTTCAAAATGCATCGTTTAAAAAATGATTTATTTATTTTATGTATATGAGTACACTGTAGTTGTCTTTAGACACACCAGAGAAAGGCATTGGTTCCCATTACAGAATGGTTGTAAGCCACCATGTGGTTGCTGGAAAATGAACTTGGGACCTCTGGAAGAGCAGTTAGTTCTCTTAAGCATGGAGCCATCTCTCCAGCATCCAAAAAGCATTGTTTTATATGCCACTGGTGGATCTCCTTGTACCCAGGGCTTTAACTATTGTGTGTGCTAATTTTTGCTTTTAGGACACTTCATAGCAATGCCTGTGATAAAGATGTCACTAATTTGTTCATTCTCTGGAAACATGAAGTTACTGAATTGGCAGTGTTGACTCTAAGAAGGTCCATATGTATCACTACATTGTTTTGTTACCAAAGAACTTTTTTTCTAATACACATTATTTATATTCATATTACTATTTTATAACTATATCACCTACAGTTACTTACATATTAACAATCTATTACGTTTATAATCTTGTATTTTTTTTCAAGACAGGGATTCTTTCCATAACACTGATTGTCTGAAACTCACTCTGTAGACCAGGATGGCCTTAGACTTCTGCCTGCCTCTGCCTATAAAGTGCTGGGATTAATGGTGTGTGCTACCACTACCTGGCTTTTATTTTTATTGTAGCAATCACATTGGTTTTTTTTTTTATAAGTTTAATCAAGTTTGTCTTGAGATTAGGTTGACTTGTGATAGAAATGTAAGAAACTGATTCTCAGCACTTAGGAGACTGAAGAAAGAGGATTGCCATGATTTGGGGGCCAGTCCAGGCTACACTGGGCCAACCATAGCTATATCTTAACATGCTGAGTTAAAAAAAAAAAGAAGATGAAATACATTTAGTAGAAACAAAAGTTAATATTGTAAGAAGGTTATAGTAATGACTGACTTTTAAAAAAATCTGTATATCAATACATTTTCTCAGCATAAGATTTTACCACACTCTTCAAAGTTCTATGATGATCATTTAAACTTTTCACGTATATTTACTGCATTCTATGGGGGAGATTTTCTTCTGTAATATCACAAAATAAAGAAAGATTAAAAAATCATTATAAGGTAGTCAACGAATGTAAATAAAACAACCTGAAAATTAATTGAGTGGAGCTGGGGAGGTGTCTCAATAGTGGCCTGCCCCACACACCTACTAAAATACAATAAAACAAAAATAGTTGAAAAGTAATTATATTGAACACCTGGAAAAGTATCCTGGATTTCTAATGTTTATATAAAAGGAAATGAAACATATTATGCCTGTCTGCTCTAGCATAGTTCTAGCATAGTTCCTACTTTTCCCCAGCTCTGGATTTGACAACTATTCATGCTCCCTCCATAAGAAGTTGTCAGAGTTCCAAGTACAGCCCCATATACAGAGGCCTTGAAAACATACATACCATGACCAACATCACTGTTTTAGTCATTTTACCTGGCTGTCCTGGCAGACCTGGGTCTCCTTTGCGCCCTCCTGCACCATCAAAGCCTGGGAGTCCATTGCGTCCTGGATCTCCTGGAGGGCCAATTGGACCTACAAGAAAAATACATTTTCACACAATCAAATCATTTAAATTAGCTTGCTCAGAGGAGTTCATAGAAATCTGGCTGGGTCTAAGTTATTTTAACATTTTTAAGAAACAGGGAAATGGGATCTGTGGTGGTCTCTTATTCTTTTCCTTGCTGGGTCTGTCATTGTTAGAGACAAACTGTTCACATGTAAAAAGCGGATCAAGGGAATGTTCTCAAATAGATGGTTCTTAAATAATGATCAACCAAGGTACCTGGTAGGCCTTGAGGGCCTGGAAGTCCTGGTAGACCTTTTAATCCAGGTTGTCCAGGAATCCCTGGAGGTCCAGGATCTCCTTTGATTACAATACTCTGTCCTGAAGGACCAGGCAACCCAGGAGGACCTAAGAAGAAAGACAAATAAAAGTAAAGATGAAGAGAAAATGTCTGGAGAAACAGATGCCAAATTGGCCTAAGATCAGAAGATGCATTTGTATGACAAAGATAAATAAAATAAATAAATAAATAAATAAATAAATAAATAAATAAATAAATGTACTTAGCCACTATCACATCAAATAGAAGTGTATTAATGGAAATTGTAATCATTTCATCAAGAAAATTAAAAGTAGCCCATTCCAGCTTTCTTACCCACTTTCAGGAATACCTTATCAGGATAGAAACTCCAGACTCACACAGCTACCTATATCCTTCCATGCTGAGAACCCTTGTTCCTCTTTTTTCTAGCCAAAAAAAAAAGCCTAGATTATAGCTGCCAACTCTAGCTATCTTTGCCACCTCCACCCATGGATGCCATGTACCACTGGCCCCTTGTCAATGCAAAACCAAAAAAGATACTGGTTACCAACTCTACCCTTTTTCATAATGTAAAGACTGTCACTCTTCAAGAAGTAGCATTATACACACCCTCATTCCCCATTCCCCTATCCCGCTCCTCTCCTTCAGGTACGGACCCTAGACTTGTATTATCAATTCTACTACCATCTACTGCTTGAGGATCAGTCCTGAGAACCTTCCCTCAACATGCCTGAAGATCTGCAGGGAGGTTTTTCTAACATTACAGAAGGCTTATTTGGGTGCTTAGAAAAGTCACTTAGTTTGGACTGGGACTACTTTTAAAGCCCCACTTAACATTAACATTAATGTGCCCAAAGACTAAACAGTAAGTCCTATACAGTTGGTCTGTTATATGATAATTTGAGCTTATAGAGGACAGAGCTTCAAATCTCCACTCAACAAAGGAGAGACAGCAACCTATTTCATGATTCTATCACAGCTATACAAACATGAATAATCTAAACAAAAAGTCTCTACAAAATATCAATACTCCCATAGCAATGTTCCCTGAGAAAAGTGACTAAGAAGATATTTCAAAATAGTAATAATGAGAATTATCAAGGAACTTGAAGAGGTAAGAATGAATTCTGGAATGAAGCACTCAAAACATAAACCGTTAAATAAATAATAAAAAAACAAATCAAGATATGAAAAATAGTATTTAATAAAGAGTTAGAATCTCTGACAAAATGTCAAAATGAAAAATCTTGAAATTAATTATTTAGAAATTCAAACAAAAAATTTAGATGAAAACCTTACCATTAGATTAGACCAAATGAAAGAAAAAATATTAGGTCTTGAAAAATAAGTAGAAGAATTGGATCACTCAGCCAAAAAAAAAATGTCAAATTCAAAAAATTCCAATAATGGAAAATACAGGAACTCTGGGCCACTATAAAAAGAACAAATCTAGGAAGAATAGGTATAGAAGGAGAAGAAACCCACATAAAAGGTACAGAAAATATTTGACCAGAATCATAGAATAAAATGTCCCTAATAAAAGAGATCAAGAGGTATATAGAAATTTGTACACACACACACACACACACACACACACACACACACACACACACACAAAGTTAAAATGTAGTTGCTTAATAACAGAGCAACAATACCTCTAGTAGATACCACAGGCTAACAAATGAAAAGACCAGTGCAGAGAGTGAGTTACATTTTTTGAAGTTATTGGACAGTGAGTTGCCATAGACCATCCACAAACATTACAGGCTCTTGGTTACCCAAAACTTGATGGTAAAACCCTATTACTGAAGACACCATAGGCTTGAGTTAAAGAATTCAGAGAAATCAAGCTAGGCCTGATCTGGAAGCTCCATTCTTACTGGCTAGCTTTCTTCCTGTTGGATGAGGCTAGGCACTTCTATGTTAAATTTAATAGGGTGGCTATCAATGTAATAGAACTAAATAAAGAGTTTAAGAAACTAGGAAATGATGTTGATAAGAAAATTATGTTGATAAATTGGAAAGACAAAATGGATACTTTAAAAAGTCTTTCATGTTTCTAAGTATCAAGCATAAACAGCCTTAAGAGAAGAAAAATTCTTACCAGGGGGTCCAGTAAGACCTGGTTCCCCATCAGGGCCAGTTGAGCCTGGTACTCCAATGGGTCCTTTCATTCCTGAAAAAGATGACATATAAAATAAAACTGCACAAATATGCAACAAGATAGCCTTATATAGGAAAATAAGAAAAACAAAAAATATAACAAGCAAACAAAAACCAGGGTTTTTTTCCAAAGGAGTTAATATGGTCAGGACTTAGGGGATTGTTTAGTACAACTACTACTACTACTACTATGATGACGACGACGACGACGACTACAACAACAACTATGACTACTACTACTACACTATCCTACTATACTACACACTATATTAGTAGTATAGTATATAGTATAGTAGTAGTCATTGTAGTCATTGTTGTAGTCATAGTAGTAGTCTTAATAGTAATCAAAGAACATGAAATTGGGAGAGAGGCACATGCAGTGAGCTGGAGGAAGGTAGTGGAGGTGCATATGATAACAATATATTGAATATATGAAATGTTCAAAGAATAAATAAAAATACTTAAAAATATAAAGGAAAACCTTAAACCCTTCTTTGAAATACCTGGGAATCCTGGAACACCAGGGAGACCAGGATCTCCTTTCATTCCATTAAGACCTGGCCGGCCAGGGTTACCCTAAATAGATAAAAATCATTGCTGTTAGGAATATAACTAGGATGAAGTAGAGAAGGGGGAATAAAGGTTCAGTTATTGCACAGTGGTTTAGAGAGATGTTTTTCAAGTTAAACTGGAAGGATCCAAATTCTCACTCTGCTTATTCCCCATGACTTTTAAATACATAACCTTTCATGCATAGTTTTCTCCTCTGCAGCATGGATAAAATAAGTAGGATGCCTACTTTATGGAGTGGAGGGAAGGATCAAATGACAAAGTTCTTGTTTAAATGCTTAAAAAATTGATGATATAGATAGAGTATTTAGTAAAGTAATGGTTATTTTAAAAAATTTTCTTTTTACTCTGTATCTGGAGTAATAGATGCTTAGATTAGAATCATTTATGTAGAAATGATAAAGCCTGAAATGCTTGGAAATTATAATCTAGGGACTGTAATTAGGTTGAGGAGCCACTGATAGTATAGAAAGCAACAAAAATGAGAGAGAGAGAGAGAGAGAGAGAGAGAGAGAGAGAGAGAGAATAGTTCAAGAATTTAAAAGGAAGAACATATAACGTCAAGATGATTGAAGAGGCCACTGTACTTCCTACACTAACTGTAGGACTATGAAGCTTTTAATAGTAGGAGTGAAAAAGGCCTAAGGTGGGAATGTATTTCTATGTCAAAATATAAGAAAGTGTCAAAGAAAAGGCAGTTTTAGAAGCATGTCAGAATGTCATCAGATCCAGCTCGATATGGCTATCAAATCTAGAACAATGTGAATATCAAAATAAGCAATGACAGTTTCAAAATTTATAAATCACTGGGAAAAAAACATGAGCCCATGTTTATAATAAATATGTGACTGCGTAGAATGCAAGGGACTTCTCTTGCCTACAGTAGGACTAAATGGTACATGTGGAGATAGTGCCAAGTTTACAAGGTCATCGTTTTGCCATTAACCCAGCAGAAGTTTTCCATTCAAAACTCACTAATAGATGTTAAACTTATGGAGTAATCTTGATAAGGACAGTATTTTTTCACTCTTGTAGTTTTCTAGGTAAGGATGTACAATCTGAATTCAATTAAAATGAAAAATTAGACAAAAGAAGGCTTATTCTATTTTTAAAGTGAGAAGAATATGAAAGTATTAAGTATCAAAGACATGAAAGAAAAAAAAGGCTAAGGAACTATCTTATATTATAGAATAAAGAGACACAGCAGTTAACTGGAAGACATGATTTGGTCCGGACACCTTGCTACAGCATGTAATGCTAAAATGCATGTTACTATACCAACTGATAAAATCAGAATAGAAACAGAAATTAAAATATTTGATTTCTGTTTAATTTTGTAAACTTGATAACTGCACTATGGTTATAAAAGAGAGAAACTTAAACTTCGAAAAACAGTGCCACCGAAACCTGACCCTAACTCTAATTTCAAAGTCTAAACTATTTTCACTCATCATAGTTACTTTCCTATGGGTGTATTCATGCAAACTGCAATGTGCTGATGTGTACATGTAGGTTTCCTGTTCATAGGTTTGCTCTCACCAAAATTCATTCATTCATTCATTCTTTCTTTCTTCCTTTCTTTCTTTCTTCTTTCTTTCTCTTTTTTTTATTGGATATTATATTTATATTACAGATTTTATCCCCTTACCTCATTCCCCCCACCACCCAGGAACCTCCTATCCCATCCCCCCTCCTCCTGCTTCTATGGGGATGTACCCCCACCTATCCCCCAACTCCCACCTTTCCAGCCTCAAATTCCCCCCCACTCGGTGTTCAGCCTTCATAGGACCAAGGATCTCCTCTCCCACCAATGCCCAACAAGGCCATCCTCTCTTATATATACAGATAGAGTCATCAAAGACAATTTAGTAGGAAGACTAGGAACCTTGCCTTCTGTTTTCTTTTTACTTCACCAGTGAGCCATGTGGTGAGTGTTAATAAAATTTGTCTGCTCAGAAGTCCTATTTTGAAAGCTATCACCCACACTATTCTACCATCAAATGTCTAGTCTCATTTCTTACCGGGGGTCCTGGTGGTCCTTGATCTCCTTTCAAACCAGGTAAGCCTGGTTGCCCAGGTGGGCCTGGATTTCCTCTCTCTCCTTTAATACCTCCATTTCCAGGGGGACCACGAGGACCTTCTGTACCTGGTGGACCTTGGTAATGCACAAGAAATGGCCACATATTAGTATAGCATTCCAGGTTTTTAAAATATTAGTCATCTTTGTGTTCATTTGTAAGATAAAATGCACAGATGCAAACTGAGCAAGTGTGAACTTTTTGTTACTAATGCTGGTCTGTAGACCCTTTGGGTTTACATTCTTTTCTGGAACAGTGCCTCATGTATCTCAGGTTGTTATTGAACTCATTATGCAGCAAAAAAAGTGATGTTGAACTTCTGATTTACCTGTCCCACCTCCCAAGTGCTAGGATTATAGGGATGTACCATAACATCCAGCTTATGTTATCCTGGGGAGTCATGAATATTAACCAAGTAGTCTACCAACTCAGCAACATCTCCCCAGATCTTTGTACTTTATTTTCTACTAAACTTAGTAAACTTGGATCTAACGCAACTCTGGATATGATGTTTGCTTCTGTAATCCATGTAAAAGTATTTGATTCAAATTGAAATGAGACATAGGATAGCATTAGTCTCAAATTGCAGTATGCTTCTGTGGGAAGGGAGATGTCAAAATAGTTTCCTGGGTCACATCCTGGAGTACTGGTTCCAGTATCATTGGGAAGGGTGCCTAAAAATATGGCCTTTAGTACTTAGTGCTGCTGGCCACATGGCCAGCACTTAGGAGAATGACTATTGTAGAGCAATCAGGAATTCACGCCATTTCTCTTACTGAGGTTAAAATTAAATTACATAGGGATGAGGATGTAGCACTTGACTAAGTCCTGGGTTAGATTTTTGGTACAACAAAAAGTTCAACTGATTTACTTATAAAAAGATATATTCATTTATCTTTTACTACTGTGCAACTTTTGTATTGTGTGGGTCAAGCATGTGCTAGGCAAACATCTAACATCTGAGCAATGACTTATTGAGCAGTTAAAACAGCTAAGCACACCAACTTTAAGTTCATTTTAGTGATATGTTTGGCACATGGGATATGTTTTAAATGCCATATATTTAGTTTTCAGTATAGTACATATAAAATTTATTTCAAAATATTTCCATGGGTTTTAAAAATTTTGTACTACATTTTTAACATATCATTCTAAATAAACATAGCAGTTCCCTTAAGCAACCAGGTGACTTTATCACTGAGCAAGCCTTTTGGAAGAATGTAGGGGAAAACGCTATCTGTTTGTAGAGTGCTTAGTGGCTGAGGCTGAAAGCTATTTATTTTTATCTTAAGAAAATAATTTCAAAGCCCCAGTCAAGCTAGCACATATATCTTCTCTCCTATGGAAGCCTTAATTTTTAAAAATTTATTTCAAGAAAAAAGTGTTTTTTATGTAGGTACAATTTTTAAAGGAATCTTAACCTACACACATAGGAATTTAAAAGAGTGGGTTGGTATTTATGAGTAGACAAAGGGTCTTATTTTTGACATGAGATTAAACTCAATATTTAATGACCATCCCTAATTTTTATTATTCTAAATCAATGAAAATATACCAACAAGACAGAATATCACGAAGATTAGAAGCACTGGATACTAGAATTGCAATGCTGGCTTCAAATCCCAGCTCCATCAGTGATTAGCTCTGTGACCTTAACAAGATTATTAATCTTTTCGCTTCAATTTTTTCCTTTATGAAATAGAAACAAAAATAGCCTTGGCTTTTACCTGGTTTTTGGAAAGACTAAGTAAAATAGCAGGTGAAACATACTTAGTTCAGTGCTACCAAATAGTGAAACTATGAAATGTTGGTATTTTATAGCTGTGATTACTATTAATTATTAGTAGTAAAATTAAAGAGAGAAATGGATCATATGATATTTTTAATGTTTAAAGAAAATTTTAAGTGGTTTCATAATGTGGTAATTATTTGATTATGACAAAGAGAAAGCAAGTCCATGATAATACAGCAATTAATTTTGACATTTAGACAATTTAAATCATACAATCACCTTAGCTTGGCAAATAGACATCACAACCATAGAAATTCCTTTTGAAATTGTAAAAAAAGGTTTGGGGTTACTTTATACTTAAAAAAAAAAGCTACAGCTGCTTAGCTCAAATATACTAGAATAAGGTTTTCTAAATGAACTTGGTAATTTGTACAATTTAGGCTAGAAGTCTGGAAGCAATTTAGGCTGTTAAGTTAAAACTGAACAGTCTCTGAACCAACCCAATGACAACGATGAGGGAAGATATAAGATAGGGAAAAATGAACCTTTGTATGTCCATTATTCTCCATTTAGAGTTTGTAGAACACAGCATCATTTGATGAAAAGGCACTATTCTATTATCAACTAAAAGAAAATACTAGGAATTTTATGTCATCTCGGACATGGTATTTGTGCTGTTTCCAAAAATTAAATTAGGATTCTAGTAAAAACAGAGTTTTATTTTAAGTGTATCCAATAACGTTCTTCCTCTATTATTGAAACCAGCTTTGATCACACAGCTTAGAGCAATTGTGGACCAAAAAATTTCAAGAAAATAAAATTTATATGCAGAGATTTGAAAGTATCCAGATGCTTGCTTAACTAAATATCTTAATGCAGTTGACAATGTAAAAGTGTTTGTAAGGCTATTTAAGTTTTAACAGGTATTTCTATAAAAGTATCAATTACAAATAATCAGACCACAAAAATATGATATCATATAAAATATAAATGAGTCAAAAATGTCAAAACCTATTAGGGTACTAATTGAGGATAACATCGCCTTTCAATGAGTTATGAATTACAATAATAAAGTGCATTTCTCTTATCACATATATAAAGTATTTAATAAAAGATAAAACTGACCAGTGAAGAGTCTAACCTTGAAAACCTGGGAAGATCAGAGTTCACCAAAGCCCAAAGATCGATGTTAGCAGTATCAGACATCACACAGTACAAAATAAGATTATAAGTTAGAAGTGGTTCACATTATAGATCAAGTTGAACAATAATTCTTTTTGTAAGTATTTCTTATACCTACAGTACAATCAATAGGCAAACAGATCTATCCAGAAATATAGAGAACTAAATATTTTTAAAATAGGGCTTATTCTGCTGGCCATTAATGGGAGGGAGGATCTATTTAAGAGATTATGTTAACATTACTACTGGATATTCCTAAACATTAGCTTCTCAAAACATTAAAGTTGGCAAGATAGTACCATTTCACCAAAAGCCTTCATTTTTGTTAACAAAACTGTGAACAAATATTTAAATCTGTGCCATCCTTTGATACAAACATGAAGTAAAAATGTATTTTGATGTTCAGACTGAACCAATATGATAGGAACTTTCCAAACCTCACAGGCAAAAATATAATTAGAAAGCTCACCTGTGACTCAATGGAAAAATAAAACCAGGGCACACAATTACCACTTTTGCTTTTGTTTGCCATATTAAAATACCTTTTAGAAAGTCATATTTTAATTTTTCATAATAAATCAGGAGGCCATCTTCTATTAGTATTTGTTATAAGCACTTAGCATAAACAACCATTGAACTTAAAAATAATTATTCTAATTTTCCAATGATATGAAGACTATTAGTAAAGAGGTACTTTAAAAATATTCTAGCATGCAGTATCCTACCCCAAGTCATTTTAAGTATTACAACAACTTTCTAAAAAGTGTTATTTAATGCATGTATTATCAGACTATTGACCATTTGAAGGAGCATTACATAACAATATTAAAGTGTACAAATAGAACACTCTTTGGTTAGTATCAATTAATTCTAAACACAATTTATCTTCTCTTAGAGTTCTTGCTATGATTTATAAACATCGAATTTTAAAGAGAATAAATGATGCTAGACCATTGAGGGCCAGGTGCTAAAATAGCTTGGAATCTCCTCTTGACCGTGCTTCTTTGTAACTATATGACCATGGGTAATTCAGTATCTCCAAATGTTATGAAAACAGTGATATCTGTACTGTCCTGCCTTTCATGTTTATATAAGCCAACAAACTTGATCAAAGTCAAGTTTCGAAATATAGAACTACTGTCTGCTATGTGTAAGGTGCTAAAAGAACACAATAATTAAAACCAAAAATTTAGGAGCATTTGAGAATTGGAAACTTAGAATAATTTATTCTAGTTTAAGTAAATAGTCTCCAAATCACATACTACAAATTAGCCAACGACTTATAGTCTGGACACCCAAGTAATTAGATTCGAATTGTTACTTGGCATAATTAAAAGTAAAGATATGTTGTATGAATATTAGTTTCAGACTGACCCAATAATAAGAATATTCAGAAAGGTATTTTATTGATATGAGACATTTTAATGATTCATCAGCATGGGAAACTTTGGAGCATATCATAGCAAAATTTCTAAGAGTTTAATTTCTAAAAGGCTACATATTAATGAGTTATATGCCAAGTCAATTTTATGTATGAGGCCTCAATCAAATAGTTTTCAAATAATGTACTGAAATATACCTGAAAAAGAAACTGATGGTAGGTTTTAGAGTCAACTGGTATATTTAAATTCTAAGTTCCACTCAAAGTTGCTTTCCTCACCTATTGTAAACATCACAGAGGCTAGATTTCAATAACTACAATTTGATCATGTTTAACAAACGTGAAGTTGTTAAATTGATTTTAAAAGTATTGAGGCTACTTTCCCCTTTCTTCTTCACATACATTCTAGTATTGCAGAAAAAAATCCTAGCTAGTAGTCCAGTCTAGCAGTGATCAAGACAGCAGAATTCTAGGCAAATTAGACAGAATAACAGTGAAAATTGTTTCAAAGTACCCCTCCCCCCTAATTTTATCTTTATCTTGATGATTCTTAAATAACTTTCACTGTCTTAGTCTACTCCAGGGCATCCACTTAGGAAGAATATGAGATGATGTTATTAGGGATTGATGGAGATGTGAGGTAACAACAGAAGGAGGAGGAGGAGGAGGAGGAGGAGGAGGAAGAGGGGGAGGAGGAGGAAGAAGAGGGGGAGGAGGAGGAGGAAGAAGAGGGGGAAAAGGAGGAGGGGGAGGAGGAGGAGAAGGAGAGTGGGAAAAGGAGGAGGGGGAGGAAGAAGAGGGGGAGGAGGAGGAAGAAGAGGGGGAGGAGGAGGAGGAAGAAGAGTGGGAAAAGGAGGAGGGGGAGGAGGAGGAGAAGTAGAGTGGGAAAAGGAGGAGGGGGAGGAAGAAGAGTGGGAAAAGGAGGAGGGGGAGGAGGAGGAGAAGGAGAAGGAGGAGGAAGAGGAGGAGGAGGGGGAGGAAGAGGAGGGGGGGAAGACGGGGAGGAGAGAAGGAGGAAGAGAAAAAATAGGAGGGGAATGAGAAACTCGATCTAAGATGTAGGCTAGCTATAAGACTCCTAACATGATAAAAGCAGTTTTGCTTCATAAACTTATCAAGAGAGCAGATCACAAACACCAAGTCTTTGTGCAAGAATTATGGGGTGCAACTAGTAGAAGAAACATTTATCTAGGTACTGAGTAGTCACTAGTCAGTCCGTAAGAGTATGCATGACTTTAAGCTAGATTCTCAATAATTTTGGGTTTCAGTGTTTCTGTGTGAAAAATGACCTTCTCTTTGACCAAACTTTAAATCTGCGTCTGTGAGACTTCTTGCTAGGACTCACCCTAGCATCCTGCCCCCCTCTGTTTGCATGCCAAGCCCAGTTACAGGAAAAATCCAACCAAATCAGTTTACTACCTTTCGACCTGGAAATCTCCAGTAGTTAACATCTGATCAATGTCCTCATCCCTCACTCAGATGTCTAAATCCTTAGCCTGCCTTTAGTTAAAATCATATAAAGTGAGTTTAACACTCCTCTTCCTTTTAAGTACCTCGTAGTTTCAGTCAGTAACTTTCTCCTTCAGTCCCTGGAAGTCTTTGCTTCTGTTTTATCTGGAGCTAAGCTTAGCCCCTCTTCTCTGTTATAATGGAGTCTCTTCTACTAGAATTGTTTTGATAAAATTTGTCTTCGGAGCTTGCATATTAAAAAATGTTCTAATGAATAAATTCTTATCCATAAAACATTTTGCATATGTGTGTGTGTATGAATGATGTGTGTATGGGTTGGTGTGGTAGGAATAAATCAAGGAATCAATTGACATAGAAATTCATGGCTTCCCCCTCTACAAACTGTGGTGAATATTTAGTTCACTTAAAGAAAAAAGGTCTCCCCATTTTCAAAAACCATACCTCAGGATTACACTTTGACCCAATTTGCTTCCTTTCTACAAATGAGAAAGGGACTATTTATATTGAAAAATAATAAATACATTGAGATATTTATGGTTAACTTTTCACACCAGATTAAGCACACATTATTAAAAAAAAAAAACTAGAAAGCAACAGGTTTTATTTTTTTCAGCCCTGTTGAGTAGCTCTTGGTAATTTTTCTTTGGCATAATTTCTTTCCACATGTGTGGTGACGATATATGTGATTGTGAGCCTTTAATCTGTGATGGCTACATTAAGTTATATTTTTTCTTCATGCTTATTAGTTCTTCTTCACAGCAAAGCAATTTGAAAGCTATGTGACAAAGGACCTGGGGAGATGGCTCAGTGGTTAAGAGTACACATTGCTCTTGCAAAGGGCCTCTGATATTAGCAGACACCCGCAGCACACATACAGACACACAAATGTGCTCAGAAGTTAAAAAAAGTTTAAACCTTTGAAAATATGTGACAAGCCAAATGTGAAGCTGTTTGAAAACCCTATAAAGGTACACGCTCACGCGCATATGTGTGTGTGTGTGTGTGTGTGTGTGTGTGTGTGTGTGTGTGTGTTTGTTTAGCGAGTCAGGGTTTGCATCATCTACAGGATCTAATTATTATTATTATTATTATTATTTATTAAAATACTTTTTGAGTGACGTTAATTTTATTGCATTAAAAGTTTATAAGGTAATAATAAAAATACTTTCTAACAAAGGAAAAGCATATTTTGACAAAATTGAGTACTATAAAATTTCAATTAAAAATTACACAGAAGCATGAATTTTGAAGTATTTAATTTAGTTCATTTCCATAATTGGATAATGTGGAACCATTCCAAGAGAAATATTTGGTACTACAATATTCTGACAACTTAGGTCCAGGCCACCATTTAAAAACTGAATTGGCATATGCTCTTAAAATATATTTAAAAACTTGAAAACTATAATCACTCATATATAAACAGACACATATGTGTATATACACACATATATAATACATGTACATCAATACATAGGCAAAATTTCAAATTTCATGCAGTTACTACTTTGGAGTTAAGGAGCTAACCTGGAGGACCTGGGTAGGGATGGAAGTTCACCAAGGCCCAATGTCATCGTTAACAAAAAGGAAAATATCAAAACTGTTAGAAACATCAAAAAACTACAGCATTATACTAAATACTCTCTAGTTAAAGTTGAATATAATAATAGAATTCTCTGAAAGTCCATATTCATGCATCTTATATAAACCAAACTATCTCTATTTAGCATTAATGCTAAAATGAAAATTGTACACGTACTATAGTTTGAAAGTTCAACAAACTCATTTTTATGATGTTCATTGTTATGAGCTCAAATTCAGAACATTCAATTTTAAGAGAAACTGATTTAACACTTTATTTTAGATTTGTAGTTTATAAACAAATCAAGAAGTCAAACATTCATTAGATGTGCATTCTTCTTTGGAGTACTTTGATTAGTCTTTAAAAACAGTGATTGCAAAAGCATGTTTCTGACGGCTGCTTTTCTGTTATTATTGTAAAGAAATGTTCAACAGAGAGCTCCATTCCTAGTTACAAATAACAACAGTGCTAATTAGAATATAAAAGGATAATAGTTTGGTTTATTTGAATTATGACAGGCAAACAAAGCAAGATACAGACTTCAGTTCTTTATATTGCATGCAAGACAGTTAATGTGGCTGAATTTTTTTTTTTTTTTTGGCTTTCTTCAGTGGTAAACAAAGGAAAAAGCAACATCCTCCAGGAACAGTCAAGTCAGATCACTTTACACCTGACTTTGAAAGTGATGCCCAGAATGCAGTATGTTATACTGTTTAATTCATGTTTATTTTAGGGCACATATTAGCAAAATCAAGTCCAATTGTTGCAATATAAATATAAGTTTTAGTTTTATGGTACACTTTAGAAATGAATTAAGAATATTTGAGCAATGAAAAGACAATTGTTTCATTTTTTTCTAACTCAAATTTCTCTTCTTTAAAAAAATAATAAAGGCAAACTTTTCAGTTACCCAAAAAATCAAATATCAAGTACCTCAAATGTATTAATAAGCTATCAACAGCAATTGAGCTCAGCAACATTAACCTGGGGTGAGAATGAGCATTCCTCAATTAGTAGAATAGAATGACACAGCAGAGATACAAAATGAGAATGTGAACCTTGGATGCAAAATTGATCAACTGAAGAGTGAGCACAGGAATGAGGAGGGACAGACATGAGGTATGAAGAGTTTTGGAGTCAGTTTGACCATGCCGTGATGCTGAAGATAAATGTGATTGCCTAGCAGTTCCTAGAGATCAAGGGTTTTTTTTTTTTTTTTATTGTGCCTGGTGACATTTGCTGATCATGTGAGAGAACCATAGCAACAGCTTCTGATATGGAACACAAGCATGTATTTGGTGATCACTCGAATGATTGCTGTGATAACATGCTGAGAAGCATACAATAAAAAAGATGCAGGTTGCATTTTGCTGCCAGGTTATCTTTAATTACTAGCAAAGCCTCATCATTTTCCATTTTTCCATTCAAGATGAACTTTAGGTAAATAATATGTGCATTACTGAAAAGAACGTATATCCTGGAACAAGCTAGGTATGAACCAAGCTACTTTCTTAAAAGAAGTTCTCGCGTGACAAAATCTAAAATCTTAAAGACCGAATAACCTGCCAGCAAAATGAACTAGCTGAACTGGTAAACAGACCATTTCTCATACTGCGCTTGATCATACCTGGTCTCCCAGGAGGGCCTTGAGGCCCAGGGTTTCCTTTGGGACCTTCCAAAGCTGGACCAGGAGAACCAGGAAGACCTGGGGGACCTGGCATACCAGGAAATCCCTGAAAGCCTGGTTCACCCTTTGAACCTGGAAGGCCAGGACTTCCTGGAAGTCCAGGTGATCCTCCATCACCCTTTTGACCTGTAATAGTAAAGTGAAATTAGGGATACATTCAATAATACTAAATGCTGAATTATAAGCTCACCTACAAGCCTGAAGCTACTTGATAAACTAATAAAATTCACCAGGGTAGATTTACTTCAAACACATGTAAAATCCATTATTTTCATTAAACACATATATCTGTCATCAGAAGTAATTATTAGCAACGGAGAAATAATGCTGGCATCCCTTGTATTCGGATACAGAGCAATGATAACATGACCAGAAGTTATGAGGGAAAAAATAGACCAAATATAAAAAGCATAAAAATATCTTCAAGAATTGGTTCAAGATGGATGAAGACAACTATCGAAGCTTTGGGTCTAATTTTAAGACTAATGAAATTCAATGGCTGCTATTATATTCAAACCATGATGTTAAAAGTTTAAAATCATAATTTAGACAAACTGTTCTTGACATTTTATTATAAAACACTAATATTTACAAACCAGTGGAATATTAAACTTTCATGAAAAGGATACTGGAAATTTTAGGAGATAGAATTTTAGTTTGAGAAACGCTTTTATAGAACTTCCAGTGGTCATGTCAATGTACCAACATGCAGATCTGTAGTTATTCAGATTTGTGGTAAGTGTTTCGGACTTATTTTAAGATCACATAATAAAGAGGGTAGATGAATATGTATCCACATATAACCCCCTCTCCACCCCACACACACACCTGGGAACTCCGGATAGCCCAGTCCCAGAGTGGCATAGAACATATATAATCCTCTTGTTTCAGCCTCGGGTGTATGCCATCATGTGTAGCTCTTAGATGAGTTTATTTCTCATCTAAGAAACATTATTACTCTTGGTATGTTTTTCTACAGAAGTGCCTCATATGTTACTCTGATATTGCATATGCAGAGAAAGACGAGTGGTTTTCTGGACAAATGAAAGCTTCTAAATTTCCTACAACTTTCTCCTCTTATCTATATCATGCCCTTAGTGTTTATGATATGAATGAAAGGCTATTTATTGAATTCTCCATAAGAATGTCTTTTCTTACTAACATAAGCCCTTCTATTAGCTAGGAATAAGAAGTACCATAAAATAAGTTGAGCTTTATGGTTTTTAAAAAATTTTCAGGTGTATTTTATAATAGTAAATGGTAGAGGCGGAAAAATAAATGGGCTGGAGAATATTTTCATTTTACAGGTAAATATAACTTGTTTTGTTGAGGCTTACCAGAAAGTCCTGGGAGTCCAGGAGGTCCTGGGATTCCAAAGCCTGGTTGACCTGTTAAGGTAAAAAACCCAAAACACTCAAATAGATAATAATAGACGATTGTTGAGAATTCTTCTAATAAATGTTATATATTCTATCAAACATGCTGAAAATTGAGGTTTTGTTTAGTCCCCTTTCTCCTTAACCCTGGTCTCACTCCATTCATTTTCCTCTGTCTTCCCCAACTCTCCTTTTCTTAGACAGATCAGGGCTTACACATGCTAGAAACATGCATTACCACTGAGTTAAGGTTCTTCCCTGGAAGACTGTCCTCTAACATAGAACAGTTTCAACATAATAAACTATAGGGACCAGAGTTTCAGCTCAGCTGCTCTTGCAGAGGAATCGAGTTTAGTTCCCTAAACCCTCACAGTGCTTCAGAACCATCTGTAGCATCCAGGGGATCTGACACTTTCTTCTGGCCTGAGTTCAGCAGGCAAGCTCATGGTGTATATACATACATGCAGGCAAAACACTCATACACATAGAAACAAATGTTTTTGGAGATTGGTATAGAATTATTCTTTCTGTTTTCACCATATACTTGATATTTGTCAGTTGTTTAGAAAGAAAACTACAGAGCTGTCAGGATTGCTGTGGATAACGGTGCTTTCCACCAAGACTGATAACCTTTATTCAATCTGCAGTCATTTTGAAAAGAAGAAACACACACACACACACACGCACACTTTATATGTGATGACCCTCATAGACACTTTGTACACTTAGATGAAAATGCATAAAGTACAGGTTGGACAGTGAGACACTTGAAAATGGCTGGGTCAAGTTCTTGTTAAAGGAAGTGGGTAATATAAAGAAATTTTTTCTTCAGACAAAAGCAAGTTGTTCAACAAACATGAGCGATTATCTTCAGGATGCCAAGGAAGAAGTTAATTAGGAAAGGGGAACTGTGTGGGACCTTAGAAGATTATAAGGAAGACACTTTTACTGTAGCTGTGAAAGGACCAATCAAAAAAGGCCATGAGGAAATTAGAAAAAGAAAAAGAAAATGAAACAAACAGACAAAAACTATAGTACCTGGTTCTCCCTTTTGTCCTGCTGGTCCAGGAATGCCATCTTGACCTGGCTTGCCTTTTTCACCAGGAGGTCCTGGTGGTCCAGGACGTCCTCCACCACCTAAAGAACAGCACTGCAGGTTATACTGATCCTTTCAGCTTCCTTCCACATCCTTCTCTAGTCTTCCTATTAAAGCACCAGACAATTCTCTCTAAAAGTAATAAAGTGGGCTGGAGCGACGGCTCAGTTGTTAAGAGCACTTGCAGTTCTTCCACAGGATCTGAGTTCTGTTCCCAGCATCTGCATCAAGCAGCTCATAGCCCCCTGTAATTCCAGCTCCAGCAGACTGACACCTGTAGCCTCCATGCACAACATCGCTCACAATTAGAAACCAACAAAAACTTCAAACCCCAAAGTAACAAGTGCTTCTGAAATGCTCCTCTAAATTATGAAATTTTTATAGAACAAAGAATAAACCAAGGTAATGATGAGCATAACTAACAATAACTCGTTTTAGTATAAGTTCAGAATATTCAAGAGGAAAGGTGTTAAGGAGTGATGAGGTGCTTTACAGGTTAAGAGCCAAGACACAGGGAATTATTTTAAAAGTCAATAAACAAAAATTATTGCTACTCCTTGGCCCTCACAGAGAGAATCACTCTCCCTAGAAAATGTGAACTTGGACAACAATGCCTACTAGGGATACATTTTGGTGATTTAAAAATGAAATGTATTCAGTTCATGCCCAATATGAAGTGATAAGCGAAGGAGCACCATGTTTCTTCTTCACAGCAGGAGCAGATTTGATTATGGAAAGCCTTAGTCTTACGGAACAGCAGCATTGTCTTCCTTCATACTGACCTACAGGCCCAGGTTCTCCAGGAAGGCCAGGGTTGCCAGGAGGCCCAGTCATACCTTTTGGTCCAGGAAGCCCTGGTGTTCCTAGAATAAAAACCTTAGTTTAAGAATTTTCAAAAGCACATTCACTTATGAGCTACAAATGAAGCTTACATTTAGAGAATTAGCATTGAAATAATAAAGATCAAAAAGAAATCCAAAACATGTTGACGATTGCTGGATAATTTCAAATAAATTTGACAGGAGTTGATATCATTATATATTCATGAATAGAAAGATAATTCCAGTGATATTGTACTGGTAATACAATTTTTAGTATTCCATTCAACACTTGGTTTTAAGTCCAGTCATCTGTTGTTGGACATGGTTTTAATGCCAAGTTTTAGGTATAATTAATAAAGTGGCAATGGACATTTTGCATGGCTTTTTTTTGTAGAAATATGCCTTTATCTCAAGTAAATGACCAAGAGTGTAATTTCTAGGTCAGACTAAGATTTGTTTTGTGTTTAATTAAAAAAACTAGTGAGAAACTATTTCAGATTTAAAATAGAAATGTAAGAGACAGCCGGTCATTCCAGACCTATGTGCAATATATGTTGTAATAGCATAGTTTCATTAAAAAAAAAAAGCCAGCCACAGTGTTAGCCATGTGATTTTAATGTGTTGACTTCCATAACGACATTGGGCACCTTTTCATGTACTGAATGGCCATTAGCATATGTTATTTTGTGAAATATCAGTTCAAAAATTTTTTCATTTTCAAAAATTGGATTATAACTCTTCTTATTGAGTTACAGGAGTTATTTATATTTGCCAGATTTTAGTCTGTCTTATATGTCAATAGTTTTTAATCTTTAGCTTTCCTATTTATTTTTATAATACCTGTTGCTTTGATAAGCAGAGTTTTAAATTTGGCTTAAATTAAATCTTTTAATTATTTTCTCTTGAAATTGTTGTGTTTTGTATTTTAAGAAAACTTCATTGGTGTCCAGAGAGATGGCTCAGCCAGTTAAGGATCAGTTCACAGCCAAAACACCAAGCAACCTTCATTGAATCGCCATTACTTTCTTTTTTAATTGGATATTTTATTTGCATTTCAGATGTGATCCCCTTTCCCCATTTCTCCTCAACCTAGAAACCCCCATCCCATCCCCCCTCCTCCTGCTTCTATGAGGATTTTCCCCCACCAACCCGCCTACTCCCACCTCCTCACCCACGAATTCCCCAACACTGGGGTATACAGCCCTCATGGGACCAAGAATCTCCTCTCCCACATATGCTCTACAAGGCCATCCTCCTCTACATATACAGCTGGAGCCATAGTTCCTTCCCTATGTGCTCCCAGGCTGGTGGTTTAGACCCTGGGAGCACTGATTGGTTGGTATTGTTGCTCTCCTCATGGGGTCATAAACCCTTTCAGCTCCTTCAGTCTTCTCTCTAACTCCTCCATTGGGAACCCCTTGATCAGTTCAATAGCTGTGAGCATTAATCCTCAATCCTTAATTAATCCTGCCAATCCATGAGCATGGGAGACTTTTCCATCTTCTGAGCTCTTCTTTGATTTACTTTCCATATTGGATTTGTAAAGAAATTTTATTCAGGTCACTTTATTTTATAACATTGGTCTTTTTCTATGTTCTCTTATATTAATACACTTACTAATCTTTATGCAGGTACTATACCACCTTAAGTACTACACACCTGGAGATCAGAGAGTGCAAGCCTACCAATAAAGCTTTTTCAATGAAGGTTTTTCTTTTTCAATACTATTTTTAATATTCAACACCCTTTCCATTTTAGAATTAGTTTTTTAATGTTTTCTTTCTCTTTTTTGACTTATTTTATGTAAATGAATGTTCTGCCTGTATTGTGTGTGTATGTGATATATATATATATATATATATTGGAACTAGAGTTACAGATGGTTATGAGCCAATATGCAGGTGCTAAATATTGACCTGGGCCTGCTGCAAGAGTAACCAGTGCTCTCAACCCATGAGAGAAATCTCTAGCCCCCATTTTTTAATTGAGTTATGAACTGGAACCACTTTGAATTGATGGGCTACTCTCGTGACAACTCCAATTTAAAGAATTCTATTCTATGAATATGCTATCTGTATTATAATATGCATATATAATTATTTTCATTTGTTTAGGTATTTAAATTTTCTTACAGTTATGTTGCTTTCAATGAACAGAAAATACAAGCTCTTCATTAAATATTCTCTTAAATACTAGAGGCCATCCAAGATGATATAAGCATACAAGGGTCTCTTTTGTTATCATTATTATAATTTAAAAATCAGACAATTAACAAAAAGCTCTCAAAAACATATGAAAGTGACCACTAGCAGTCAGTATTCGGAGTGGAGAAAAACTGAAGTAGAGCTGGAAGCGCAGTGTATTCATTTTCTATTGTTTTGCAAGAGATTACACCAAAACAATGTCATCAATCATTACTCAGTCTCCATAAGGCAATAGTGTAGGTACGGCTGAGGCAAGTCTTCTGTTAAGTGATTCGTATGGACAAACTTAGGTATCTGTGTGGCTTGAGGGTATCTTGAAGAAATATAAAATTCAAGTCTACTCAAATCACTGGCCAAATTTGATGTCTTGTGATTATAAAAGTAAAATTTCCATGTCTTTGGAGGCTTTTTGTTGAAAATCACTCCATTTTGCAGGCTCCTCACACTTCTACCCTGTGGATTTTTTCTATCTGAATAAGGGAGATCTTGTCTTATGTTGAATCTCTTACATTTTGACTCTTTCTGATTTGACTTCTGTCATGAATTGAGGAAAATCTTTGCTTCTAAAGAGCTTATTTGAGGGCTAGAGAAATGGCTCAGCAGTTGAGAGCAGTTGTTGCTCTTATAGAGGACCTGAGTTTGATTTCTAGCACTCACGTGATGGCTCACAGCCATCTATAACTCCAGTTTCAGGGTATCTGATGCTCTCTCCTAACCTGAACAGGTACAAGTAACATATTTAGTGCTTATACATATATGCAGGCAAAAACCTCACATGCATGAGATAAAATAAATCTAAAGACTTCCACTACTATATCCATTACTATATGAGACACACAGAAGATGTTTTTATATATTAAAATAAATCAGTTTGAGAATTTTCTATTTGCAAAGTCATCCTACATCAGTACCTAGATTACCCTTTGATTTAATAACAAGGAACTGCACATGTTCATGGGAAGAGGCAGCTAAGAAATCAATGATATAATTGAATAGTAAAATTTCTAATGAACGACAGCTAAAAAATTTTACTGGCAATATATTTCAATAAATGAAAACATTGCATATAAAATTTCAAAAAAAATGGAGTGGACTCATTGAACATATTCCAAGCCACAGTACAATATACTAAAAGAAAGATCAGCGTATTTTGAAAATGAGATAATCTACAACCTCTAGATGAAGAATAAACATAAAAGGAGTTGAAGGAGTTGTAGCTTATCTCAATACACACACACACACACACACACACACACACACACACACACACATAGTCTTTCTACCTTGGATCACTTTAATTCACATCTTTCTGAAAAATGTGTTGGTCATATACAGTATTGGTGGCTCAGTTCTAAGCAATTATTTGTTAGATTACTCCTTTTTATTTATGGTTTGTAAAGCTGTAAGTCTTTTTAAATATTTGATAGAAAGCATTATATTTTGAGGGTTCATGAAAAAAGTGTGAACATCTTGAAAAAAGCCACAAGATCTCTAAAAGACCCATTTTAGAGTTAGCAAGTAACAGGCATAAACTTATTTATAGACAGGAACACTTGTGTAATTTTCTCTACATATGTTATACTTCCATTAAAAGGTTAAGAGAAAAATAACCAAAGACCTATCCATGCCACTGTGAAATTCGGAAGCCAAATTAAAAATTACACAGAAACATGAAACAACAGATACAGCAATCTAGGTCAGGCTGTCTACTGGACTACAGTGCTAAGTCTCTTTGATTGAATGACTCAGTTCTTGTCATTTGAATGAACACTGGAATTGTTCTACCAATAGCTACCAGCTGTGTACCTATAGACAGTGTTCTAAGAGAATCAACAGCAGGCAAGAGCCAGACAGAGTGCAAAAATAGTAAAAGCTCCACCAAACAAGTGTCCTTGCCCACAGGATATTGTCCCGCTGAATCAAGAACACTCATTCTCTCTTTCTCATTTCATACAAAAAGGCATGTGGGCAAACAAACGTTAACATTCTACCTTGAGGTTATGCTGCTACTAGTACAGGATGCAATTCTGCTAAGACGTTGTTTCCAATACTAATTAGAGTGGAAGAGAAAGGAAAGGGGAAAGGAACACCTACCTGGGAATCCAGGCAGGCCTGTTTGACCTTTTGCTCCAGGGCTTCCTGGTAAACCAGGCAGACCAGTCTCTCCCACAGAACCTTTGATACCTGGGTTTCCTGGATATCCAGGCAGACCAGGCTCACCCTGAAAACACCAATAAAGAAAAAAATTAAAGTCTCTTCATGACCTTGGTTGTATAACAACGGAATATTATTTATACAGCTTTTACTATATGCTAGAAATTCTAAGTGCTTTGTACAGATTGCTGCCCTTAATCATCACAGCGGTCTGCAGAGATACACTTGTAATCTCCATTAATAAATGAGAAGGCCAAATCTCAGAGTAGTCAAGAGCCTGAAATCTTAGTAAGTAGCAGAATTAAGATTTGGAACAAAGTCTATCAGATTCCAGAGCTATTCCTGTGCTGTGTGGCTACAGCAATCTCACTAATTCTTACCAATCCTATTAGAAAAATAACACTGCCATCTGAATGTTATAGTGATGCTGTTAGCAAGCTGTAGAACCTGAATTTTCACTTTAGATCTTGTAGTGTTCATCAAAATATTCTTTAATGCAATGTATTGTTTATACAAAGCCAGTTGCTACACTAAGTTCTAGTGGAAAAGATGGTTTTTATCTTAGTATAAACAAACAATCTACCAATGCCTCAGTGAACATCTAATAATCTGTATCTTTCAGGAAATCACTCTTGACAAGCTATCTATGTGGATCATGGGTGGCATGTAGCCAAAGATAGCTATGAATGTGGCTCAACACACACACAAAAAAACATAAACAGGAGACCTTTGCATTTTTTGGTAATTTCATTATATAGCTCTTGACCATGAACTTAATAGATATAAAGTCAAAAGACTGGATACACATGTGATAGCTAGATGCATATCCCTCTATGAGTGTGACAGTTTCCTATATATAAATTATAACTTTCATTTCATTCAAAATATCTTTGTGGCCACAGGCAATGGACATATTGCTATTTTTCCTCAATGAATATTTACATTATGTATCTTTCAATACAGTCTTAAAAGAATCCCTGTCCACTTTAACAGTCTTTAAAGTTTTCCTCAATACTGATGAAAACAGTGCGGCATAATTCTAAATGTCTACCCCAATGCTCACTGCGCATCCTCCGCGCATGAGGATCATAGCCCTTTCAACAGTACATTAGTGTTCAATATCGTCTATAAAGCGTCTCCTTATACTTGTTTGGGTGAATAAGATTTGCCATTTGAAACGTTTATATTTCTGTACTTTGGTGATAGATTTTTTTTATAAATTAGTGACCCATTTTCTTGCTTTTTTTTCTTAAAAAACAATGTTGGGCTGAACATGTATGTATTTTTTCTGACCCTTTATGAACCAAACACGTAGCACAGTTTGGGGGTACAAAATGGGTATCTAATAACAACTTGGCTTGACTTGGTTTCACATTAGTTGTTATGTACTATTAGCATCTTAGCTATCATGGAGCTTCATCCTGGCCTCAACTATTGATGAATGAATTAAATTTATATACCAAAATAAAACATAAAGAGAAATTCTAATATTCAGTTAGGGGCAGACCTGGAAGGTGCCCAACCCACTTCTATTTATGATAAGTAAAGTATGGTAAATTCTACAAATGATACCAGTCTCTAAATTGCATTACCTCTGTTCCTTAACACAATTTTTTCATCACCCTCCTGGCAAGAAAATTTTAAGTACTTCATAAAGATTTCTGAAATGCATTAAATTTACTAGATTAAGCTTTATCTAATATTTACTGGGGAAACTCTGGGTTTCAGAAAAGATAAGCTCTAAGGAATAAGGAGGAGAGGATTCAGAAAACCAAACCATCAGATCAGGAATCTCATGCATCTCCACAGGAAAACAAAATTCAAGTCAATTTGTGCTTTTAGCAAAGCTAGGAGTGACTTGAATACAGTGAGGCTGCAAATTTTTACATTCATTCTAAACTCAGCTTTGATATGGTTTTTGAAATGAAGCATAGCAAACTTTAACAAGACTGATCTTAGCGCTGTTTTTAAGGTTGTGATACTGTTGTATCACATATAGTTTGTGTAGAATAGGAACTCCATTTAGTGTCTTTTCTCTTGCTAAAATTCAAACTGGCAAGCTAAGTATGTTGACCAAAGTCACTCTTTACTGTATCTTATCTTCCAATACTACAATCTATGTCCTCAAATTATGGCTATAGTTTGTCCTATTTTATAGATAATATCAAAGTTAATGGGAAAGCTAATCTTTGCCTTTTCATCTGAAATCTTAAAATTGAAGAAGCAATACCAGTAGGAAAAACAAAAACAATAAATAGAAAATTTTTGATTGGATAGGACAAAACCCATATTCTTCTTAGTGGTAACATGAACCTTACAATGGTAGCCCTCAGTTGGAAGTTGTAGTCCTTATCTGGTCATGCCTTTCTATTGCTCTAACCACACACATAGATGATGACTACTACTACAGAAAAAAAGGTCTAGTTCTATCTTAGACCAAGAAAGGTAATGAAAGGTTGTCAAGCAAGGCTTCTATACCATCCAGCAGGCCTGCTCTTATCTAGGTACATAAAGAATATAAATTATCTTCACTCCTATGATTACCACACTTTATTCAAAATAACCAGAATATGCGTCCACCAACAGACAAATGGATAAAGGAAATGCTGTGCACTTAACTCCGAGTAAGCTCTAAAACAGCGTGTTACTATGACAACATGGATGGAGCCAGGGAATGTTATATTCGTTGAAATCAATCAGAGAATGATAAGCTACGAGTAGAATGCTGGTTACTAGAGATTATGGAAGATAAACAGAAGAGGCAAGCAGAGGGTTTGGGCAACAAGTATGCAGTTAGTGCCAGATAGATGAAATAAATTTACATGGTTCATAACACTGAATATAATGAATAAGTCTCTGTGTTTCTGAAACATAGTTTAAAATAACCAGGAATTTAACAGTTCTCTGGACACAGCAGGGTAGTTGTCCACATGAACTTTAGCAGTTGTGATAGCATGTGCAAGACTTGTGCAAAATAGAGCCAGACAAAAATCCCAACATGGATTGTATGTACACTGAGTGGGGTGTGGACATGAAGTCCCACTTCTTGCAAAGGAGCTAGTGGCAATTCATGGATGCTGGGAGAGGAAGAGCCAGCTTTCTTCGATAATGTGGCCCCTGAGAGGTTACCCATGTTTTATCCAGTATATGACACTTTACCCATGCACAAATAAGCTCACTATTCTTTTTAATAACAAGAAACTGGTAGGAGATGATGAAAAGAAAAAGTGAAGCCAATTTGACTAAAATGCATACATGAAATTCTCTAACAATAAAAAATTTAAGGGAAACTATCTACCCAATGTATACACAAATCAAAACATTATAATGCTTTATTATTTGTTATTCTCTTATAAATGTATATAAATAAAATGTATCAACCAAAATGTAAAACAAAATTCAACAAAAGTCAGTTGATACAAATTATTTAAATACATTTTAGGTACAAAAATGTCTACATATTAAATGCATACATACTTATGAGTCTGGATGCAAGCATGTAATCGTGATATTATCCAAACGAAGTTACTGCCAATATTCTCTTTCTCACTCCCTCTCTTATGTGTGCATGTACATGAGGTAGTGAGTGTGTGTGTGTGTGTGTGTGTGTGTGTGTGTGTGTGTGTGTGTGCGCGTGCATGCACGCACACACAAGTATGCACATTTTGTAATAACAGTGCTTAAAAGGGTTGGTTATATTAATGCATGCCTATAATCCAAGTAGTGGGAAAGCTAAGGTGTATTAGGATATAGAATTTAAGAACAGCCTGGTCTACATAGTGAGTTCTAGGCCAGTCTGAGCTACAAAGTGAGAGTGCATATCAAAAACATACCAAAACCAAAACAAACTAACCAACCAACAAAATCTACATAGCACATATGTAAAATTAATCTGAACATTTTAAGATGAGTAATACTGTTAACCATATACTATATTGTACCAGAGATTGCTGGACCTTACTTATCTTACTTAAATGAAGTTTTGAACATGCTGAACATTTTAACAAAATAAGGATGAGAGAGTATAAAACAAGTGCTTCAGGTTTTCTATGTATTTAGCTCTTCTAACTAAGGCAATATTAAGCTAATAGGGAAAAACTGATAAATAATACTGCAAAGCTTCTTGGCCAGGCCAAATAGTTCCACAAACAATTTAATACATGTATGTGAAAGGTGATAAACGTAGAGACAAATGGCACTGTATTTAAGATGATGATTTCAGTATTGTCATTTATTACTCAAGAAAAGATTATTTATTGAGAAAAGGGAAGGAACATGTGTCCTTTGCTCAGAACATGCCTTGTCATTCTGGAGTTCCTTTAGAATTAGAAATGAACACAGTTAAAGAAGAGCTGCAACTTCTCAGACACATGATCAGAATAGGATTACCTTTGGACCAGGAAGACCTGGAAGACCAATGCCTGAAATTCCAGGTTCTCCTTTACTTCCTTTCTGGCCAGGTAACCCTGGAGAGCCAGGTTGTCCAGGAAATCCAGGAGGTCCAGGGAGCCCATCTACACCTTGAGGGCCTGTGGAAAATATGTGATGGATAATATTTAATAGGATAGTCTTTATTCATGTCAAACCTAAGATGAATGTGACCTAGCAAAACAATCTTCGTACAAAATTCTACAAACTGGGTATATATAATGAGCCTCACACACAGGCTTACAAATCTACCTATTTCTTTTTCTTTTTCTTTTTTTTTAAACCTTTTCCATAGTTCCTTTTATTCCACTCTATGCCTGGGTGGCTATCAATGATGTTCTTTTAGGGGGTATTTTTATTTATTTATTTATTTATTTGTTTGTTTGTTTGTTTGTTTTATGTATGAATGTACACTGTCACTCTCTTCAGACACACCAGAAGAGTGTATCAGATTCCATTACAGATGGTAGTGAGCCACCATGTGGTTGCTAGGAATTGAACTCAGAACCTCTGGAAGAGACAAATCTACCTATTTCTAAAGAAATTTTAATGAAAGAAAAAAAAAGCTAGAGAACACATGTTTTAGTGAATTCTAACTTTTTAATTTTTTACAATTCTGTTCTTTATTACTCACTTTAAATATTTTTTGTAGGGAGAGATCTATACCTTGGTTATTTTAGAGTGTGTCTCTATCAATGCTCCGGGGCTCATACATACTATCACTTAACTACATTTTCAGACCTTACACTTAACATCTTTTCTGATAAAAAGAGGTTGGCTCATAGGTCAATTGGCAGAGTTTACTTGCCTTGTATAAATAAAGGTGTAGGCTTGATCTTTCATATAATATAAACATGGCACAGTGTCAATCACTTATAATCCCAGTAATTTGGGGGTAGATAAAGGAAGACTAGCTAGCTATGTAGCAAGTTCAGTGATAGTCTGTGCTACACGAGACCCTGTCTCAAAGGAGGGGGGAACGGTGAATATTAATAGGACTAAATGACTTAACTTTTTCATCACTCACCAGGAAAACCCATGTCACCAATGTTTCCTTTAGGTCCAGGAGGTCCTGTAAGTCCTGGTGGACCAGGGAGACCAGGATTACCCTTGGGACCTAGAAAAGTAATATTGATAAAAATAAAGCAAAGAAAGTGGCATCATGGCATTGGAAAAATTAATTTCATTGCATTATAGTCTACAGACATAAGCAATGAGAAATGGGCTAATACAGATCTTTAAACTCAACCTCATAAAAATAAAGGCAATTTTACTTGAGCACCTAGGTTCTACTCCTAAAATAATTCCATGCATTTAATGTTCTGTTTTATTGCACATGTATAACTACCCACTTTCTGTTCTCAAAGATAAATACAATATAAGAATGTTTAATAAACCATCAGCAGTAGGTTTGTGTCATGACAGAGCCCCACTATGATAGGCGAGAGAGAGATAGAGAGATAGGGATAGAGATAGAAAGAGATAGAGATAGAGATAGAGATAGAGATAGAGATAGAGAGAGAGAGAGAGAGAGAGAGAGAGAGAGAGAGAGAGAGAGAGAGGGCTTCTGCACTGATGAAGAGATGCTACAATGATCTGGATATGTTTGAGGAGTCTACTTTGAACATCATCAGTGCTTGAGTTGAGCTGTGTGACGTCACCTACACGTTTACCACTGCTAACATAAATGCATTTTTCTTTCTTTTTTTTTTCACAGTGACTTCTAGCTTTAGGTAGAGAATGCAGAAGATGTTGGGAAGCCTCCAGGAGTGAATCTATCTTTCTGATTCCATCAAGATAACATGGTATATGAATAAGATGGCAAATAGTTGGCCTTTAGGGCTCTTTGAAGAGGATAAAAACCAGCTGTTTATAACTTCCTTGAGGTTGAACTAAAATAAAACAACTGAAAGATTTATTAGAATTAAGATAAAAACAAGGATAAGAAACTTGTTCACTGTGAGAGCGTTTGGGCTATAACAGACTATAAGGAAGACTGTGAAGCTTTCATCCCTCAAATTTTTAAAAGTTAAAATTGCAATCATGTGATTTACATTGCAGAATAATGGACCTGTCTGATGTCAGCCAAGAACCCAAAACAACTGGAACAGGTGAATTAGTCAGGCTTCTACCAGATAATTATATTTCTATATTGGAGAGTTTGTAATAAAATTTAGCACCTTACTTGAATCAGAGTTCTAAATATATTATACTGTGAGAAAAATATGAATCTGAATAAGCAAAATGAAATGTCCTATATATCTTCTCTGTTAAAACTTGAGTCAAATGACAACAATTTTTCCAAGCCTAGCTGCACTTAGCATGAACAGATCCGAATCATCATCAAACTGGAAAAAGACACAAATACTTCCTTGGTGATCTCTGTCAGTCATCAAAGTGCCACAGTGGTGTATTTTCCATACCAGGTAGTCCTGGTGATCCTGGCTGTCCACTCAATCCAGGTTGCCCTGGGTCTCCAGGTAATCCCTGATAACCTTTCGGTCCTGAAAGTCCAGGAATACCTTCCAAAGATAAGCATAAAAATCAAGTTAGGTTGATTCTTACTAATAAATTAAATGATTTTGCTAAAAAAAGCTGCTTAACTTTTAACTGTATGTAAGTGAAATGGAGAAACTGGTGTTTTTTGATGAACCACATTATACTTATATAAAAAGAAACCAATATTCTTACAATTTAAATTCATTGTATACAACATTATAGTATTCACCATCATTCGGTTTCTAGGCAAAAAAAAATATTTTCTCTTTCTATGCTTCTGTGGTACTTTTGGAATCTGAAAGTATTTAAGTTTATATTATTTATGAATGCATTTACTTTGTATGTATTTATGTATGTGTGTATATACATGCTCATAGGTCTGTTTGCTCATATGTCTTGCAGGTGCACACAGAGGCCCAAAGTTGGAGTTGGATGTTTTTATAGATTGCTCACCCCTTTGTTTCTTGAAGATGGGTCTATCACTGAACTAAAAAGTCTTCCAGAGTTTGCGTGCCTATCTTTGCCTCAAAAGTGTTAAGATTATAGGCAGGTGTCTGTGTTGTTTTTATGTGGTTCTGGGATCCAATCTCCAGTTTCATGCTTGTATAAAAAACAATTCACTGAGTCAACTCCCCAGCTCCCCAAATCTGCTTTAAAACTTCATATAGCTCATGACAGGTAAATGACAAATAAAATATTCGAGCAGAAAGTAACCAATGAATCATCATGAATCAAGTGAAAATATTCACTACCAAAATTTTATGTATCTAATTGATTTGTTGAACACAATAACTCCAAGTTACTTCTCTGGTGCTTAAAATAAAATGTCAAGGTCAAGGTAAGATGGCTCAGTAGGTAAAGGTGCTTTGTGAAAAGCCCAACGTCCTGAGTTCAATCCCTGGAATTCACAATGTGGATGGAGAGAACCAACTTTCTTGGTTTTCAGTTGTTCTTTCACTTCTACATGCATACACACACACACACACACACACACACACACACACACACACACCATACATAAATATATACATACATGAATAAATGTGTAAAATCAAACTTCAGGAACTGGGCATACAGTGCAGTGAAAGAGCATTTGTTAGGATCCATATGACCATGTTTGTTAGCCTGTGCTCTTCCAAAAATTCAATCTAAGATATGCAAAAAATATTTGTGAATATATCCATTCACTTACCTGGTAAGCCAGGCTCACCCTTTTCTCCTTTCGATCCCAGGAAATCTGGATGCATTGGTCCAGGAGGACCTGGAAGGCCAGGCTCTCCCTTACCACCCTTTTCTCCTGCAGGGCCAGGAAGACCTGGCTGACCCTGCATGCCATCATCACCTAAAATCAACAAAGCACATCAAATTTATTCATCCATAATTAATGTATGTAAAATTATCATATGTCTCATAACTTAGGTAAATTTCTAAGCACTCAAAATATGTACGTAACTTAATGTCTGCCAATAAATGACTTGAGTGCATACTTGTTTAGAAACTCAGGTAATAAGCTCTCTGCTTTCTGGACTGTGATTACAGGCTCATAATAAGAAAACCCTAAAGCTCAATTCTCAAATTATGGGCTAATCATTTATAATATTTCGAGTATACAGATTAAGTATATCATCAAACTGAAAAGAAGACATTTCCAGCTTCTGGCTATTACAAATAAGGCTGCTATGAGCATGGGCTTCAAACGGAGGGTCTGGGTTACTAACCCATAGTCAAAATTTCTGTTGCAATACTGTTCCTGTCTAAAAGAACTGTAGGGACAAAAATGAAGAAGAAACTGAAGACAGGAGCCTAGCATGGCTGTCCTCTGAGAGGTTCTACTAGCAGCTGACTGAGACAGATGCAGATACTGACACCCAACAATTGAACTGAAGTCACTGAGGTCCCCTATGGTTGAATTAGGGAAAGGACTGAAGAAGCTGAAAGGGAGAGTGACCCCATAGGAAGACCAGCAGTCTCAACTAACCTAGACCCCAGGGGATCTCCCATCGATTGAGCCACCAATCAGGAGCATACATTGTCCAGTGAGGCCCGATTTTTTGCAGAAGTCTGCCTGATCTGGCCTCAATGGGAGAAGATGTGCTTAATCCAAAAGAAACTTGAAGTCCCAGGGAAGGAAGAGGCCTAATGGGGTGAGAGTACCCACTTGGAGGCAAGGGAGAGGAGGACTGGGATGACGAACCATGGGAGTGAGGACCAGGAGTAGGGGCAATGATTATAATGTAAATAAATAATTTTAAAAAAGAACATTTACAACGTGATTTTTTTCAAAAGTAAAGTCAACAAACTACACGCATTTTTTATTAGTATTAATGTCTAAAATGAAAATGTAATCTTATATCTTTTATCTTTTACATTTATTAATACATTTTATTCTTTAACAATTTCATAACAATATAAAAGAAGACTTTTAATTAACATATTACAAAGAAACAAAATACTAAGTGTTGTTAGTTTTAAAATAGAGAAACCAGAACCTGTATCGGCAGAACACAATGTTTAATTGTCTTTGTTACACATATATGTCAGTAAACTCCAGTTCTTACCTTTAACACCAGGAGCACCACTCCTGCCGGGAATTCCCAAAGGTCCAGGTGGGCCTGGAGGTCCCATCATACCCATTTCACCTTTGACACCTTTGGAAAATATCAGTTACTAAATTTCCTGGTTTTGGACTTTGAAATGATAAGATGGACTTTCAAAGATATCAATTGGAAAACTATCTAATAATGAAAGGAAAGCTCAGTGAGATTATACCCTTTCTTACTATAAACTCAGAACTCACTCCTGAACAAAACTCACAGATATTCACAGAAGATAGTACAACTCCCTAGGCTACATAATAACTCACCAAACAGGATGCCCTGAAACTAACTCCTCCCTGTCTCTAACTCCCTCTCCCTTCATCCCTTTCTACCTCCTTCCCTTCCTCCCTCCTTCCATCTCTCTATTTTTCTCTGTTCTTCCCTCCCTCCAAAAAGCACACTTTTATTTTTATTTTATATGTATAGATATTTTGGCTGAATTTGTCTGTTCTGTGTACCATGTACATGTAGTACCCCCAGAGGCCAGAAGAGGGCACTTGATCCCCTGGTACTGGAATTACAGACAGT
The DNA here is from genome assembly GCA_030674055.1 of Rhabdomys pumilio. NCBI lineage: Eukaryota > Metazoa > Chordata > Mammalia > Rodentia > Muridae > Rhabdomys > Rhabdomys pumilio. The sequence continues at coordinate 38,342,368 of JANHMN010000005.1, forward strand.
AGAGAGCTGCCTTGTGGGTGCTGGGAATCCAACCCCATTTCTCTCAAAAAGCAGGCAGTGATTTTAACCATTGAGATATCTCTTCAGGGCCTTATTTTCATTTCATGAAATTTTTTCTTTGGGAAGCCACTTGCAATGGAGGGATGATAAAACAATGAGAATAGGTATTATGAATGATTAGATGTCACATGAGCTAAAGAATACCCAAGTTTCAGAAAAGTGTCATCATAGAGTTGGATTCTTCAACTCTAATCATTCTTATTGGAGTCACATGAATTATAGAAAATAATCTGTTAAAGGCATTCCTTGATTTCTGACCCACAGAATCTTAAGCAAAATGTTTGAAAAGTTGCTTTCAACCATCACATTTTGGATCATTTATTATATAGTAATATATAACTGGTACTGTCACACAGTATAAAGAAGTATAGAAGTTTCCAACACTCATACATTTAACATTCCTCCTTAATAAATAGTATCAATTCATAAAGTGCAATATGAAAATGATTTGTCAGTCATATTAATATTAGTTTAACTGATCCACAGTCAGACAGATTATTAAACATTACCTGGAATTCCAGGGACACCTGCTCTTCCAGGGAAACCAGGTGATCCTGGAGGTCCTATAAGACCGGGGTTTCCAGGGAGCCCTGGACTACCTCTCTCTCCAGGCAGTCCTGGAACATCAAACCCAGGGGGTCCTGGATCTCCCTTTTCTCCTGGCATTCCATGTAAGCCTAGTTAACAACATATTAACGTAAGTATTGATGAGTCTCCACATGATAGATCTGGTTATTTTTCTAGCAAAGAAGTGACATGATCTGTATATGATAAACTTAGGAGAGTACATTACAGAAACTTTAGCCATCATGCATGTGAAAATGATTAATGAAAATCAAGCTTTAACATTTTAAATCATATTTCTTGAAGAGATATTTTCCTCAAATTGCTTTGGTAAAATGCAATTTAAAAATTCTAGTTAATTATTAATGCATAACATTTTGACTCCTCTGAACAATTATCAAATAAGTCAATTTGTTTTTTTAATAATATGATACAATCAGTTCTTACTATTTTTTCATTAGGTTTTCTGTTGTATTATCTTGTTATAAGTTTTATTTTAAATTAAGTTTTATAATTAATGTTATAATTTGGTATTAAAGTTTTGATGCAAAAGAAAACAAGTTTATAAACAGGCAGTTTCTGTCATGCATTACAATGCACGCTTAGTAAGATACTAGTAGTGTTGTTGCTGGTCGCCCTTCTATGTAAGAATCAAGATCGTTCAAACTTTGGTGATAATAATAACATTTATCTTAAAATAAATTTATATATTGAGAGTCCATTGAATAATTTTTTATGCTATTTTTTGTTAACTGTTGAATACAATGGATATTAAAGTCTATGACAAAGAAAATAAATATTTACAGGCAAATATATGAAGGTGAATTGAAAGTTATTAACTGTCGCTGTTCTGATACTATGCAGTCTTTGTGATTTATAATATATGTACATATGCTACTGGGGGTGGAAGAAAGCAATATAGAAACAGAATAGTAGATGTTTTGACAAAACAATTGCAAAGTATTAGCTATAGTTTAAAATAAATATTACAATTTTATATTTTATTCAGATGCTTGTTAACAGTATTTTAAGATTTAATGCAGCTGTGATGTAAGAATTCAAAATGCTTCTACAGAATCATGTACTTTTTCAAACTAAAAGAAACAACAAAATACAGAAGTGATGAAATCATTCTTTGTGAAATACCAGTTTAAGTCTGTAATAGAACTAAAAATACATTTTTCTTCAAGATTCCACTGCTATGCAGGTTAGGCAGAGTGGTTTTTGTTTTGTTTTGTTTTTTGTTCTTTTTCTCATGAATGATGAAGCAACTCTTTATAGCAACCTCGTTCAAAATATGACTCCAAGTTTTCTTATGTTTCAATCAGTAACAACATGCCAGGGGCCATAAAAAGTACAATGTGCCTTCAAACTGAGTTTTAAAATAGCACATGAATAAAAATAACCCTTATGGGTGTTTTATATTGTTAACTATAGTTTTGAAACTCTTAATGCAAAAACCAACAACATACCTGGTGTCATTTAAGGTCAGAAAAATATATGTGTTCAATATATGTGCATCTGAATTGTATTCAATTTTCTGATGTGTTCATAGGAATTAAAAAATGTCCCATGTTTGTTTTCATTTAATGAACATTACAATATTCAAAATAACAAAATGTAGGGCTGAGAATGTCCCTTACTGTACCTGAGTAAATAGATAATGTGAATTCACTCGGAATCTACAATTAGTACAGACTCTCATACAAATACACAACAGCCATATGATTCTTATCTTTTGGAGGCAAAACCACTAGTTATATGTTTACAAAACCTTTAAAAGTATATAATTGAAAAAAGAGCAGTTTAGTGTGCTCAGTTATAATGTTATTTCCAGTATAGGAACAAAAAGGAAGAGAATGGCTTTATTCCTTTTAAATAAAAGGAAGTAAAATGCCTATAGTGTATTTTTATAGAACATTCTTGTGGAACCCTAACAACGGTTTATGTGTTGACAACTTAAATAAGTTCTACAGACAAATCCAGTATATTACTGCATTACAGTTATTCTGGTCTGAAATAAGAAGCATGAACAGTTTGAGGTCTAATGTTTTTAAAACTCTGTATTGTTCAATGATTCTATGGTAATGGTAACTGCAATTATCAAATTTTATTATTAGAATAGATGGATTTTTAAATAACAGAAGGGGAAGACATCAAGTATTAAATTAGCTCTGATGCTGTGATCTATAATTTACAATTTGATACAATTATATATATATATATATATATACATGGATTACCACTTAAATTACATTATTGGAAGAAATTCATATACACTGTAAGTCCTGGAAGAGGCACATTTACTGTAATCTTACCAGGTTGGCCTATTGGCCCTGGAGTCCCTGGCGGTCCTGGTGGTCCCTGAAGACCAATCCCTGGCAGCCCCGGAGGCCCTATTGGGCCAGGTTGTCCATTTGGTCCAACATCACCTTTTTAAAAAAGCACAGTTTACATATTGAAAATAACAGCAGTTTTTTCCATTTCCTTTATTCTTCTCTCATACAACATATCCCCAACAGCAGTTTCTGCCTCCCTCTCCTCCTCCACTCTCTTCTAGTACCTCCCCTTTCACCCAGATCCACTGCTCCTCTGTTTCCCTTCAGAAAAAAAAGCAGGCCTCCCTGGGGTATCAACCAAACATGGCGGAACAAGATGCAATAAGACGAGTTTATCCAGGAAGAAAAGGACAAGGAAGTACCCAAAGCAGAAATCCCATTCCTAGTTGAAGTCTTATTTAACACAAGGCCAGAAGTCAATGTCAGTACTTGTCTTCTCAAAACAGCAACAAGATTACAACCTACTTCCTACTGGATAAGTCTTTGGTTATAAAAATGTAGTTTTTAACCACTTATGCTGATAAGCAGATAAATTTCAACATCTTTTTTTTTATTAACTTGGGGTTATGGCTGAAAACATGCTCAAGATTTTCCCATCTTGCCTCCAATATTTTGACATTTGAAACTTCACACTCTGAATTCCCTGTCATTCACACTTTTCAAAATTATTACATCTATTAAGATTTGCTTGGTAATCATTGAGGAAGAGGGATGGAAGTGAATGTAAGAGCCAGAAATCAGGAATGTCCAGAGAAAATCAGTGTCTTCTGGATATGACAGGACAGCTGCAGTTAGGGACTCAACAGTAGCTGCAGTTGCCTGCACAGGATCAAACCAATCTATTGTCCTGCTCAGGGGTGAGAAGCTCAGCTCATGTGCCTCCATTCCTGGCATAGGAGACATTGAGAGTTGATGGCTTCTAGGGAAGGGAAAGCCAGTTTTCTTTAAGGGTGTGGCCTGTGGGATGTTGTTGCTGTTCTAATAGACTTGAGAATATGAGATGCACACATTTGGACCTAGTGGATTCCTTTTTAAGATGACAGAAAATTGGGAGGCAAGGAGAGATGAATGATAGATCTTGAGGGCATTATAGGCAAGAGTCAGAAAACTACATAGTATGTTTGAATTTCTAAAAAAAAAAAACAACTAATAAAAACATTGTATTTTTAAAAACCTGTTCTTTCATCACACTTGGATAAGTTTTGAGAAATGTGTACAGTTGTATAACTGCCACTAAAATCCAGATTTAGAACCATTTCACCAATCCTCAAAAGGACTGGTAATCAGTTGTTGATCCCTGTCCACATGCCAAGTTTCTTACTCGACTACTTTATTTCTTACAGGTTTTCCATGTTCAGAATGTCTCAAATGAAATCAGGCAGTATGAAGCTTCTTGAGTATGTCTTTTTTTCCACTTAATGTAATGCATTTGAAATTCATTCATGCATGTTGTTATACAGATATCCAATCATTTTAGAACTGCTTGTTGAAAAGATTTATTTTCCTACTGAAATTGACTGTGTAAATTTCTGAAAGATACATGTTGGGCTACGATTTATGTCAGCAGTTAGAATGTATGTTTTACCATGCATGAGGTCCTGGACTTGATTTCTAACACCACAGATCGAATATTTCATTGTATAAATACACTACATTGTGTTAGTGTTTGCTGTTTGATGAACACTTGGGCTGTTTCCAATTCTTGTTGATTATGAATAAAGCTCCTATGAACAGAGACTTACAGATTTTTATGCAAAGTTTCATAGTTTTCTTTAATAAATACCTAGAAGTGAGTTTGCTGTTTTAGAGAGTGAGACTGTGTTTTCCTTTTTAATACACTAGTACAACATATTCAAAGTTGTCCTTGGTCCTGTGCTGGAGTTTGAAGTGGCTGCACTGTTTTGGATTCTAACTAGCTGTTTGAAAAACTCTACTATTCTACATATTTGTGGGCAATTTTTCTTGTTCTCAAAAAGAAAGCTAATTCTTATAGTTATGTAGCTATATAATTGTTGCTTAAACCTACATTTTGCAGATGACTGTATTGAAGATTCTTACATGCATCTTCTTACCATTTGAATGCTTTTAGGGGTGAAATAGAAATATATTTAAATTGTTGCCAACATTTTTCAACTCTACTTTTAAATTTGGTAAATGGTTTTTGACTGTTGAGTTTTAAGAATTTATATATACTATGGTTACTAATACTTTGTTAAATACATGAAATGAAAATATTTTATTTTAATGAAGTCCAAATTAGCAGTTTTCCATTTTATGATTTTAGTGTCCTATTCAACAATTCTTTATCTAGGTTATAATTCTATAGATTTTTGTTCTATGCTTTCACCTAAAACAAAATTTGACTATACATTGATGTTTACACTGTCTATGAGCTGAGAATTTGTTTTATTTTCAAATCACATGGTACTTAATATTGATTATCAACTTGACAGGGTTTAGAGCCAAGCCTCTAAACAGGCCTGTAGGGAATTATTTAGATTAGATTAAGGTGAGATGATCCACCCTAACTTGCTGACTCTGTTCTATGAAAAGGAGAAAATGAACCAATGCAACAAAATAACTGACAAAAGAAACTTAGAGAAGAATTCATTTCTGTTCACAGTTCTAGGGTACAGTGCATCATGAAGGAAATGACATGAGAGCAAGTGTTTAAGACAGCTCTTGTTATCACATCCAAAGCAAAGTGAGATGGACATTTCTACTTGGTTCATTTTTTTTTTCTGGAACAGACCCTTCATTGTGGCCTGAAAGCAAATACTCTAGGATGTCCTTGAACTTGAGACCATCCATCTGCCTCAACCCACCATATGCTGAGTCCACAGGGTGGCCAACAGGTTTTCTTGAGTTCACAATTTTATAAAAGTTTTTTTTTTTCAGAAATAGATGTTGAGTTTTATCAAATAATTTTAACAATATTTCAGGTAATAGTATAGATGTAATTGTTTGGACTGTTGAAATAGCAAATTATACTGGATACTTTTCAGATGTCAAAGCAGCTTGTATTCTGAAGATCACGGTGGTCTTGAAGGTCATGCTGGAGTTGCTTTTTAGGTATTGTAATATTTGATGTGTTCTTGTTGTTTGGAAATTTTTTTTTACCTATTTGTTCTTCAGAGATTTTAGCCTATGACTTAGGGGTTCTTTTGTTGTGACTTTCGTTCATTTATTTGTTTTGATTTTTTGCCTGGATTTGATATTAGAGTAATTCTACCCTTATAACCACTGGGAAGTGATCAATCCACAGTATTCTACCAGGTAAGTCGCTGTGTAGAGACAATATTACTCCTTTTTAGAATGTTTGATACAAATTTCCAGAGTCCTGGACCTGAAGGGGTTTTTTGTTTGTTTGTTTGTTTTTGATAGATAAGCTTTAACTACAAGCTCATTTTTAGAAAGAAAAGCTATAATTTCATTATCAGTGATCATTAATAAATTTTAGCAATACATTGTAATTGGTCCACTTTCTCTGTTACTGTTTATCAGCATGTACTTATTTGTTGTGTTCTGCTATTCTTTTAATGTCTACAATGGAACTGCAATGATGTCTCCATTTTCACTCTTAATATTGATAACTCACATAGCTCCACTTACATAGTCATCTTGGCTTAATGCTTACTAGTTTTTCTAGAATTTTCAAAGGATCTCATTTGGATTCATGTGTATATCAGTTCTATCAGACTTTTTGAAGAAACTCATTTGGATTCACATAAATTTCCCTTTTTAAAATTTCATATAATTTGATGTATGCTATCCTGCAAGTATTCTCTTCAACTTGTTCATCTTTATCATTTTCATAAAAATAGTAATTAAGATTCTTCTTTTCTTAATATAATTTTTAGCATAAAGACTTCATTTTCATTCACTAGATATAGTTTATATTCATATTAACTCAATTAGACATATTAGTTAATTTTCCTAAGGATGTCTTCTTTGGTTCATGGTTTATTTATATGTTCCAGTTATATTCTAAATACATTAGGATTTTCTCAAACATAGCTATCTTCCTGGTATAATTTCCTTATTTAATTTTTCTGTTATTGAATTCTTTTTACCTCCCCCCTCTCCTCTTTGAACCCCTGCCCCCAGTATTGACTTTTTAATAAATACAATTTTAATTTGCTAAGGTTTGTTTAAGGGCCATGAGTACACCCTTTCTTGGTTAATGTTCTGTTTGCGCAAAACAAATAAAGGGTTTTCTGTTCCTATTGAGTGGCATGGGCTACAAATAACAATGTTAATAAATTCCTGACACCATTCTACTGGAATTATTTTCGTACCCATCACCATAATGTCAAGACTAAAGACCATACATTCACTAGATGAGGGTGGCAAGTAAAAACCACATACTGATGGACACTATAGCATTACAATTTTCTACCTGTAATTTTGTATTTACTTTATTTAAAATAGCTGCTGAAATTCTATAAACTTATACTATTTAAAATACATTTTCTTATATTTTAAACTTACTTTTCAAATTTAAAATATTTATAATTCTAACTTCCATTTAAAAATATTATGCATTAGGTGTTCATTTTGTGAGATCATTTATTCATATCAATTTTGAAAGAATTCATTCTTTCCTTCCTGACTAATAAAACACCATTGTGAAATCCCAAGTTTCTGTATGCACATATGTATGCTTCAGAACACTTCTATTCCACTTGTCATTACTGCACAGGCTCACAATATCAGAGACATTATAATGTCATAATATCAGTGACATTTTAACATGCATTAATGTATATTTGGTAAATACTAAGGTTTGAAATCAGTTACATAAAGTGCTTCTGGATTATTACTTAAATTTTTATTGAAATGATTTATATTTATAAATGAGGATAACTGACAAAAGCCAGCCTTCCCATTAATATGTAGACTTTTAAAAAAACAATTTAAAAATGTCAGGTTGTTAGTAGTTTATGGTTTCCTTATAAATATATTAGGCACATTTTTTATTTTGAGAAATGAAGAACATTTTGTTACTATCAAAAGTTTTTGATTTTAATATTTTCAAATAAATCAGTTTATTTGTCATGGTACTTTCTTCATTATTTCTCCTGATTAAAATATCCTTTCAAAAGACTCAGGCATATTGTCACATCCTACATCTCCAAAAGACCTCAAATGAGATCCTAAAAAGAAGTAAGAGGTAAACAGATTGCTCCCAAAGTCATCATTTTTATTCTTTTTAGTATAATTAAGTTTTGATATTCAAGCTTATGTATATTTTCTATTTAACGTGTGTATTAAATTTTAAATTTATTGCTGGTGTCCATATTGTTTTGAAAAATGACACACCAATTTAATTCTTTCAGTTAAGTCATTGAGTTTCAAAATCTGATATTTGTTCCAACTATGTCTAATATTTGAAGATTTTGGAGATGTTGGTCCTGCACCTACTATACAAGTAATTTACCACTGAGCATAAACCACAGCCATGTTGGGTAAACTTTTTATTGTAGTGTGCTAGCTAAGTTTTGACAATAATATATTGATTCAAAGCTTAATTGTCACACTCATTCATAAAACTAATCATTGAGAAAACTACCATCATATCAATACTATCTACATCAGCAGTTCTCAACTTGTGGGTCACAAACATTTGTGGGTCACATATAAGATGTCCTGCATAACAGATATTTACATTACCATTCATAAGACTAGCAAAATTACAATTTTGAATTAGGAACAAATAATCTTGTGGCTGGAGGTCACCACAACATGAAGAAATGTATTAAAGTGTTGCAGCATTAGGAAGGTTGAAAACCACTGATCCAGATTTTCTTCTCAAGAATATAGAGCAACTTCTGAGATTTTTCAAGAGCATAATTTATGCCTTTGTGTTTCTAGTGACTCAATTATTACATGGTATGGCATTACATGGTATGGCATATGAATATAAATGCTGGACAAATTAAGTATTTGCATAGAAAAAGATGCCCAGATACTAATTCTTCTAGTCTGTTAAAAACTATACTTGAAGCAGGACCCAATAACTTTCATCTTCAAATCTCATCATTAGGGAGATAGGAACAGGAGAATGAGTTCAAGACCAAGCTGGGCTACATACAGAGTTTTGTTGGAAAAAAAAAAAAAAACAAAACCAAAAACAATGAAGCAAAACATTCCAAACTTTACTGTGATTTTACTATTAAAAATCTAGAAATCCTAAAATTTCTTCAAAATATCAAGCAAATACATGTTAAAAATTTCATGCTTCAAATAGGCTCTGGTTCATTTCTTCATAAAAACGTGTCTCAAAACAGTTAGTCGGTATCTATCTTTCTTAAAAAGACCATCAGTAGATTATCATTCAGAATACTTGATTTGCAATTTTTAGTTATGAGCTTAATGTTAAGAAAGATAAAGTGATGGGAAACACTATAACTTTGAGTGATTTACAGTCACTCAAAATGATTTAGTCAAGGTTGTATAGGTATTAATAAAAGAATTTTCTGTTGTCTCAGACTATTTTGGGAATTTTCACAACAAAATCCATTCTGGCTAAAATTAAGCTGAGATATATATTGATTCAATGAAAATCAATTCGACATGATTTGGGAATATAAATTTAATCTAGACAATTCTCCAAAATATTTATCATGAGAATTCTATTCTTGACAAATTGAACAATGAAATAAAATCAGCTGAGTTAGTTATGTTAAACCTATTTCATTTTATATTTAAAGATATCAAATTCAAGAGTAGAGAAATGGGGAAATGATATAAACTTTAAACAGGGATAATGAGGGTTTTAAATGATGGTTAATTCACTCATAGTAGGGGACACAGACATTTGAACTATGTTGAGAAGAAAAGCAAAGTAGATAGTATAGTTTAAAAATTTTAACAAGAAAACTTTTTTTTACATTATGGGATCGTGTGTGTGTGTGTGTGTGTGTGTGTGTGTGTGTGTGTGTGTAAACAATATGATACTAGTTAAAGGATAGTGAAACAGATGAGTGAAATAGGCTTGTCAGCACACAAAAGGACCCATCTACATTTGATGTGATAGAAATGGCTAAATAAACTACTGTTGGGCTTCTATTTTAAATAAGTGATATAAATACAAAGTATTTGAGATTAATGATACCATAGATCAGAATGTCTTTACAGTGCCTGGCAGGTACATATTTCTTACATAAGACACGAAATTATAGTAACAAAGCATAAGTAAAACAATAAAATCAAAACTTTGCATTCAAATACTCTAGGAATACAAACAGGGAACCAACACAGGAATAAAATACTCTTGAGTTTACTCTAAAAAACGACAAGTATTCAGGGTTTACTAGGAACACCTTCAACTTAACCTAAGACACAACACAGCCTATCAATTCAAACTGGCAAATAAAAATAATCCACAAGAACCAATAAAAAAATGGCCATCCTATGTCATCAGAGAAGTTAAATTAAATTTGTAATTTATGATACTATCACAAAGCAAGCAAAACTTTAATATTGAGGAGAATCATGATTAACTGAAAATGTTATATTAGTGTGAATTTTAAAGTGGCAGTCTATGCTGGACAAAGATCTGATAGTTTCTTGTTCAAGTAAGCACACACCTATGAGCACTGTTTTAATCTTAGCTATATGTATAAGCATACTCAAAGCATATATCCATCAAAAGACTCAGAGAACTTTTCCAACAGCTTCTCTCATAATACTCAGCACCTAGACCCAGCCCAGTGATCCTAACTGTGGGGAGCCAACAGAAGGCGGCTATCATCCTTACAGCCATCTTGAGCCATATACCCTGACAAGAGACTTGTTTTCAACAGCCTACAACAGCTGAGCACACTCTGATAACATCTTGTTTTATATACCCAAGATTTTCCCTTGAGTGCATGTGACTTATAGGCGTGACTTAAAGGCGTGACTTAAGAAGTGAGATGATTTATAAAAGGCGAGAGGCAGACAGAAGAGGAGACTGGAAACTTGGAACTTGGAGGCACTAGGAACTAGGGATTAGGAACTCGAGACTTGGGGCTGGGACTAGGAACAAGGGACTTGGAAAGAGAGAAGAGAGACTTGAGAATAAACGGGACTGAATCACACTGTCTGGTCTCCATTCTTTGCGTCCACCCTCACTCTGTCTCTTGCTGAACCCTGATCCTCAGATCAGAGCAGCAGTACCAGCAGGGACAATTTAGCCCCCAAAGCTTGAGGCAGTGCTGACTCTAACAATTTTGGCCCGCAAGCTTTTGGCAGTGCGGGTTCCAACATTTGGCAGAGTGGTCTCCGACACCTAACAATGGCATCTTCAAGAATTTACTAGAAATAAGAAGTAGTGAGGAAAATTTTCTAAAGACATGCTCAGTGAAAGATATTTTATACGAATGCACATATTGCATGATTCCACATATAAGAATTCTACAACAGACAGAATAACACTATTTTTAAAAAGCTTCATAGAGATTTGGTATGGTTGTTACACACTAATTGGAAACTGAAATAAAGACAGTTTCTGGATGTGTGTGTGTGTGTGTGTGTGTGTGTGTGTGTGTCTGTGTGTCTGTGTGTCTCTGTGTGTGTGTACCAGGACTTTGAGAGCATGGCAGGAAAAAGCACTTACAATGAGCTACATCCCCAGTCCTCTAATATATGATGTTATATTGTGTTTGTCAACACATCTGTGGATTTTATATAGAAATAAAATACAAAGACACGTTGGGGATTATAGTTATTATACACCTGCTGAGTGTTTAGGGGGAAGAGCACCACTTTTGCAACTTGTTTTGATATTCATCAAAAAAGAAATCAATTATTATATTTAGAGATGGATAGATGGACAAAATTATACAAAATATGTATAATAAAACATCATAGAACATCAGTGATAGGTGTATAGTGCAGTCACAGTATTGTCTGTTCTACCTTGTATTATACAGAACATTTCCATTTCTGGGGCTGAAGAATGAATCCAGGACCTTTCACATACTTGGCAAGTTTCCTTCTGTAGAGCCCTATCTCTAGCTATTATATCAGAATTGTTTTTATTTAAAAATAATTTGGAATGAGACAAAATGTTGTAATATAGGGCTAAAGCAGCAGGCAGATAGCCACTTCAATGTACATTTTTTTTGTTTCTGTGTATTTGAAAACACTACAATAAAATGTTTTAAAGTAAAAATTATACTGATAAAGCTATTTACTTCCACCAGGCTAGAAAAAGCCAGGACATTTTTTGTTTTTGTTTTTGTTTTTGTTTTAACCATAGTTGGGAAGGAGTTGGAGAAGACAAATGCTTTATTCATTGTTGGTAGGAGTATAAAATGGCTCAGATAGAGAGACATTTCACACTATCCATAGATTCTTTTACCTTTTACTGAAAAAGTTATTTTTTGCTACTCTAGTCTACTGTTGAACCTGTACATATCTAAATAACATGTGTGATATTAGTTGTAATCAGAAAATGTTGGCAAAAATCCATTCCTACAAGTACTAACCAGTGTAATTCAATACTAGGCCATTGAAATTTTTTAAATTTAAATTACATAGAGTAATTCTTAAATTATACAAAACAAGTAAATCAAAAGGCAAGAGGCAATTATATCCTCTGTTTTGACAAATGAAAAAAAAATAAAACTAGTGGAATATGAACAAAATTAAAACAGTGGCAGACAGGCAACATGGGCTTTCCAATTAGCTTGCTTATTACCCATAAACTTTTCCAAAGGTTTCAACATCAATGAAAGTTTAAAACAAATTGAAAAGTAGCAAGAGCCTCCATACCTTTTGGTCCAGGTAGCCCATCCAAGCCAGTGCGTCCTGGAGGACCTGGAGGTCCTGGGAAACCACGATCACCTTTTGGACCAGGTGTTCCTTTGAAACCTGGGAATCCTGGTGGCCCAGGTGGCCCAGGTAACCCAAATCCTGGCTCTCCCTTAAGCATACACATGACAAAACACAAGGAAAAGTCCCGTGACTTTCCTGATGCTTATCATTTACTACAAAGAATTATTTAAAGCATTGAATACAAACTAATATATTTCTTCCATAGTAAGGAGAGGATAATTAAGTTAAAAATAATGGGCATGTTAGAGAGAATAACCAGAAGTATCAGAAATAGTGTTTAGTTAAAGTAAATTACATGAGTTGGACTGTTTTCAAAATATGAAAGTTAACTGAAAAGCAAGGAATTAAACAACAATCTATTCAAGTGAGGAAATGTGAATATGGGCTGAGAATTAGATAATTCAAATAATTATTTTTATCATGATTAAGTCTTATACTGCCATTGTGGTTTCTGTAACTTCCATTTAGTTAGACATGAATATTCAAGCATTTGTAAGTGAAATGGTATAATTTTGAGATTTAAGTTAAATGAGACCACCCCCTTCCTGAAAAACAAAAGAAGATCAAGGATTTGTTACTATAATCTTAGTCACTTCATACTTGGTTGACACATTGTTTCTTTGGCTTTTGCATTTATTTGAAAATGTTCGTCATAAAATCAAAACAAGCCAACAGAGATGTAGTTTTCTTATGAGAGTCTGTCAGCTGTTTTTCCCAAGGAAAACAAGTAATAAGAATGAAACCCAGTGAGATCAAATCATTTAAGCACAGAAAATTCAGGAAGAGTGGGGATAATTACATGTTGCAGCAGTTTGCTGAAGGCAGACTAAAAAGTGTTTGAGGTTAAATAAGATACACTGGAAGAAACAGAAAGGGAGTTATTTATTAGTAGTACCAAGAGCAGTGATTTGATTTATGTACATTTAATGGAATTGGGACAGAGGAAACAATACAGGAAGGCCTTGATAGATCCAGCACAATTTTACCAATCATCACGCATGTGCAGTAAGTACGAAGTGGGATACTGTTTGTATACATAAACACTGGCCAAGCTGATCACAGAATTTTTTCATCTAATCTCACAACCTACCAGTCTAAAACAAGGTCAGAAACTTTTTGGATCTAAGCATTAACTCTTGTTCTCTTAAAGATGGTTTGGGATTGGTTATTTTTAAATGAAAATGTAGCTAAGTATTACTGATATACAATGTCTAAGATGAATAGGAACTGGGACTAAGGACAGTAGAGAAGACAGAAAAATAAAAAGAGGGTAATTTAAAATGTTCCAGACTGGGATTGGAGGTGGCTTAGAAGTTGAGTGCTCTTGTAGAGAACCCAGGTCCGATTCCCAGCACCCACATGGTAGTTAACAACTGTCTGTGATTTCAGTTACAGGGCATCTAAAGTCCTCTTCTGATTCCCAAAGTCACCATACCAGGCACCCACATGATGCACATATATACACATACATGCAAATCACTCATACACATAAAAGGTAAAAATAAATAAATCCTTTAAAAATGTTTCAGACCTTTGGTCCTGGAAAGCCTGGTGACCCAGGAGGGCCTTCTGGACCCATTCTTCCAGGGGCCCCAGGAGCTCCTGGAGGTCCTGGAATTCCAGGAAAACCTGTAAAATATCAAGTCGTTGTTTTTAACCCTCAGAAAGAATAAACTTTTAGGTAATCACATTCTCTTCTCTCTAGTCATGCTTTATACACTGACACATTAAAAGTACAGGAACATTGTGTATGTTCACGTAGAATCAGGCCTAATAGAAATCTGTGACTCTCTCAATCTCCCTATCCTTTTATCTCCACAGAATAATGGCTGTAGAGAAGATATGCTCTTCTGAAGCATATAATACATCAGAATTAAATAGAGTGAATCAATGTCACACATAAATGCAGACCTTCCCATCCGCTTACATTGTGATGCAATGTGACAGAATGTCGAACATGTACTTCTACAGATGAGCCAGATGCAACTTATGTGCTGTGTAAGCATTAACACATAAAAGCAAATCTGTCGTTTATAAAAATCTACTTGGTAGAAGTAAGGAATTGTCATCATCCAAAAGTACTGCCCTGCTAGTCCTAAGAATAAATTCTGGGAGAAGTAAAGCAGAACTGTAGGAAAGAAAACTAAAAATTTCAGCAAATCAAGGGTGTATATTTACTTGGGATAAAACATTGCATATGTGTACAGTGAATCTGTTTTCTGATTAATAGAATCTATTAATTCAATACATATTTGTATACTTCTTGCTACATTCCCAGGAACTATTCTAATCTCCAAGAATACAATGATGAACACAAATGTAATAATTCCCATGATGTTCTTAATCACATGAATGATTTTTGCATCTTTGAAATGTAGATATTTTCATCACTAGACTGTTTTAGAAAATGAACTTTAAGCTTAGTGAGAGACTCTGTCTCCAAAATTCAGGTGCATATAATGACTTTTCTTTTTTAATATTTATTTTTATCATTTCAATTTTATGTGTATAGGTGTTTTGTCTGCTATATGTACATGAACCATGTTTGTGCCTAGTGTCTAAGAAACCAGAGGATGGCATTGAATCCACTAGACCTAGAGAGTTAAAAGTGGTTAGGAGCTGCCATGGATATGCTAAGAATTTAACCCTAGTCCTCTGGGAGAGCAGACAGTGTGCTCTTAGTCACTAAGCCATCTCTGCAGCCCCCAATGTGACATTTCATATACATTTTTAAAATGACATATACCAAAAAAGTTATATCTACTTTGTTTTATATTATGAAAGATTAGTATCTTGCTAACCAAGAAATCTATACTTCCCCATACCTCATTCTACATACCTTTGGGACCAGGTGGTCCAGGAGGCCCAATCCCAGGGATACCTGGTTCTCCTTTGCTACCAGGTATTCCTGGCAGGCCTGGTTGGCCTGGAAGTCCAGGATCTCCTACAGAAAAACAGCAGTATAAGAATGGGGAACATCCAAAAGAAAGAAGTTCAGTGATGAGGATATTTTGAAATAAAATAAATTCTTTGCATACCTGGAAGGCCCACTTCACCATCTCTGCCTGGGTTACCTGGCAAGCCAGGCTTCCCTGGCTGGGTTATGGTCTGGCCTGGATCACCTTTAGGACCTGAAAGCAAATGGATCATTCCCGGTGAGAATCATTTAATTGACTATTGATAATAATCCCACTTTGTATATTCTAGGAAGGTATCAAACAGAAGGATAAAATTTCAAAAAGAAAAAGCAGATGATGCTTTTAGGTACTTCTGTGATTGATAATTTGATAATTAAATTTATATGTCAGCCTGCCTAGATTAAAGGATATTCAGATAGCTAATAAAATAATTATGTCTATTTTATGGCCCAGAAGAGAAGTATATTTATTTAAATCAGTGACTTAAAGAAGAAAGGTATGTTTGCACAATATGGACCATTATCACCCAATAGAAGAAGACATGGATAGTACAACAAAAAACAAGACAGGAAATCTCTTCTCTCTCTCTCTCTCTCTCTCTCTCTCTCTCTCTCTCTCTCTCTCTCTCTCTCTCTCATTCATATGGAACACCTATCTTCTTCTTCCTTGAGCATCAAAACATGAATTGGGATAGGAGGTAGCTCCATCAGCAAATTGCCTGCTGAATAAGAATCTGTATTAAGATCCTCAGCATCCATAAAACTGTAGCCATAGCAACACATGCCTATAACCCAAATACTGAGGGTATGGAGGGAAGCAGATGCTTGTATCACACTGGCTAGTCAGCCTAGCATTATCAATGAGCTCCAGGTTCTGTGAGGGATCCTGTCTCTAAAATTAAGGTACATGTTTTTGACTCTCAAAACATACATAAAGGCAGTCTTATACAGACAAAGCAGGATGTTTTATGTATTTAAGTGTGTGTGTGTGTGTGTGTGTGTGTGTGTGCATGTTTGTGTTTAGGAATGTACATATAGGAACATACACACATATCAAACAACATTTACATGGGAGATAGGAGGAGTTAGAGGGATAAATGTAAGGCAGAAAAAAATCAGAATTATATTATAATACCATTTTTAAAGTATTAATAAAAACAGTCATGTGCATGTACACTTGCAAGTTACATGGATACAACTATACAAACATATATACAAGAACAAAATACAAATAACACTACCAATATTGACTGAAATAAGTTAACAAGTTAAAATCTCACTTTAAACAAAAACATGCTATTCCCTTCCTATAAGCATATAGATAAACAGAGAAACACATTTCCCAGGATTTTTTTAATTTTATCTATCTATCTATCTATCTATCTATCTATCTATCCATCCATCCATCATCCATCCATCTATCTTTCTTTTTTTCATTATTCTGCTTTTAAAATAAAACAAACAATAGTAAACATACCTGGTAATCCTGGCTGGCCTGGATTTCCTGCCACACCTTGGATGCCTTTTTCACCTACAGGGCCTGGAGGCCCAAAACCAACAGGACCCATAGGTCCCATATTTCCTGGGAGACCTGGTAAACCTGGGTTCCCAGGAGGACCTCTTTCACCCTTAAAAGTAATTCCACCCTGAAAATGAAAATGTTTGAGACAGAAAACCATTGATGTAACAACCAGGGACATGACCCAGCCGTAAGTACTCCTTAAAGTTATGCCATATAGCTGTGTTATGATATTCTTAAACTGAATCTATGATTACTTACTTAGTCATTCCCTCCTTCAACAAATACTTCTGAACTCTATCTTCCAGTGGTACAAGCTGAGAAAATGAGTGGATCAAAGTCTCTGCTCTCAAAAATTACAGCCTGCCATGAGTTAAGATGGCTATTGTCTATTTATCCTATTAAAATATATATATTTCCCATTCAAATATCCTGTACTGTATGTTGAATATAAAAAGAGATCGTTCATTTATGCTCAGCATTTGACTCTTTGGTATCTTAATCTGTCTGTCCACTCACATAAATCTATAACCATTTCTATATATACAGAACAAATTAGATTTCTTTTCATGCTTGAGAAAATCCCAGAGATATTTAGAATAATATGAATCCCTCACTGACTCCTAAGAATTTTAACTTCCTCTCCATCTAATCATAACTAGTAACAATCAATACTATACTGAGTTAAGAAGGAGTTTATAAAACTGAAAGAAAACAGTAAGGAAACTCTAGTATCAATGTACCATTTCAATGTAAAATCATATTTATGTTAGGCATTAGTAGAATATTCATCTAAGCAATAGGCTCCCTTTTTTATTTTAATTTAGCAAGTGTTTTTGGGGGTGGAGAGTACTGAGAATTGAATTTAGAGATTGCATACACACACCAAGTATAAGTTTTACCATTGAGATAGAACCTCATCCTGTAGGAAACATTACTAAATGACAATTTGACATAAAAGCAAGAATATTAATCCAACTCACAGGCTCTCCTTTGGGGCCAGGGAGTCCTGGCAAACCATCCTTCCCAGGACTACCAGGTAGACCAGGAAGCCCTGGAGCTCCAGGAGAACCCAGCTCTCCTTTGTCACCTTTCATTCCTGGAAGAGTAAGGACATCCCCAGGGTCACCCTTTGACCCTGGAAAGCCTGGAGCACCTGGAGGTCCAGGTATGCCCTGAGTTGGAAAAAAAGAGGTAGAAGAAAGAAGAAAAGGAAATCAGAATTATTTCTAACATTTTTCCTCCAATTTTTCCCATTTAACCCACACAATAACATTTACCATACAAAGTAACATATGAAGTAAGGATGGCAAAACAGAGAGGGGGAAGGAATAAAATAAATTATAATTTAAGCTAAATTTATATGTGTCTGTTCCTAAGTGAAAATCAAAGGGCACATGGCATCTTTCAGTACTTTGTGGCTCATAATATAATAATCAAAGCTTACTGGCAATCCTTTTGGACCAGTTGCCCCAGCTTGTCCTTTGTCACCCTTCTCTCCAGGGATTCCAAGGGATCCTAAGACACACAAAGATCGGGTGAGCACTGAGTCTTAAGCTCTCAATCACATGTATCTATAAAACAGCACATCACAAACTTCAATTTTAAATAGAGATCTCTACCACATTTACCTCAGATTCCTTCCTCTTTTGTATACTCAATAGGAAGAAATCAGACTTTCGTATAAAGTACTATTTAACAGCACTTACAGCAATACATTCTCATGTATTTCTAACTCCAGAATATTCTTTTGCAAAGTTTAGCTACAAGAAACTGTGAGGTGGGGCACGAGTCCCTATATCCATCCTAATACCGCTGGGAGAAGAAAGGAAATGAGTCTGCTTATCTTGACTTTCAGTTATACAATCTTCCTACATCTTTGCTAGCTATTTCTTTGGTTTTCCATTCCTTAAGATTTGGTTTAAGAGATCTATTTAGTACTAGATATTACAAGAAAAAAAAGTTACTAAAGCAGTAGTCGTACAGATGAATTATTACTATTTCCTGGTTCTTAGTTTAAAAGTTAATACTTGGATACTGCTATGAAGTGTTTAATCCAGTGCTACTGAATCAGAACTTGGGGATGAGATCCAGCAATTTGGATTTTAAGAAGCCCTCTGTGTGAGTCTTATTTATTCCCAAGTTTAAGCAAACTAGATTGGAAGTACAGGCTATATTACTAGCTCATAGTGGAAGCTATGAAACTTGCTAAAGGTATTTCCTAACTCCTAATGATTTTGTCATTGATAGACATACTAGACTGGTAATCAGTTTGGAATATATTATCAGCCTAGACACACATTTTATATATAACCTCAAGAATATGCAATATTAGCATATGTAAAAAACTAATAGAGTGGAATAGTAGCGGTTCTGAAAAATGATTCAAAATTAGGAGGGCAATCATATATGTAGGAAGAATATTGGCAGCTGGTTGCCAGAAGTTTAATAGAAACCTTGTTTCTTAATGACTACATATAATATAGCCCTAGTGGCTCTGCCTCTGGAAACCATACTCATGGTCTAGATAGTATGAACATTTTCCCTAGTTCCAGAAGAAAATTCTGACACTTGTCATTTCACTTTTGGGACAATGTAATTCGTTGAATACCAAATGCTATAATAGAGAATGTTGGTAGCTTCCTGTTATAAACAAGTGCAATTTATTCCATAAGATGGGCGTTTCATACTCAAAAATTCCAGACATAAGTGACTAGCTATAAAATGGTAAACTAACATTATAAAACAATTAGCATATTCCAAAGAGCCAAAATATTTTAAAAGATTGACTATATAATGGATATTTTACCTGGAGGACCTGGAAGACCTGGTAAACCAGGTTGGCCTGGAGGCCCTGAAATGCCAGTTCCAATACAGTTGAAGCAAGTATCACCTTTGTCACCTGGCAAAAAACAAATATTATTGGAAGGGTTACTAAAAACCTTCTTTTGATGTGATTCTAAAGAAGTCAGCTGTAAAGAATAAAAGCACTCCTATCCAACTGTGTGACTAGAGAAGTCTATGTCTAAAATCAATTTTTAGACAAATAAATACTGAATGCCTAGTATAGATAGAGAACAGCTTTAAGCATTTGTGACACACTGATTAAAAAAATAGACCAAATTACATGTTTTGTGGAGCTAACTTCCTACCAAATGAAAGGAGTAATAAACAATAAAGACAACAAATTGTTAAATTACATATTAAATAGTTTAATATAATATTAAACCTAGTAAGTTTTTAAATGCATATGAAAATACGTTTGTGGGGGGAAGTGGAGTTAGGTGTGACTGTGAGTATGCTAGGGATGAGTAGGTGGGAGAAAGGTTGCAATTTTAAATAGGGTGAGGTCAAGACACATCTCATTGACAAGATATCTACGTGAGCTAAATGAAAGGCATGGCATTTGCATAAGAAGTATAGCATATTCTATGTATAGGCAAGGAATGGCCTGTAGATCCATCTTCTGAAGTGGAATGAGGAGGTGGGACCAATTTATAGATTTGTAAGGGAAATGAATGGCTTATGGTGAAACAAACAGGTCACATTAGTCTGTAGCTTTCACTGTAAGTTACATGAAAAACTGGTGGGCATTAAAAAGAAGAACCATCATTAGAACAAGCTCCATTTTCTCACAAGCAGACCTAAAATAATGAATTGCGCCTGTTAGCCATACACCACTAGTTATTTGGCCTTTTATACTACAAGGGAATTTACAACCAAACTACACATTTTGCTTAAAGATTTAAAAACTATCCGACTCTATTCTACCTCTATCACCCCCAAAGAATTTGTGGCAATCTTACAAATATAGCTATCCCATCTACCCTTACTTGGTAAGCTATTCATATTATTTACTTATTTAATTTTTCATACTGTATATTTTGATCATATTCTTTCCCCTCTCTCAACTCCTCTGTACCACATATGAATCCTCCTTTTCAACATTTTAGGGAAATCTGGATTCTTTGCATTAGTTAATTTTAAGAATACAACCCCCATTATTAATTAAGCCAATGAAACATCCCACTATTTGGCAGCATTTCACAAGATTTCATATGTCAAACATTATTGTTTCATAACTGCCCCACAAATACCTACACATCCATTCCTTCAGTGATTTCCCTCACCATCATCTTATTTTCTTCATCTACCCACAATTCCTCCATTATTCTAGGATTTTCAACTACAATGAAGTTATTTATTAATAAACTAATAATTAATCAAAAATATAGCTTCAAATTTTCTAGACTTAACCTAGTTAAGAAATCAGTTCCCTAAATCATCTAGATATCCAAACTTAAACCCTTGACATTTCCCATTGAATAAAAGAGAATTAATAAAATAATTAAAAGATAAATAATTATATTTATTTTCTTAATTGTAGTACCTATATTTTAATTCTTATTATTATTTATAGCTTGAGCATTACTATTATTACTTGAATAATCTCAATTATAATAAAAAGGCAAGTAAGGACTAAGAATCCACACTACTACTCAAATTCCAAAGCATTATAACACAGTCATGCCTACTGCATCTTAATCAAGATCTGTTTCTTCACCTTCATAAATTATTCAATCTCTCACATTATTAAATTCAACAAAAACCTCTACCTCATAATTTGTTAATAATACAACTATAATTAACTCTATAAAAAGCCACCATTATTAATACCGTCAATTATTCAATTAGTGCATCAGAGGTCTTAGCTCCTCTGCTGACACTGATGTAGTAGTATATGCAACAACTAGCATCACTCCTAAACAAAATACAGACCAATACTACCAAAGACCCAATCAAATCTTAATTCTAAACCCACTACTACCACTTAATACTAACTTCAGTCTACCATAAATAGGTAGAAATTTAAGAAACTCTTATAAAACGAAAGCAAAAATTAAATAATCATGTACATTACAATTTCCATGTGAAATTAAAGCAAGACTAATGGCAATAGAAAATCATTGTTATTTTTCAACTGTAGAAACTCTAATGACCCCAAATTCCCTCTTGTTGATTTTCCAGCCCTAACCAGTTTCAGCATGACAAAAATGTACTCTTTTACAAGGCAGCTGCATGATACTACTAATTTATTACCACAGTCCTCTATGTAGGAATGCATTGTACATTAGATAAAATGGTTACATTTTCATCTGTAATGTCTTGTCTGTTGGATGACTTATCAAGCATTTTTATGCAAATAGAGCCTCCATATTTTTCATCACCTTGATTTTCTTCCCATGAAGGCCTATACTATAGTTATTAACTTTCCTGAAAAAACTAGGTAAGAACTTTTGAATCAAAACCCTTAGGGAAACAGGAGGGCATGCAGACTACTAGGTTTTAAGTACAAACAGCAACTCGAATTAGTTAAGAATGTACTGCCTGGGCACAAATGTGAGCATCTCTGTGTATTGGTGGCGTAGATCTTCGCAAGTGTTTGTTATTACTTTAGTTTGTCAATGAAGAAGGAAGCAAGTTAAGAATCTTGAAGTGATAATTATTATAAGTATAAAAAGAGAAATGAAGATGCTAAACCTCAGCTCCAAATGAAGAAAAGGAAGTGAGGAAACAGCATAGCAGTCAAGCTTAATAAATAGAGTTGATTTCAATGAGTGGCCATGTAATTTAAGGTAAATTAAGAAGAAAGAAAACATACCGTTAAGTTATGGTTAAAGTAGGTCTCAACGGGAGATGGGCTGAAGTCAAGTTATTAGAAGTTGTAAGCTAACAAGAGCTGAGATATGAAATCAATACTATGAAAATATACACTGTTGTGAAGGAGATGATACTGGAGTGTGAGCTTGGGAATGACTGTCTTAAGACAGAAGTTAGAATAGAGAGCATTCTGCTAATGACTATAAAAACTGAAAAGATGCTCGGAGACCAAACCTTTTACTCCTTGCTCTCCTTGGAGTCCTTTATCACCTGGAGATCCTGGAGGCCCTGGAGGGCCTGCTTTACAGATTTCATCACCTGAGGTCAAAGATAAAAAAGTTAATTAATTGTTGATAAATGCTGAGGAAACTAGAGGAAAACTCCAGAGATGCTAGAAAAATATTTATTTTCAATTATTTCTCTGGAAAAGATACAACTCAAAAAGCAATATGGCAACATATTGTTGATAATGAACACTGTTTGAAGACCAATGAATCACCAAAATCACAAGCTAAAAATAACTGTATAATCTCTTAGATATAAGGAACATAAATAATAATGCCAAACTTCAGTCAGATTCACTTATAAATGAAGTACAGCAAAACAACAGCCAAACTTGTCAGGATAAAAACACAGCTTACTGGGTGGCAACTGGGGGCCAGGAGGACCAGGAGGTCCTGGAGGACCAGGAGTCCCAGGCTGTCCATCAATTCCAGGAGATCCAGGAATACAAATTCCAGGGGGACCTTCATCACCTTTCTGACCCCTTTCACCAGGATATCCAGGAGGACCAGGGGGACCCATGACTGCTGTCCCTAAATAAGAAAAAGTACATGTTAAAGTGACCAAAATGATCCTATCTTGCACACACAATTACTTTGATCCTCAAGGGGACGTTAGGAATGATAAAATCTGCCTTTAATATAATATTGATTTTATTTTCTTTTATATTTTAAAAATTGTATTTTTAGTAAACAAAACAATGGGTTGCATTATGGCATATATATATATATATATATATATATATATATATATATATATATATATATATGTCTATATATATATATATATATATGACTATATATATATAGTCTTTATAACCACATCACACTACCTTATCCATTTCTTGTCCCACCTTCTTTCTGCTTCCATGTCACATTTTTTTCCATGTCACATTCTATAAGGCTAAATTAGATTCTTCATGGAAGAAACAATGTGCATTATTGTGTCTTTATTCTCCCCATTTGATGCTCATGTTTTAAACACCTTCCTCTCCAACTTAGTCCCTGTTCAGTTCTTTTTTTGTCTTAAGGTTTTATATGATAATTAATATTTGAATGGAAGAAAATTTTAAGCGATATAACAGTTTGAGTATAAGGCATAATTATTTAAATAATAGACAGGCAGTGGTCGTGCACAACTTTAAACCCAGCACTCAGGTGACAGTGGTAGGTGAATCTCTGTGAGTTCGAGCACAGCTTGATCTAGTGAGTTCCATGATACCCATACTTAGTGAGAACCTGTCTTAAAATTCAACAAACAAAAATAATTTTGTGACTTTTCAAAATTACTAATAAATTATTACACTCTCCTTGATACGATGATGTTCTAGCCCTAGAAATATCAGAAAATCATTAGTAATGAGGGGAGGGTATTAATAAGCATTAAAATATTTCAATAAGGCAGGGGAGTGGGGGTAATATGGGGGTGGAGAGAAAGTTTAACAAAAACTATGGCTGCATGAAGAAACATAGAGGTATGCCACGAAAGACTGCCATTCAGATATGACATGGCCATTGCAAATCTGGAATACACAGTAGCTAAGGATTCTTTTGTAAGATGGGCCCTTCAACACTATATCATGAAAAAAGAAAGTACCACCAGGGATTTCCTCTTTCCTAAGGACCTTTGGCGTGTTGATGGTGAATGGAGGAGGGGTGTTACTTTTCATTAATAGTATTGTCACTTGAGGTTGGGGGGGTGTTAGGAAGAAGGGGCTCTAAGGGAAATTAAGGGGAATGACAGAAGTAAATTGAGGCTGAACATAATCACAGTGTATTATACACACATATGTAACTGTCAAAATGCAAAGAGAGAGCAGGTACTTCAATACACAACTCCACTCCTGGGTAGTTTTTCAGCCTCATGGCCTATTTTTGCACATCAACATACTTTATGCTTTGTTTTCAAAAGTACTAAGGAAATGATCACACATTATTAAAATTATTTTCTACGTTTAAAGTTTTACTCTTAATTAATTTTAAGATCGACTCGTAAATTTCTGTTTAAAATCCAATTGGAATTTGGCATCTGATGGCCAGGACTTTAAAAGATGATTTCTTGATGCAATAAACTTTAAATTATTGATCTCTTACATAAAGTGTATCTTGGTATATATTTAGTAATTCTAGATTATTTACTATATGTTTTAAATTTATATGTATGTGTGTAAAACTGTGTGATTTTATGTGCACCATTTGTGTGCTGGTTTGTTGAGGGATAAAAAAAAAGAGAGAGAATCAGATTCTTTGGAACTGGAGTTATTAGAAGTTGTAAGCCATCATGAATGTGCTGAGAAACAACCTTGAGTCCTCTGGCAGAGCAGTTAGCTCTCCAAACCACTGAACCACCTCTCCAGCTCCATTCATAAATATTTTACAAAGACCGGGAAAGAGTTCTTCCCTATATTTGGGGGAATAGGTTTCACCTGTTTTGTTGCTATTATCAAATTTTATACATTTATTGTTCTATTATCTTTTACTTTGTTAATGTAGTCTGTTATAGCAACGTAACACAGAAACATCTTTGATATCTTGGGAAAAATTAAATGGTGATAACATTATATGTAATTTATAGAGAGATAATGGTAATTTAAATTTAGCATTATTATAGTTTATTCATAAAACTGGATTGAATAATTTTATTTATAGAGTTTTTCCTTGGCTGGTTTGTTATCAATGTTGTTAGGTTTCCTACTTATGCCTTGAAATAATACAAAACATGGGATTTTTTCCAGTGTGGCAGGATTCAACTATAAAACTATTTTAAAAAGTCTGTAAATCAATACTTCTTCACATATATCTTCAATATTTCAAAATCACCTATGTTAATTGACTTATTTAGACTTCCTAATCATAAAAACTTTAATAATTTTGTTTTCTTACTTAAAGAGTTTATTTTTCATCTAGAATATTAAACAAATTAGTAAATATTTATAGTTTTCCAGTAAGTTAAAAATGTATGGCAATATTCTTTCTTTTTTACTAATTTTAATTTTGACCATTTATGAGTTTTACCTTGATTGTATTTGTCAATCTATCCTTATTTCAACCTCTTTTCCATAGCATATTTTAGTGTCCATATTTAGCTGTATCTGTTTCAGTTTTCATTTCACATATTTTTTCATCCTAGTAAAGTGTTCCATTCTACATTTTTGTGTTTGTTTTTTTCTTGTTTCTGCGCATGAGTTAAATTTATCCCATTTTGTTTTCTTTATTATTTCTAGGGATACAACCCTGTGCTTTGTGCGTGTAAGGCAAGTACCTTCTCCCTGGGCTACATTCCTATATCTCTCTTATTTTTGATATTTGTAGTCTGATGATAGAGTGGGGGTACTGTTTGCTCTATAGTCAAAGAGTTTTGATTCGAAGCATTTTATTGTGCATACCATTTAGTGGCTTTGCACTGTTATCATATAATGCCTGCTTTATCTCTGGAACTGCTTTTAACTACATCAACATACAAATATTATTATAAGA
Source organism: Rhabdomys pumilio (assembly GCA_030674055.1). Lineage (NCBI taxonomy): Eukaryota > Metazoa > Chordata > Mammalia > Rodentia > Muridae > Rhabdomys > Rhabdomys pumilio. The sequence goes on from JANHMN010000005.1 coordinate 38,369,011, forward strand.
ATATTTCCAACCTATTTTACTGTAGTCACAGAAAATCATACACTAGCATACACACAATAAATCATTTTCAAGTCAAAAGGGTCTATTTTTATAAATATTCTATGTAAATTTACAGAGACTATATATTCTTTGTTTCCTGGAACATTTTCCCTCTCTTCCATACAGATAGCTTCATTATCTTGGTCAAATTATTTATATGCTATATTAATAAACTCAGTGTGCTAAAGATCTGTCAATTGACCACCTGAAGCTTATCAATTTTATTATATAATTGAAGGTTATTCATTAGTTGTGTAAAGGTTTGTGACTTTAATCATTGTATCATTATTTATTAATATCTGTGCATTAATGCATTTTTCATTGAATTTTCTTTCACCTGACATTAGAATTAAATAGCTTTCTTTTTTTCTATAAATCATTTAATTAATATTTTTGCACCTACTTTCAAGTTTCCTCTTTCTGCTTCAGATACACAGTCTGCATACTATAAAGGTATTTTATCTCATTTTACATTACTGTCATCTAGTCAGTGTCTTATCTTTTAACTTTTGTTGGAATTAATGATTTACTTTTCAGTATCTTCTATGTCATCTTATATTTTATTTTCTATTCATCTAGGTTTATCTTTCTGTGGCTTAATTTTAGCTTCTACTATATAGATTGTTCTATTTTTCCTCTAATTGGAGTTAATTGTACATTTTATTTCTATTCTTCTTAATAATGGTGCCTATAAATTTTGATCTATGTATTTAAGTCTATATTTTTCCCCTTTCACTCCCTCTCTCCTTCTTTTCCTCCTCCAATTCCCCCCATTTCTCTTTCTGATGTTCAAGTATCACTCTCCATGCTATATTTTGAAACAGACTCTCTCACTGAAGCTGGAGCTTAACAATTAGGCTAGACTAGCTGTCCAGAAAATCTCCAGAATTCTCCTGTCTTACTTGTATTGGATTGAAGGCATGTATCACTGTCCCTAGATTTTTTACATCAGTGTTAGGGATTCAAACCTATGTCTTGATGTTTGTGTGGCAAACATTTATTCCACTGAACCACTTCTAAACCCTTAAATCTGTATTTTTCTAAAAGCTTATAGTGAATAATACTTATGTTTTCACATTCTAGTAAGTAAAAACTAACAACTGTACCACTGGCTGATCCCTCATTCCTATGTATCTGCCCATCCCATGTAAAGAATATTCACACACACAGTCCTGGTTTGTTACTTAAATTATATTTTTATGAACTAAGAGTTAACATAGGTTATTAAAATCTTTCTTAATCCCTGATTCTTTTATCCTACCTCCCACCCCTGCTTTATCCTGAATCTGTCCCCTTAATGTCCGAGAAGGTCTGGAGGAGGTAAACCTTCTAAGTGTCCTATCCACCCAAGGATGGCAGTTTAGGAGAATATAGGCTCCAAAATTCATAGTTATTTGTCCTTATTACTGTGAAAATATAGTCCATTATGTCCTACAAACTTTCTGTCCCAAAGGCAATGTGCCTTCTTCCCCTTAGGTAGGTTTTCAGAGTTTTTGTTTGGTTGGTTGATTTTTGCTTTTGTTTGCTTCATTTTATTCCTAAATTCTAAAATTTCCATGTTGTGAGTCTATGAGTGTAGTTATGTGGCTTTGTAAAGTTGTTGTTACCCTACTCTTGGTTAGCATTTAACAATCTTTTTCCACGGAGGAGGGTTGTGTGTGTGTGTGTGTGTGTGTGTGTGTGTGTGTGTGTGTATGCACATGCATGTTCACACTTGCACAAACATGTACTTTAAGCAGGTGGAAGGTCACAACCATTTTTTTTCAAATGCTGCTTTTGTCCCATTCTTTTGTACTTCAACTCACACACACATGATAGTTTTGGGAAATACAATTCATCCCCTATGCATTATAATTTTCCTTTATACTCTTCAACTCCTGAACTCTTACTATGTCCTGGGAAAATGCCTCATGTTAATTTTCAAGGTATAACAAATATTTATCTTGAGATAAGGAATAAAAAGCACATATTTAGACCATAATGAAACTCGTACTTATTAGCTCCTTTCTTAGAAGGTGTCACTTTCTTCATCATGACAGCTTTTCCTTAGTTATACATTTTAGAATGAAAAGGAACTATAATTCATTGAATACATTTGTGTGCTAGATACTGAAACAGACACTATTGTGAATTTTGCATAAAATTTCTTACAGCTTAATAAACAGGATACATAAGGGCACTTTAATTCGCAGCCAAATTCTAAGTGCTACAGTATACACTAAATCTTCGAAGGGAATGATATAAATGTCAGCACTGAGCCTTAGAGGTTTATTGTGTGGTGAAATCACCATGGAGATTTCTAATTCATTGATTCTGTAATTCTAAGTGGACAGTGCTCATTAGCAATGTTATATAAGAAATATAGAAATATTAGTAATTTGTTACGTCATTATGCTCTCCCCTGACAGCATGAAAAGTGTGATGATTCATGTACATGTTCAAATAACTGTTGGATACAATATATTTTTAATCAAAGGCAAAAATATTTATGGCATTTAAGTAGGCTTTTAAAAGTACATGTGAAGAATTTATTGGGAGATACAATCCAGATTTGGCATACTTTGTCATTTAGAAAGTCCTCATTTGGATAGCGGAGATGTCTAAGTGTGTAAAGTGCTTTTGGGAAAGCATAAGGATCTGAGGTCAGATCCACAGAAACTCCTTAAGAGCCTGGAATGGTAATAATGGTAATATAACTTCAATGCTGGTGGGACAGACAGATCTTGGGGGCTAACTGGCCAGCAAGCTTTGGCTTGCTGAGCAAGCGTAGACATGCATAATGAGGAAAAAAAGTGCAGAAAGACTTTTCAGTGTCAACTTATGGCCTCCACAGGTGCTCACATGGGTGAGTTCACCCCCACACAAACATATATCATCCACACCATACAAGGTGTAGAGTCTAGAATATTCATGTTATCCACTGTCAGGCTCAATCAAACCAATATGGTAAAATTGTATGTATGGATTGGCTAGAATACTATTAGCACAGAGATATAAACACAATCTCTTACCTGGAGGTCCAGGAAATCCAGGTGGACCTTGGATTCCAGGAAATCCTCGCTCTCCCTTTTCTCCAGGCAAACCAGGTAGCCCGATATTTCCTTTTTCTCCCATAGTCACACCAGTTCCAGGTGCAGGAATTACCTTTTCATGGAAAAAGAAATTTAGGAATTCAATGAAGAAGAAGCTTGCTCTTCTAAATGTAACTAAGCAGCTACATGTGATTATAATGCTTTATTTTCACAGTCCTTAGATATGAAATCATTAAAATTATTACATAAATTGAGTCTCCCTATGACTGTTACATAGAGCAAGTCACCCCCATCACTTAGTAAACATGTAATACCTACAACATTATTGAGCCCAAGGCTTACAAAGCTAGAAGTGTGTTTTGCTGTCTCTTCTCATATTATTCACAAATATTCCTGTCACCTGAAGCCTCACAATTCTCCAAATCACACAATTTCTGTCCTCATCTCATACTTTAAGTTGATTTCCTCAAGTCAACTTTTAGATATAAACTACTTGTCTTAAGGACACTACTTGCGTACTTACTGTATGTGACACTACTTGAAACCCTAAACTTGGTCAAACACTTCCTTCAGTATCACTCCTTATTTCTTTCCCTGTTATTTCTAGCAATGAATTATTTATTATCACTCAAGTCTATCTGGTTATAACCACATCACACAACGTGCACATTTTCATCAGTGCCTTTTATGTATATGCCTTCCAAACATCATTCGCTCACACATCACTCGCTCTTCCTTGAGAATGCCCCATCTCTTCCAGGAATACCTGTCTTCCACATCCTCTCATGACTTATTTGTGTTCTAAAGAATTTCACAAAAAATATGGAATTTTAAGTTGATCTGGCAAATAAATTAATAACTGCTAGCCAACTATGATATTTTACTCTACCTACATCCAATGGACGTAAAAATATTAATAGACAAAAAGAGACTTCAATGTTTTAAGAAACAAAATGAGAGTAGTGGTCCCAAAGGGAAAGTGTGACGCAGTCTTAAAAGTTCCATTTCTCCTCCTGATTTTATTTTCTCATTTTCTAAAGAGATTATTTTCTGGAGAACTGATTCTGAACTGGAAACTCAAGCAAAAGTGCATAAAAATGATCTAATATCTGTTAAGCATAGCCTCATTAGGTTTAGTAGAATTGTATGTATTCGTATCTGAGATTCATTAGAGTAAGAAGGAATGAAATGTCAGGAGTATAGGCTAAATTTTACAGCACCCACTGCTGTGGAGTCAGTGCAGTGTTAAGTCCAGAGAATTACCAAATTTCAACCCAAAACATTGGTTAAACCTCAGCAGTGATTTTTTTTATTCTCTCGATGCACTTGGAAATATACATGGCTTAGATTTCACAATGTAAATATGATGGAAAATCTGTACTATCACCTCCTCCCAGTTACAGCTATTCCCTACTTGTTATCTAGAGCCCCAGAAAACACACACTCAGGAAGGCAGAGAAGTGTGAGTCAGACAATTTCAAACTGAGCAAACTTATTAGGACTAAATCCATGTTTGCCCTGAGCACTGCAGGGTAAACCACCAATTCCTGTCTCCCTCTCCCCGACCCCTACCCCTGTTCTTTCTCTGAACACTTTGAAAGCAGCAGTTGCGCCACCTGCTGGTGACTTAAGAAAGGAGTTGACAATCATGACGCAAAACACAATGTATAATTTTGGACCTTTACTATGAAAACGTAATGTGGCAGATCCCTATAACAACTTTAAGGTTAACATGGATGATTAAACAAAACAAAATAAAACAAAACAAAACTATAATGGCTTCTAAGCCAGTAGAAGTTGATAATGTCTTCGATTTTTATGTTCTGGGAGGAACTAGTAGGTCGTGTATAGCTTGTGTACAAAATGATGATATAAAGTCAAATTTGAGAAATGAATTCATAAGAGAAAAACTTACAAGCCCAGGAGGTCCAGGTGGGCCAGTATCTCCCTTTTGGCCCTGTTAAAGGCAATGGTGTAACATTTAATTAGTAAGAATGACATGACAGTATGGATTTCCTCAAGTAACAATTGAGTTTCATAAAGACTCGTAAGTCAAAGAAATCAAATGCAAAGTATAACAGGAGTTAATGAAATATTTGCTTAAGCCTTCAAAGATCTTTGATCTTTCCTTGGATATACTAGTTATATAATCTTGACCAACATGAATTAACCTCTCTAGCTTACTTAAAAGCTGAAGACACTGGACAGATTCCTAGCAGGAACATGCTTTGTCATAAAGGAAGAAGACAACATTCAATTGTTATTTTAAGGGCCAGGACTTAAGAATTAGATTTCTCTCTGATACTTCTAGATTTAGGAAAGTTACTCTACAACATAAGTTACTAACTGAGAAACAATCCCATTAAAGTATTTGATCTCTCCCTTTATTCCAGTTAGGTCTTTTAGTCTAAACTAAAACTTGGATCTAGTGTAAAGAGAAACCATCAGTAAATATGTGACTTTTGGATAATTCAACTTTGCTTTAATTTTTTTTCTTAGTTAAGTTTTGATACAAAGCAGTTAGAGAACAGAGGACATGGAGGACTAAATATTTTGTGATGTGTTAAAAATAGGGTAACTGTGTGTTTCACACATGCTTTCAGAGTCACTTTAAAAATAGGTAACTAAATAAATGACCTCAGTCAGGCTGCAACAGTTCAAAGGGAAAACTACGATGAATTAGCCACAAATTAACAAACAATGATTACATACAGAATGGAAAATGTTTAGTGGAGAAATTCTAATTTTACAACTCTAAACTTTTCAAGAGAAGCTCACTGGAATAGTGACCAATCCTCCTCTTAAAGGATTTTCTGATATATGCTTGCCGCAGAGGCTGACATTCTAATGCAAATGCAATCCCATGCATGTTCTCAGTCTGCACTGTGATTTAGAGGAATGCAAGAGAATTTAAAGGACAGGGCACAACAGGAAAAAAAATGGGTAAAGAAGGCACGCAGGAATACAAACGCTAAATAATTATAATGATTTCACTTATAATCCAGTATCAACAGGGGCACAGATTATGGTAATGAGAAAAAAACCAGACACATCACAATGCAGAAATTCTTACCTTTTCACCATCCCTTCCTGGTTCACCAGGGTAACCAGGATCACCAGGCAAACCCTTTAAAACAGAGGATTCGGTGATAAGTTTACTGATAAGTAAACATGGCAAACTTAGGAAGATGTCAAAAATCATGTCCTCCAACAGAAGTAATGAGAACATGAACTAAAGAAGTCCATCAATAGAAGAGAAGGTACCGTCCGTGAAAATAGAGCTATCTGATTTTCTACAAAGTTGCCAAGAAACAACGTTTGAAAAAGAGAAGTATTTTCAACAAGTGGTTCTGGAAAACCTGGATATCAACATTCAGAAGAACGAAAGTAGATTCCTCTCTCCCATTGTACAAACCCATCTCCAAATAGACTGGTTACCCTAATATAAGATTTAACACTCTAAAACTGCTAAAGCAAAAAAAAAAAATAGCCTTCAACATATAAGTATAGGCAAAGACATTCTGAATAGGATTACCATAGCACAGAAAATAAGACTAAGGCCTGATGTGGTAGTTTGAATGATAATACCCATCCCCACTTCCCATAGACTTTGGCATTTGAAAACTTGGTGCCTAGTTCCTGGTGCTGTTTGTAGGGGCCTGGGAGATGTGGCCTTACTGGAGGAAGTATAGCACTGGGGGCAAGCTGTGAGGATTCATACCCTTGCACCATTCCTAATTTGTTCTCTCTGTTTCCTGCTATCTGTTCAAGAAGTGAACTTCCCGCTTGCTGTCCCAGCTGCTATGCCTGTTGCTTCTCTGCCATGTTAGACCACATTCCCTCTGGGACCCTAAGTCCAAACAAGCCTTTCCTTCCTAAGTTGCCTCACTCATGGTCTTTCAGCATAGAAATTGAAAAGTAACTAAGAAAATCACCACATGGGATTCATGAAATTAAAAAGCTTACAAATAGCAAAGGAAATTCATTCAACCAAAGAGGTGGCCCATAAAATGGGATGCAATCTTGACCTGACTGAGACTTGAGATAGGGGAGGTGCCCACGAATCAACAGGGATAATGCTTAGCTGTGACTCACAACACTGGGAATATGGAGCATGAGGAGGCTGCCTCCTGAGTGATAAGGACACCAACCCACCCACAAAACTTTCAACCCAAAACATATCCTGTCTACAAGAAATGCAGGGTTTGGGGATGGAGCAGAGACTGAGGGAATGGCCAACCAATAACCAGCCCAACTTGAGACCCATCCCATGACAAGCACCGATCTCTGACACTATTAATGATACTCTGTTGTGCTTGCAGATAAGAATCTAGCATGGCTGTCCTGTGAGATGCTCCATCCAGCAGCTGATTCAAATAGATACAGATACACCCACAGTTAAACAGTAGATGGAGATTGGGGACTCTTATGGAAGAACAGGAGGAACGATTGCAGGCCCAGAAGGGGATAGGAACTCCACAGGAAGACCAACAGAGTCAACTAACCTGGACCACCAACCAAAGAACATACACAGTCTGGACCTAGGCCTCCCTGATCATATGTAATGCTTGTACATCTTGGTCTTTATGTGGGTCCAAACAACTGGAGCAAGGGCTATTCCAAAAGCTGCTGCCTGTCCAAGGGATATGTTTTTCTAGCTGGGCTTCTTTGTCTGGCCTCAGTGGAAGAGAAAGCGCCTAGCTTCTCAGATACTTGAAGTGCCAGGGTGGGGGGATACCCAAGGGGACCCCCACCTGCTTAGAGGAGAAGGGAAGGGGAATAGGGGAAGAATTGTGGAAGGGGATAACCACGAGGGGAAAAGTGAGAGGGATGTAACATGAATAAGTTAAAAATAAATGAGTAAATTAATTAATTAAAAAAAGAATACATAGAGAACTCAAAACACAACACACCAAGAAAACAAACAACCCAATTTGAAAATGGACTACAGAACTAAAGAGAAAGTTCTCAAAAGAAAAGAGCAAAACAAAAGAACAACAACAACAAACCCAAACCTGCAGGGGCTGGAAAGGTGGCTTCGTGGTTAAGAGCACTTGGTGCACTTGTTGCTCTTGCAGAGGACCTGTGAAATTTCCTAGAACCCACATAGCTGCTTACAACTTCTCGAACTCCTTAGGCAACACACACACCACAATGCACCCAGGCAAAACATCTATACATAGCAAGCAAGCAAACAAACAAACAACTAAATAATAGATCTAAAATAAAAGAAAATAAATATACAAATGGACAAATAGCAAGGAAATACCTTAGGCATTAGGGGAATTCAGTTTAAAATGAGTTCAGCGTTCCATCTCATCTCAGACAGTCATTGGGAATATCAGTACCAACAAATACTAATGCAGACGTTGGATAAGGAGAACTCTTCTATATTGTTGGTAGGAGTTTAACCGAGTATAGCAACTTTGGAAATTGGTGTGGGGAATTCTTCAAACACTAAAAACTAGCATATGACTCAGCTATATCCCTCTGAGGCATGTGAGACTTTATGTTTTACTACAGAGATATGTGCACATCCATGTTCATTGCTGTTCTACTCAGAATACTTAGAAAATGGAGGCAGCCTAGATTCCCAACAACTGATGAATGAAATTATAAAATGTGTAGAGAAATGAATGAAGTTGAAAAACAGTCATTATTCTAGGTGAGAAAACCTGGCTCCCACACTACAAATGTCACATGTTCTCTCTCATATGAGGGGCATATCTTATTATGACATGTCTCATGCCATGCATACCCCCATGCAAACCAAGGAAACAAGGAAAGAAATGGGGGTGAAGAGAGGTTACCTTAAAAGGATGATGGAGACAATAATAGACCATATGTAAAAAGAAGTAAAGAGGGGTTATACTGATTGTGCAAAGGTTTACGCAGGGATAGAGAGGCAAGATTGGAGAAATAAGGATGTGGGAAAACACTTAACACAGACAAAGGGAATATAAAGAAACCTCTTGGAAAGCAAGATATTTCCATTTGTGTGACAGCAGCTTGGAGGGTAACCAATTACCCTCTGCATGGATTCAAGACCCACTCAGCGTGAGGCAGGTGGGAAGAAGAGAACACAATACCTGGTAATATGAACCTAGCTAACAATTTTGGTCTAAAGAGGAAGTAGGCCCATGCAGAGAGTGTGTTCCTGATGGTTAACTTAGCAGACAGAGGAGCAAACCCCTTCTAAGTACCTTTGTTTACACCCATAGACACAAGGATCCCCAGCCTTAATCAGACAAGCCCTTCTTAACAATGAACAGTGGTGAATGGAAATACTCACAAGCTGCCCAAGATACAGATTAGAAGTGACAGCTGTAGGGCCAGCTACAAATCAGTCACTTCCTTAGACCACTCCCTCTAAGGCTTAAGCAATATTATGGATGAGAGGGCAGGAAGTATGTTAAGAGCTCAAGGATAGGAGGAAGGGCTACTAAATGCCATTCTCTTAATTCTACAATTGTAATCATTAACTCTCTTCAGCTGTAGCTGCCAGCATTAGAACCACACATGACAAGCCCTATCAACCATCAGTCAAGGAAAAAGAAGGACCTCATGGGGACCCATCCTGTCTCTGAACTATGCTATGACTTTAAATAGATTCTACAAGAGGTCTTAAAGTCATGGCTTCCTCTCTTGAGCCCATCAGTCTCCAATGTATAGCTCCAAACTCAGTGTTACCAATGGCCTAGATTAATCTGTCTGAGCCATATACTAAATGAATATACATGAACATGAGAGAGAGATTGGTGTGGAGGTAGGGAGGTAGGAAGTAAGAGTGGCCAGTATAAAATAGGTGCATATATGGAATGGTAGATAACAAGGAGATAAAGAAGGAGGAAGAGACAAGGATGACTACAATAATGACAACTAAGAAGAGGATGAGGAAGAGGAAGAGGAGGAGAAGGAGGAGGAGGAGGAGGAGGTGGAGGAGGAGGAGGTGGAGGAGGAGGAGGAGGTGGAGGAGGAGGAGGTGGAGGAGGAGGAGGTGGAGGAAATTATAATGTGACCAGCCAGTCTCTGCTCTTCCACCATGCTTTCCCTGACTACTGCATGTCTTCCCCATCATGGTGGGCTGTATTGTTCTATAGCCAAATAAACCCTTTCATGTTTAAGATGCCTTTGTCAGTGTATGTCATTACAGCAACTTAGAAAAGATTCTAAAACACACCTCATTATACCTGCCTCAAAACTAGAGCCATTCCAAATTTATATTCAGAATAGTGATAATTTCCATTCATCTAAACTATTTCCAAACTCCATACTGTGTGTCCTCTGCTTTTCCACCACCACCTACAAATAGTGCAAATACTATCAGATGTTTTGTTAAAGGAAAGGACCATTGCTACTCACTGGTATTCCCGGTTGGCCAGTCTCTCCATCTTTGCCTGGTTTACCCTGTAGGACACAAAAAACAAAATGTTGTTAGTTTGGTAATAGGAGATGAAAGACTATAAGTAACCATTAGTCCTGCTTTGAACTATATAAATAGACTGTTAAAGTACTCTTTTAAAATTAATTAATTAATTAACATTTGCTTTGTTTTGGCTTTTTGAGACAGAGTTTTTCCATGGAGCCTTGGCTTTCTAGAACTCAGTCTATAGATCAGGCTAGTCCTGAACTCATAGATATCATCCTGCCTCTGCCTCCTGAGTTCTGGGATCAAAGGAGTGCACCACAATTGCTTGGCTGAATTGACTTTTTAAATGACAGGTATTATTATAAGTTATACCTGTAGTGATATTTTTAGGCAATGCCATTGGGAACTAGAAAGAAACCTACATATGAGCATATTTAGGCTTTTTATAAACATCGCTGATGGTCATAACACTTACTCTTTTGCCTGGCTCTCCTGGCTCTCCCTTTTCACCTTTCACCCCACCAGGAGGACCCTGCACAAAAACAGTATTCACATTGGTTTATGAAATATTGTATATCAATATAAGTTCACATTAAATGATGCTAACGAGTTTTAGAATACTTACGGGGGGACCAGGTATTCCTGGAGGTCCAGGAGGCCCTCTATCACCAGGAACTCCCTATGCAGGTATGGGGAAATTAAAGCACATTAATACTAGAATGGGGATTCTCTCTATCCTAGTGATAGTCACAAACAGGTTCAAAAATGTGAATTTTAGGTTCATCTAGTGTTAACAGCAGAACGATATCCTAACAAGCTTAACTTTTAAAAATGTAATTATCTGAAGTCCTTGTTATTGAAAGAACACCTTCATTTTAAAATACATTTACATATAGTGATTTTTATAAGAGTAAGGTCTTTCAGTTTTAATTTTTTCACATTTTTTAAAAAAAATTGATTAAAAGAATTATAATTGCCAAAAATTGACTAAATGTAGAATGCACAAGGTCATATCTCAATATACTTACACACTGTGAAATGATTACCCCAGTCAAGCTAATTAACATATCCATAGCACAATCTTTATCCAATTCCCCTCTCTGAGAGCTCACCTGATCTCCTTTCTGAAATTCTATGTCAATTGGTCTTTTCTGTTCACTGAGCTGCCCAGGTGGACCAGGTGGGCCCTGAAGACCTTGTTCACCCTATTATACAACAAAGATACAGCAATATTTCATAGTCTCCTACAAGTAATAATATTATAGGTAAACTATGTCCATTGATAGAAAAAGGAAACAAGACAGTACAGGTATGTGTGAAAGGAGAGACATGAAGGCTGGACGACCAAATTTTGATTACTCACTTTTTCACCTTTGGGTCCTTGGAAATTTAAGCCCATATTCCCCTGAGGAGAGAAGTTTCAGTTTAAAGTCTCATTAACAATCAGAAAAACTAATCTATAGGAAATAAATGATGTGAAGAGAAAGAATATTACCTTTGGTCCTGGTGGGCCTGGTGGGCCAGGAGGGCCCTTAGAAGACACAGAAAGGAGAAAAAAATTTAGTAGGATGTTTCTTTAAAACTATTTGTTTTTTTTTTAAATGTGACCTTCAAACTATTTCTAATTCTGGGGCTATAGCTCAAAGACAAAGCAGCTCTGTACTAAAGTGAAGTACCAAAACAATCCTATTTTTCCCCTCATGATTGTATTTTTGTTAGCAGCACACAGTTCAGTTGATTAGAACAACCTAGACAAATGTAGAAACTTCTGGTGACAGGATAAGAATTGACAGCAGCAGAAAGTTAGGATCGATATAAGAGAGGATAGAGAGCACAAGTACCAAAACCAAAGAAATTATCTTCAGTGAACATGTTTTTATCAGAGTTATGGGAAACAATGAAGTTGATTTTTAAAAATCACATGCTCTGTCTGCAAACACCAAACCCAACACTGTTGCTGTGGTCAAGAGGCGCTTGTAGACAGGAACCAAGTGAGGCAGTTCCTGGGGAGGTCTGGCCAGCAACTGACCAAGGCAGAGGTGGATGCTTGGAGACAACCATCAGGCTGAACTCAGGGAACCTGGTGGGGGAGCTGGCAGAAGGACTAGAGGAGCAGAGGGGGATTGCAACCCCACTGGAAGAACAACATAGGCTGGTCTAACCACCCAGTTCTCCCACAGAATAGACCACCAACCAAGGAGTGTACTGAAAGGGATCTTTGGCTCCAGATACATATGCAGCAAAGGATGGCCTTGCCCGACAGCAAAGAGAAGGGAGGCCCTTGGTTTCCAGGAGGTTTGATGGTCCAGAGTAGGCAGATTCTGGAAAGATGGGGCAGGAGACTGTGGGTGGGGGAGCACTCTCAAACAGGCCAAAGGGAAAGGGGAGGGCAAATGTGGGATGAGATGGTGGTGGAGGGGTAACCGAGAAGTGGGATATCATGGGATGGGGGATTGGTGGAGGGGGTAACCAGGAAGTAGGATATTATTTGAGATGTAAATGAATGGAAAGATTAAGAAAGAATAAAAAAAAAATGCACATGCTCAATTTGAAGCCAGTTTTGTTGTATGAAATTGTGTTTGTGTTTCTGATCATGTCTCAAGGCATGAAAAATTAAATAGGCTTTTCTTGGTTACCCTCCATAACTATATGGTAAAACCCAATTGTTGAACCCTCACACTTTAGCTGCAGGATACAGAGAAGTCAATCTCAAGCACACAAGGGAAGTTTCTCCCTAGTGGTCAGATTTCACAGTGCCAGATGGCCAGATGTGGAATGCTGGGAGAGAAAACACATCAATGTGTTAACCAATGCTGGGTTCTGCATACTGCAGTATCTACCTACAAGACAAGACGTGCCCACTGGTGCAATAGTAACATGACTGTTACTGGGTAACTAATCCTTTTTCTGACTGACATTCTGGAAGAATGTCAAACCTCATATTGCAACCCTGGTCAAAAGCCCATAGCTTGGGAGGTCTTGGACCCAATGATAGAACCTTATTGCTATTTTGCTAAATGATCATGCTGTCTACATGCCTTTTAGATATTTATTTTTATACCCATAGATTTGGGTTGTTCTGAACTTTGGTTAGAAACACTCCTTTTTGTAATAGAGCGTAGTCAATGGGAGACATGCATAAGTAGTCAAAGTGCTGAGAATTATGAGACTGAGTGTTCAGCCCTAAAGTGGACATATCTATCAACTCTCCCTCCTAAGGCTCAGAGGAAGAGGAAGTAGAAAGACTGTAAGAATTTGAAGATGAGAAGTAGTGCTGTAAACCGTTGCCTTCTAGACAGGGCATGACTATTGCACTCTTGTACTCTCAGAAGCTGGAGTTACCTACAGAAGACAGTCATAAGATCATGCCTGCAAAAATCTTAGCATAGATAGGGCAGATGACCTCTAGGCCCCTCTTCTTACTGAGGAGTTATCAGCAGTTGACAGTTGCTATGGAATGAACAGTCACCTTTCATTGAGGATGTGGCCACTAGGATTCCCACGCTCCAGTGGATGGCCCCACACCCATTTTCATATGGGCAGCAATAACCGGACTTCATGAGTTACTTTTTTAAAACATGAGGCTGGGAGGGATAATGTTGACAGGCATATGGGGAGAGTTAGAGGTGAGCAACAGGGGATAAAATGATTATATTTTATTGTGTATATGTATGAAATTCTCAAGAATAAAGACAATATTTTTAAATATTAAATAGGCATTTGCCTGCCTTTATATAGTGCTTTTAATATCAACATTCTTTGTTTATTTACATATTATACCTCAGTGTCATTTCTAAGACTTTGCCTCCTCTGTCAAATACAGGTTAATTGAAAGAAAATTCAGAAGTGTGGAGTGAATCAGTTAATTAGTTTACAAGGGTTAAAGAAATTCAGGGTTTAATAACAGACCCAGATAACACCAATATTGTAACAGCAGAATTATGAAAAAGTGCGATGGCCTAGAGTCCCCTGATTGCACTGTGTTTCAATCAAATCAAACTAATGGGGTGGGGGAGGGGTTAAGCCTTTCCTAAGGCGTTTCAGTAGTCTCTTCTGGAATGTAGCATACATTATTTCCCCTATTTAAGAGTAAGAATGAACAGTCAAAAGCAAAAGTGCATTATCCATACAAGTATAATGAAAATATGAAAATTGTCATTGAAATACATAGTATATGGGGTACAGAAAGGCATATGAGAAATTACTTTGAAAGGAATACAATTTTGTTGTTTTTTTTAAGAGGATGGCAGCAAAGGTCTAACTCCAATCATGACTACTATAAAATCTAAGTATTACAGTAGTATTTATCATCTTTATATTTTCTGCATTGGATAGAGCAGGGCTTCATAGGTGTTAGGCAAGCATTCTACCATTGAGCTATAGGTCCAGCTCCCATTTCTTGTATTTACTTTTATGTGTGAATTTTTTTCACCTGTATGAAAATATAGGGGGCTTTGCTTGCTTAGAAGGAACTCTTTGCCATAAGAGAGCCTCAGCCAAATAACAAAATTAAAGGCATGAATATTGAAATTAAGTTAACTTTAAAGTAATATAATCAGTAATACTATCCATGAATCAGAAAGCAAAGGAGAAAAAATAAAATTACAGAAACTTACCATTAAACCTGGTGGTCCTGGAGGACCACTTGGCCCTGATATACCCTTGGGACCAGGTGGACCCTGTTATAAATGAAGTAAAGCAAAGGATGAAAAACTAACAAAAAACCCCCTAAACTTAACCCTTTACCTCATATAAAGAAATAAATGCATGCAACTTAAGTTATTTTTGTAAGTTTATATCCCTGCAATATTATCAGAACTTAACAATTGTACGAATAGATGGGCTAAGTAGCTTATAAGGTAACTCAATAAGAGAGATTGGGTTCAGCTTTCAGCAAGGTTATATTCTACAATGATAGACCAAAACATTTTAAATACATAATGAAAAACAAACAAAAAAAGAACTACAGCAAAACAATATGACTGAACTTTAACAATTCAAGGAGAGTAGATGCATTACAGAAAATTACATTTTGTAAAGAAAAACTAATACAGTCGAAGGAGTAAAGCAACTATCAACAGTTCATTCAGGCTGCTAGTTATATATTGAGGCTATTCAGAAGGCTGTGGATTCCAGGTAACATCGTATTGATTAAAAATTATTTGTAACATTCTGTTGGATTTGGGAGTGTTCGTAGGTGTTCATTTTGTATTGTACCAGCATATATTCTGCATATATTCTGTTATACTTTTATCTTACATATTCATAATAAATTATATGAACAATCAAGGACAAGAGTGAATGAACTTAAGAGAGTATGTCTAGTAATGTCACATAAAGAATTAAGAATGAACAAATGAAAAAGAACCCAACATTGTATCTTGGTGATCAAAGAGCAAAACTCCCTGGTTTGTATTTTTGGTAAAGGATTTATTCTCATAAACTATAATGGACTTCTTCATCTATAAATACTCAAAAGCCATTACTGTCTCTCTGTATATTATCTATAAACTAACACAATCTTTTTGTAAGATTACATTTGATGTTTGCCATGCATAAATTGCATTCCTTCAACCTTCAACGTATGCTCAGATGTCATACATAATTGATACTGTTATAAATGGCATTTTTAATATCTTAAAAGAGAGATCAATGATTTTTATTTATAAAAAACATTTATGGTGGACTCTACTGCAAAAGAAGAATATAGGAAGTTATTTTTGATGCAAACATCTGTTGATACATACACAAATACCCACAGACACTGGCTACATAGATATAAGAAAGAAAATATGCCTTGTGAAAACTTTCACTTTGTAATAGAAGGAATGCATTGAGACATTAAGAACTTCATGTGATAATTTGTATAACTAAAACAATGAGTGTGGAAGGTTCCAGACTTGTATGATCCTCTGTTGTAATCATGTAGTAAAGAAAAACTGCCTATAAGCTTACTTGTATTCCAGGAGGGCCTGGGTAGCCTTGATTACCCTTTGGTCCTGGCAGTGCTGACATGATTATACGGCCTGGTTCCCCCTAAAAGAAACCCACAGTATAAGTTATAATCATTATTATACATGAGAAACAGCATGAGCGTAAAAAAAAATATTCTGAGAGTTCATTTTAGTACATAAATACAGCGAATGATTAAGCACACCAGTAATTTCATGAACAAATTTACCTTTGAAAAGTAAATTAAGAAGTATCCATGGTAGGCCAAAGTACAGTGGATTTATTAGGAGTTTGTGGCACTTTTGGTTATTCATTAATTAAAAATATGCATTAGATATAAAGTATTTGTGGAGCATTGTGCTAGGCTCTGGACACCTAGTAATAAAGAAGTAGAGATTCTTTTTTCCTGAGGCTAAAAGCATAATAGAGAAACATAAAACACAGCAAGTAAACAAGACGGTAGTATGCTCTGTTACAGTCTATAAAGTAAAGCAAAATGGCATCGTGAGTGATAAATAAGTAATAAAGATAGTTAACTAGGCAGTCATATTAGAGCAATGTGAAAAAAGCATGTAAGTCTCAGCCTGAAGAATAAGCATAATTTCCCACAAGTGACTAAAAGCTGCACTGGCTCAGTGGTAGAGTGCTTATCTAGCAGGCATGAAGTCTGTCATAAAAAAGATACTAGAAAATTTACATTCTCTAATGAGCTAAATTCAGACCAGTGGTACTAGTGATCAAAGAAAAAATGTCTTAAAATAAGGCTATTGCTACTGCACATGTGTAAGTGGCATTGATTTTATAGAGGTATCCAACTGTTCTGCGATGCATTTCAAGGCCCACTTCATAGGAGAAACTCTTGACTGGTAGTGTAAGTCTGACCAAGAACACATTTCTGGGAAGCTCACTGGCTCCAGGGTGTATATCTAGTAGCATAGTATCAAAATTGTCCTCTGAATTCATATCTCTTTACCCATTATACAATCAGTTTCTATCTCTACCCATTATATAATCAATATATAATCAGTTCAACCTTTAGATCACATGAGAGAAGTGTCTTTGTGTGGTGGACAATGGTTAATGTAGAAGCTCATAATGGATCAAAGTATAAAGAATGAGTGTCAATGGTATGCTCAGTCATAATGGAGATATTTGTATCACACTCCTCCTTCTAAGATTTAGAGAACTTCACAGAGAGGGGGACAGGAAAATTATAAGTGCCAGAGGTTAAGTAGGACAGGGGCAAAATAGTGTGTTCTGGACATAATGGAATTCACAGTAGTCGTGGTTGCCTACACATGACCTGCACAAGAATAATTAGGTCAACATTGCAGCATTGAGGGAGGTGGATCTCATGAGACCTCATCCACTACATGAGATTTTAGTGACAACAGATGCCATCTGGGTGAAGGAGAGTCAATTTTCTTTAAGGCCATGGCTCCTGACAGGCTGATCATGCTTCAATGGGTGGACTTATATTCATGAGAATATGGACAACACAAACTGAACTCAGTGGGCTATAAGAAAAAGGAGGTAGTGGAGTGTGGGAGGGTGCAGATGGACATGCAAGGGTGGGGGCTAGACATAATCAAAATATGTTGGACATACATGCTTCTAAGAATTAATAAATGTATAATTTAAAAGTCATGTAGTGTGTAGCGACACAAACTCTTTCTCTCTGTGTATGTATTCAATGATTGGGCAGGGTTAGTTGAAGATTAACTTCTGACATGTTAATCTGAGCATCTGGGAGATATTTGAGCAAAGATTTTAAGGAGACTGTTGAACATATAAATCTTGAACTGAGAAAAAAAAACTAATTTGAAACTAATTGAAAACTAGTTTTCAATATAGATGGCCAGTAACTACATAGTCATTAATAAGTACCTTGAACATTATTAATATTGCCAGGCATAGAAGAGAAGGAAGAGTCAGGTTTGTGTTTTAATGGCTGCTGAATAGAACAGAGTGAACTTGTACTGAAGAATGAAGAACTATCAGATGTAGAAGAAATACTAGGAGACTGGAGTGCTACAGAAACCAAGGATAAAGAATACCTCTAGAGAGAACCAACAGTCAGTCCTACCAAAATACAATCAGATAAAGCCTGAATGTGTCAGAAAAGGAAGATTTGAACACAACACACACATTTTTTTTCAAGAACTAAAGCATATAGAATTACATAGTACACTGCTTAAAGAATATACTCTCCATATGTATCCGTTCGGAGGCAGAAGTTATAGTTACTATTCTACTGCAGCTGTAGACATTGTACATATTTTATTCAAACTGCTTATCTTCTTAGCGTGTGATCCTTACCTTCATACCTGGGATCCCAGGAGGTCCCTATTATTAAAAGAAAAAAGGAAATTTTATGCCAATTGGACAGGGATAAACAAAAGAGCATATGACGTACATATGAATATAACACAAAATAGAACAATATGAATACATTTTTATTGAGTCACTTCAAAATATTTTATTATTATAAGATTTTATAGGTAAAATTTATATTAGCCATCACAGAATCCATGGCTTTAATCAGCAAGAAATTTCTTTGTCATTTCACCTTTGAAATTCTCTAGTTTGCTACTTTAAATATGTGACACTGTTCCATTTGAGTGAACTCTGTCTTCACACCTTTTCTCTTGCTTCTTGAGTTCATTTTAATCCTGAAATTTAGAACTTACTGGAGGACCTTGTAAACCAGGAAAGCCTGGACTGCCTGGAAATCCACGTTCTCCCTGGAAGTTAAAGGGGAAGAGTGTAGAGAAAGAAGAAAGATTGAATAATTATATGACAAACAATGCTTTTCTTTAAAACATACCAGATCACCAAAATGTCATTAGCATCCACTTTCTAATTGCTTCAGAATCAACTATCCATGGTAATTCAACCAACCAAGCAAAACACTTTTATTCCTACTCATCTACCCCAGCCAAATCTAAGGGGAAACAGTACTGCTGTCATATTCTTTTAAAAAATCTATTTTGAGACCATTTCACAACAGAGTTCCGATAATCATCACATTTAATCGTTAATGATTTGCTGCAATTTCCTGACCATGTACTGTACAAATTCTCATTTCAAACCTACCATTTCACTCTCCTCTTATTGTAAACTATTTCAAACTCCTCTTATTGTAAACTATTTCAAATTATTTTTTGCAAAAAGGAAAAGATGGCAAGAAATAAGGCTATTAATGGCACCAAGAAGACAATGACAACAGTTCTAGAAATTGCAGGCCATTAGACTTCTTAGGTACCCATTTTTTTTTCAGCAGCAACATAGACATTTGGTTTGGAACACAAAAGGTAAAACTGAGATAGAAGAACATTAATTCTTTTCAAATACCTATATATGCTATAGCAATTATAGAAACAAACCCGTCAGAGGTTTAAAAGGGCAAAGTTACTACCCCTCTGTCCTTCTGAGTCATTGCTCAATGGCCTTCTCTATATCACCTTTTATACATGGAGAAAGTAGGTCCAAAGAGAAAGGAAGTACCCTGCACTTCAAGTTTAGAAGATATTAGGGAAAATTAGTCATATACTGTGGATGCAATATTAGGATTCATAGTTTACATACCTAGTGAAAAGTATAAGAAAATTCTAATCAAGCAGTATGTACAATAAAATCACTCACTTTATATAAATGTTATTATATAAATGATACTCTAAGACATAAATTGTTTAGATATATGAAAGGACCACTTTGTGAAAAAAAAAACTCTTATATCATAAATATATTATATTTTCATATGCATTTGGTTTCCCTATTTAAAACTTTGAATATTAGTCTTCATGTTGTATAAGGCATGCTGGCAAAACACACACGCACACACGTGCACCAAACATACACATAAACACACAGACACACCACACACACACATACCCCTAAAAGAAACAAAGTAAAATATAGCTATGTCACCAGAATAGGAACGAAATAGTTCACTTTCTCATGAAGTATGTTATACAAAGAAATTTCTCATTGGACCAATCATCAAAGACTGCCTGAGCTAGAATGGAGAACATAAATATATTTCTCAACTCCAGATATTTGCCTTAAAAATATGCACACTAAAAAAATCATAATTGTTGCGGCAGGCATGTTGCACATTTAGTCCCAGAATTTCGGAGGTACAGGCCAGTGGATTTCTGTGAGTGTGAGGCTAGCCAGAGCTACACAGTGTGACTCTGTATTAAAAAAAATTATTATTATCCTCCTCCCCACCATGAGAAATAGGTCCGTTGTTGCCCTCCGCCCTAGATCTTCAAGCTATGTGCCGGTGAGTACCCATTTGGACTTTTGCAATCAGAGATTACAGCAATGGCCTCAAAATGGAGGGCTACTTCTTCTTGGTATTGTCACCCAATATATGCAAGATACTGGCAGCATTATTATCACGCAATGCTTTAGATGCGAAGCCACCAGAATGCCTACAGAAAGTTGACGTATTCCTATTTCACTTCCCCATGGTTCTCCCCTCATGGAGTTCTTCCCTGGAACTCTCTTGTTTATGACGCTTGGCATCTTTGGAACTCTCAAGGCAAGCACATGGCGCAGCAGGAGTCTCCCTACAGTGTTTCCCATCTCAAAAGCCCTGGGCAGCCTCTGCATAACAGCAATAGAACCCAGGCATCCACAAGAGAAAATGAAGTGCTGTGTGAAGAGGAAGAGCTGGGGTCAGATTCAGATGATGAAGTGGAGTGTGACCTGAGCAATATGGAAATCATCGAGGAGCTCCGCAGTACTTCACACAGACTGAGAAGCACAGAGAACAGGCAACAGCAGCAGCTGGATGCAGAGCGCCTGAATGACTATGTGATCGCGGACCACGGCCTGTACTTCAGCCACCACAGGTCAGTGGAGCCCCCATCTGAGAAGCCCTGGGAGCGGCACCAAGCAGAAATGAAGCGCTTGTATGGGAACAGCGCTCCCAAGATCCTGGCCATGGAGGCTGCTGTGCTGCTGAGCTTTGACAAGCACTGTGACAGAAAGCAGCTGAAGTACTGGCCTGTCATTCCCCTGAAGTTCTGAGTCCTGGGCACCGGGACACTAGGCAATGCCTCACAGTTCCTAGACTTTCCCTCTTTATCTCTCCTGGACATTTTTCAGAGAAAAAGGCCTGTATACTGATATGGTGGATACAGTCTGTCAGCCACTTATAATTCTGTCACCGATACTGTTGCCACCACAAGGAATGTTCACTTGACATAAAGTGATAATTTTGAACTGGCTCTCTGTAGAGAGCCGCGGCGAGCAGTGACAGCATTTGCCATTACAAGATGGCGCTGGCACCCGAAGCTCCCATGGGTAAACAAGTAAATTGCGCATGTGCAAGTGGTGAAAGCGAGCCAAGTCACTGCCCAGCCCAGTCGACATACGGGGTGTATATAAAGCAATGCCATCTTGGGGCTCGCTCTCTTCCTCCTTTCATTGCAAGAAATGCTTGCTGCAGAAGGATCCTGGTGCCCGCGTGCGTTCTTGCTGGCGAGACGATTGCGCGGGGCACAGCTCTCAGCTTTCTCTGTAACAGTCCAGTCCACTGAAATTATTGCCTAGAGATACTGCCTATTGTTTTGCATTTTTAATTTCCTTCTTTACACTGTCCTGAATGTCATAAAAGCCTTAAGCCACATGTCATTTGTTGCTACGTTTTTTAGACCAGTTTTCATACAGCACATGCTAGCTACAAACTCTTAAATCTTCCTGCTTCCACCTCCCAAATGCTAGCTTATAGGTTTGCACCGCCCACACTGGGCTTCTGTCTGCATATTTTCTCAGACTATAGCTCTTTGGATCCCTCTGAAAATGATGCAAGTGAACAGTAAGACAAGAGGCACTTGTTACTCAGCTAGGTGTCAGCCCACATGCTCTGTAAAAGACCTGAGAGTAAATACTCTGGGCTTGGCAGGCCATGTTGTCTGTGTCATAACTGCCTGACCCTGTCTCTTCATAGTATAAAAACAGCCATTGTTACTGAATAAAGAAATGAATGTGACTATGTTTCAATAAAACTTTATTTGAAAAAAATATTATTGTTGGCAAGGGTTACAGAGATCTGGGAAATAATGGGTCTAAAGTATTGTGTTGATTTTATGTATGTTTTAAAAATTCCCAGAAATCATGTTCATTGTACTTCAAGAAGTTAATTAAAGTATATACCATAATGTAAAAATCTGGGATATGACATTAATTTAAAAATATAGGGTAGATCTAGTTTTGTAGAATCTTATGCAGAGAACATAAAAAGCTAAAAGGATAAACATAAAGTAATAGTGTATTTACTTAAGAAAATAAAAAATGAAAGAAATAAGAAAGACGCTACAAAATTTCATTTTACAATAAGAACATTTTCCCCATTATCTATTGCTGTATATTAATGTTAAATTGTTGACTCCAAACAAGAAAAGTGCCATTATCTAAAGTTTTGGCTTTTTTAAATTGTTAAGTGCATTATTTTTGTTGATGAAAAACTTGGAGCTTTCACAGTGACAGTTAAAGAAGTTAAAAAAAAAAAAAGCATGAATGGAATCACTGAGATGGTTCAGTAGCTAAAGTACTGGTTGCCAGAGTGCAGACAATCTGAATTTTAATCCCATATCCCACATGGTGGAAAGAGAAAAACACCCACAAGCTGTCCTCTGAACTTCATGTGTACTCCTTGGTATACACTGGCTCCTTCCTCCACGGCATCAATAGCAGACAACAATTTTGTTTTTAGCTTAAAACATGAAGTATTGAAAAATTTAAATAGCACCTATTTTTAAAACAAAAATTGGTAAGATATTACCAAGTATTACTCATGAAAACTTCAATAGTATGTGAAACACATAAATCCTAATTCACTTTTAATATTCATAATACTTTACACAAAAATTAAAAAAAAAAAACTTCTAACCCAATGCACGATCCTCACTAGTTAGACAGGCTTAAATAAATTACTGAATTTTAATATACTGAAAATGTTGTCTTAGACACAAAACCACTCTTTTTAGCCTTTGATCAACAATCTGTTCACAATTAAGTTCAAAACACCTCACCTTGGTTCCATTGCATCCAGGGATACCTTGAGGTCCTGGAGCCCCGTCATGGCCAGGCATCCCCTTTGAAAAGCATATAACATACTTATAATATTTCTTAGATTACTTCTTAGGGGATTTTAAAATAATGAAAACCATACTTACAGGAAGACCTGGTGTCCCTGGAAATCCAGGAAGTCCAGGAGGACCCTATAATAATAAAGAAATCCTTTGATCCAATGACAAAGCTATTATAAAATGTGCCTCAGTGTTACCAATTACTGTTGGTTTAATAACTAGAAACACTCTTTCACAGAGTTGTCTTTAAAAACCCTTTTACAGAAACCTAGAGATTCCTGTTTGTTAGCACATTTTCTTCATCACAGTTAGTAGCAGCAAGCAAAGCAGTGGATGAAATGTCTGTCTTTATAGATAAAAATCTTTCAGGTTTGTGAATAATGAATTTACTAGGAGATGAGAGGCCAAAATGGATCTCCCTCTGAGGACATTAATGTAACTAACCTCAAGTATCTTTCAATTAAATTTCCCTGTCCGGATCAGTAAAATACAACTTGACAACTATTTCTGTTGGTGAGGATATTGGGAAACTCTTTCTCTTGTCTATGGTGAGAACATGGACTCAAATGTTATGGCGGGGAATTCGGAACTATCTACCAAAACTAGAAACATACCCCTTTTTTAATTGGATATTTTATTTATATTTCAGATGTCAACCCCTTTCCCCATTTCCCCTCCCTAGAAAACCCCTACCCGATGCCCCCTTTTCCTTTTTGCTTTTATACAATTTTTTTAAAATGTTAATCAAAGGCTTTATAAGTTTGGTAATGCTCAATCAGAAGTGTAACCCAATACCCAACCTAGATATATAAAATAACTTTGACTGGTGGAGACACGTGAACATCTGCCTCTATGTCCCCCCCCCTTCTCTCTCTTTCTCTCTCTCATCACCTAGCTTCTCCTCTCCTTCTTCTCCTCCTCTCCTTACTCCTTCTCTTCCTCTCTGTACTCCTCCCACCTTAGCTCCTCCTACACATCACCCTTCCTGTTAAAGTAAAACTTCTCTTAAAATACAATTAGTGCATAATTATTTTTATTTGTACCAGTGAGGTACAAGATAGTCCTAATACCCAGTCCCCTCTTTTGTTGACTAACCAGAACCTCTGTCATCTCTCCTAACTAAAACACTTAGTTCTGAACCTGGCTTTTTTCTTGACTTTAGAATGAATGTCAGCTGAAAACCATTCACTCAGATCTTTTCTCTCAAAGTAAATAGCCAGGATTGGCTAGAAACATATCCTTTAATGTAGTAATTCACTTCTTTGCATCCATCCTTAAGGACACTACAAATTAGAAAACACAGTATATTATTTTAGGTTTGGTGACCGCAGCACTATTGGACCAAGACTCGGAGAAAAAGAAAAAGAGCAGAAGATGCTTCTGAAAGATTGCGTGCCAGAAAGCAAAGAAGACTCAGTGATCAATGACTTCTGTAAAAGTGACAATAGGCAGGAAGCAAACTTGTAAAGACTCCTACCAGATCGAGGGTGGCACAAAATGGCTTTCAGAAAACTAATGTCTGTAGTGGTGGATACCTTTAATACCAGCACTGCCAGTGAGTATAAGTCTAGCCAGGTCTACAAAGTAAGAACTTTTCTCAAAAACGTAAGAGCTGCAATTGATTGAAACATTACAGCATGTGTATTTGTAATTTGTAAAAGTCAAAATCCTTCCGTGATAACACTTCAAGTAGCTATAGCTGTTCATTAATTTATTAAAATTTTAGCTAAAAAATGGTGACCCGAAAAAGTGGAGAGTAAATTAAAAGTAATCTATAAATTGTTAACAGAAGACAAGAGTATAGTGGTTAACAGTCACGGAGACACACTGAAGTTTCATTTGCAAAGTGAAAGATGTGCAGGATTTAGAATGTCAAAGTGTTCGATCATTTTGAGTGTAGAAATAAACATAAGGAAGTTGTGTATGCTCTATATTTGTCTAAACTTAACTTTTATACTTTTAAACTTTACATTTCAATAGTAGTCTGTAAGCTGAGACCTAAAAGTCCAGGCTACTATAAAAAGTACCTCTAAAGTTGTACTTCAGAAGAGCATCGATATGAACACTCCAAGGTATCTAGAAGTAGCCATTAATAGAATGGCAAGTTCTTTTTAGTTTCCACTGTACTTATCACATAGTAGGTATTTATGTGATGCCATGTGATTAGTATGAAGAGCTTTAATGGTATATATGCTATGAATTTACTACAAAAAATTAGTTATACCTGCCAAATTAAACTAAAGACTTTGACTTTCTTCTCTTTTTTTTTTCCAGTACTATATATCCACACCAGCCATAAACACCACATAATGCAACCAAGATGGATTTTCATAGAGGGACCCATGGCTCCAGATGCATATGTAGCAAAGGATTGTCTTATCTGGAATCAATAGGAGGAGAGCCCCTTGGTCCTGTGGAGGTTTGATTACCCAGTGTATGCTAGGATGCTGAGGTGGAAGGGTGAAAGGTGGGTGAAGAAGTGACCTCATAGAAGCAGTGGGGACAGGGAAGGGGATAGGGGGTTTAGCAGGACAGGGGGATAACATTTCAAATGTAAATAAATAAAATAACCAATAAAATAAAAATAAAACAAACAAAAAATGATATGTTGGGGTGTCAGGCTGACTAGGAGTATAGTTCTAATAGTTAATTTTAGTTATCAACTAGACAGAATCTAGAATTACCAGGGAAACAGCCTTCTGGACATGCCTGTGGGATTATCTTGGTTACATTAATAGATGTGGGAAGATCCATTTTCATTGTGGTCAGGATCATTCACTGAGAAGGGGATCCTGAACTAGACAGAAAAAGTGAGCTGAGCACAAGTATGTCGATCCTGACTTTCCACTGTGAAAGTGATGGGACAAGTTGCTACAAACCCCTGCCTCCTTGAGTTCCCCACATGGATGAGTTGTGGCTATGAACAAACGTGCTAACTTGAATGGGTAACATTCCACAGGGCTGCACCCTTTGACACAGAACTACAGATAAATAATGACTCTTGAGAGAGACTTATTTGATTATCCAATAACAAGTGGTCAGTCTTGAAATCATATATATATATATGCAAGAGTAAATGGACTTAGCATGCTGTATCTATATATGATGTATATATAAACATATGTGTGTATATGTGTTTGTGTGCGATAATAATTAGTTTCATTTTTTCTTGCTGTCTCATACCATTGCACTTAGTTTTATCTGTTGACAACAACAAAGCATTTACCATACATTGAATATTGCTTACTCTGATTCCTTTTGGTCCTGGCGGCCCTGGAATTCCATCATCACCCTGAAAAACACAATGTATTTAGTTCCTTTTTTCCTTCAAATCATTCATCCAATAACAACTTTTCCATTAGCTAACCTGAATTTTTTTTTTGTAAAATTTTCTGAAAGTCAGTGTTAATTTTATGCATCCAAAGAATATTTATGATTAAGATTCAAGGCACTGATAAATTATATGAACAATATCAAGAAAGGCCAGTATTATACTGGGGAAACTGTTGACATGAAGAAGAAATATTGCATGCGTAAAGTTATACAAGAAGCACCCAAGAAAATGAATATAAGATAGAAGTACAGCTATTTCCTGAATCATTTGTGCCCCATGAGGAGAACAACAATACCAACCAACCAGAGCTCCCCAGGGTCTAAACCACCAGCCTGGGAGCACATAGGGAGGGACCCATGACTCCATCTGTATATGTAGGGGAGGATG
Source organism: Rhabdomys pumilio (assembly GCA_030674055.1). Lineage (NCBI taxonomy): Eukaryota > Metazoa > Chordata > Mammalia > Rodentia > Muridae > Rhabdomys > Rhabdomys pumilio. The sequence goes on from JANHMN010000005.1 coordinate 38,396,227, forward strand.
GCCCTGTTGGGTATAGGTGGGAGAAAAGATCCTTGGTCTCATGAAGGCTGAACACTGAGTTGGGGGGAATTCTAGGGTAGGGAGGTGGGAATGGGGGGGAGTAGGTAGGGGCACATCCTGATAGGAGCAGGAGGAGGGGGGATGAGATAGGAGGTTCCTGGGTGGTGGGGGGAATGGGGTAAGGGGATAAAATCTGAAATGTAAGTATAATACTCAATAAAAAAAGATTGATAAAAGCAATATGATACAAATGATAAGATTGTATGCCTGAAAGTCAAGACATCTAGACAACTATAACAACACAATAATTCTATAATTATATATACAGTTAAGAATTCAATTCCTTTATTATAGTAACAACAATTTAGGAGACCTAGTAAAAAAAATACTTCACCAATAATGGCAAAACAAAATATCTTACAGTAAATTTAATGAGAAAATGCACAAGATTACAAGAGGAAAGGATTAAAACAGTTGTGAAGTTCACAACGAAATAGTTAAATATGTATTAAAAAAAGAAATTCCATGTTCTTAAATAAAGGAACTAAATTAAAGCAGTAAACTACAAATTTAGTTATAAATTTTATATAGTGAAAATAGAAGTTACTGGGCGTTTTTAAAACTAGACAGTAGCTCTAAAGTTTATATGGAAAAAAAAAAACACCCAAGCAATATCTTTACGAAAAATAGTAAAAAGAAAGGAGAACATAGTGGGCCCTACACCAGTCAGGTATAAAAGTGAAGCACAGGCTTCAATTATTAAAATAGTTTTGATTTTAGATTTGGATAAAGTGAACATTAGAAGATTATCAGAAAGAAAGTTCATAAGAACTTGGTAAACAGAAGTCACTCTTTAGCCAAGGAGGATAAGATCCCACATAGGCACTACCTGAAAATGTAGACAGAAACCAAATTTCCATATGCTGTATATTTTCTTATGTACACATAAATAAAACAAAATTTATAAACACTGGAAGCATTTAACAATAACTAAGGATAATATGAAACAAGTATAACAATATATTATAATAAATTTTCTAAGACTTATTATTTATTGGTTTTAAGAATTTCAGCTTATTATTTCCAGATAGTAGTTGGCTGCACGTGATTGAAATCATGGGAAATGAAACTAAAAATAAAGGTTGACTACTGTATAATGAATATGTCATTGTAAATAAGTGGAGAAAAAGATCAAGGTGTATCTTAATATACAAACTGTATACCAGGATGGCTTTCACAAGAATATTCGCACAGGTAAAAATTAAATGGACATACTGAAAGAAAATTTTTGAGAATTAATATATAACCTCACATAAGATTTGTTCTAATGAAAATCCATATGTCTTAAAGACAGAGACTCATAAATGCATAAATCTTCATGCACATTCCTAGGAAAACAAAAGACAAAGGTAAAATAATACAACTCACAGTGTGTGCATAGAAATAATATTTTTAACAAATAGCCTAGCATCAAATCACCAGGAAAGGGGCAAATGATGTGAAAATACAGGTCACAGGAAGACAAAGGACACTTTGATCTGTGAGAAGCATATTCATAATCATAAAAAGAGAAATGCAAATTGGAAGACTATTGAAAGGTCACTCTTCTAACATAATGACAAATAGAAAAGGTTCTTAGTAATGGTGATGAAGCCGTATGACAAAAATCTTCTTCCTTGTTGCCAGATCAAAGATAAACCATGTTTGGGAAATGGTGATCTGGTAATATGTGTAAAAAGAAACCACAAGTGCATACACGGGCACACTTTCCCATAGTTTATCTTACAAATTCATACTTATTGATGCAAAAAGAATTCATCAAAGTTTTGCATCTTAGCAGTTATGGTTTATAGCAGCAAACTATTGAGAACTACATAATTATGTATAAGGAGCTGCTTACTACTTTATAGCTTATATATGCAATGAAATTGAATTTAGTAAGAATAACAGTGTCCTGAGAACACTGATCTAAGAAAAACACAAAATAAGCCTACTACATCTTATTTTTAAAACAAAGTGGATGAAAGTATGCGTATGTATTCAGGAACCAATGAACACAGGTGGAAAAGAGTTTTTCATTGTATTCCTAATATTTACTTATCGTGAATAAAATGATTATATTATCTATTGGAAAGAAATCACATTTTATTTAACAAAGAACTACTTTGCAACATTACAAATGTGCATTTATATAAATACACAGACACACTAAGCAACTGAGCTAACTGGCCAGAATATTTTATAAACTTTATGTTCATGTGTGTTCATAAAAAGGAACATACCAATGAAGAATAACCATATATATTACTTTAAAATACAAATACCCAATCACACAAAAGTACACTTTAAGCTGTAGAATTGAAAATGTTTTGAAAGCAGATCACACTCCCACTCAATAAATAATGAAAAGGAATTGCAGCAAAGGTTAGAATACTCTCTGAATTTAATGTGCAAACAAGCACATTTTCATAAACTATTATACTATTATTAAAGCGCCTCACTTAATGCTACATTATTTTAAAATAATTGTAATGTAACTTCTTTTAATAAAACACAAATATTTACTCTTAATATGCATGATATGCAAGAAACTCTGGCTCTGTTCCCAGATAAACTCACATTCAAGAAACATAGCTTTTTCTATGGTTCAAATTACATTCTATTCCAAAGCATTCATTTCCAAAACACAGCTGAAAATTAATCAATTTGTGTTCCCACTTCATTTTCAGAAGACTATTGCTTAAGTTCCAGTGTGCTGAGAAGTGGAAGAATTTAGTTGTGTTACTGTATTAGTGCTCAGTTCATGATTTAGAACTCTGCACATTCCTGGGTGGCAAGCATTGTACTCCACTCGTACAGCTGCTGTGCTATAACACCTAGGAAATTCATTTGAATGGCCCATCTATCAGAATTCTTATAGTCCGTCATTTAGAGTGTTAGTATTGCCTTAGTGTTCATGTTCTATTCAGTGTATTTAAAACACAGGACCCCTTACTGTTGAATCTTAAAAAACTCCCTCTTCACAGTTGTGTCCTCATTCTCACAACATCTACCTTCTGGTATAGCTAGCTGTATATTAAACTGTCTCCAAGCATTTAATTTTCCTCCTTTCTTAGGAAGACTACCTGCTGATATCCATTTGATTTTCTTAATCCTCTAATGATATGGTACACTATCATTATATGAAATAATAACGCTAGAGGGAAAATGTTATTAAGTCATTTTTTTTCTTTTTTTGCTTTTTGGGCAAGTGAATAGAGCTGGACCTTTCATATACCACTTTACCACAGATAGAAAAGAGCACTGAGCCAAAAGAGCCATTGAAAACTAAAAGAAACTCTTCTTGGTCTCAAAATTCTCTATTATCTCTTCCCCTTCCCTATCCTTATACTTATAAAGATGCTACTGTTATTCATGGAGGAAATATATATATTCATATGCCAGACCTATGATAATGATAATTGAAATTTAACACTTCCTAGTAGGTAGAGGATAAATGATTCTAGAGACACTTTTCCGAGAGATTCAAGCTATTGACCCTTCCCCATCCAACATCTGGAAATGATTTAGGGAGATGCTAGAATATATAGAGTGAGGAGGCGGATTCAAAGTGAGACTCCACAGCAGCCTCTGTGAGATCATTATCCATGCTAAGGTGGAACCTTGTAGTGTTACAGCTGTTTTACAGTCACCAACACTTCTGGATGTAATCCCTTATTTATGGTCAGCTAGCAAGTTCACTAAATTCATTGGTCACCATACTTTGGACTTTGGTTAAATCATAAAATGGTTTGTCATTGGTGCTCATATGGTGAGAAGATTTGCATCTTCCCAGGAAAAGTTTAAGGTAAAAAGAATTCCAAAAACCATATACAACAAACAACATCCTGAAAAATAACTGAATATGACAGTAATGTCCAAATTGAAATAATAGCAACACTAAGGTGAAGAGACACTTTTCCTGAATGAGTGTAGCTACCACTATTCATCACTGAAACCTTTCATCATGGCAAATGAAGAACATCAAAAACAACAACAAAGCCACACACAATTAGACACAAAACAGAGATCAGCGTATTTGGGGGAGCCCAGCCTTGTATCATCGTTCTTGCATCTATGACTCGGGAAACCATCACAGAAGAAGAGGTAGAAATCTTCTAAGAACAATATTACCAAGAAGTCTGCTCCATAACAACCAAGACTGGAACAACAACAGTATCAGTGCACATGTTAATGTAGAAATGGAACAACTTTATAGGGTTCTGTTCCTAGACAGAGGACTATAGATAACTAATCACTGCCTGGGGTAGAATTAGCCTCTCCCAGGAACGAGCCTTTATTAACTTTCTCTCTCCCCCTCTCTCTCTCTCTCTCTCTCTCTCTCTCTCTCTCTATCTCTCTCTCTCTCTCTCTCTGTCTGTCTCTCTCCATATATATATATATATATATATATATGTGTGTGTGTGTGTGTGTGTGTGTGTATGCTTTATAATATACATACATACATACATACATACATACACTTTATACCAACTTTAGGGTCTGAAAATATGGGAAGGGTTTGAGGGAGGGCAGCTTGGAGGAGCTTGAGGGAAGAAAGACAGGAGAGAAGGAATGCAATCTACTTCAATTAAAAAGATATTTAAAACATAAATTCTGGGATACATAAAGAATACAGAAAATAAGACTTCCTTCAACTCCTTCAACTTCCTTCAATTGTTTGATTTAAGCACTGTTTTCTCATTAAAATTCAGTGAGCTTTTAGTTGATTTGATAGCTTGTCTCACATTTAGGTTGATTTAATTCCACTGCTATTGTGGATTGGCTACTGAAACAAATACCTTTTGTCCCCGAGGTCCTGGAGGCCCTTCTGGACCTGGAAATCCTGGTAAACCTGGATGGCCTTCTAAACCTGGAAATCCGCGTTCTCCCTGTAATTAAACAAGAATGTAAAGGGAAGACATTTGTGAACTTTTAATCACAGACATAATTGTTTCAGAAAGTTCAAATCACTGTCAGATGAAAATAATGTTAACATAATGATACTCTTTGTCCACAGAATGTACTAACATGGACAAGTCTGGAAAAGTGAGAAGAAAAATACAAATCATCTCAAATATACATCTTATATAGTAAATACAACTTCTTTACTACTTGCAAAGTTAGACGGTGTATCAGAGATAAAGTGAGAATATAACTGCTTTAACCTCATTCAATTATAAAGAAGGCAAGCAGGAAAAATTAAGACTTTCACAATTTTAAGAAGTAGATTATTGCAAATTATTAAATGGTATTTTACTAGCAGAACTAGGATTAAAGCTCTGACTGCAAGTTCCACTCAGAAAGAAAAGGAAAATGAAAAAAAAAAAAAACAATCTAGCTCCACCATATTTCACAAAGTACAAAATAGCTACATGTTGGGTTTTCAGCTGGCATTTAAAGCATATCTCTGTCAAATGTCAGGAGTATGCTATGTGTAGTTTCAAACCAAAAGTACTGTCTGGGCTACAGAAATAAATGTGAATAAACCAAAGATTGAAAACAGAGAATGCAGGCCAGTGAAGTAGCTAGCCAGGTAAAGCCTGACTGAGTTCAATTCTCAGGAACCACAGAGTGGAAGAAGAGAATTGACTTCTGCACTCAGACACTGTGACACGTACTCATACACACACACACATGCACACACACACACACACACACACACTCACACGCACATGTGCAAGCACACATGCACATGTATGCACACACACAGACACACATACAGAGATATACAGTAAAAATTAATGTAAAAAATAAATGTTTAAAATTGTTATGTATTTTTGTTATGTATTTTGAATTGCAGTAAAAATCCATCATCTTTCCCCTTCCCTTTGCACCCTTCTGTCCCTCCCATGTGCCCACCTTCCAATGTCCCCATAACCTCCCCCTCAAATTGATAGCCTTTTTTCTTTAATTATTTTTGTTACATACAAGTATGCATGTATATGTATGCACAAGTAAAAATTGTAGAAGAAAATGGAAGATGCTAAAAGCTTAATTATGTTGATATCAATAAAATGTTATAACTTTTAATGTTATGTCCTGAAATTCCCTTCCATTATCCCAGATGTAGAGACAGAAAAGCAGATGCTATACAGTAGCAAAAAGAACTAGAAGAACAATCTTGAGACTTTCAAAGGTAGAACGTTTACTAAAGTTTAAAAAAATTACAGCTTCCCTGTGCAAGAATGGGCTATAATTATGTTTTTTTTTTTTTTACCTAATTTCTTAAAATGAATAGTAAGAAAAACTAACACTAGTAGTGTGCTTACATTTGCTTCATGGGTAATCATATAATCCTTTTAAATCATTATCGATTTGTGCTGTAATTTTCACACATTTATAAACTGAATGTGAAGTGATTGCCTGTCCCTGAAAGGCAAACTTTAAAACAAACTTAGTCTGTTTGACCATGTTTGAATTTAAAAAAAAATATTTAAAATAGTATTATTCTCCTTTTGCTATCTTTTAAATATAAGTATTACTTAGATTCTTTTATTGCCTTTTTTTTCCCTGGAAAATTGAAAATAGTAAAATGGTAAGTTCTTATTAGCAACTCTCTTAAGCATTCCACAGGCACTTAAAACTCAAAGCCTGTGAAAATAACTCACCTGTTTTGAATGTTTTCTCTTTGCCAAAGACTGTTAACTCCTTCAGTGTTTTGTTTTATCTTACTTGTTACTCCTCATTTTAAGACAAAGACAAACTATTTTCATTTTATGTGAAAAGTGAAGTTTTATAATTTTCCTAAGTGTAAACTTGATACACACACAGAACACAGCTCACCTCAAGTCAGAAATTTGTGTTAACCTGGACACCACCTTCTCCTTCCTCTCTACATGGAAACAATCATGGCTTCTTCAACATTGTATGTATTCTTAGTGTCCAATAGAACAAATATTCAGTAAACATCAATTTATAAATGAACATCGTTAATTTCTAGTGAGTGCTATTATTTAAATCCAGAAAAAATGTAGTATTTCAGATTTTGACAAATTATACAAAGGAAAGCTACTTTGTAATAAGTCTAGTTTATTTATTGTGTGGTGATAGATATCAAATCTACAGACTCAGATATAATATAAAAGCCAAGTATTCTACCACTAGGCACATGCCATCTCACCAGTTTAAAGATTAATCAACTGATTACCTAAGATACAATCCCAAGATCTGGAATTTAAAAATGCTTTAAAACAGCACCTCTTTCAAGAAGGGTCGTTCATAATATACAATAAAAATGTTTCCTGAAAATGAACATAAAATAGTTGTTTGTTCATGTGTTGAGAGAGTGTCTCACGTAAGTTGGCTAGCCTTCAACTTGCTGTGTACCTACTATGGCCTTGAACTTCATGCTGCCTGAGTGCTAGTATGCCAGGCATATGTCACTACAGGCAGCATGAGAATAGTACTTCGAGGATAATATAAAATTGTCAAGAAACACAATTGTTTGTGAACTTAGGAAAAAGTTAAGGCAAAGTGTTATATTGGTAACTAGTGATAAATTATTTTCAGTTAGAATATTGCAAAATGTGCAAGTTTAAAGGCTATGCTTAGAGAAGAAATTAAAACAATGATGCCTTGTTTTGTATAATACTTATTTTGTCTTTATAATTCTGTACCACAATGAGATAGTTGCCACATTATAATTAGAAGAATTTTAGCTACTGTCAAAATGAAGATATATATATATATATATATATATATATATATATATATATATATATATATATATCCAGCTTGTAACAGAGCCACTTGGAGAGCTTGTCAAGACCAATTATTTTCCACCATTACCAGAATGAGATAGGTAACTTAGTTGTGGAGCCTGGAAATTTGCATTTATAACCAGCTCCAAGCCAAAAGTTGTACTATCACACAACTCAGATAAACTGCTTTTTCGTTTCAAATTTCAATTTTCTTTTTCATGTACTTGCCAGTGATCTGTGGTTACTACATGTTCACTGATTGTGAACAGGTCTTCCCTTTAAATTAATAAATATATGAACTTTATCTGCTTCAAATTCCAAAATGTAGCATCTATATTTTTTTAATAATTTTTCATGATTCATCTTTTTTATTATTGGTCATGTTTACTTGGTAAGCTTTAATTGCATACTGTATCTTTTAGGTGATAGAAAGAGATACTAGGTTCTCTTATTTCTTTTTCTAAAGAGCATTTCTTTTTGTATGAAGTAGTTCGTGGCTGATTGGCTAAATGGAGTTTTATTCCTTCAACAGATAACAGTTAATCTATACTCAGTTATTTTAAGCGTCTACTACTTCTTTTTATTAGACTCTGTAAATTTCCCTCTATGCATACAAAATCAAAACTTAACCAAGAATTTGAATGGGATTTTCAACTTTATTTTTTGTTCTCCACTCTGTGCTGTCTTCTATTCCATCATGTCTTCCTTTTGTTCCAGCCACACTGGAGTCTGGAACCATTTTCCCAAGGTCATTGTGACCATAACCATGACTCTTTGTAAGAATTTACCCACCTTGCAAACTCAGTCTTGTAGACTGAGAAGTATAAGCAATAATAACTACATAAAGGTAAATTCCTCAAGTGCACTTCCTTTCATTGAAAGACAATCCCTTTCATTTTCTTCCTTCCTCTGTGATCTTAAGTGAATACCTTTTAATACTTTGGCACTATACAAAGCATTTTTGTTGCAAATCTACTCCCCTAAAAATGTTACTCACACAAGTGTTATTTAGACCAGCATTTAATAACACTTAAGATATGTTCTGCTCAAGGTAGTATATTACATGACAGAATGGGACTTGTAAATAAGATTCTATAAAATAAATAAATGAAATTATTATTGACACTAGGGCTTTTTAGCATCTTTTACTACACGAATGAATACTTCTATATCTAAGTAACTGAAATATTCACTAAAGATTTGGTCCTTAACTTCATATATAATTAGTAATAGTTGTTTACTCATTAAAATATTTATTGAGTTACAAAGAGGAAAGAGTATAATGTAAGATCCCTGTTTCATAGTATAATTCTCTTGTCTGTAATTCATTATCTTGTCTTAAATTTCTAATTTGATGTCAGTTACTGACACATAGACAAATAAGGCACTGGAAGACAAAAGCCATCAAGTTAGATATCATCTGAGGTGTATTTTGTCTAGACCAAGAGGTAGAGTTTATTATTATTATTATTATTATTATTACAAAATTCCTGTAAGGCTGGGTATGATGGCTCACACCTTTAATCTCAGCCCTCGGGAGGCAGAGGCAGGTTGTTCTGTGTGAATTCAAGGCCAGTCTAGTCTACATAGTGAGCTCCAAGCCACCCAGGGCTACAAAAGAGACCCTATCCAAAACAAAGCAGAACAGAATAATTTACTTGTAAAGCAATAGATATTTAGAAAGGACTTTTATCCATATTTAATTTTGTTTAGTCTCCCCAGTCTCTTCTCCCCGTGCCCTGCCCATTTCCTTGCCTTTTCCCAAGGTGCATCTTAAGAATGTTTGTTGACTTTTCAGTAGCTTTTGTGGCTTTGTTGTTGCTTTTTAATTTTTGTTGTTTTTTAAGGAACAAGTAATGTGGCACAGTTGTAGACTACTTGCTTACATTGTTATGCAAAGCCCTGGATCCAATCCCCAGCCAGAAATAAAATGTAACGAAACTTCTGTGTGTTAAGCCTAAAATATTGATCATATGTTTTATCATGATGTTTGCTGATCCTTACACAGTCTAATCTTTATAAGTTCCCACTCTAAATTAGGCAATGCAGTAGAATCTATTTTATTTATTGGGTACTGATAGAAGCTTAGTTGTACAATTAATTTACAAATAGTATTTGATGGTTTTACTCAGAATTTACCTTTTCTCCTTTTATACCACCACAGGCACATTTTGATCCAGGAGAACAGCCATGGCAGGCCTGTAGGAGGAAAAAAGGAAAATCATTAAATACAAACTTAACAGAAACTCTCTCACTTAGAAATCAACTTAAGGCAGCAATTCAAACTTGGAAAATCAATATCAGAAAAAATATGAAAGGAGGTGTATAAATGAAAATGGCCTTTTATAGTCAAGATTTTTTTGTATGCCTTTCTTTTTCAACTCACAATGAGCAAATAAAAGTTTTATAATTTTAAACTAATAAATATCTCTTCATTTTTCACATTTATTTAAGTGTGTGTGTATGTGTGTGTATTGCACACATGTTCTAAACACAACACATGTATGAAGCAGTTTGACTTTTCCAACTACTATGTGAGTTTCAGGGATAAAAATCAAGTTGCTGGGTTTGGTAGACAGCTCCTTTACATGTTGAGAAATATCTTTTTGCTTTTGTTTCTGTTTTCTTAAGACAAGAGACTCTCTACCTAGCCCTGGCCATCCAGGAGCTCAGTATGTAGGCCAGGCTAGACTTGCACTCACAGAGATGCCCCTGCCTCTGCTCCTGCCCCTGCTCTTGCCCCCTACCTCCAGCCTCAGCCCTGCCTCTGCTTCTGGAGTGCTGGGACTAAAGGTGTGTGCCACCATGTCCAGCTGAGAAATATCTTTTTAAAGATGCTAAAATGAAAAGAAAATTCACAAGACATTCTGGTTGATACGGTTTGTCACTTGTCCAGGTTGTAAGAACACCTTTTTTTCCCCCCTTTTCTTCTAAGATCATTTGTAATGAATTACCTCTCAGTCTGTAACAGCGCATGACCTTGGAAACTAGCCAAAAATAGCTGCCACTTGATGTCAGCTTACTTCTCAGCATTCACAAGTGGATCATAAAGCATCTAATGCTGTATTTTATCTCCCTTTTCCCTTTGTGCCTGCTCTTTCATCACTAATAGCTCAATTCTTAACCATTCCAAGTTTTGCACAAAGGCTAGAGGCTCTGAATTCAACCACACTAGGGAGTAATGTTCTGGAGCCAGAAAAGTATCATTCTCTACTCTAAAAACACCTAGGGAATGGGAAGATAGTAAGTGACATTCTAACATTCCAAACCATACACTACTGTAGAGCTGAAATGCATAGGAAAAAACAACCCAACAGAAATTAGAATAATATATGCAAACAACACAGTATTTATGTACAAGAAAGCTGAACACATTTTGTCAAACTGACTACTGAAAGCATCGTACAAGAAAAATAGAAAACTCTGTTAATCAAGGTTTCATCTTCAGCATCTGTGGTTTAACAAGTAAGCTAGCCTCCTACCTCGTCTTCCATGTTTTCCTCCCTCTAGTTATTACTGGAGAATCCCCCTGAATCTTTATCATTTAACTTCAGCTCAAACTAGATGCCACCATCCTGTTAAAACCTGTTCACCTGGTTATAAAAGAGTGTGTTCCAGTAAAAGCACACTCTGACACTTCAACTTAAAGTCTGTTATTGTGTTGGATATATTTTTTTTATCAACTTGACACCTGCTAGAGTCATTTGGAAAGGGAGACTCAATTGAGAAAATGACCCCTGTGGAGCAGTTTTCCCAAAAGTGATGTATTTGGGAGGGCCCAGCCCACTGTGAGAAATGTCATGTCTGGGTAAGTGGTCATGAGTTATATAAGAAAGCAAGCTGAACAAGCCAGAAGAACAAACTAATAAGCATCACTCCTCTATGTCCTCTATTTCAGTTCCTGCCTCCAGGTTCCTGCATTGACTTGCTGACCTGACTTCCCTCAGTAATGGACTAACTGACAGTGATTGGAGCATGAAAGGAAAACAAGCCTTCTCCTCTCCAAATTGCTTTTGGTCATGGACTTTAGCATAGTAATAGGAAGCAAACTAGATAGTTATGCAGTCATGGCTAGTATACACAGGGACAGATATTGTATTATTTTCAGTATTACATTTTAACTACATTATAGGTTTAGTGAGACACATTCATCAAATGAGAAGGGTTATCAAAGGCAAGAAGACTTGTTAGGAACAAGATATAAATATAAATAAACTCATATAAAACATTAAGTTTAGGAACAAAGGTTATCTTAAAATATGTAATTCTGGCTTATGCAAAGATATATTATTGATTCTAACCTATGAATTTACAAAATTTAGAAGCCACACATTTACTAATTCTTGAGATAAGAATAGTCAAAAGTCATAATACATGAATTAAATTATACATATTGTCAACACTCAATTACATAATTAATAGAAGAACAAAGGGTAATGCTTTTCTACAATGGATACTAATATAATAATATTTGACATTGAAAGTGTATCTACGTTTTAAGTAGGAATATATGCAGAGGAGATTTTGTTATAAATTAAAAATAACATCTTTTGCATTTTCAAACACTTGTAATAAATTTTCCTCTGAATAGAGATTACATCCCCAAAATAATACAAAGACAACTAATAGAATTTTATTAATAAATATAAAAACAATATGAACTACTATTACACATATATTTGCACTTCTCAATATCTAATAACTCCTAAATCTTAAAATAAAATGTATAAACAAAAAGCATTTTATATACTTGTAGCATTCCTTATACCCAATGTTTCTCAAAATTAATTATTCATCATATTAAAGTTAATTATCAACAAACATGAAGTATAATTTAGAGAGAAATTTCCTTAAAACATTTAAGAATATAGGGCTAGAGAGATGCCTCACTGGTTAAGAACACTGGCTGCCCTTCCAGAGGACCCAGTTTCAATACCCAGACCCCACATGGCAATTCACAATTGTCTGCAACTCCAGTTCCTGGGAGTCAAAACAATGGACATAAAGTAAAATTAAATAACTTTTTAAATTTAAGAATTATAAAAATTTTGTTTGAATTTAATTTAAAACTTTAAGTTATAATATGTTAATGCCAAATAGGTTATTTTTTTAAAATAGGACTTTGTTATTCTTGTGGGGTGGGGGGAACCAAAAAACCCAAGTCATTGTAACACACACACCAACCACCAGATGGCACTTTCCATGCAGTTATTAATGGGTAACCTTAAGGAAATGACCCTAAGTATATATCTCATTAGATGGAACAGCTTTTGATTTTTAGGCAGTATCTACTCATATTGACAAAGTATCTAGTAAGCACAAAGCACAATAGTGTATCTTTAAGTGGTACAAAAACTGTGTAGACCTGGATGCTTGCTGCTTTTAAGGAGCTTGCAATCTAATATGAATCTAGTCATAAACAAATGAAAATGGAATTTAAATTAAGTGGAATAATGCTATAGCAGTAATGAAAAAACTAATAACATTTAAGAAAATATATCGTGATCTTTCTGTAGCATCTGATTCATTATGAGAACATGGATATATTGTCTACATATGCTAATGTTATTTCTTGTTTATGACAGATATGAATAATATGATTTTCCTCGGTAGACTAAGCTTTAACTGCAGTTCTATAGGTTTCACCAAGTAAAAGAAAATGACTGGTATCAATGGTTATTATAGTTAATAAAGGAATTTCCCTTGAGGCTTAGAATTATTAATAACACTTGAAAAGATAGGCAGAAAGCTTTCTAAAGGAAAAAAAGAGTAATGATTACACCACACAATACAATTAAAGACAAATTTAGGGGAGGCCAATAGTAAGATAAAATGAATATTACATATCACAATTCAAAAAATTTCCTAAGTCCACATGAAAAGTATAATCAGAAAGTACTGTTTATTGGCTTCTTTCTGAGGCAGAGTTATGTCTCAGATTAACCTAAAACTTGTCCCTCTCTTGTTTCAGCCTCCACAAATTCTAGTTCGATTGCTTCAATACTGTGGGGGAAAGTTTATTTCTACAAAATCATAGAAGATTGTTAATGTATGATAATTATGGATATATAGTCATCTTTTTCATTTTTAACTGAGAGAAAATAAATTAAAGAAAAATTAAACAAAATGTATATTATAGCACATTAAAATATATCATAAAACTATAATAACTAAAACAGTATGGAACTGTTCAAAAATTTATTGCTCAAAAATAATCAATCACTTAGTGGGTATTAGGATAAGTATAGAAAATCATTTTAGAACTGAAAATATGAAAATAAAACTATTAGATTATTACTTGCAGTGCTTTGGGCATTGTCACCTTTTGCAGACTGAAGTATTTATTTATACATAATGAAGTATCTTGAGAGTAAGACAAAAGTGTAAACAAAGTACATTTATATTCCATGTATACCTTCAGCCCCCTCCAAAGCAGTGCCACCAACTGGGAGCCAGTGTTCAACTATTAGAGCCTGTGTGAGCCATCCTTCATTCAAGCCACAGTTCTTAGACATTAAAGAGAAACCCAGATTATCTACTCACATCTTAATCTTTGGAGCTAAGAACCTCAAATGAGATACAACCTGTGACATTTGTCTTTCTAGCTTTGTGTTATCTCACTCAATACAATCTTTTCTAATTCTACCTATGTATCTGACAAGTTCATGATTTCATTATTTTTATTAAAAAAAAAGAATGGTTTTCCATAGTGCAAATATACCACATTTTCATTATCCATTCATTGGATGAAGGGCAATTGAGGTGGTTTTTATTTTCTAGATATTTTGAATAGAGCAGAAATAAACATGGCTGAGCTAGTATCTGTGGACTAAGATGTTGAGTCATTTGACCACGTGCCAAGGAGTGGTATTCCTGAGTCATATGGTAGATTTATTTTTAGCTTTTTGAGAATTCTCCACACTGATTTCGAGTGGCTGATCCAGTTCCCCATATACCACCAGCATTTGTTTTGTTGATCTTTGCCATTCTTCCTGGGGTAAAACAAAAATTTCAAAGTTTATTTGACAAACATTTCCCCAGTGGCTAGGTACAATGAACATTTTAAGCTGTTTATTTGCCAATTTTTTCTTCTTTTGCGACCCCTCTCTTTTCAGGTCCGTTATTTAAAAGGGTCATTTGGGTTTGTTTGTTTGCTTGCTTTGCTTGCTTGTTCATTTTCATTCTTTGTTTTTGCTATATTCTGAATATTAAATCTCTGTCGGATGCACACCTGGCAAACAATCTCATTCTGTAGGCTGCCTCGTCACCTGGTTGATTGTTTCTTTAGCTAGGCAGAAGTTCCATTTGTCATTTGTTGGCATCACCTGAGAGGCTGTGCCAGAGCCTGACCAATACAGATGTGGATGTACACAGACAAACATTGGACTAAGTGTGGAGACCCCAAGGGAGGAGCTGGGGAAGGGCTGAAGGAGCAGAAGGGGATTGCAATCCCATAGGAAGAACAACAATATCAACTAACCTGGTCCCTCCAGATCCCCCAGGGACTAAACCACCAACCAAAGAGTATATATACATGGAGTGATCCATGACTCCAGCCGCATATATTGCAGAGGATGACATTGTCTGGCATCAATAGGGGAAGCTCCTTAGTCCTGTGGAGCCTTCATGCCCCAATGTAGGGGAATGCTAAGAAGCTGAGGTGGGAGTGGGTGGGTGGCAGAGCACACTCATAGAAGCAGGGGAATGGGGGAGGGGATGGGGGTTTGCAGAGGGGAAATCAGGAAGGAGGATAAGATTTGAAATGTAAATAAAATAATCAATTAGATAGATAGATAGATAGATAGATAGATAGATAGATAGATAGATGGATAGACAGATAGATAAAATGTAGAATTCAAGCTGAAAACATTCTGGGTAAATGGAATCTTATTCAGAAAATCCTTTCCTATACCTATGTCACATAGGAGAGCTTCTGTTTCCTTCCATCAGTTTCAGTGTTTCAGGTTTCACACTGAGGTCTGTTGATCCACTTGTAGTTAGTTTTTGAAGTATGTGAATAAATAAAGGTTTAATTTCATTCTGCATCTGTACATCCATGTTTTTTGAAGAGTACAACTTTATTTGTTAATGTTTCTGATTGTAACTTAATTACTGTGTTTCACCCTTCCCCTTTATCCTTCCAAACTGCCCCATATACTTCCTCCTTACTCCCCTTCATATTCTTGAACATCTAGTTTTCACATCCCAATTTGTTGAAGACACTTTCTTTTCTCCAGGTTATATTTTTGGCATCCCAGTCAAATGTAAAGTGGCTGAATATGAAGTACTTATATTTAGTTCTTCAATTTCTTTCTATTTGATCTACATATCTGATTTTTTTTTACCAGCATTGTTCAATTTGCTCAGGATTGTGTTGGCTATCCTGGGTATTTTATGGCTCCATATAAATTTTAAGATACTTTTTCTTAAAATGGCTACCATATTGAAAAATTAAAATTATGAAAAGATTAAAAGAAAACATTGGAGTGCATATTCCTGATATTTGTTTAGTCAGTCCCTCTTAGAAAATTCAGGAAAAAGGCCTGAGAAATGGCTAAGGAGTTAAGCATAATTTCTGCTTTTGCAGTGGGGCAGAGTTTAGTTGCCAGCACCCATGTCAGAGGCTCAAGGCCACCTGTAACTCCACCTGCGGGGAAATCTACAATCTCTTCTGGCCCACATAAACACACATGTGCATATGCCATTCACTCACACACATACAGATACACACACACACACACACACACACACACACACAAATAAAAATAATGCAAATCTTTTTAAAGACTTAAAAAATTATCAGAAAAGTCAAAGATTATCCTGAGTTAATTAACCCAGACCCAGAAAGACAAACATGGTATATACTCATGAGTAGATATTAGTTGAAAACTGCTACAATACACTGACCCAAAGAATCTAAGAAACAAGGAGGACTTGAGGGGAAACACTTGAATATCACTAGGAAAAGAAAATAAAATAGACATCTTAGGTGGACAGAGGATTGTATGGGGTAGGAATAGGAACAGGAAGAAGCAGGTGAGGAGAGGACAGAGGGAGAGCATACTGGGAGAAACAACTGGAATCTTCGAGTATCTCTGAGAAGAGTTACATACCTAGTGCAGTGGAAACTCCCATGAATCTATGAGGATGACCCTAGCTAAGAATTCTATCAATGGGACACATGAAGCCTGAACTGCTCATTTCCTGTAACCAGGCAAGATTTCCAATGGAAAGATTGGGACACCAACCCAGCCATAAAACCTTCTACCTATAATTTTTCCTGCCTACAAGATGTGCAGGGTTCAAGTTGAAGCAGAAATTGAGGGTCCAACTTGAGACCCACGCTATGAGAGAGAGTCCACCTCTTACACTATTAACAGCAGCCTCGCTTAACTGTCTGTCATCTGAGAGGCTTCACCCAGCAGCTTTATGGAAACTGATGAAGAGACCTACAAACGTAAGGCAGAGCTTGGGAAATCTTGCAGAAGAGAAGGATGAAGGATTGAAGGACCCAAAAGGGTCAAGGATACCAAAAGAAAACCTACAGAATCAACTAACATGGGAACATAGGGGATTACAGAGACCAAAATGCCAACCAAAGGGCACACATAGGACTCTTTTAGGCCTTCTGCACATATGTGTAGCTTGGTCTTCATTTGGGACTCCTAAAAGAAGCTGCCTCTGACTCTGTGCTCACCTTTGGGACCCTTTCCATAATCCTGGACTGCATTGTCTAGCTTGAATAGAAGATGCAACTTGATATGCTAAGGCTGGTTGATATCAATAGGAGACCTCCCATTCTGAAGAGCAAGGAAAGAGGAGTGGAAGAGAGCAAAGTGTTGAGGGGAGACTGCAGTGAGAATATATATTAAATTAATTTTTTAAAAATTTAAAAACTATCAAAATTAAAAAGTGAAAATAATTAATAGAGTAAACACACACACATATCCTTTATGAGGAATGTGATTTATAAGTACACTGTATTGTATATATACTCTCTATATGCATATCTATCTAGCTATTTATCTAGCTATCTATCTAGGCCTCATACCTTATTATGAAGATAAACACTTCAATTTTAAAATGAGCAAAGAATGTGAATAGTTATTTACTTTAAAGAGATATATGCAGAAAACATGTGCAAACATACTCATATTATTAGCCATTAGGGAAATGAAAACCAAAAACATTATGAAATAAAAATTCATACATACTAGCTAGCTCTAGTTTAAAAAGACAGACAATAATAACATTAATGAGGATGAAGCCTAGATAGAATACTCATACATCTCTGGTAGGGTTGCAGAACAATATAACCACATTAGAACAGTCTAGTACTTAATAAATAAATTAAACACATTGAGCAAACTATTCCATTCTTAGGTATATATCTAAGAGAATTAGAAGTATGTCAATAAAAACCGTTATATATGACTACATTACAAATTACAAAACATCATTACAAATAATATTCCAAAGCATAGAAAACAAACCAGATATACATCAAGATGAACTGAATAAATAAAATGAAGTATATATAGTTAATAAAATATCATTTGACAATAAAGAGGAGGAAAGTATTGTTTCATGCTACCACACTCACAAACGTTGGACATACTGTGTTAAGTAAAAAACACAAATACAAAATTTTATACTGGTATGAGTTCACTTATATTAAATGTTGAGAATATATTGAATTATATAAACAAGCAGACTGGTAGTTGCCTGTGGCTGATGTCAGTGGGAAGAAAAAGCTAAGGGATGTGTTTTTCTTACCATATTGATAAAAAGGTCCAAAAAATCATTTGGGGGATAGTTGTAAAATTTTGTATATATCCTATAAAACTACTGAACATATGTTTTGAATAGAAAAACTGAACACTGTGTAAATTATATATCAAAGATGCTGAGATCAAGTTTTTATTATAGTGATAGGTAAACTCATCTGGCTTTTCTTGCAAAGTACTAGAGCTCTCACCAGTTCTCAATTCATTTTTTTTTCTAAAACATCCTTGAAAATAAAGTTTATTGGGAGGACAGATCCTCTCCTCTGAAGATGTACAAAAGAGGCCCATGGAATATTTTCTTCAAACATCATCTTGACATTTGAAATTTCAAGAGAATGAACAAAAGCAGGATGTAAACAACTATAAAAGACATGTGCCTTTAAAATTACTAATTTTATTCAGGTGATATTTTATTAGGCTAATGTCAGACATAATTTGTGGTGAGGTGTTTTGTTTACAGTGTTTTGCTGTCACCCGTAAATTACTTTTAAATAATCATTGCACAAACATAGAAACACTAGGCCCCAAGAGACAGAAGAGTAAAGCAAACACAATAAAAATACTGAGTCTAGATGAAGATATAATTGTTTTCATTACATATTCTTATTATGTTTGAAAATGCTAGTAAAATCTTAGGTAAGAACATTGAGGAAAATGTTGGAAACAAATATCCTTAGAACTTCAAAAAAGGAAGCAAATTTCAGAATGTCTGATATGATGTTTATCAGAGACATCAAAAGCCTAAGATTACATAGAAAGATTGAAATAAAAGAAGAAGCTAGGCACAATAATAACCAAAGAAAGCTGGTATCACTACATTAATATTAGACAAAATGGATTTTAAGGCAAAACACATTACAAAAGATAAAACAAGGTCACTTCAATGATAAAAGATTTGGTTCACAAGGAAGATTCTGTTTAAAATACTTTAAATTAGGCACACTAATAACATCTCCAAGATATATTAAGTAAAAACCAAGAGATTGATAAAGGCACAAAAATCTATGTAGTTGGAGATCTTAAACAAACCTCTCCCAACTGACTGCTATAACACATAACAAAAGAACCTGTAAGGACATGTGAAGATTTGAACATGACTAACAAACTTATACTAATGGACATCTATAATGCAATGTATCCATCAAATGAAGAACCAAATTTATATGAGTTAAATCCCAGAAATTTATTAAAAGTGATCATATACTGTAGTCTGACGATCATATACAACATAATTCAGCATAATTCTATTGAGCTTGAGAAAAGGATTCAAATTTAACCAAACAATCCTAGAAAACAGAAAAAAATTGTTACCAAATTTACATAGAACTGAATGTGAAGGACAAATTACAGACTGTTTTTTACCAACAAGTATATATGTAAAAATGCCACATAATAAATACATGATGAAGTTGGATTTAATATAAACACTAGCAATTTCTGAACGGAAAGGAGATTTTTGGAAAAGAAACGCAAAGTCACGCAGATTAAATGACTGGAGGGATAGAAAGTTCAAAAGAATTTCTTCAGAAAATAGTTTAATAAAGTTGCTGAGTATACACTGATATATTTTCACAAATTAGATTTTTTTATATGACAGAAAATAACAAACAGCCTGCTTACAGAGATGCTTCAGTGTAGTCTTCTAGGCTAGAAAAAAGGTCAGAAAAACAAATCCACTATAGCACTTGTTGAAAGAAAGATGGCTTAATAAATGCATTGCATGGGTAACTGTAGTAACTGAGAACTATAACCAAAGTCCTTTAATTACAATAAACAGCATATCAATAACATTCACATACTCATAATATGAAAACACAACTTACTGATTTACTTAAAAATGGTATAACATTGGAAGAAAACTGAAAAAAAGTAACCTAGCTGTTGATAAAAATATATTTGCACATCATTTGACTGACTGAGGAATTCTAAAGTGATAAAGAAGAAAACGGATGATTTTCAGTACAAATTAAACTTTGGGGCCATCCAGTATCTATGTCATTCCAGCATGCAATGGCTCTTCTTGTGAGTTTAAGACACTATTAGAAGATATTGTTTTAATTTAGTTTTATATTTTATTATGTGCATGTATGTATTTATCTCTATCTGTACCATGTGTGTGCCTGGTGCCTATGGAGGCCAGAGGGATTTGTATACCATGGTTGTGGGCTGCCATAAGAATGCTGGGGAGTGAACCTAGTTCCTGTGGAAGATCATTCAATGATCTTAACTGCCAATTGATTCACCTCTCCAGGCCAAGACATTTTTAAAAATTGGATTTAAAAGAAACAAGTTGTCGTGAACCTGACAATACAACGCAAAATATCCATTGAAAGGACAACTGTTAAATCACTTATTGTTGAACTCAAAGTTAAAACTTTTGAATATTTTTGTACAACTTTCCATTGATATTCTGTCACAAGGCATAAACACATCATATATCTTTGTAATAAATGCTTATAATAAAAGTGCTAGAAGAGTTGTAATAGATTTTATAAATTAACTAATGTGCTCCTATCACTTTAAATGTGAAAAAAATTCAGAACCCATCAGTAACAGAGGCAGAGCCAGAATCATTCCCTTGACTTCTCCAATATTTCAAATTGATTCTCACTTGCTCACAAATCCTGAGCAAAAGCCAAGACATTTTGCCAGATTTTCTATGAAGTGGAAACATTTTCTTCTCACTATAATGGAAGTTTTCTTTAAAAATCAAATTATTGCTGAACACATTTATCAATTGGAAAGGCTTTTAACCAAAACAGCACCTGTCAGATTCTCCATATTCAGAGCTAAAAATATTAAGTGTCTCTCTAAAATATGATGCAGACGCAGGGAAGGCTGCTTAGTGGGTAAGGCTCTTCCATACAGATGTGAGGAACTGAGGTCAAATCCTCATCACCTATGAGTTCAGTAGTGTGCATCTGACTTCCCAGTGCTTCTACAGCAAGATGGACAGTAGAGACAGGAGAATTCCTAGAAGCTCAGAAGGCCAGCTAGACTAGTGTGTACAGAATAGGAGAGAGAGAGAAAGAGAAAGAGAGAGGGGGGAGGGAAGGAAGGAAGGGGGGAGGGAGGGAGGGGGGATAGAGGGAGGGAGGGAGAGAGAGAGAGAGAGAGAGAGAGAGAGAGAGAGAGAGAGAGAGAGAGAAAGAGAGAGAGAGACATAGTGTAGGACCCCGAAAGGCTGCTATGCCCTGGTTGAGACTTTCCATATGCTGCTGTCTACTAAGTAACATTCTGTGGTCCCTCTAAGATCAAAACATCTTGACTAAGGCATGGTGCCTCAGGAAGGGAATTTACACTTAACATCCTATTGCCCCCCAGTTGAGTTCCTGTTTTTTCCTGAGTTTGTGTTTTTCCTTCCCTGGCTTGGTGTATATATATTGAACTTCCCCAGTAAAAGTTTTGGCATTCTCTCATAACAAATGAACTGAGTCTGAGACTTTCTTTAATCCCCCAGGCCTACCGTGGCAGCGCTGGAGCTGTCAACATAGAGAGACAGACACAGAAAGAGACAGAGAGAAACAGACACACAGAGAGACAGACAGAAAGGGACATATTATACACATAAACACAATAATGCACACACATGTAAAATTAAAACTTGATGACTACAATTCACAATCATAGCAAATAAATTACTAATGCTGTTTGTTTTCTTGTAATACTTTAAATAGATAATAGAAGGATAAAGTATATTTCATTCTATGTTAGGAACTTGGTTGCTGTTGTTTATTGCCTGGAGTAGTGAGTAGGATTGGAAACAGCAGAGTGGTTATCGAAGGATGGCAGACCCGGGATGACCACATTGTAACCTATTTTAAAATACATTTGGGGTTGCATGTGAGGTAGTCATAGCTTTTTAGGTGTAATTATGACCTACTTATTGTCTTCATTTGGAATTCAAGCATAAAATAAGGGATATGATTGTGGGTCAAGCTGACAAGAGGTGGACTTGTGATGGTCAGTTTTGGTTGTCAAATTAACTAAATCTGGAGTATACTCAGACTCAAGCTGCCAGGCATGCCCATAAGGAATTTCCTTAATCAGATTGTTTCAGGCAGGAAGACCCACTCTAAACCTGAACCATACCTTTTGGTGGCAGCCCACATAAAAGAAGATAAAAGAAGTATGGGTTTGCTTTCTGCTTGCTTGCCATTGTTCTTATTGGTAAGTTTATCTATCCTATGGCATTCCTTGGCAGATATAGGAATCTACTTATTAGAGATTGAAATATAGTGTGAAGACCAGCAGATCTCTAGGAATATTGCGGTACTCTAGCATCAGCCTGGGACGGCTAAGACATCCAGGCTCATGTACTGAAAAACTTCAGATTCTTGGCCTTTCTGACAGCTATTGTTGGACTACCCAAATCATAGCCTAATAAGACCGATTTTAACTGGGAGATATTTATTCTACCAGTTCTCTTCCTTTAGAGAACCATAAGACGCCTGGCCTTGGAAAAGTACTAACATCATGGAGAAAAGCAGCAAGCAAAAAGACCACAGAACCATGATTTGTAAGAATAAAAAAACTTCAGAGTTCTGCAGAGCATAAAAACATCTGGAATGTCTCCTATGAAGCAATCAAATTCTGTGTTCTAAGTGCATTTAAGACCCAATGAGTCCAGTTCCAAGGCTCCATGCCAGTGTAAAAATCCACTAACATGCACTGGTCCTCCTTGTTGCCTATTTACAGGGAGAGCAAAAGGAGAAATTGGTTTTGTTTCCCCTCCCCTCATGAGTGGACAAGAATATATTTTATTGGATATTATATTTATATTTCAGATTTTATCCTCTTACGCCCTTGCCCCCACCACCCAGGAACCTCCTATCCCATCTCCCCTCCTCATGCTTTTATGAGGATGTGCTCCCATCTAACCCCCCTCCCCACTCGAATTCCCCCCTACTCAGTGTTCAGCCTTCATGGGACCAAGGATCTCCTCTCATACCTATGCCCTACAAGGCCATCCTCCTATACATGTACAGCTGGAGTCATGGGTCCCTTCCTATGTGCTCCCAAGCTGATGGTTTAGACCCTGGGGAGCTCTGGTTGGTTGGTATTGTTGCTCTCCTCATGGGGCCACAAACCCTTTCACCTCCTTCAGTCTACTCTCTAACTTCTCCATTGGGAAACTCTTGATCAGATCAGTGGTTAGCTGTGGGCATCCACCTCTGAATATGTCAGACTCCGGCAGACCTCTAAAGAGACAGCTATATCAGGCTCTTGTCAGCATGCACTTCCTGACATCCACATCAGTGTCTACCTTTGGTGACAGCACATGGGATGGATACCCAGGTGGAATGGTCTCCAGACGGCCCCTCCTTCAGTTTCTGTCCCACACTTTATCTCCATATTTGCTCTCTTGAGTATTTTTGTTACTCCTTCTAAGAAGGACCAAGGCATCCACACTTGGTCTTCCTTCATCATGAGCTTCATGTGGTCTGTGAGTTGAATCTTTGCTATTTCAAGCTTTTAGGCTAATACCCACTCATCAGTGAGTAAGTACCATGCGTCTTCTTTTGTGATTGGGTTAACTCACTCAGGATATTTTCTAGTTCCATCCATTTACCTAAGAATTTCTCAAATTCACTATTTTTAATACCTGAGTAATACTCCATTGTGTAAATGTACCACATTTTTTTTATCCATTCCTCTGTTGAAGGACATCTGAGTTCTTTCTAACTTCTGGCTATTATAAATAAGGTTGCTATGAACATAGTGGAGCATATGTCCTTGTTATATGTTGGAGCATCTTCTGGGTATATGTCCAGGAGTGGTATAGCTGAATCCTCAGGTAATGCTATGTCCAGTTTTCTGAGGAACTGCCAGACTGATTTCCAGAGTGGTTGTACCAACTTGCAATCCCACCAACAATGGAGAAGTGTTCCTCTTTCTCCACATCCTAGCCAGCATCTACTATCACCTGAGTTTTTGATCTTAGCCATTCTGACTGGTGTGAGGTGGTATCTCAGGAT